>OY293417.1:0-1200000 GCA_958502065.1 Chrysolina americana | reverse complement strand
CTTTACTAATTCCATCATTCCGAATCGAATGGTGTTCGCAGAATTGCTCTATATTCAACCGTTCGCGAGTTGAAAAGTTCATCTAGAGTTGAAAGGAGTCATTTCCTTTCATAACATTTTTAAACTTTTTTTCGTACCCAAATTCGTAAAACTCAATCTTTTTTCGATATGCACACCGGATTTGAAATTATTTACAAGTGAAATGAAGATTTCGTAGGCTTTTAACGAAACATCTACACTTTTGAGTTGAAAACTTCTAAAATTTGCTGATGCGTCCATTAAGAAATTTTGTCCGTCAATATTTCCATTTCAAATTCACAGACTTTACTAATTCCATCATTCCGAATCGAATGGTGTTCGCAGAATTGCTCTATATTCAACCGTTCGCGAGTTGAAAAGTTCATCTAGAGTTGAAAGGAGTCATTTCCTTTCATAACATTTTTAAACTTTTTTTCGTACCCAAATTCGTAAAACTCAATCTTTTTTCGATATGCACACCGGATTTGAAATTATTTACAAGTGAAATGAAGATTTCGTAGGCTTTTAACGAAACCTCTACACTTTTGAGTTGAAAACTTCTAAAATTTGCTAATGCGTCCATTCAGAAATTTTGTCCGTCAATATTTCCATTTCAAATTCACAGACTTTACTAATTCCATCATTCCGAAAGGAATGGCGTTCGCAGAATTGCTCTATATTCAACCGTTCGCGAGTTGAAAAGTTCATCTAGAGTTGAAAGGAGTCATTTCCTTTCATAACATTTTTAAATTTTTGTTCGTACCCAAATTCGTAAAACTCAATCTTTTTTCGATATGCACACCGGATTTGAAATTATTTACAAGTGAAATGAAGATTTCGTAGGCTTTTAACGAAACCTCTACACTTTTGAGTTGAAAACTTCTAAAATTTGCTAATGCGTCCATTCAGAAATTTTGTCCGTCAATATTTCCATTTCAAATTCACAGACTTTACTAATTCCATCATTCCGAAAGGAATGGCGTTCGCAGAATTGCTCTATATTCAACCGTTCGCGAGTTGAAAAGTTCATCTAGAGTTGAAAGGAGTCATTTCCTTTCATAACATTTTTAAACTTTTTTTCGTACCCAAATTCGTAAAACTCAATCTTTTTTCGATATGCACACCGGATTTGAAATTATTTACAAGTGAAATGAAGATTTCGTAGGCTTTTAACGAAACCTCTACACTTTTGAGTTGAAAACTTCTAAAATTTGCTGATGCGTCCATTAAGAAATTTTTTCCGTCAATATTTCCATTTCAAATTCACAGACTTTACTAATTCCATCATTCCGAAAGGAATGGCGTTCGCAGAATTGCTCTATATTCAACCGTTCGCGAGTTGAAAAGTTCATCTAGAGTTGAAAGGAGTCATTTCCTTTCATAACATTTTTAAACTTTTTTTCGTACCCAAATTCGTAAAACTCAATCTTTTTTCGATATGCACACCGGATTTGAAATTATTTACAAGTGAAATGAAGATTTCGTAGGCTTTTAACGAAACCTCTACACTTTTGAGTTGAAAACTTCTAAAATTTGCTGATGCGTCCATTAAGAAATTTTGTCCGTCAATATTTCCATTTCAAATTCACAGACTTTACTAATTCCATCATTCCGAATCGAATGGTGTTCGCAGAATTGCTCTATATTCAACCGTTCGCGAGTTGAAAAGTTCATCTAGAGTTGAAAGGGGTCATTTCCTCTCATAACATTTTTAAACTTTTTTTCGTACCCAAATTCGTAAAACTCAATCTTTTTCCGATATGCACACCGGATTTGAAATTATTTCCAAGTGAAATTGAGATTTCGTAGGCTTTTAACGAAACCTCTACACTTTTGAGTTAATAACTTCTAAAATTTTCTAATGCGTCCTTTCAGAAATTTTGTCTGATGATATTTCCATTTCAAATTCATAGGGTTCACTAATTTCATTATTCTGAATCGACTGGTGTTCGCAGAATTGCTCTATCTTTCACCGTTCGTGAGTTGAAAAGTTCATCTGGAGTTGAGAGGGGATATTTCCTCCCAGGATATTTTTTATTTTTTTTTCCACTCATACTCATGAAACTCAACCTTTTTCCAATATGCTCACTGGATTTGGAATCAATTCCGAGTCATTTGAAGATTTCATAGGCTTTTAACCAAACCTCTGCCATTTCGAGTTGAAAAGTTTCGTTATATCGTTAATCCGCCATCGAAATAAATTTTCGTAAAATTATTTGGAATCTGTCCTTTTTCAATGCTGAACCCTGTATATAGTGGTATATAGTGAGAATTTCAAGTGGATCTGATGATTTTGTATTCTTCATTATTTTTAAGGGACTTTTTTCGAGTAATTGGTTTCTTTTTTCGACTGACTTGAAATTCACAGAGCATACTAATTTCTAACAAGTCTATTTTCGGAGTCAACATAAAATTTTTGAAATATAGTGCGAATTTCAAGTAGATCTGATGATCTGAGGCAATTTCCACAAAAAAATTATATTTCCATAATTTTTCTACTCACTTTCGTAAAATTCTACCTCAACGAATTCTGAAGACATTTCATTTGTTGTTGTTTTCGATTCAATTCCGATAACTCAACATCCGCTGATAGCTGTTTCGTAGTTACCTACTCATCAAGACAGCTTTATGAGATCTCTCAAGAAGAGTTTTGGATTGGTCAGAACAACAAAATGTAATCTACCTGTCAATGTGAGAATAATCATCCAACTTTGGATTCCGTATCTCGTTGCAAATTGAGAATCAACTAGTGCCTGTAGATGTCGTTTGATGAACATATCATCAAGAACATCGAAATCATCATCGATGTCAATTAATTTGAAAGTATCGTTGAAGTTTTCGTCTTTATCTTCATCTGTCGAAGAAGTAGATTTGCTGACTGCAATTTCCGTTCCAGATCTTTGAAAAGTCTCAAATACAATGCAGGCAATAAATATGACCCCACAATAATGGCCACGAAATGGCTACTTCCTGCGGGAGAATGAAAAATTCATCAGTTTCCCGCAGGAGAAATGAATGTCTCGATATTTTTCCTCCAAAGCATGTAATATTTCAGGTACAGGGTAATTATTGACCTAGTTAGCTGTGTTCCTTACTAGAGGCTGCTTTGGATGAATTGAGATTGATCTACAGTTTCTTTCATCGCCATTTCTAACCCTGACTACTTAATTGAAATAGTCAATTAGTAAGCAAAATTCAAGATTGATGATTCGTTAACACAAAGCTCAGGAGGGGGATTATTATGATTCATCGCGCTTCACCGAATTCTTCCTGATGATCATGGAATTTTTCCTTTAGGCATCAACATTTTTCAGTAATGAATAATGAGATTTGAATCATGGTGCTAATCCTGTTAACAGAAATACGAGGATATATTGAAAAATTCTTAGCCTACTATAGAACCAAACAAAATTTCAATGTCAAAATATTTTATTACTCAACATTCTCCTCTTAATTGGATACATTTATTACAGCGAATCTGCAACGTCTCTAAACCTTTCAAAAAAAAAATTTCTTCTTGCTCTGCAAACCAGACCTCCACAGCTTGTACTACCTCCTCGTTGAAATAAAATTTACGACCTTTTAAATTTTTATTCAGTTGAGGAAAGAGATGATAGTCGGACGGAGCCAAATCTGGTGAATAAGGGGGGTGTTCTAGTAATTCAAACCCTAAATCACGAATTTTTTGCATGGCAACATGAGATTTGTGTGCAGGGGCGTTGTCCTGCAAACACAAAACACCTTTGGATAGCTTTCCGCGTCTTTTCTCTTTAATTTTTTCCCGTATAATGGTCAGTAATGTCGAATAGTAATCTCCAGTTATTATTCTACCCTTATCCAAAAAATCAATCACGATTACTCCATGGCAATCCCAAAAAACTGAAGCAAGAACTCTTCCAGCAGATTTTTCATGAAACTTCCTAGATCTTGGTGAACCGGAGTGTCGCCATTCCATCGATTTTTGCTTTGTTTCTGGATCGTAGAAATGTACCCAAGTCTCATCTATAGCAACAATTCGGTTCAAATCGAGCACAGATCGAACGCGATGCTACTACCCTTGCACGCTTTTGGTCAACATTCAAACATTTGGGGATCCATTTTGCAGCAATTTTTCTCATGTCCAAATTGACGTGAACTATAATGAACGCGTTCGTATGAAATATTCAGTGCTTCAGATATCCGTTTTAGCCCAATTCGACGGTCTGTTAAAATCATGTCGTGAACTGCATCGATATTTTCGGGGACTGACACAGAAACTGGCCTTCCCGATCGGTCATCATCTCCAATGGAAAATTTACCTCTTTTGAAGCTTGCAGTCTAATTTTTCACGGTCGCATACGAAGAACATTGATCACCAAGGGTATTAAGCATATCTTCGTAAATATGCCTACCTCTTAACCCTTTTAAATACAGGTACTTGATGATGGCTCGATACTCCAATTTTTCGATTTTCACAATTTCGGTGGACACATTTTTTCTTTTAATTTATTTCGTAACTCTGGTTTACTTTTTCGACGTCAAACTTCACACTGACACTTCTAATAAGTTATTGTTCGTTGCTATGGTAACGCAATATTTTGTTTATGCAGGGAGCTGGTGTAGGCTAACTAGATATCAATACATCCTCGTAGGGTAGATAACAACTTTTTGGTTCTTCCGGTAGGTATGGCATGATTTCTTCTTTCACGGAACTGGTCTAAGCTAATAAGGCATCAATACATCTGTTGAAAATTCGCAAACGGCTGGATTATTTATAATCTACTTTCTCTTTATGAAATGTTCATTGGCAATGAATGTTCTGGAAACTACTTGCTAGAAAATGGTGTTCCGCAAGGGTCGGTACTGAGAGCACTGCTTTCTATACTTTTTGGTAACGACATGCCAGACTATGTGAGGAATGAATTGATAGCGATGTTTGCTGATGATACTTCAGTAGTTATAACAGCACAGCACAGCAAAGTGGTGTTATACTAACAATTTGACATTGAATACGGAAAAAACAGTTTATATCCAATTTGAATGTACTTAATAATAACAGTCCATATATGATTCCAAAAGAATATCATAATTTAGAGGCAACTAAAGTCCTAGGGCTCTACCTGGATCAAAATATAACGTGGGAAAATCATATGAATGACACATTAGAAAAACTCGATTCTGGATTTTTTGCAACCCTAAAGTCGAAAAGAAGTTTGAATAAAAAAATACTGATTGACATGTATTTTTCTCTGGTATATTGTCATATTTCCTATAAAGTCACTCTATGGGGGGATTGCATCAATTCTGAAGGAATTTTCGGTAGCCAGAAGCGTATTCTGAGACTTATTTTTGACGTAAAATTCGGCTATAGTTGTAAACTCATATTCCTATTGGTTTAAATTCTGACCAAGGACAATCGATTCCATTATTCTTCCTGATGAGATACTTTTGAACTTCCAAAAAAACTACTGTTTTTCAAACGCAGCTCTTTTTCAACAAATTTCAGGAACGACTTCTTGATAGATGACGACGGAGTTTGGGTGACACCTTCATCTGAGTGAGTATACTTCAAAAATATATTTATAACCAGTAGGTTGGCCATAATGTTTTTTCCAGGAGTCCTCCTGAAATCCAATTGAGGGAGTGTACACCACCTGAAGAACATGGTAGGCCGACAACGTCTTCGTGGGCAAGTCCTACCCCACCCAGGTACGTCAAATAAATAAACAGGGTATATGTAGTGGGGGTATTTTTCTGAAAATTTTTTCACGTGAGTTTTCCAAGGAGCTCGTTTTAGTTGAAATAATTTTCAGCGGTCTACGATTTACGGTTATACCGACAGTAGACACCAATTTTATTTCAATTTTCAATGCAGCCTCCTGTATTTTTAATGCAATTATTTTCAGAATCTAAGTTATTTTAATTTTTTTGAAAGTGTTGATACGTCGTATCACGGTCATATGTAGTTCAATATCCGTCGTGGTATTGGCCAGGGAAGTGGTTGTTTTCTGACCGATGTTTGCCTTATTTTTCCACTTGGTGGAAACGTGTGAGGAAAAATGGTACTTTATCGATTTTATTCGTTTCATTTTTGTGATACTCTCTTGCATATATTTTCGAATTTTGTTCGAAATGATATTCGATTATTGTTATTTAAACAATATTTTTGGTAATTGCAAACCCAAAAATGAATAATTAAATGTATACGACATTATATATGAAATCGATTACTTAAAAAAAGTCGTTTTTTGTTTTTTTGGATTTTTAAAGATATTTTTCCATACGAACAATATATTTTCTTCATACTATCTCGAAGTCGAGGTGTCAGTGAAGAAAATGAGTACCGAGAGAAGTCAAAAAAACTTTTTCGATAGAAAATTTTACTTTTCTTTATTTAAATTTATATACAATCAAAGAATAAATATTTCGCCTTGAAAAATTTACTACCCATTTGAAATGCAGAAAAGACTTTTCCACCAAGTTTCATAAAAAAAATTGCAGAAGATAAAAATTAGGAACAAAAAAGAATGTAAACCATTCTTACACTTTTATACACTTATTAAAGTAATCACTAAACAGCCCAACAGGCAAAACTGTATTCACAATACTACTACATCGTTCAAATTTGCTAATCAATTTTTTGCATGAGAACAGAAACTTTTCACAACAGAAGTAGCAAAAAAGCAAGGCTATCTGTAAAATGTTTGCGATGAGAATTAAAAATCCCCATTCCCATCTAAGGGTAACATCCACCCCTCCTAGGGGGTTGAACCACGAGGTTTTTCAAATTCCTCATATTGCTTACTGGAAGGAAGTTATTAAGGGTGGAAAGCTTTCAAATTGACACCCTGTATTTAGCTATCTCCTTCTAAAACTTTTATTGAGCCGTCTTGATTTTTCTCTGATCTATACACTATTTGTTCTCAACTATATTCTTCCATTTTTAAAGCCTGGAAGGTTAAAACCCTAAAAAAACATGTCATTGAATACTGTTCAACGTCCTTACAGAAATGATTCTTTGTATGCCTTGTGTGTTTACGCAATGATTTGCGAAATGTTTTTGAAGTTTCAGGTCAGATAAGCATATATCCCTTTCTTCATTTCATTCATAATTTTTTTGCGTTAATTGACTATACTTTCATGCACCAATGGTTCCAATTATAATGGTTCGCCCAAATTTAATAACGGCTGTGACACAATTCAACTAAAAGTGCATTATACTTGTTACAGACAACCTTCTCCAAGAAGAATACCGCCACCACCAAGGTAAGCTGTGATTTAATGACCTTTTAAAATCAGGTGAAAGTGACGTATATACTAGATTTACTACGGAACAATTAATTATTAAGTCATTCATCGTGAGATAAGATCGGCATAAATTTGATTACGGTTATCTTGACATATCTATTTATCTCTTCACAACAAGGCACGATATGATGAACAGCTATCGAATATTCACCATCAGGTGGGCAGTCCTGCTCAAAATAATCACAATTGAAGAACGAATACGACATTTTATCAAGAATGAACGACACTACTGGGCAGAAAACCACTTAATATTATAAATAAAAATTGATTATATAATCCAATCTGCCACAAAAACCCAGGAACTCTGCGATCACATAATAATCTGTCTATTGAGAAAGTTGTATTTATTGATGATTTTAGTGATATCGCAATTTTTTCTGCCGCTGTTATTTGCTCTTACCTCCTGTTAGGAGAGTTGCGCAAGTATAGGTTTCTTAGTGAATTTATCACAGCTTGTAAAGATTGGGCCAAATTGGACCCTTTTAAAGGGAAAATCTTGTTTGAAAACTGATGGCTGTAACATTCTGGAATTATTTTCAACAGCTCCTAAAACGACCATTTCTTTCAACCCCTTTTCCCTATTTGATTCATATAATTTTGGCCTTTTATTCTCAAATTTCTCTAAAAGGTTGTCTTTTTTCTGGAAATCTCTTGTGATACAAATTGCTTGCTGCTTCTGCAATTAAACAAAAACCACGAACTAAAGAGCGTCTTTACTGTCTAAATCAAAGTTTGACAGCTACCAGTAAACATTTGCATTCTGTTTTATCACCGCGTTGTCCAAAGCCTACTTGTTCAAAATGTGCGTTTCAAAGTCTACATTAAAAATCCCAAAAGCTCTATATTTCAAAGATGACTCTAGCAAAACATCAAATGTGCTACATTTTTGGAAATGTAATTTTAAGCTCTATTGAAATATGCTGGAATATACAAGATGTCTCCTTTAAAAAAATATTTTCTATCAATAACTTTGGATATCTTATATGAAAAAATAAGTTACCCACACCAGTGGAATCAGATTTCTTTTCGTGTACTTCTGAAAGAGTACTATAAATGAACAACGAAGGTAAAGGTTAAACCACAAACTTCATAAATGAAAGCTCACAATGATCCCTATAGTCAGCATTCGATATCATTCCAATGACCTTTCCTGCAATAGAAAAACTCTTACAGAATGAAATTTTTTTCCATAATTTACATGAGAGTTGAACAAAACAAAGTATGCACTCTTAATCACGCCTTTTTTTTTTCTAACAAGTTATTAATATCTTGTCAGATATAAAGACGGTTGTATCGTCAGTAGAAAGTTCGCATTCGATACCAAACCATTGCATTGATTAAAATCATTGATGTCAATCAGGAATAGAATAGGACCTAAAACGGATCCATGAGGAACACCATGCTTGAAAATTTTATTGGTGGAAAATTTATCATTCATAAAAACCAATTGATGCAAAAGGTAATGATTGCAATTTTATTTGATTAAAATCATTGATGTAAATCAGAAATAGAAAAGGCCCTAAAACGGATCCTTGAGGCATGCCATGTTTGACAATTTTGTTAGGAGAGAATTTATCATTCACAAAAATCGATTGAAACAATAGGAAATTATTACAGTTTCAATCGTATGGTAACTTGCATTGATTGAAATCATTGATGTAAATCAGAAATAAAATGGGCCCTAAAACGGATCCTTGAGGAACGCCATGTTTTGCAATTTTGTTAGGAGAGAATTGATCATTCACAAAAATCGATTGAAACAATAGGAATTTATTACAGTTTCAATCGTGTGGTAACTTGCATTGATTAAAATCATTGATGTAAATCATAAATAAAATGGGCCCTAAAACGGATCCTTGAGGAACACCATGCTTGAAAATTTTATTGGTGGAAAATTTATCATTCATAAAAACCAATTGATGCAAAAGGTAATGATTGCAATTTTATTTGATTAAAATCATTGATGTAAATCAGAAATAGAAAAGGCCCTAAAACGGATCCTTGAGGCATGCCATGTTTGACAATTTTGTTAGGAGAGAATTTATCATTCACAAAAATCGATTGAAACAATAGGAATTTATTACAGTTTCAATCGTGTGGTAACTTGCATTGATTGAAATCATTGATGTAAATCAGAAATAAAATGGGCCCTAAAACGGATCCTTGAGGAACGCCATGTTTTGCAATTTTGTTAGGAGAGAATTGATCATTCACAAAAATCGATTGAAACAATAGGAATTTATTACAGTTTCAATCGTGTGGTAACTTGCATTGATTGAAATCATTGATGTAAATCAGAAATAAAATGGGCCCTAAAACGGATCCTTGAGGAACGCCATGTTTGGCAATTTTGTTGATTCAACTGATTCAAAAGGGAATTATGAGAATTTGTTACTATTTTCCGGTATTTCTTGAGTTCATCTCAAAGTAAAAAGCGATATTATTTCATTTGCTGCAACAAATTTTAGTCGGCAATAAATACAGATCATCCGAAATATAGCTTAATTTTCGTCGAAAAAATCCCGTTGTCCGCATTACGCCCTTTCAATCAACCGAGCAAAATCGGAATGACGCAACTCTGGATTAGCTCTGGAATCCCCGAGACAGAGAGATTTTCGGTTGGATTACTCTCACAAGATACATGCGGTCAATAACACCCAATTTATCTCTGTTCCGAACCCAATTCTCGGATAGATAGCGGAATAAGATGTATCGAACGAAGGATTTCTTTGGTAATCACAGGGCGAGTCGATATACAAGGCAGTCTGGACGTTTCTGAGATTCCTTTTTCTCCGGCAGGAAAATAAGTAGTGTTTTTTCAAATGTCAATTTATTTGATATCTGTTTACGACTGCAGATGAAACAAAGTCTCAAGAAAGATTGTTCAGAGGTGTGATTTAGAAAAAAGTATTTGCTTCAATTAAAAATGTACACTACCACGATAATGAAACTAATAATGGAAAATTAATCAAAAATTACAGGACTAGTGTGGTAAAATTTTTCATTACGATACTCGATACCATAAATAGGTATTTATCGGACTAAAATCGAGTATGTAAAATTGTAATTCAAGATACAGTATGGAATCAAGGTAATTTTTTATGAAGTCGCTAATGTTGATGAATTCCGCATCCTGTCTCCTCCTAAAACACCCTGTATATCTGATTTATAGGTACGTACTATTTTTGGCAGTGGTGATTTATTGTTATTGAAATAGTTGAATCTTGGCAACATGATCAAGGCATCTCAAAGGTCAGTAAGAATTTTAACGATATAAAATCTTTCTACATATTTTTCAACTCACACAACGAGTATTACTCGTTTTGGAATCGCCTATTCGACGAAACGGATGATAATGATCTCCAGTAATTGGGAGTGCCAAAAATCAATTAATGTATTGATCCTGAATGTAGATAGATTTTTATAAATGAAGCCTCGAAATATCATGTGGTAATATCCGCTGTACCGTTGAAACTGGCCTTCGCAAATATATAATTCTTCGCCTTGTAATTATCATTCACGCGATTATTACCTGATGTCAAATTAGTGGATATACTCGAGTTTGATGTTTCAGTCGATTTCAAGCACCTCGAAAACTTTGTAGAACCGACATTCGACCCATATCACATTTCAGTTTTAGCGGAGTTCATCATAACTCCGATTCACAAAAGATGTTTCAGGGGCGGGGAGCAGATGTTTTCTAATGTGTAAAACAGTTCGCGATATCATTACATCTTCAACCAGATATTATGTATTATTATTATAAAAAAATGCCAGAAGAGCCAATTTAGTGTGATAGCCCGAAATACTCCTTACACACGTTAGACTCTTCAGAGCCGATCGATAACAGCAGATTTACTGTGATAATAATAATAAAAATGAAGCAGTAATACACGAATGAATTAAATAACGAGCTGTAACAAACTCACTTTTTTAAGTGTAGATTTCTTATTCTTCGTGCATACATGCAAGGCCACGACACTCATTCTTCTGAAAACGAAAGGTTTTCATTTTAATCTTGATAGAAGGATCCAGAGCAAAATGGAAAATAGCTGATGAGATGTTGACCTATGACAAAGTTAAATGTGACATAATTATTCAAATCACCGGGCCCAGATGAGATTCACCCAGCAATGCTGTAGAAGGAGCCAGAATTTCACCAAGCCTCAAACTTTTTTTTCATTTTTATTGACGACTTCATCGAAATATATGGTTTGTTCTTCTGACTTTTCTCCATATTTTCCCACAATTTTTTGAAAATCTTTTAATTGGTCATATTAATCTCTGTTTAGTTTTATCATCTCCTTGTTCTTCTTTGAGCATTCGTTGTTTATCTTCTTGTTCTCGTTCAGTTCTACGTTCGTTATTTCTTCAGCTCTAGGTTTTACACTTCATTTGCTCTACTTTCCCAATTTTTCCATTGTTCTCTAGATGATCGCTTTTCATCTACTTATTTCTCTTCACGCTCTCGCTCTTCGACTTCTTTATATCGTTTATCATTGTCGCCGTTCCATTATCTTTATCATTTCAAATAAAGACGTATTCACCTTTTCAATTATTTTTGTTGTAAAATTTTTTTTTGTTATATATCCGTCAACCGGTGTACCCCTACGTGCAACCCTCAAAAGTCAGAGACTTGTGCGAGCTAGAGGAAGACGTAGCCCTTAACTTTTAATACGTGTGATGCCATGCATGAGACCGGTGGCAATGCTGAGATTCGAACTCACGCTCTTTGGCTTATGAGGCGAGGACTCAACCCGCACACCGCGGCCCATATCGTTCACTATTTCGTATTGATGACAATTGTTCTGGAAAAATAGTCCCTTTAGCCAATAATCCCACCTCTGACACCAATTTTACGAAATTTGGATCCTTGTCTACAGAAATACTTTTCATTATTATAATTATTACTCGGCGGGGCTGGGCATCATTCGAAATGCAGTTAGTTCTGCGTAGAACCTTTCTGCTTCCCGATTTCAGGTCTATCTCGTGAGAGTCTTCCGCATCTTCTGGTGAACTCCTGCAGATTCTCACATGGTTTTCCTTTGGGATGATATCTTCTACACTAGATTTGCATTCAAACAGATGTCTGAGGCTGTTTTGTCCTCCTTATTATAGAACCTGTATAGTGTTGTGTCTTGGTGTATCCCCAACATATGCAAGTGGACTGAAGGTGTTTAGGGGGTTCACTCTATATGCAGGAACAGGTCGGATCTGTGCCTTATAGATCATAATCAGTTGCTGGGAAGTAAAATTGCAATTGGCATGAAACCAATAGTAAAGCTAGATTGTAAAACCGAGCATTTACATGGAGTACTCGACATAATACTGCTTGCCACTGTGAAATCTCAGAATGTTCCAGATTTTTCACAGCCCAGTCACTTCCTCCCGTAATTCTGTAACCCAGCACTGTTGAAGTAGTTGAGTGGGGATCCGACCTTCGGGATAAATTGAATTAATCCATTAATTTGCGTTCCATAAACAAAGTGGAATGTCTTTTGATGGCGTTATTCGAGTGACAAGCGTGGAGTCGGTGAAACCGCGAAGAAGAGCCCATTTAAATAGCGAGGAATATCGGCAACGGTTTCGCTGGGGAGTGCGGAAACGGTGGGATCATCGATTCGTCGGCGATAGAGTGGGTGTCTGTCAAATTGTTCCGGTGGCTATTTAATGGGTTTTCGGTAGAGGAATAGAACACAACATTCGCCAATGTATCCATACTGGCTCTAATAGTATGCGTTACAATACGACATGCAATCAAACGAGACAGAGTTGGGGAGGATTCGATGTGGGCACACTAGAATACGTTTCAAACATGGAATTTTTAGTATGACTTTGATGACAGTCTGTTGAATCTGTGATTTCTAGCATTTTCAAATGCCACTAGTTCTGGATTTCATGATGAGCTTGAGATAAATGAATTAATATAAATAAAAATGCTATACTCTCATAAGACAGGCAGAATATTGTTACCAAAGCTTGAATTGAATACTTCATCGTATCATTAAAAATCAAGGTGTGTTCAATCCTAATAACTTTAATAGCATAACATCCCGAAAAGTAAAATGTGGGTTGCTCCTCCTAGACACTCAGTGTGATTTTTATTCTCCAATGATTTATCTTCAAGAAAAAGTTCGCTGAGCGAACATCTAAATGATAATAAATCAGTTTTTGATACACACCAAAACACCAGTTTTTCACTTTTTTGAATCGGCTGATATTACGTTGAGCAGATCACAACTGTTTTTATTACTCCTCAGTATAGCTGAGCCAATTGCAAAGAAATATTTTGATCTTGGTGATGTCATTCACTTACAACAAGAATAGTATGAGACCCAACAGAGATCCTTGTGGAACTCCCAAATCAATTTCTTTTTTTTTGAAAGCTCCGCTATTTTGACCATCTGATTTTATCCTGCCAGGTAAGATTCGAAACATTCGAAAGTCAGTCCTCTGCATTCATAATGTTGGAGCTTTCTCAGCGGTATTTTATGATAGTCAAATGCCTTTGACAAGTCACAGAATACTGCTGCTGTCTTTCCACCGAATTTATTGTCACTGATGATATTATGCTTGCTTAGGAATTCAACTAGACATTTTTTCACTAGTTTTTCAATGACTTTTGCGATGGTTGTAATGAGAGAGATGGGGCGGACTTTAGAGGATCTTCCCTGAAAACAGACTTGATTTATTTTATTATTTACAATACTCACAATGTTTGAGTAGAATTGTTCTAGTCTTGAATTGTCTTTCTGACTCAAGAACTGAAGAGAATTAATTTCCCATTTCTTCAAACAACGGAAGTCCAGAACAATTCTACTTAGATTTGATATTCAGTAAAATGACGAATTCATTCGCGTTTATGCTTTCCATTCCCCCAATAAAACTTTTCTAGATTGTTTACTGAAATTCAATAATCTTCTTTCAGTAAACTTTTGGGTCTATCATCAAGAATTTCAAAAGCAAGGTAAGCCATCATCCACAAACTATTATTCTCAACGTATTCATGTTCTTCATCGCAACCAAAGATTTATTGTTTGTCATTCAATAATTGTTTCATATAAAAACAGCTCACTCACAGAATCATTTCTGGGTCGAGATCTCCAAGAAGGTATAATTAAATATCGAGTAATAAGATAATTAGTACTTTCTGCAAGAGAATGGTCAGAGGACGACGTCTCGATGAATCACTGAAACTAGTGGAGCCAATTACTTGGAAGGCGGGGTAGGTAGAGGAGTTTTGGTTTTCAGAATTCTGAAACACGAAAATCCGTAAAGTTGGCTTTTCCGGACTGGGAGTAGGAACGTTCTGTCGACTTCATTTCACTCTATCAAAGACAGAAATGAGCAGAATTTTTATTAGTTCCGCATTTTATTAGCGTAAAACGGTTTTTATACAGGGTGTCATTAATGAAATGTGAATATTTCAGAGTGTGAAAAGGTAATGATAGTTTGATCTATCTCGTTCCAGTTCTAGTTTGAATCGCTTATAAAATTTCCGCAATCAAAAACTCTCAAAAAATCAATTATTTTCCTCTCAAATAGAACAGAAAATTAAAGAATACATTTTTATTCGTTAAGAAAACCATTAAAATACCATTTTTTTCTTCAAAAATACCAAAGTCAGCTCAAACGCTGAATATTGTTTGGATGGAAAAACATCGCCTTCATCAAATGTTTCTACTCACTAAACTGGTTCAAGCATATTTTCATTAGATTTCGACTTACCGTATTTTCGTAAGTCATGGTTTATGTAGCAAACTATCATACTAATTTCCCATGTCGTATCGCACTTTTCAATATCCGCATATTATTGAGGAACAACCTGTATATTATATAGAAAGAGATAGGTATTGAGAAGAATTTTAAGTCGATTCCGAGTTAATTGAAAATTTCATAGGCTTTTCACGGAACCTCTACCCTGTCGAGTTAAAAATTTCGAAAATACGCTAATGCGTCCAATCAACAAAATTGTTCGTTGATATTTCCACTTCAAACTCAAAAATTATACTAATTTCACCAATCTGAATCAACTGGCGTTCCCAGAAATGCTCTATCTTCACCCGCTCTGGAGTTGAGCGTCCGAGCCCCTCTGGCGTCCCTACAATGACTTTCAATCATGGAAAGTTGTTAATTGAACTGAAATAAATGTTTTCTGATCCACCACCAAACGCGCCAACTCGAATCCTATTTTTGACACCAATTCAAAATTTAAAAAAATCGGTTGAGGCCCTCTGACGACCTGACAATGACTTTCAATCATGAAAAATTATTAATCAAACTAGACTGAATGTTTCCTGATCTACCACCAATCGCGACAACTCAAATACTATTTTTGAGACCACTACAAAAATAAAAAAAATTGGTCGAACCCCTCCGGCGACCCTAAAATAACTTTCAATCATGGAAAGTTGTTAATTGAACTGAAATAAATGTTTTCTGATCCACCACCAAACGCGCCAACTCGAATCCTATTTTTGACACCAATTCAAAATTTAAAAAAATCGGTTGAGGCCCTCTGACGACCTGACAATGACTTTCAATCATGAAAAATTATTAATCAAACTAGACTGAATGTTTCCTGATCTACCACCAATCGCGACAACTCAAATACTATTTTTGAGACCACTACAAAAATAAAAAAAATTGGTCGAACCCCTCCGGCGACCCTAAAATAACTTTCAATCATGGGAAGTTGTTAATTGAACTGAAATAAATGTTTTCTGATCCACCAACAATCGCGCCAACTCGAATCCTATTTTTGACACCAATTCAAAATTTTAAAAAAATCGGCTGAGCCCCTCTGACGACCTGACAATGACTTTCAATCATGAAAAATTGTCAATCAAACTAGAATGAATGTTTCCTGATCCACCACCAATCGCGCCAACTCGTATCCTATTTTTGAGACCACATCAAAAATAAAAAAAATTGGTCTAACCCCTCTGGCGACCCTACAATGAATTTCAATGATGAAAAGTTGTTAATTGAACTGGAATAAATGTTTACTGACCCACCACCAATCGTGCCAACTCGAATCTTATTTTTGACACCAATTCAAAATTTAAAAAAATCGGTTGAACCCCTCTGACGACCTGACAATGACTTTCAATCATGAAAAATTGTTAATCAAACTAGAATGAATGTTTCCTGATCCACCACCAATCGCACCAACTCGAATCCTATTTTTGAGACCACATCAAAAATAAAACAAATTGGTCTAACCCCTCTGGCGACCCTACAATGACTTTCAATGATGAAAAGTTGTTAATTGAACTGGAATAAATGTTTACTGACCCACCACCAATCGCGCCAACTCGAATCCTATTTTTGACACCAATTCAAAATTTAAAAAAAATCGGTTGAGCCCCTCTGACGACCTGACAATGACTTTCAATCATGAAAAATTGTCAATCAAACTAGAATGAATGTTTCCTGATCCACCACCAATCGCGCCAACTCGAATCCTATTTTTGAGACCACATCAAAAATAAAAAAAATTGGTCTAACCCCTCTGGCGACCCTACAATGAATTTCAATGATGAAAAGTTGTTAATTGAACTGGAATAAATGTTTACTGACCCACCACCAATCGTGCCAACTCGAATCCTATTTTTGACACCAATTCAAAATTTAAAAAAATCGGTTGAACCCCTCTGACGACCTGACAATGACTTTCAATCATGAAAAATTGTTAATCAAACTAGAATGAATGTTTCCTGATCCACCACCAATCGCGCCAACTCAAATACTATTTTTGAGACCACTACAAAAATAAAAAAAATTGGTCGAACCCCTCCGGCGACCCTAAAATGACTTCCAATCATGAAAAGTTGTTAATTAAATTGAAATAAATGTTTTCTGACCCACCACCAATCGCGCCAACTCGAATCCTATTTTTGAGACCACATCAAAATATTTAAACTTTGACCGCACCCCTCTGACGACCCGGCAATGACCTTTGATGATGAAAAATTGTTATTTGGACAAAAATAAATGTTTTCTGCGGTCTGGGGATTTTATTTAATTTTTTATACATTCATCTATTTTCCAAACAAAATTTAACTCAAAATATTTAATTAATTAAATTTATAGGTCTTGTGATATTATAACATACGAAAAGTCCATGACTTCCATATCATCCAAAAAAAGTATAGCCTCATTAAAACCATTATAATAAACGCTGAAACCTTGATAAATCTCATAATAATCTCATTCTATACGGTTTAATGACTTATCTGATTGTCGGTGACCTGTACATTCGAATTATTTTTCATGTAGGTCAATTAACTGAACTGCGTTTGTTTTTATCTCAAGCTCATCGAACTAGTCAGGTATTGCAGATAATCTTGCTCACAGGACACATCATTGAAATCTAAGAGTTCATCTGAGATAATTATCCTTCACTAGACTAGATTTTAAATCAAGTTGAAGACAAAGAAAAGAAGTAAAACGCACATGACTTAAGATATTTTTCATGTTATCTTGGAAGTATAAGGACGTACCCATGAGGAGAACCAAAACTGCTACTCAACGAGTATTCGAGTGTTTCAGATAAATTTTCTCTGATGGAGAAAAGAATATTTTCAAAGCCTCCCTAGTAACTTCTTACCACTGAATCAGAACAAAATGATTGTGTTCTCTTATTTTATTTTGGCTGTAATTTTGATTGTGTTTATAGCACATTTTATTACCAAGTATATATAAATTCCTTATTAACAGTACTCATCAGTGGTACCGCGTTTTCAATACGGTTCCATTTTGGAAAATGGAGTTTTACCCCAAAATCGATTACGATGAATTTTAGTTGCTCATAAAAAACGCAATTTGGTTTTTTAACGGGATTTCGATTTTTGTACAATGGAATGAATCGGATCCATCATGGCACACATAAATGGAAAACTAAATATTGAATTATCGAAAATTTTTACGTTTGGAGTGTCATTGGATTCAGAAAATCACACAAATTTAAGAAATATAATAATAGATCGAATGTTCCATTCAAAAATCTAAAGTTGGTAAACCGGAAGTGAAAAAAAATAATTTTTTGTTGGTCAAAAGGTGCCGCTTATTATGTTTAAGAAATATCCCAAATTTCAAACAATTACCTCCTAAACTAACGATACGGGGGGTATACCATGATCCGGTTACACCTGGTATACATATATAATTTTCATTATGTTTGTATTTTTTTCAGATCCACCACGCCAAGAAGCTGGATATAGTCCTAGTTCATCCGTCGGATCTTCCCAATAATAAACATTCAACGTTCAAGAAGTTGTTACTGCAATTTTGGCAATAATAATAATAAATGTTTAAAAGGTGAAAAGACAACTTTTTCTCTCCACTTTTCCTTCAATTCACCGGAAGAATTTTTAGTCTACATGAGCTTGTAATTTTTTTCCGTTAGTCACACAATATGCTCCAAAATCCAAATGTATTTGCCTTCTGCATTATACAGGGTGGCCCATCAAAAACGTACCGCAAGGCATACAGAGTGGGAAAGAGTTTTTCGGCAAAATCCAAAGCCACGTCAAGATTGTTTGTCAAGGAGAAACATTTTGACGCAAAAAGCATTGTGAAATCTTCACCCCAATTTTTTTTTCCAAGTGCTGCGTAGGTAGTGAAATCCGATCCACTCTTTGAGAAAAAATGGAGCTTTGAAACTCCAACAATGATTTTTGACAAAAAATGCGAAAATCTGTCTTCTAATATATCTGGTGGTGTTTCGTAAACAATGCGTTTCACGTGTCCCACAAAAAAATCTAAGGGACTCATGACGGGTGACCGAGGTGGCCATTCAATTGGGCTCCATCTATGGTCCTGGAAACTTGTCATTTAAATAATTGCACACATTTTGGGAGAAATGCGGAGGAGCTCTGTCTTGTTAGAAAATCATTTCCTGTTCATTGCAAGTGGCATCGTTCTCAATGATATTCGTTAGAGCTGGGTCGATGGCATTTTGTAGTAAATCCAAATACATATCGCCTGTTAAATGGGGTACTAAATGAACCTACGGAGATGGCAGTATTGGAACAAGTTGCAGTAAAAGGTACCATTTGTTCATTGATATTGGAAGAGTTTATCACGGTTATCGAAAGTTTTACTGTTGAAAGTTGGTTGGTATTATAATCATTGATTTTATGACAGCAAGAAAGTTCTGTTTCCTGTGGAATCCGCCTGAGGTGTAATGAAATACGAGATGAAAGATCATAGAGTATGAACAATACAAAAAGTCTCCAGAAATTACGTTAGATAAAGAAATGATAATGATAAATGATGTATCTATTCATTTCTTGTTGAAGTTTTTCAACGCAAGTTCATTTACAAGAAATAATTTCACAATTGTTTTATAACAATTCAACTTCCAACGTAGCATTTCTGATATATCGAATATAATAATTTTATACTGAAATACCTTGTGTGGCTTTCAAAAATACGAAAAAAATATAAGTTTTCATTAATATAGAAAGAGATGTGAAAGCTCAGAGAAATTACAGATATCAAAAGCAATTTTGATTCGCTCAACCCCTCTACATTTTGCGCTATTTATCGAAATGACAAGAACATCTAACCATACGAGGTTTTTTCATGGAAAGAATTCCAAACTTTTTTTTTCTCAACGGTTGCTATAACGGTAATGTAGTTGAAACTCTGCTATTTCGAGTTGAAAATTTTCGTTATATCGTTTATCTGCCATCAGAATTGAATTTTGTGGTAAGATTCGGAATCAGCTCGTCAAAATATATCAGAGAAAGATTTCTGATTTTTTTAAAATCTTGAAAATTTAACTTTTCGAAAATTCGATGGTGCGAATGGTTTTTTTAGGTTTCATTCCAGTTTTATACTAAACCTTGGATCTGAGCATAAAAAAAACATATATTTTTGGAATCAGCATGAAATTTTGCGTATATAGTGTGAATTTCGAGTGGATCTGCTGGTTTTGTATTTTTCATGATTTTTCGAGTAAATTTTTTCTTTCTTCTGGTGTTGAGAGGGGTCATTTCCTCCAAGAACAATGAAAAAATAATGTTTCATCAATAATCGTAAAATTCAATAATTTTTGAATATATACCCCAAATTTGAAGTCAATTTCGAGTCAATTAGTTGGTTGGTTACATGGAAGAACGGCTGTAGCCGAATGTCGCCAACACGTTTAAAAAATTGTATTTACTTGTTTTTTCAAATCAATAAAGACGCTATTATTATTATTATTATTATTATTATTAATTAAAGATTTCATAGGCTTTTTACGGAACCTCTACACTTTCGAGCTGAATATTTTGAAAATTTGCTATTGCGTCCATTCAAAAATATTGTCTGCTGATATTTCCATTTCAATTTCACAAAGTATACTAATTTCATCATTTTGAATCGATTGGCATTCACAGAATTGATCTATCTTCAACCGTTCTCGAGTTGAAAAGTTCTTCTGAAGTTGAGAGGGGTCATTTCCTCCAAGAACAATGAAAAAATAAAGTTTTATCAATAATCGCGAAGATCAATCTTTTTTGAATATGCGTACCAAATTTAAAGTCGATTTCGGGTCAAATAAAAATTTCATAGGCTTTTTACGGAACCTCTACACTTTCGAGTTGAATATCTCGAATATTTGTTAATGCGTCCATTCAAAAATATTGTCTGCTGATATTTCCATTTCAAATTCACAAAGTATACTAATTTCATCATTTTGAATCGATTGGCATTCACAGAATTGATCTATCTTCATCCGTTCTCGAGTTGAAAAGTTCTTCTGAAGTTGAGAGGGGTCATTTCCTCCAAGAACAATGAAAAAATAAAGTTTTATCAATAATCGCGAAGATCAATCTTTTTTGAATATGCGTACCAAATTTAAAGTCGATTTCGGGTCAAATAAAAATTTCATAGGCTTTTTACGGAACCTCTACACTTTCGAGTTGAATATTTCGAATATTTGCTAATGCGTCCATTCAAAAATATTGTCTGCTGATATTTCCATTTCAAATTCACAAAGTATACTAATTTTATCATTTTGAATCGATTGGCATTCACAGAATTGATCTATCTTCAACCGTTCTCGAGTTGAAATGTTCTTCTGAAGTTGAGAGGGGTCATTTCCTCCAAGAACAATGAAAAAATTAAGTTTTATCAATAATCGCGAAGATCAATCTTTTTTGAATATGCGTACCAAATTTAAAGTCGATTTCGGGTCAATTAAAAATTTCTTAGGCTTTTTACGGAACCTCTACACTTTCGAGTTGAATATTTCGAATATTTGCTAATGCGTCCATTCAAAAATATTGTCTGCTGATATTTCCATTTCAATTTCACAAAGTATACTAATTTCATCATTTTGAATCGATTGGCATTCACAGAATTGATCTATCTTCAACCGTTCTCGAGTTGAAAAGTTCTTCTGAAGTTGAGAGGGGTCATTTCCTCCAAGAACAATGAAAAAATAAAGTTTTATCAATAATCGCGAAGATCAATCTTTTTTGAATATGCGTACCAAATTTAAAGTCGATTTCGGGTCAAATAAAAATTTCATAGGCTTTTTACGGAACCTCTACACTTTCGAGTTGAATATTTCGAATATTTGCTAATGCGTCCATTCAAAAATATTGTCTGCTGATATTTCCATTTCAAATTCACAAAGTATACTAATTTCATCATTTTGAATCGATTGGCATTCACAGAATTGATCTATCTTCATCCGTTCTCGAGTTGAAAAGTTCTTCTGAAGTTGAGAGGGGTCATTTCCTCCAAGAACAATGAAAAAATTAAGTTTTATCAATAATCGTGAAGATCAATCTTTTTTGAATATGCGTACCAAATTTAAAGTCGATTTCGGGACAATTAAAAATTTCTTAGGCTTTTTACGGAACCTCTTCACTTTCGAGTTGAATATTTCGAATATTTGCTAATGCGTCCATTTAAAAATATTGTCTGCTGATATTTCCATTTCAAATTCACAAAGTATACTAATTTCATCATTTTGAATCGATTGGCATTCACAGAATTGATCTATCTTCAACCGTTCTCGAGTTGAAAAGTTCTTCTGAAGTTGAGAGGGGTCATTTCCTCCAAGAACAATGAAAAAATAAAGTTTTATCAATAATCGCGAAGATCAATCTTTTTTGAATATGCGTACCAAATTTAAAGTCGATTTCGGGTCAAATAAAAATTTCATAGGCTTTTTACGGAACCTCTACACTTTCGAGTTGAATATTTCGAATATTTGCTAATGCGTCCATTCAAAAATATTGTCTGCTGATATTTCCATTTCAAATTCACAAAGTATACTAATTTCATCATTTTGAATCGATTGGCATTCACAGAATTGATCTATCTTCAACCGTTCTCGAGTTGAAAAGTTCTTCTGAAGTTGAGAGGGGTCCTTTCCTCCAAGAACAATGAAAAAATAAAGTTTTATCAATAATCGCGAAGATCAATCTTTTTTGAATATGCGTACCAAATTTAAAGTCGATTTCGAGTCAAATAAAAATTTCATAGGTTTTTTACGGAACCTCTACACTTTCGAGTTGAATATTTCGAATATTTGCTAATGCGTCCATTCAAAAATATTGTCTGCTGATATTTCCATTTCAAATTCACAAAGTATACTAATTTCATCATTTTGAATCGATTGGCATTCACAGAATTGATCTATCTTCAACCGATCTCGAGTTGAAAAGTTCTTCTGAAGTTGAGAGGGGTCATTTCCTCCAAGAACAATGAAAAAATAAAGTTTTATCAATAATCGCGAAGATCAATCTTTTTTGAATATGCGTACCAAATTTAAAGTCGATTTCGGGTCAAATAAAAATTTCATAGGCTTTTTACGGAACCTCTTCACTTTCGAGTTGAATATTTCGAATATTTGCTAATGCGTCCATTCAAAAATATTGTCTGCTGATATTTCTATTTCAAATTCACAAAATATACTAATTTCATCATTTTGAATCGATTGGCATTCACAGAATTGATCTATCTTCAACCGTTCTCGAGTTGAAAAGTTCTTCTGAAGTTGAGAGGGGTCATTTCCTCCAAGAACAATGAAAAAATGAAGTTTTATCAATAATCGCGAAGATCAATCTTTTTTGAATATGCGTACCAAATTTAAAGTCGATTTCGGGTCAAATAAAAATTTCATAGGCTTTTTACGGAACCTCTACACTTTCGAGTTGAATATTTCGAATATTTGCTAATGCGTCCATTCAAAAATATTGTCTGCTGATATTTCCATTTCAAATTCACAAAGTATACTAATTTCATCATTTTGAATCGATTGGCATTCACAGAATTGATCTATCTTCAACCGTTCTCGAGTTGAAAAGTTCTTCTGAAGTTGAGAGGGGTCATTTCCTCCAAGAACAATGAAAAAATAAAGTTTTATCAATAATCGCGAAGATCAATCTTTTTTGAATATGCGTACCAAATTTAAAGTCGATTTCGGGTCAAATAAAAATTTCATAGGCTTTTTACGGAACCTCTACACTTTCGAGTTGAATATTTCGAATATTTGCTAATGCGTCCATTCAAAAATATTGTCTGCTAATATTTCCATTTCAAATTCACAAAGTATACTAATTTCATCATTTTGAATCGATTGGCATTCACAGAATTGATCTATCTTCAACCGTTCTCGAGTTGAAAAGTTCTTCTGAAGTTGAGAGGGGTCATTTCCTCCAAGAACAATGAAAAAATAAAGTTTTATCAATAATCGCGAAGATCAATCTTTTTTGAATATGCGTACCAAATTTAAAGTCGATTTCGGGTCAAATAAAAATTTCATAGGCTTTTTACGGAACCTCTACACTTTCGAGTTGAATATTTCGAATATTTGCTAATGCGTCCATTCAAAAATATTGTCTGCTGATATTTCCATTTCAAATTCACAAAGTATACTAATTTCATCATTTTGAATCGATTGGCATTCACAGAATTGATCTATCTTCAACCGTTCTCGAGTTGAAAAGTTCTTCTGAAGTTGAGAGGGGTCCTTTCCTCCAAGAACAATGAAAAAATAAAGTTTTATCAATAATCGCGAAGATCAATCTTTTTTGAATATGCGTACCAAATTTAAAGTCGATTTCGAGTCAAATAAAAATTTCATAGGTTTTTTACGGAACCTCTACACTTTCGAGTTGAATATTTCGAATATTTGCTAATGCGTCCATTCAAAAATATTGTCTGCTGATATTTCCATTTCAAATTCACAAAGTATACTAATTTCATCATTTTGAATCGATTGGCATTCACAGAATTGATCTATCTTCAACCGTTCTCGAGTTGAAAAGTTCTTCTGAAGTTGAGAGGGGTCATTTCCTCCAAGAACAATGAAAAAATAAAGTTTTATCAATAATCGCGAAGATCAATCTTTTTTGAATATGCGTACCAAATTTAAAGTCGATTTCGAGTCAAATAAAAATTTCATAGGCTTTTTACGGAACCTCTACACTTTCGAGTTGAATATTTCGAATATTTGCTAATGCGTCCATTCAAAAATATTGTCTGCTGATATTTCCATTTCAAATTCACAAAGTATACTAATTTTATCATTTTGAATCGATTGGCATTCACAGAATTGATCTATCTTCAACCGTTCTCGAGTTGAAATGTTCTTCTGAAGTTGAGAGGGGTCATTTCCTCCAAGAACAATGAAAAAATTAAGTTTTATCAATAATCGCGAAGATCAATCTTTTTTGAATATGCGTACCAAATTTAAAGTCGATTTCGGGTCAATTAAAAATTTCTTAGGCTTTTTACGGAACCTCTACACTTTCGAGTTGAATATTTCGAATATTTGCTAATGCGTCCATTCAAAAATATTATCTGCTGATATTTCCATTTCAATTTCACAAAGTATACTAATTTCATCATTTTGAATCGATTGGCATTCACAGAATTGATCTATCTTCAACCGTTCTCGAGTTGAAAAGTTCTTCTGAAGTTGAGAGGGGTCATTTCCTCCAAGAACAATGAAAAAATAAAGTTTTATCAATAATCGCGAAGATCAATCTTTTTTGAATATGCGTACCAAATTTAAAGTCGATTTCGGGTCAAATAAAAATTTCATAGGCTTTTTACGGAACCTCTACACTTTCGAGTTGAATATTTCGAATATTTGCTAATGCGTCCATTCAAAAATATTGTCTGCTGATATTTCCATTTCAAATTCACAAAGTATACTAATTTCATCATTTTGAATCGATTGGCATTCACAGAATTGATCTATCTTCAACCGTTCTCGAGTTGAAAAGTTCTTCTGAAGTTGAGAGGGGTCATTTCCTCCAAGAACAATGAAAAAATAAAGTTTTATCAATAATCGCGAAGATCAATCTTTTTTGAATATGCGTACCAAATTTAAAGTCGATTTCGGGTCAATTAAAAATTTCTTAGGCTTTTTACGGAACCTCTTCACTTTCGAGTTGAATATTTCGAATATTTGCTAATGCGTCCATTGAAAAATATTGTCTGCTGATATTTCCATTTCATATTCACAAAGTATACTAATTTAATTTTTTTGAATCGATTGGCATTCACAGAATTTGTATATTTTCAACCGTTCTCGAGTTGAAAAGTTCTTCTGAAGTTGAGAAGGGTCATTTCCTCCAAGAACAATGAAAAAATAAAGTTTTATCAATAATCGCGAAGATCAATCTTTTTTGAATATGCACACCAAACTTGAAGTCGATTTCAAGTCAATTAAAAATTTCATAGGCTTTTAACGGAACCTTTACACTTTCGAGTTGAATATTTCGAATATTTGCTAATGCGTCCATTTAAAAATATTGTCTGCTGATATTTCCATTTCAAATTCACAAAATATACTAATTTCATTATTTTGAATCGATTGGCTTTCACAAAATTTGTATATCTTCATCCGTTCTCGAGTTGAAAAGTTCTTCTGAAGTTGAGAGGGGTCATTTCCTCCAAGAACAATGAAAAAATTAAGTTTTATCAATAAACGCGAAGATCAATCTTTTTTGAATATGCACACCAAATTTGAAGTCGATTTCAAGTCAATTAAAAATTTCATAGGCTTTTAACGGAACCTTTACACTTTCGAGTTGAATATTTCGAATATTTGCTAATGCGTCCATTTAAAAATATTGTCTGCTGATATTTCCATTTCAAATTCACAAAGTATACTAATTTCATTATTTTGAATCGATTGGCTTTCACAAAATTTGTATATTTTCAACCGTTCTCGAGTTGAAAAGTTCATCTGAAGTTGAGAGGGGTCATTTCCTCCAAGAACAATGAAAAAATAAAGTCGAACAGTGATTTGCAAAATGCTTGTGGAGCTTGTAATTTTTTTTGAAAAAGTTGTTGTGGCATTAGGAGCTGTATACCTCGCATCATCCTCTTTTGAGTTGAACCGTGGCACATTTGTCGATCCCGATTTCTATTCCGATAGCATGCGTGTACTCTTCCACTACCCTTAAGGACTTATCTTTTTTTCCCAAGCATATAGTTTGAGATCATCCATGTAAAATAGATCAGTTAGTTTAACGTTTAATCTATTACTTCAACTTTAACTACTGTCACGAATTCTGAGCTGACAAAACTACGATAAATGTTTTTTTTTCACATGAAAAAGGTTCATACAATGCCGAAAAATATTCGAGTATCAAGTACTGAACACTAAAAAGGCCAAAACAACGTCAATTCGACTCGATACGCGTTTCGTCAATAAAGCTGGCATCTTCAGGAGCTTAGAGCATACCATTGAGTAAGTTACTGTACCTCATTAAACTACAGCTGCTGATTTGCTTGAACATTCGAGAGCGTCCATTTAAATTAGTAGAAACGTAAAACACCAGCAGACAACGCATTCGTATGATATATTGATGCATGAAATACAGTGACAAACTCTGAAAGTACAAAACCGAACCGAACCCAACAGAGAGTGCATTTCATCATAATATATACAGTCCAGGTGATATAATGATTCGATGTACTACTGTAAATCAACTCAGAGCTCCTTTAAAAGCAATGATAAAATTAAAGCCCACAGACGTGAACTAGAATCATAAGTAACTGTATGGTATGCTATATTTCAATATGAATCTAACAGCACTAGATGTATCACCACAGTTGAAGTTTTGCAATAATTCTGTCGATCCCGAGTAGGTAACCTCGACAATTTGTGTTTGATTACGAGGACACTCATTTTTCAAACGTGAAAAATAATTACCAGCTGTCTCTAATGAACAACAAAATCAATTAAGTTCAGCGCGAATATATCATTTCGAAGTTGCACTGGCACTAATATCTTTGACATGTTACCTCAACACGAGCAAGTCAATTTTATCAACAAAACTGGTTATACCACAGTTGCCAAACCCCAAACAAGCGAACGAGTAAATATATTTCCTGTTACAAATACATTATACATGTCTTTATTTCATTGACGATGTCATACCTCCAGGCAATGCTAATAGCTTGCCAAATTTATGAGATACCAATGACAGGGTGGTCACTTCTTCACAGAGACACGTTATTATTTTCGATATCATTGAATGTGCAACTTTGGGAGGTTGGTCATCTCACACATGAGTAACAGTATTACTTCCAACTAATACTGTACTGATTTAGTGCAGGTGAGTTCTATAACCAACCGGTAGTTACCCGGAAAGTAGGTGGTTCTTGATTTGATCTTTCTCATTACAGTTATCTTTTTATCATTATGGTATGAAGTCTGAATAAATTAGTGGATTCTGCTTGAGTGCATTTTTGTTGCAGTGGTGTCAGAAGTGGGATGAGCTAGTATCAACGCTTGCCTTGTTTCTTGATCGCGAAGCCCATCCAAGAATGCAACAACTTCTAACTGTTACATTACATTTTCCGGCGTGGCTGGATATGCAAGACGAACCAAGCGTGCAATGTCAGCTTTGAATTCCTGTAAGGATTTGTTTGATTTCTGGCAGTGGTTTTTCAGCTGTGACTAGTATACGTCTTCGTGAGCGCCACGCACAGGGAGTATTATTATTATACCGTACTTCTGGATGTGTTATCAGCCGTTCATAGTCCTCCTGTTCTTGGGCGATGAGGGTTTGTGAAATATTCATTATTTCTTCACGAAATGTTAGTGTTAGTGCTATAGGTTTTTCTCTTAGAATCCATCCGTGCTCCTTTCAAACTTTTTGAATTTTCTAGAAGCCCTTTCCTCAAACCATGGAAAATTTTCAGAATTTCATCTTCCAAACTCTTTGAATTCTCTATAAGTTTTTCTTGAACTTCTTTCAAACTATTCTAATTTTGAAGTAGTTCATCTATTGATTTTTTTGAGTTATTCTTTCAAAGTATTTCAATTCTCTAGAGTTTCCTCTTAAATTTCCTCTTTCAGACTACTAGAATTTTCTAGAAACATTTCTTCCAGATTTTTTCGATTTTTTTGAGTTCTTTCAAACTCAACGAATTCCCTAAAAGTTTGTCTTCCATCAGACTCTTCGAATTTTGTCTTCCAAATTCATCAAATTTTCTAAAAGATTTTCTTCCAGGCTCTTTGATTTGTCTTGAAGAGATTTTGTACTTTCGTTGAGTTTATTCATTATTCTACTCAAATTAACTCACAGCTCTTGCTCTTATTCCTAAAACATATCGTCTTTTAGTATCTTCGACCGTGGTATCAGTCTATTTCATACGAAAAGCCACATCATTTTTTTGGAGACTATCCACTACTATACTTATTTATTTTTAAAATCCGACTTTTGACACCACTGTAATAAAAATGCACTCATCCATAACCCACTAATATATTTACTATTCATTTGAAATACATGACTCTACCACTTGTCCCCATACTGCATAAGATTTTCGAGAAGCTTTCTTTGAATCAATAGAAACATTGCACCTTATCGCCGTACATTCAACTGGGTACCAGTCACAAAATACTACAATCCAATCTAATAATGAACTATGAAACATAAAAAAAGCGGCGTTCATATCACATCGAAAATATTCTTGACTTGACTTTTCTTGACTTTGCAAAACCAGCAAGATAAATTGGCCACCCTGTATATTTCGCAACACGAAGAAACTGCCATGAATGTCAAGGAACTCTTTGGATTAGAATAAATTCGGCTAGAATAGTGAATAAGCTGAAGAAACAAACTAGCTTTTGTCTTACATGACGAGAGTTGATCGAATGCATAATTTATGGGCTCGGTAGGTCTTACATCACACATGCATTTGAAATCGTTCGAATTTGTTGTGGTTTTTTGCTTGGTGGATTAGACGTGTGGGTTGAAATGTGCCTTTTATCATTCATATGGAGACAGTAGTGATTTTTTTAGTTTGATACATATTCATTGATATTTTTATTTGCATAAAGTTGTAACATGGATCGGTTGTCTCAACTGTGCTTATATTTCTCGAAATTCAGAAGATAGGAACTCTTTCTAAGCAATCAGGGCGATATTATATAGCAAAAGGGTCAAAGAAAGGGGTTGCTGGCTGCAGTAAAAGCTGAGAATACTGCTACCCCACTAGCAAAATAAGGTACTGACAGACCCTTTTCAAGAATTCAAAAAATTTACCATAATGGTCTTTTAGTAAAGTGTCGCTAATGCACTTTTCATTCACTGCCATTGTGCACTTGTAATTGCTTTTGCTTCTACATTGTACTTTTTTTACTAGCGAAATAAATATTAGTTATCTGAATTTGTGAGGCTAGGAAACTCTGGAGAAACATTGATGAGTGACGAATTGTCAGTAAAAAGTGTGGTAACTGTTTCGTCTGACACATACTGACAAATAACATTCATTTTATATGATGAAGAGTAAGGGTCCAAGGACCGAACCCTGAGGAACTGTTATTCTCATTTGAATTCGTGGTAGGCAACGATGATGGTTTGTTGTTGTCAAACAGGGGAATATTTTGAGATATACGTAGCAGATGCTGAGGTGATCGTTTTTTCTCGTCAACTATTTGCAAATTCTTAGGACATTTAACCAGTTTTGACAGGAAAGAAATACCTAATGACACATAGAAAAAATAAAATAGACTATAAAGGACAAAACAGATAGATCCAAATGATAGCAAAAATTCTATAGCTTCTGAAAAATAACTACCAATTGAATAAAGATCAGCATTGTTAGATTAAGTCATTTCAATGACTGTAATAGAAGAAAATAGTGTACTGTGAAAAACTAACAAAATCCACCGGTGCATTCAATAAAAAATTGAGTGGGTTACAAAGGAAACGTAGAGAGAAAGGGAAAGAAAGAGTGAAAAGTTTAGGAACCAGAATTGGGTGACAAAAAGTATACATTGAATTATATAAGAACCAGATCCCACAATAAAACGAAGTAAAAATCTCATCAACGTACCTTATAATCAAAAAATCCTAGCTGAAAGCAAAATGTCTTGGAAGGCAACCTCTGGCAAACTCCATCGTAACACCAAAAAAAGTATTCCATAAATTTCACAAATATTGAAGAAAAACACGTCACTCAACAAGAATTTTCAAGAAAAACACTTTAGTACAAACATTTTCATTAAAATATGCAAATACACTCTTAACCTCACTTAGAACCACTGAAAGAAAGAACTTCTAAGATGTGTGCTACACACTCTAGAGCTCAGTCTACATACTCATAAACTGAAGTCAGAATTTCATGTCTATGGTTTTTGAATTTGATTTAATTTGTTTGTGATGAGGAAATAAGTTAGTTTTAGAACAGATATCATAAGAACAAGAAGATTTTGATATTTGATACCTAAACAAAATTCTTTTGCATATAATTACTGTGACTTCAAGAAGCAGACGAAATCCAACACAGCAATCCTCTTGTAGATAAAGAGATCTACAAGTCCTGAACTAGCAAGATGAAAAAGGTAAAAGAGCAACAAACCGAAGGTATAAGTATAACTGGGCGAATCTATTAATTCACTAACTGAATTGTATACTATACATTTTCTACAACAATTATTAAATCATAACAATTTATCACCAAAGTAAAGCATTCATACAAAAACTATTTCCACAACTTCACATTATTGCAATAGACATTTCTATATTCGTTGGAGTGTGCTTTGAGGATATCACTGTTACAATTTTTCCTGAAGGAATGCATTGATCTCAGATTCTTTGCTGGAATTCTCAGATCATTTTTGAATCCACGGTTTTTTGTGCGGTTTGTTTTTACTTATTCGTACTGGAAAGCAGTGATCACAAAACGAAAACTATGATCCTAAATTACATTTGTTACAAAATAGAAAAGATTTTGTCGTTAGGAAATATATGAGTGGTAGATTATTCAATTAACTTTCAATAAAATCTGATTCACTCATTTTTAGTATATTTTTTTATGTATTGAAAATGTCTCTTACAACACAAAAAAACAACAGACAACACATGAACTCTACAGTCGGATGATATGGTGATGAAACATTAGAATTTTCTAGAAGTATCAACTAGTGAATCTATTGTGGCCGTGATGGTCGTGTGGTAGAGCGCTCGCCGGACACGCATAAGGTCGTGGGTTCAAAGCCCAGCACGGCCATCGGTCCCGGATCTTTTCCTTGCTCGTACAAGCTCCTAGGAGCTTCTGAGGGGAAAGATTCGTTAAAAGAAATAAAAAAAAATAAATCAAACGTTAATTAAATAGATGATTTCGATTATGCTGACCTATAATTAAGCAACGCTAACGTTTAATTAAAAAAGTGCAAACCTTTTCTTGTTATGATTTATTGACCAACGGTTATGCAACACTTTGCAGTGAAGATTAAGCTGCCACGCCTTTGTTTCGGCAGAATTAATATACTTAAGACGTTTATTGTGCTTCTGATATGATGAATATATTCAAATTTCACAATTAACAAAAGATTTAGATCGAAATATCTGGTTCCATTATCTCTCTCATGTGACTGATGTCAAGATCGACGATTTCAAATGTCTTTTCCATTATGTAAATGGACCGGGTTTCGTGATTTGATGAAGAAAAAAGTCATCTAGATAGAAATATATGCTGAACATTCAATGTGGTCTTAGCATGTTCCCGCCTACTGACCCAATTTTAAACATGTAATCTAATGAATTTAAATTGGGTTGCTAATGATTAGCCGAAATAATTGCATCTGCGTTAGGTTGAATTTATTTCTTATGATACCCAATGAATATTTTTAGTTTTTTCATAGTCGAAGGTGAAGTTTCATTCTCTGACTAGCATCAGATCCATAAAATTTCCGTTAACCATTATATCGATATCGTCAGCGTAGCCTAGGTGTGGAATCAGAAGGTCCGCTCCTCACTGAGACACAGATACGACCTATCCCAGAACATTGTGCCACAGTCCGTTGGTGATGCCACGTGCACAAACTCGCTCACTTCTCTGAAACACCGTAGGGGTTGTCTCTCTTTTATATACATTTCCATATCCTAAACTCTTTTAAATCATTACCAACTATTTCACTTCCACCAATTCCTTGGTTCACATGATGATGTCTGAAAAAAACTTGTTATTACTTTCACTAGAAACAGGAAGAGAAAGAAATACTGTAGATCTGTCGCCTGCAAAAAATAACATATTATCGATGACGTAACATCTGGTACCAGCACAGTAATGCTTTCTTTAAAAAATCGCTGAGAACGACATGGGTAGATCGTACCATACAGTTTCGAATCGTAAGAAAGAACATGCACAAACTGTGGGAATGGAAAAAGGGTTGGAATTCCTTGAATTGGTACACGATTCCATTTCATATAAATCATGAATGGCGGTAAAAAAAATCGCCTTTATTAACTGACGTCAGAAATTATACTAGACAGTTAGGTAGCTGTTATGGAAAAGGTTGGCACCATTTCAACTCCAGATAAAATCAACTCAAGTGCGGTTGAAGATAGATCAATTCCGCGAATGCCAATCGATTCAAAATTATGGAATTTGTTTACTACGTGAATTCCAGTTTTTTTAATCACCACGTCAGCAAATTTTCGAAGTTTTTAACTCAAAAATTTAGAGGTTTCGTAGAAAGCTTAGGAAATTTTCTATTGACTCAGATTCAACTTCAAATTTGATGTGCATATTCAAAAATGAATTATAAGGAGTGGACATTTGTTTCTGTTCTAACTGCGGATGAACTTTTCAACACAAGACAAATTTTTTTTTAATGTACTCGTTACCAAATTTTCGAAATTTTCAACTAGAAAATGAAAAGGTTCCGTAAAAAGCCAATCAAATTTGGTGTGCATTCATTCAAAAACATGAAATTTTACGAATAATAGCAGAAGAAAAATTTAGATTGTAGTGAGGAAAAGGGCCCCTCTCAACTTTCAACTTCCAAATATCAAACGCCAATCAAAATTTGGATATTTTGCGAATTTGAAATAGGAATCTTGACAAACAAAAATGTTCAATAAACACATGAGAAAATTTGGAAATATTTGAAACTTGAAAGAGTAGAGGAATTTTTGAAAGTACACGTCACCAAATTTTCGAAATTTTCAACTAGAAATTGTAAAGTTTTCATAAAAAGCCAATGAAATCTTCAATTGACTTGTAAACGATTTCAAATCTAGTATCCAAAAAATATTGAGTTTTATGATTAGAAGTGAAAAAAAGTTGAATTATTTTGGGAGGAAATTACCCCTCTCAACTTCAAATTAACTCTTCAACTCGATAACGATTGAAGATAGAACAATTCTGCGTACACCAATCGATTCAGATTGATGAATTAAGTATACTCTGTGGATTTAAATGAAAATATCGATAAAAAATATTTGGACGCAATAGCAAACTTTTTAACTTTTCAACTCGAGAACGGTTAAAAAGACAGCAATTCGGCGAAGGCCAATCGATTCGGAATAATAAAATTAGTGTACCCAGACAATTCCAATTGAAAATTTTGACAGACAGACTTTTTTGATGGACACATTTTCAAATTTTCGAAACTTTTAACTAAAAAATATAAAGGCTTAGTAAAAAGCCTATGAAATTTTTATTTGACTCGGAATCAAGTCCAAATTCGGTCTGCATAATCAAAAAAAAATTGAGTTATGTGATTATGAGTGAAAACATAGTTTTGTTGGGAAATGACCCCTCTCAACTCCAAATGAACTTTTCAACTCAATAACGGTTAAAGATAGAGCAATTCTGCGAGCGCCAATCGATTTAGAATGATGAAATTAGTTTACTCCGTAAATTTTTAGTTGATCGAAGAACAAAAGTAATTATCCGAAAAAAGTCCTAAGGGGTAGACCCCTAAATATCATGAAATATACAAAATCCCCAGATCCCCCAAGGTTCAGCTTGAAAAATGAATAAAATGTAAAAAATTCCTTGCAAGATCAAAATTGCTGAGGTTCCATTAAGAAAGATTGAGTTTCACAAGTACGAGTAAAAATAAAATTTTTTAAGGAAATATACTCCTCTCAACTCCAGAAATACTTTTCAAGTTGGGAACGGTTAGAGATAGAGCAATTCTGCAAATGCCAATAGATTCAGAGTGATACAATGAGTAAATTTGAAATTGTAATGAAATTTACAGGTACAGGATCCTGCTGAGAGAAATTTGCGTGATATAAAATAAAGCAGGTTTTTATTATAGAGAGTTTCCATGCTTTAAATAAATTTACTTCTGGTTTTCGTTTGAAGTTATACATTGGACAAACAATTTCAACCGCCAAACAGATTTATTAAATATAGAGATAGTTTTGTGAACGAAAAAAACATATTAACAGCATTAAACTGAATCTTACAGAAAGTTAGTTAATGAATATGAGAAAAAACCCGCAGACCTTCATTAATAACCGATCAGAATCGATCAATAATCACAGTTGAATTTGTTTTCACGAAAATGAAACAGATGAACAACGTTATTTTACAACATAACATTCTGAATAGATGGCAGCTATCAGTCTTAGTCTCAAACCACACATTTTCTTCGTTCACATCGATACCCATTTCCGCACACATCGGCATTAATATAATTCTATATGTAACACAATGGTAGCAACATCGACATAATCTGAAGAAGGCAACCTAGACCTTCACAGAAACTGAAAGTGGATCGCAAACCCGCGACAAGTGGAAGTACCGCCGCTATAAAAACTGCCGAATTATTCCAAAGTGTATCAGTTTCTGACCGACTAAAGCATAATCTACTACAATGGCATCAAAAGTAAGTAGCAACATTGCTTATTATCATCAATATAAGAGCAAATGTATACAGTTTCTTATATCATATTATATATTATATCTTATATACAATTACGTTTTTTACAGTACAATTATAACAACTCACTACTCAAATTGTTTTTCTGGAAAGAAAATAATTCAAATGAATCATCTTTGATCTAATCGAGCCTTAACATGTTTATTATTTTTTCTTTTCATGTTTTTTATTATCACATATCAATACATGAATGTTTAATAACGTTTGTGCACATACTCTTCAAACTAACCTTTTGAATTGACGTTAAATTTCGAATTATCATTCAAGATGAATAAATTCCAGGAAATCAAACAATACATATTCGCATTTTCCTCTATCAAATACTCTTTTCAGTTCATCATCTTTGCTGCTGCTTTGGCATGCGTCAACGCTGGATTCATCGGATCCCCCGCCGTGGCCACTTACTCAGCAGGTCCAGTAGTGTCAGCCTATTCCTCACCAGTAGTCAGCACCTACGCTAGTCATGGATCACCGGTTGTCTCAGCTTACGCTGCACAGGCTCCAATCTACTCAAGCTACGCTGCACCTGCTCCAGTTTACTCAACATACTCTTCACCTCTTATCACTAAGTCTGTAGCACCAGTGGTATCAGCTTACTCTTCCCCAGTTGTGTCAGCATATGCCGCACCTGCTTCCAAATCAGTTGTCAGCACCTACACCAGCCATGGATCTCCAGTTGTGTCATCTTATTCTGCACAAGCTCCAGTTTACTCAGCATACTCTTCTCCAGTTTACTCAGCTTACTCTTCCCCAGTTGTCGCCAAATCTCTGACTCCAGTAGTGTCAAGCTACTCTTCATATGCCTCTCCAGTTGTGTCTGCGTACTCTTCTCCACTCTTGACCAAGTCTGTAGCTCCAGTGGTATCCACCTATGCTGCTCACTCTCCATTAGTATCTGCCTACTCTGCATCTCCAGTGGTAGCACATGCTTCGTACTCTGGACTCAACGCTGCTTACCAATGGTGAAAATATTGAACGATGTCTTGTAAAAAGTTATTTATTTTGTGTGAATAAATTATGATAACCTACCCCCAAGTTTTTCTCTTGATTCATCCATTGCTATCCACTTACTGAAGGATAGTTAGGAAAATATATATAATGGTCATCTGCCAAATAGTATCAACCATCTACAAAGTCGAGGAACCCTCCTCTGAATACATTTCCACCAAGTGAAAAAAGGAGGCGAACATCTGTCAGAAAACATCTACTTCCCTGGCTAATCCCAAGCAGACCCAATTGCCAGTGCTTGTCTCGAAAGAATTTAACAGCAGATTATCCTTCATTTGGCTGGGAATGGCCATCTGTAGTCATGCATATTTCGTTGTTTTGTCTGTCATCAGTGCTAGGGTAGGTCGGACAACATTATTATGAATGAATCAACTCATATTTCCTCTAGAATGGACCCGCGACAAACAGCTAAGTTGATCGTAGCGCCATCCGCATGGAAACTGAGGAACAAACAGACTCCAGGAAGAGATAACTGTAATATTTCGATCAAAGTTCCAAAATTTGTATCAGAAAGGATCAACCAAGTGAAACGAACTTGACAAAGTCAAGGAACACTTCTCTTCGCACCAACTGATGAGTTTCTTTAATATTTTGGCGCAACAGAACATTCAGACAAATCAACTCAGAAACAGACTGAGTCTGAAACACATAGTAAATAATAATAATAATACTCTCTCATAAACTCCCGTACAGTGTACCAAAAAGGCATAGAATAGGAAGACACAGGCCTACTTAACTAGGAACCATTAGCAACAGAACAATAATAGAGACCACACACAGCAGGTCTCAGAGGTCTAAGTTTTTGGAAAAAAAATCAGTTTTTTATTAATAATTACTCAAGAACTTTTGATCTGATTTTGATAAAACTCGGCATGACTATTTGAGGTGAAGAGCAGTTTCTCCTATTGAACTTATTATATTATAAAATTATCATTTTTAATGGCATCCCAGATGGTAGTCCAATCGGTATTAGGACAAATTATTGTGCGTCACTGCCTTTTTTGTATGTTAAATTTTTGTTTCAGATTGAACGATTATAAACACAATTTTTGAGAAACAATTTGAGAAGATGTTCAAAGCTGCTGTACTTAATATTAAATCCAAATTAAATGAAATATTGTATAGACTTTATAATCGGAATAGGAATTTTTATAGTCTACTTTTTTCCACCCCAAAATATTGAAAACCACCCTCAAATTCTATGAATTGACTTGAGAACTGAAATTATATTCCTAATTTGTCATTTTTCTCTTATACTGTTATATCGATTGGCTTCATTCAAGAACTGACAAACATTGATTGAAATAAATTTGAAGATACAAGAACTTTGCATTTACATAAAGAAGAACATATTTTAATAAATATTCAGTGATTAAAAGACACCATCATGAAAGTTAGTGATATAAAATAGTTTTGTCGAAGCTATTTTATTTTCATATATCAGAAATTTCGTAAATATTGAAAAAAATAACAAAACTAGAAGTAACAATATAATTTTCAAATCTGAGAAATATACTGGATCCTGCATCAAGGGCATGCATGGTCTTCCAATATAGTAATAGATAAATGGGTGATTTCATCAGCAAAATGATACTTTCATCTGAACTTCACAAAATGAAAATGATGGCACTTACACAGGGTGTTCAGTTTTTTCTGGGCAGGTCACAACTATGAATTTTTTTTTCAATCAATAGAGGATTTTTTCGTAACAAAAATACTGGTAGGAAACCGAATATGCATCACAAATGAAAGACAGTTCGTAGTTATATTCTGTTATGTTTTGGACTCGTAACTGTCATTCAATAATACATATCGTGTCATATCTCTTAATCACAATCGCCAAAAATGGATTTAGATGTGAAAAATTTCGTTCATAGAGACTTTTCGAAAAAAGCCTCTAAAAAAACAACTGTTTTCAATATTAGGAAATATCTGATGAAATTTACAGAGCTTTCGTTGGCGCTTCTTATGGATGGACGATATACAGGGTGTTCCATTCGAAATAAGGAAGATTTTCTACATTTTCATGTGGATGTGGATGTGTGGCAAGCTGTTTCTTACACTCTGTATATCACAAGTAGATTTTAGATATATCGTTTCAGAGAGTCACCAACATAGAATATTTGATCGAATGTGAATTTTAATGGGACTTTAAACTTTATAATTTCAAATATTATGAGTGACGAATTTTAGAGAAAAAAAAGCTGTCATGCTGAAAATCTCGAAAAAATTATTTGCATAAAGTATCTTCAAATTCTCACGTAAATATCGAAAAATTGATAAGAAATACAGGTAGTCATTAAAAAAAAACGAATTTGGGATTCGTCGAGGTAAAACTGAACACTCTGTGAAAGTACTATAATATTTATTTTGTAGAGCTCATAAAAAGTATCATTTTGCTGATAAAAAAACCTAATGGACATATAGAAGACCGCGCCGTTGTTGCAGGACCCTGTATATAAAATCAGATTAGAAAAAAAATTCTAAATTTTTATTTATTTTTTATTGATAGGAAAGCTTATGATTATTCTATAAAACATTACAGGTAGCAAACCTCACGTGACTAATTCGCAGTAGGCCATTTTCCATCTTTTTTTTAAGGCCAACTTAACGCCCAAATTGAATTGTACAATAAAATATCAATAAAAATATTTTCCACCTGATATCTGTTTAGCACACTGTATTTAAATCTGTATGATTTGGTAAATATCGTTTTTTATATGTGAAATATTTGGAGTAAATACAATTGAGAGACCCAGAAATTACCAAAACTACGCCTATTCCACTCGACGCGCGTTTCGCCTACAAAGCGATCATCATCAGTGATTCCAAATCAACAGATGCATCTTTGGGTCAAACTTGAAAAAACTATTGAATTTTTGAAGCTATTTTCTCACTTAGCATCAATACAATTACTATAAGGAGAAAATAAGTTTAATATCGATAGCTGTCACCAGAATTTGATCTCAAATTTAATGTATCCAAAAAAGTGTAAATATCATTAAATTCCACACCACGCATCTTTCACGTTTCTCCTCATCACATTAGCAATGATATAATAACACAATGGTAGCTACATCGCCGTAATATGAAGAAGGCAACCTAGACCTTCACAGAAACTGAAAGTGGATCGCCAACTCGCGACAAGTGGAAGTATCGCCGCTATAAAAACTGCCGAAATATTCCAAAGTGTATCAGTTTCTGACCGACTAAAGTATCTACTACAATGGCATCAAAAGTAAGAACAGCTTATATTTATCACAACTATTACTGGGACCATTTTTGGAAATATAATATTCGTTATCGTCAGTGCCAATGTCAATGACTAAATATGTTATTCCATGCATAATATTTGTGTGTATTTGGAAGTCTTCTGCAGTTCAGACTGAATTCCAAAGAATCAAATGATGAAAACATATTTTCCATTTCAAGTCCACAATTGAATACCCAACTTGTGCATTTTTGTATAGACTGTCGAGCACCTATACATCTTGATCAGTAGAAAATCACACAGTGAGTCTTAGGATTGACTTTTTTCACATTCCCGTCTCAAAAATTCGAATAATATTCTATTATCATTGATTTTTTCTATTTTCCAATATAAATGATCCTATTTTCATTAATTCTTTCAATTTTCCAATTTGAAAGCTACTGAACTAGCAATCAATAATTTGTCTATAAATTAAAAGCATTTGTTCATCATGGCCATGTAGCCTTCCATTTTTGTGTAGCATGTAACAATTTCAAGCACAATAAACGTTGTATTATCAGGGGTAATACCCCGAGTGATAAAATTTTCGCGATAAGTCTGTCGATTTATTTCTGAACGAAACGGAATTGCTTCGTGAAAACACCACGAGTCCGCAGGACGAGTGGTGTTTTCTCAAAACAATTCAGTTGAGTTCAGAAATAAAAGACAGACTTATGAGATAAATTCAATCACTAGTTGAATTTTATTAGACCATTTCACGAATAAAGTTTCTTCATTAATATAAATATGAACAATGTATAACAGTCATAAACAAATTATTAAAATCGTCAATGTTATAATGTTTCGTTTCATAATTTCATTTGAATTTGCACCGAAGCGACTCATTTTGATGTTATCGCGATAACACGAGTCGTCTTTGGTCAGATTATGTGAGAATTTTAAGATGAGTGAAATAGTCATTAAAACCATACATTTTTTCAGTTCATCATCTTCGCCGCAGCTTTGGCTTGCGCCAACGCTGGATTCATCGGATCCCCCGCTTACTCAGCAGGTCCAGTAGTGTCTGCCTATTCCTCACCAGTAGTCAGCACCTATGGATCACCAGTTGTCTCTACCTACGCTGCACAAGCTCCAGTTTACTCAGCATATTCTTCACCCATCATTTCCAAGTCCGTAGCTGCATACTCTTCTCCAGTTGTCTCAGCCTATGCCGCTCCTGTATCTAAATCAGTTGTCAACACCTACACCAGCCATGGATCACCAGTTGTCTCTACCTACGCTGCACAAAGTCCAGTTTACTCAGCATACTCTTCTCCAGTCGTATCAGCTTACTCTTCCCCAGTTGTGTCAGCCTATGCTGCTCCTGCATCTAAATCAGTTGTCAGCACCTACACCAGCCATGGATCTCCAGTTGTATCAGCTTATGCTGCACAATCTCCTGTTTACTCAGCCAACTCTTCCCCAGTTTACTCAGCTTACTCTTCCCCAGCTGTCGCCAAGTCTCTGGCTCCAGTAGTGTCAAGCTACTCTTCATATGCTTCTCCAGTTGTGTCTGCGTACTCTTCTCCACTCTTGACCAAGTCTGTAGCTCCAGTGGTATCCACCTATGCTGCTCACTCTCCATTAGTGTCTGCCTACTCTGCATCTCCAGTGGTAGCACATGCTTCGTACTCTGGACTCAACGCTGCCTACCAGTGGTGAAAAAACTGACCGATGTTATGTAAAAAGTTATTTATTTTGTGTGAATAAATTATAATATACCACTCACAAGTTTTTTCTTCAATGAAGCTGGCAAACAGTATCTACAAATCCCTAAATGAGGGTAAATCCTATCTTGCTGTCTTCGTGTAATTGACTAAAGCGTTCAATATTACGAGTCACAAAAAATTGCTCTGGACCCTCGAAAATATTGGTAGTTATTCAAGAGTTTTCTTGATAAACATCGACAAAGAGTTCAAAAAAATTAAACCTATAGGGATTACATGAATATAGAGTGTGGAGTGCCACAAGGAACAGTTCAAGGACTTCTGCTATTCACTATATTCGTTAACGATGTATTCTCGATTCCAGCAATGGAAAGAAATATAATGAGCCTCGCCGATGGTACCACCATTTTTATAAGGGAAACCCCTTCAAAATTTTTATGTAGAAGCTCAATGAAAACATTCCTCGATAATTGATTGCATCGACAAACAGAGATGAAATTACTGTGTTTTTGGTAATCTCACGAACGAAAAAAAATTAGGAGTTGAACATTTTCGTTATGGCGTTAATGTGCAATCGAAATTAAAGTTTTGATGTAAGATTCGGAATCAGGATATTAAAATACATTTGCAAGGAATTTGCAAATTCTTTAAAAATGGAGAAAACAAATATTCGAAGATTTGATATTGTGAGGCACTTTCAGATGTTTCATTCCTTTTTTATGCTAAACCTTGTAGCTGAACTTTGACAAATCATATATTTTTGGAATCAGCATGACTAATTTCACCAAATATGAAGCCAATTTCGAACCCATTGAAGATTTCGAAGGCTTTTTACGAAACCTCGAATGGGGGGAATAATTTAGCCAGATAACTCCATCAACAAACACCTTCTTAAACCACCTGTATATGTTTATAACATATTGTCATTATAACGAATGTCACTGTCTTTTTTGTTTTCTTCTTTTAAGAATGAAACGAAACTTCATACAATCAACAGGGAAATTTACGTATTCAATGATTGGATTTTTGTGATTGCAAATCGATCCCTGGATCACGTGAAATCAGGGAACATTTTTTCAATTTGTCAAAACAGAAATCTTAACAGGGTTCAGAAAATGTAGATTCTATTGAGGCGCATCCGCCATTTTTTCGGATGGCTTTTGTTACCAAACCGTTCCACATATTTTAGCCAAAGGTCACCTCCACCTTCCCATCGTAAATCACCTTTCAAAACTTTGTAGAACTCCAGAAACACATATAAGCCGTGCCATGTCCTTTGGAGTGTCAAAGAACTCTAGATGTCTTTGAAATTACTTTTCTTAACGATTATTGCTCAGTAAGTAAAAAATCAAGATGCCAAAAAACATCAGAGATGTAATACTATTCGGAAATGAAGGACACCCTAGAGGAAATTGCTGAGTCCATAAAAAAAAATTCATAATACAAAGTTGAATGGCTTCACAAATATTATCCTCACGTTCTGAAGAGATGTTCTGAAGATTCACTTCCTTGTAAGAATATAGATGGGTCAAATTTCGTCAGAAGTATCAGCTTATGGTGGAATACACTTTCTATCCAAACTGAACCTGAGAATTCCCACTACACTGTCCAGAATCTTTGCCGTAGTATATGGAGTTCTATCCCAACACCAATTCACTATTTTCAACCCCTCAACACACTTATCAGTAGCTTAATGTTCTTCCAGATGCTCAGTGTATCATTGAAACACATGTCGATACGTCAAAAATTATGAATTGATTTGGGATGAGTGAATAAATCTGAGAAAATACCTTGAATACATGAAACCCACAAAAATATATAGATACGTATCTTTTCTCGAAAAATTTTACATATGTTACAATACACAAATTGTGTTCGATCATCTAGGATTGATAGGCACAATATTAATTTGGCGATGAGGCATTGAGAGTGAATCATATTTCTGGTCTGATTTCAGAATCAGAAGCAATGATAACAAAAACAAACACTTTTTCTCACAAAACATGAGTACGACTAAATGGTACTTTTGAATCCTTACATTAATCAGAATTGATCTCATGTCCATCGTATTTAAAACTGAAAGAGAATTCGTAAAAACCGATATCGTGTATATTCTGTCTCCACATGTGTGTCCCTTTCTGCATTACATTAGCAGGAATATATTTGTATAATTGTAACCAACACAATGCTGGTAACATCGACATAACCTGAAGAAGGCAACCTAGACCTTCACAGAAACTGAAAGTGGATCGCCAACTCGCGAAAAGTGGAAGTGTCGCTGCTATAAAAACTGCCGAAATATTCCAAAGTGTATCAGTTTCTGACCGACTAAAGCATAATCTACTACAATGGCATCGAAAGTAAGTAGTGCCAATATTTATTACAGATCAAAAATTGAAAATTCAATTCATTGTTTTGTTTATACTCATTTAGTCGAGATATATTTGTGAGCTAAATTTCAGAATTGAGTATTCTTCAACTGTTCAACTGACGACTAATTCGATATTTCTCATTCTATTATTATCCTTCAATTTATTTTTCTTCAAATGGATTTATTATATTTATGCATATTAGTCTCCACTCCAGACTGAACTACTAGAAGATTTGATCTATCAAATGATTATCTACACTTCAAGATGAATTCTGAGAAAGCAAACAATAAATGAACACAATTTCAGTTTGATATTTAACTAGTTCATTTGTTTATTTTATGGATAACTGAAAACCTAACTAGCGTTTTCAGTATTCCTATCACAGCACCTCAATATTTGGAGAATGTTTTTATATTAGGCGCTTCCATATTAGAATAAATAATATCCTTTCATCAATGGATATTTCAATTCTTCAATAAAAAAATAGTGAATCTCAATAATTGTACCCATGTCGTGACTATTCAACTCTTTTTCGTTATCATGTAGGCCTTTTCCCTTTCTGTGTAAGATGTGATTTTTGATCTACCCTTTGAATATTATATTGCTTAATAATGTTATAAATAATTTCCTATTTTTTCAGTTCATTATCTTCGTCGCTGCTTTGGCATGCGTCAACGCTGGATTCATTGGATCCCCCGCTGTGGCCACTTACTCAGCAGGTCCAGTAGTGTCAGCCTATTCCTCACCAGTAGTCAGCACCTACGCTAGTCATGGATCACCGGTTGTCTCAGCTTACGCTGCACAGGCTCCAATCTACTCAAGCTACGCTGCACCTGCTCCAGTTTACTCAACATACTCTTCACCTCTTATCACTAAGTCTGTAGCACCAGTGGTATCAGCTTACTCTTCCCCAGTTGTGTCAGCCTATGCCGCTCCTGCATCTAAATCAGTTGTCAGCACCTACACCAGCCATGGATCTCCAGTTGTATCAGCTTATGCTGCACAATCTCCTGTTTACTCAGCCTACTCTTCTCCAGTTTACTCAGCTTACTCTTCCCCAGTTGTCGCCAAATCTCTGGCTCCAGTAGTGTCAAGCTACTCTTCATATGCCTCTCCAGTTGTGTCTGCGTACTCTTCTCCACTCTTGACCAAGTCTGTAGCTCCAGTGGTATCCACCTATGCTGCTCACTCTCCATTAGTATCTGCCTACTCTGCATCTCCAGTGGTAGCACATGCTTCGTACTCTGGACTCAACGCTGCCTACCAGTGGTGAAGAAATTGATGGATTTTGTGTAAAAAGTTATTTATTTTGTGTGAATAAATCGTAATATGCCATTTAAAGTTTTCTTCATTCATTTCCCATATTACTATGAATAACACAGGACTTCTGAAAAGAAATTGAAGGAATTCCTTTTCGAAACTGAATAAATTTTTCGAGGGTGCTTGCAAATATTCTTCAAGAAGTCTTCTGTTCCATACATTATTTTGGTGAATGAAAACCTACTATTATTTTTACGATTATCAAAGCCGTTGAATTTGCAACTGGTTTTCCACTCCGCTTAAATTTTACTAATGAAATTAATAACATTTTCATTGCTGTCCCCACTGATGGTATAACAACAGGTGTGTCAACAACACATTTCAATTATGAACATGAATACCCAAACATGCTTTATTTTAGAAAATGTTTGAAACATTGAATAGTTATAGTCATTGTTGAGTGTTGAGTTTTGTCGAAGATTCGGATCAGAATCGGATTGTTGGAGGGAAGTTTACAAATGGGACCTTTCAATTGGGCTTTCAGTACGGGTCGCTCGAACGAAAACTTTTGTTTGTTATAGAGCTAAAGAGTGACTGACAAAAAATGACCCCAAGCCATAGCGTCCTTATTTTCTGTCTGATTCAATGATAGTATTCCCCAATGGTATAGCTTGTGCGGGTATAGAAGACGGTTATTATTATTATTATTTACTGTAGGTGACCAGCAAATATATTAGCTGATAATCGGCCTTGATTTTCAAATGAATACATAATCTTTATTTCAAACTTTTTTTGATGTTTTTTTTTGTGAAAATTGATTCTCGTGCGAAACAAATGAAAAATTATTTTATCTTTTTTTATATAAAAAGAATCGGACAATATTCAACACAATGGGTAGTATGAATAAAAGCTAGCAAATGCTTCTACTATAGGTTGGTCCTTTTCTTAACTAAACACAATGAATAGGTCTGTTTCAGGAAATCAGAATAGAAGCATTTGCTCAAAGTTTATTCATACCACCCAATAATTTGTTCACTTCACATTTTTTATTGAAATTTACAAATAACATGCCCTAATGGAACACAAAATGAAAATACTATGTTGGATGACTTCATTGTGTTTATTTGGAGGGGGGAAGTAGTCATTCCACTCCTTATTTTTTCTAATTTCATGAAATTTTTGACGTTGTTTTGCATATTATGAAATTTTGAAATATTATGTAGTACAGATTCAAAATGAATTAGCCGATTTTGTATTTTTCATTATTTTAGGGGTCTACCCCTTTGGACTTTTTTCGATTTCTCGAATAATTTCTTTTCACATCGATTTACTCGAAATTCACATATCATACTCATTTTATCATTCTAAATCGATTGGAGTTCGCAGAATAACTCTATCTTCAATCGTTACAGAGTTGAAGAGTTCATCTAGAGTTACAAAGAGTATTCATATTTGTAAAATACAATCTTTTTCAATATGCACACCAAATATAAAATCGATTCCGAGTGAACAAAAGATTTCATACGTTTTTTACGGAACCTCTACGGTTTTCAGTTGAAAATTTCGAAAATTTGCTTCTGGAAAACCCGAAGAATTTGAAAAAAGAGCTTCTGGAAAATTCAAATGGTCTGTAGGAGGAGCTTCTAGAAAATTCGAAGAGCTTAAAAAAAGAAGTGTAGTGTGGCGAATCGGTTGGAAAAATGAATGGGAACCATGGAAATAGAAATAGACAGAATGAACACGGACGTAGGAAAAATCATAGATGAAGTAGAGGAAAAAATTAAAAAACTCAAGGAAATGCTTCACTTTGAAATGAAAGGCAGTATAAGGGCATTGACACTGGCATTGCGTGGCGAAGCAACAAACAATTTCCAAGTTCCGTTAAATTTTATATCAGAAAATGTGCTTCAATTTGATTAAAAGTTGTGCGAACCTGATTTGATATTGATTGATTGTTGAAAGTGTTTAGGGTATGAATTCAGGCATAACTTGATTATATTTCGTGGAACTTTCTGAAATGAGGGTAAAATTTTTATATTTTTTGAACTACCCTATATGCTATTTGAAACCATTTCAGAGGAACTAATATGATTAACAAACATGCACTATTTATATTTCGGTTAAGCAATTGATATTGCAATATTTCTATTCGTATGTTGCAAACTTAAATGGCCACCCTGTATACGACGCCCTTGATTTTTTAGGAAGCTCTATTTCCGCAGGATCACACCTAATATCGCAATTCAATTTGCTTCTGATTTCAACGTAACATTAAGAAAACCTCAACCTAGACCTTCACAAAAATTGAAAGTGGATTACATATCCACGTCGAAGACGCCTCTGGCCAGCTGCTATATAAACTACCGAAATGTTCTCATTTGTATCAGTTCCAAACCAACTGAAGATCAATCCACTACAATGGCATCCAAAGTGAGTATCGAAGACTTTATTGTCGAGCGTTTAGAGTCGTGTATGTCAAAGTTCGTCTAAGTAAAGGGGAATTAACAAATTTTTTTATGAAAAATCCATCACTACTTGTTTATCCTGTCCAATCAGTTTTTAATTGGAAAGTCATAAAAAAATATTGACGGATATCATAACAAAAAAATTCCTTTTTTTCCTTTCCTTTCACGAACTCATCTTCAAAGTACAAATCAAATAAGAACTTTGAGAAATTCCCATTCTATGTTGAATTGGGATCAATTGTGTACTTTATTCGACGTAGATAAAAAACTGCATTGTCCAAATAGGATAATTTACCGGAAAAGTCAAAATTAGCGCAATAAAGTCACATGGATAACTTTTTTAAGTAGTCCTCTGGCTCTGACGAGTATTTAATTGTATCAAACAGATAGTTGTGCAATGTTCTTCATTGCAGAGGTCACAATGGCAAATATTCCCTCTAACCAACCTTTGGAATTTTGTTTCTATTCAGACCTACAGAATAGATTCGAGGTTTTGCCTTTCATCAGTGCTAGGGTAGGATCGATACAGACAGCTTAGAGGTTGTCATTTTAGTGTATTCCATTAAAAATAAATGCCGCTTCTAGTACGTATCTTCTTGGTGGGAATTATTCATTTATTATTGAAAATATCACCAAATAGCTCAATAAGTATACCTGAATGCAAAACAATAGAAATTTCACTGTAACTTTTGTTGGCTACCATCATTCTAGTATCATAGTTTTTCATGTCAAAATCCTTCGAAGAATTTTTCGAATTCCTAAGCGTTTGGCTTTTAGAAGAGTTAAAGTTTTCGGATCCAAATTATTCCAGGGTCACATTTCTCGTTATTTTCACGTATTTTTCCCGATTCACTTAGTAGCTTTCAATTAATTACTTAATCGATAATTATTAACTTATTTTATCATGAAAAATATTAAAATATTTTTCATTTGGGAGTGTGAGTTGTTGACGAAAGGCGATAAATACACAAAATTAAAATTGAGCGCAACATATTGAGTTCAGGAAATTCGAATTTCTTCATATTTCAGTTCATCATCTTCGTCGCTGCTTTGGCTTGCGCCAACGCTGGATTCATCGGATCCAACGCAGTTTCCACCTACTCGACAGGACCTGTAGTGTCAGCCTACTCTTCCCCAGTTGTGTCAGCCTATGCCGCTCCCGTATCCAAATCAGTTGTCAGCAGCTACACCAGCCATGGATCTCCGGTTGTGTCATCTTATGCTGCACAAGCTCCAGTTTACTCAGCATACTCTTCTCCAGTCGTATCAGCTTACTCTTCCCCAGTTGTGTCAGCCTATGCCACTCCTGCATCTAAATCAGTTGTCAGCACCTACACTAGCCATGGATCTCCAGTTGTATCAGCTTACGCTGCACAATCTCCTGTTTACTCAGCCTACTCTTCTCCAGTTTACTCAGCTTACTCTTCCCCAGTTGTCGCCAAGTCTCTGGCTCCAGTAGTGTCCAGCTACTCTTCATATGCTTCTCCAGTTGTGTCTGCGTACTCTTCTCCACTCTTGACCAAGTCTGTAGCTCCAGTGGTATCGACCTATGCTGCTCACTCTCCATTAGTGTCTGCCTACTCTGCAGCTCCAGTGGTAGCACATGCTTCATACTCAGGACTCAACGCTGCTTACCAGTGGTGAAATTCGAAATGAAAGTTGATCATTGTAGTGGACTGATTATTTATTTGATGTAAATAAATTTGTAACGCAATTTCAATCGTGTCTTCAATCGATATTTATTCCTTTCAGTAACAGGTACAAAAAATCCTTTGCTTTTCCAAATAAAACGTCAGTTTGGTACTCATACAAATGTCAGCATTTTGTTACCGACAGCAAAATAAGGCAGTAACATAAAAAATGGTGCTGGGAACTGAATACGTGATTCTCATTTCAGTACCAATGATCATTCCCTTTTTTCCACTGATCTATTTGATATTCACTTACAAAACAATTATTTCCATCTCAGAGCTATTGTACTAGCCGTATTAGCTATATTGACAAATTTGAAGTTGTTTTTGTACAGAATAGAACAGAAAACACTAAAGGGTCATATTACTGTGGTCGAAAAAAAATGTGTTTGATTCAATGAAATAGAATCATTATGAGCAATCAAGTCGTCTTGAAACTCTGTTGAAATACATTTTTGTCAAATTTCCTCAAGTAAATCATGTCATAAATTTTTGTAACTGTAGACTGTTCAAGTATTTTTTGAAATGTTACAATCCTACTTGGTTTGCCAGAAAAATAGCGTAAGAGCACTTCAACACTATAGCAATTCATTCCTTGATCGGGAATGACCTAATCGGTGTTTTTTTACTTCATCGACGATTCAGGTGAAATAAAGAAGTTCTTGAGAAGAGGAAAACTACAAAAATTTTGTAATATCTGAAGATACAGTAATAAATTGACGTCTTCGCCATTTTGAGGCTAATCCAAATAAATCAGAGACTTATCTAGAGAAAATGACGTTGATACAAGAAATTCTGAAAAAAAATTGATTTCTATTTATAAGTTATGACCAGAGCAAACAGTAGAATCTGGTGATCCTGAGGGACGATAGAGGTCTTGTCGGTGGTTTATGAAAGTGCAGGACCCACATTTCTCTAGATATATTAGGGGAACGATGAGACCAAATTTTCAAATCAGGGGATATTTAATAGAAGGAATTTTCATTATTGGAGCAGAGAAAATCAATTCCTAGTCCGTCCATCCTCACAATCCGAAAAAACGATTCAATACCAATGTTTTGTGAAGTTAATTAGCTAATAAGAGTGTTGAAAGAAATTTTTGTCGATCTTAATCTGAAGGCGCGTCAGATGATCTATTTTCAGCAGGATGAAGCACCAGCACTTCATTTCAGTGGCGTAAAGAAGACATTGCGACGCTGTTTTGATAACAAATAGATTGCTATAAATGGTCCTGTTGAGTGCCCCCCTCGTTGACCAGACTTGACATCCCTATATTTTAATTCTTGGGGATTTCTGAAAAATAAGGTTTACAAAATAAAAAATAATAATTTAGATAAATAGAAATATTATGTTGAAACTATAATAATTTACAGAATGAGTAGCCGAACTGTGTTGAATGCAAGAAGTAGTATAAAGAGAAGGGCATATATGGGTTCAATAAGAAGACGGTTTCGTTGATTTTCTTCACATTTTATAGCGCTTCACCAAATCTAAATTTTATAAATGCTTTCAATCAATTAGACTGAAATGAAGGTTTCCTGATCCACCACCAATCGCGCCAACTCGAATCCTATTTTTGAGACCACTTCAAAAAATAAAAAATCGGCCGAGCCCCTCTGACGACCCAACAATGACTTTTAATCATGCAAAATTGTCAGTTGGGCCGAAATAAATATTTTATGACCCACCACCAATCGCATCAAGTCGAATCCTATTTTTGAGAACAATTCAAAAAATATAAAAATCGACCGAGCCCCTCTGACGACCCGACAATGATTCTCAATCATGGAAAGTTGTTAATTGGAATGAAATTAATGTTTTCTGACCCACCACCAATCGCGCCAACTCAAATGCTATTGTTGAGACCACTTCAAAAAATATAAAAATCGACCGAGCCCCTCTGACGACCCGACAATGATTCTCAATCATGAAAAGTTGTTAATTGGAATGAAATGAATGTTTTCTGACCCACCACCAATCGCGCCAACTCAAATCCTATTGTTGAGACCACTTCAAAAAATATAAAAATCGACCGAGCCCCTCTGACGACCCGACAATGATTCTCAATCATGAAAAGTTGTTAATTGAAATGAAATGAATGTTTTCTGACCCACCACCAATCGCGCCAACTTAAATGCTATTTTTGAGACCACTTCAAAATATATAAAAATCGACCGAGCCCCTCTGACGACCCGACAATGATTCTCAATCATGAAAAGTTGTTAATTGGAATAAAATGAATGTTTTCTGACCCACCACCAATCGCGCCAACTCAAATGCTATTGTTGAGACCACTTCAAAAAATATAAAAATCGACCGAGCCCCTCTGACGACCCGACAATGATTCTCAATCATGAAAAGTTGTTAATTGGAATGAATTGAATGTTTTCTGACCCACCACCAATCGCGCCAACTCAAATCCTATTGTTGAGACCACTTCAAAAAATATAAAAATCGACCGAGCCCCTCTGACGACCCGACAATGATTCTCAATCATGGAAAGTTGTTAATTGAAATGAAATGAATGTTTTCTGACCCACCACCAATCGCGCCAACTTAAATGCTATTTTTGAGACCACTTCAAAATATATAAAAATCGACCGAGCCCCTCTGACGACCCGACAATGATTCTCAATCATGAAAAGTTGTTAATTGGAATAAAATGAATGTTTTCTGACCCACCACCAATCGCGCCAACTCAAATGCTATTGTTGAGACCACTTCAAAAAATATAAAAATCGACCGAGCCCCTCTGACGACCCGACAATGATTCTCAATCATGAAAAGTTGTTAATTGGAATAAAATGAATGTTTTCTGACCCACCACCAATCGCGCCAACTCAAATCCTATTGTTGAGACCACTTCAAAATATATAAAAATCGACCGAGCCCCTCTGACGACCCGACAATGATTCTCAATCATGAAAAGTTGTTAATTGAAATGAAATGAATGTTTTCTGACCCACCACCAATCGCGCCAACTTAAATGCTATTTTTGAGCCCACTTCAAAAAATATAAAAATCGACCGAGCCCCTCTGACGACCCGACAATGATTCTCAATCATGAAAAGTTGTTAATTGAAAAGAAATGAATGTTTTCTGACCCACCACCAATCGCGCCAACTTAAATGCTATTTTTGAGACCACTTCAAAAAATATAAAAATCGACCGAGTCCCTCTGACGACCCGACAATGACTTTCATTCATAAAAAGTGATTAATTGGACCTAGATGAATGTTTTATGACCCACCACCAATCGCGCCAACTCAAATCCTATTGTTGAGACCACTTAAAAAAATATAAAATTCGACCGAGCCCCTCTGACGACCCGACAATGATTCTCAATCATGAAAAGTTGTTAATTGGAATGAAATAAATGTTTTCTGACCCACCACCAATCGCGCCAACTCGAATCCTATTTTCGAGACCACTTCAAAAAATATAAAAATCGACCGAGCCCCTCTGACGACCCGACAATGATTCTCAATCATGAAAAGTTGTTAATTGAAATGAAATGAATGTTTTCTGACCCACCACCAATCGCGCCAACTCAAATGCTATTTTTGAGACCACTTCAAAAAATATAAAAATCGACCGAGCCCGTCTGACGACCCGACAATGATTCTCAATCATGAAAAGTTGTTAATTGAAATGAAATGAATGTTTTCTGACCCACCACCAATCGCGCCAACTTAAATGCTATTTTTGATACCACTTCAAAAATTAGAAAAATCGACCGAGCCCCTTTGACGACCCGACAATGATTCTCAATCATGAAAAGTTGTTAATTGAAATGAAATGAATGTTTTCTGACCCACCACCAATCGCGCCAACTCAAATCCTATTGTTGAGACCACTTCAAAAAATATAAAAATCGACCGAGCCCCTCTGACGACCCGACAATGATTCTCAATCATGAAAAGTTGTTAATTGAAATGAAATGGATGTTTTCTGACCCACCACCAATCGCGCCAACTTAAATGCTATTTTTGAGACCACTTCAAAAAATATAAAAATTGACCGAGCCCCTCTGACGACCCGACAATGATTCTCAATCATGAAAAGTTGTTAATTGAAATGAAATGAATGTTTTCTGACCCACCACCAATCGCGCCAACTCAAATGCTATTTTTGAGACCACTTCAAAAAATATAAAAATCGACCGAGCCCGTCTGACGACCCGACAATGATTCTCAATCATGAAAAGTTGTTAATTGAAATGAAATGAATGTTTTCTGACCCACCACCAATCGCGCCAACTTAAATGCTATTTTTGAGACCACTTCAAAAAATATAAAAATCGACCGAGTCCCTCTGACGACCCGACAATGACTTTCATTCATAAAAAGTGTTTAATTGGACCTAGATGAATGTTTTATGACCCACCACCAATCGCGCCAGCTTAAATGCTATTTTTGAGACCACTTCAAAAATTAGAAAAATCGACCGAGCCCCTCTGACGACCCGACAATGATTCTCAATCATGAAAAGTTGTTAATTGGAATGAAATGAATGTTTTCTGACCCACCACCAATCGCGCCAACTTAAATGCTATTTTTGAGACCACTTCAAAAATTAGAAAAATCGACCGAGCCCCTCTGACGACCCGACAATGATTCTCAATCATGAAAAGTTGTTAATTGGAATGAAATGAATGTTTTCTGACCCACCACCAATCACGCCAACTTAAATGCTATTTTTGAGACCACTTCAAAAATTAGAAAAATCGACCGAGCCCCTCTGACGACCCGACAATGATTCTCAATCATGAAAAGTTGTGAATCAAACTGTATTGAGTGTTTTCTGACCCACCACCAATCGCGCCAACTCGAATCCTATTTTCGAGACCACTTCAAAAAATATAAAAATCGACCGAGCCCCTCTGACGACTCGACAATGATTCTCAATCATGAAAAGTTGTTAATTGGAATAAAATGAATGTTTTCTGACCCACCACCAATCGCGCCAACTCAAATGCTATTTTTGAGACCACTTCAAAAAATATAAAAATCGACCGAGCTGCTCTGACGACCCGACAATGATTCTCAATCATGAAAAGTTGTTAATTGAAATGAAATGAATGTTTTCTGACCCACCACCAATCGCGCCAACTTAAATGCTATTTTTGAGACCACTTCAAAAATTAGAAAAATCGACCGAGCCCCTCTGACGACCCGACAATGATTCTCAATCATGAAAAGTTGTTAATTGGAATGAAATGAATGTTTTCTGACCCACCACCAATCGCGCCAACTCGAATCCTATTTTCGAGACCACTTCAAAAAATATAAAAATCGACCGAGCCCCTCTGACGACCCGACAATGATTCTCAATCATGAAAAGTTGTTAATTGGAATGAAATGAATGTTTTCTGACCCACCACCAATCGCGCCAACTTAAATGCTATTTTTGAGACCACTTCAAAAATTAGAAAAATCGACCGAGCCCCTCTGACGACCCGACAATGATTCTCAATCATGAAAAGTTGTTAATTGGAATGAAATGAATGTTTTCTGACCCACCACCAATCGCGCCAACTTAAATGCTATTTTTGAGACCACTTCAAAAAATATAAAAATCGACCGAGCCCCTCTGACGACCCGACAATGATTCTCAATCATGAAAAGTTGTTAATTGAAATGAAATGAATGTTTTCTGACCCACCACCAATCGCGCCAACTTAAATGCTATTTTTGAGACCACTTCAAAAAATATAAAAATCGACCGAGTCCCTCTGACGACCCGACAATGACTTTCATTCATAAAAAGTGTTTAATTGGACCTAGATGAATGTTTTATGACCCACCACCAATCGCGCCAACTCAAATCCTATTGTTGAGACCACTTAAAAAAATATAAAAATCGACCGAGCCCCTCTGACGACCCGACAATGATTCTCAATCATGAAAAGTTGTTAATTGAAATGAAATGAATGTTTTCTGACCCACCACCAATCGCGCCAACTTAAATGCTATTTTTGAGACCACTTCAAAAATTAGAAAAATCGACCGAGCCCCTCTGACGACCCGACAATGATTCTCAATCATGAAAAGTTGTTAATTGGAATGAAATGAATGTTTTCTGACCCACCACCAATCGCGCCAACTCGAATCCTATTTTCGAAACCACTTCAAAAAATATAAAAATCGACCGAGCCCTTCTGACGACCCGACAATGACTTTATATCATGAAAAGTTGTTAATAAAACTGTCTTATTTTCAACTTTAGGGTCCTTTTTTCAATGTACTTCAACTTCGACCTAAAATTAACTCATGGTTAGAATGTGAGTCGATTCCTTCATTTAGCGAACAAATTTATGGTGATTTCCGTACATGACAGCAAGATTTTATTATTATTAATGGAAAACTCGACGTTGCCAAATGTTTCGCATAGATTTGTTGTAGTTTGTGTATATAAAAGAATGTTGAATTTTTTTATAAGCAATGCCGTTTTTGATGAAAATATAGTGTAAAACGGGTGAACTATAGGTTGGTTGTGAACATTGTAGTGTGAAGAAGGAAGAATTTTGCGGATATCTCTGAAATTACTTAAATTACGTAAGTTACAAACATTTTTTTCATGAAACTCAGATGCTCATTGCAAACGACATTAATCCTCTGATATTTATCGAAAACAAACATAAAAATCATTAAACAATAATTAGAGTAAGTTACAACGAGTATTACTACAATGATAATAAAAATCACCGGTCAAGTTACAAAAATTTATTTTCAAGTCTATGAATAAATAACGTCATAAATATTTACAAAGATGGCTGAAATCCGTCGAATTACCATTGGTAGGCAGCTCCTAGTCCAGTGAAGGAGGTGTGAGATACAACAGTGGCTGGAGAATATGATAGGGCAGCCTTAGCTACGACTGGAGCAGCTGAGTAAGCAGCTACGGGGGCGGCATGAGCATAGGTTGCTACGGGGGCAGCATGAGCATAGGTTGCTACGGGGGCAGCATGAGCATAGGTTGCTACGGGGGCAGCATGAGCATAGGTGGCTACGGGTGCAGCATAGGTGGCTACGGGGGCAGCATGAGCGTAGGTGGTTACAGGTGCAGCATGGGCGTAGGTAGCTACAGGGGCGGCGTGGGCAGCATATGCTACGGGGGCGGCATGGGCATAAGTAGCCACAGGGGCGGCTTGAGCGTATGTTGCATATGGAGCAGCCGTCTTCTGAATGTACGAGGTGCTGACAGCTGGGCCGGCAGAGTAGGCAGTATTAGTGTAAACTGGGGCGGAATACGCAGAGACCACTGGGGCGTGAGCTACGGAGACGGCGTCGTTGGTGAAACGCGTGTCGTACTTCCTGACGCTGGAGAAGGCGCTGTCTACGGCTTTGGAGTAGTGGGAGACCGATTGGGCACCTCCGAGGGAACGTTCTACGCTTTGGTGGGTTTGTCCGTAAGCTGGGGCGTGGATTGCTACGGGGGAGGCGGCGTAGGTTGACAACACGGGTGCTGAGTGTGCTACGGCGACGGGGGAGGCCTGGTGGATGTAGGAGCTGCTCACTGCGGGGGCGGCCGAGTAGGTGGCTACGGCGGGGGCGGCGATGAGGCCTCCTGCGTTGGCGCAGGCCAAGAGGGTAGCGAGTACGACGAACTGTAAACAAATAACTTTTAAATGTGATTGGGAATGAGTGTATTTATGTGCGATTGCATTACATGTGAAGTTGAAAGATACAAAGAGCTTCAAATGTTTCTGATATCTTTGGGGTCATTGAAAATCGGATATTGTGTATTTATATCAAAGTTCAAGCGAAATAAAAAGCAATTTTTCCGAGAATTCTACAACTTAAAAGACGTGGTGCCATGAAAAACCTTACTCATAGTCATCAAATAATGAAAACATAGAATAGTTATTTTTGTATTGAGCGCGTAAAATTAGTGTTTTTTCAATAGCATATGAGAGTGTTAATAGAGATACAGAAATGTCAAGTTTTTGTGACAGTTGTACAAAAAACAATATGTATACTGTTTTGTAACTAATGGTACAAAATGAAGTAAATATGGCACCTCCAATGAAAGTCGTATCTTTCTATTATCTTAATCACTTTGAGATAACTTGCAGTACTTTTTTATGAATCGCTCACTGAACACTTTCAAAAACACAATTCAACGAAAATACCCTTACTTTGAAAGCCATTGTAGTGGATGTTGATCTGGTTTGAAATAAACTGATGCATTTTGAATGAAGCCATTGATTTTTATAGTGATCCAAAATTACATAATCTCAGTGGTTTAACCGAGGTGTGCTCTAATGTGATCCACTTTCGCTCTTACTGAAGGTCTAGGTTGGGGCGGGTCCATCTTGTCTTGAACTCGATATTATTACAATAGGACTCGTTTGAATTGCCCAATTTTGATGCCAATGGATGATTGGCGATTCATTTTCCTTTCACCTTTTCGCGCGATACTTGATTCAGGCCGGGTCAATCTCCTAATATGAAAACCAAGCATACTATCCAGATTTAACGAATGCATTGTTAAAGTTTCGTTTGTCTGTTAAACTTTATAATATTTATTATCGGAGCTTGATATATGCCTTATCACGACGTTGAAAATACACACAACATTTTTTGTACGATATCTAGTTGGCAGGAAGTAACAAATTACTATTTTTATTCATAAATGTGCTGATCTGAAAATTTGGTGCAGGGGTGAATACGATGACATTTAGCAAAAACCAAACTTGAGATATTCGCACCTTTACATAGGTAATTCTTTGTTCATTCATCAATCATTGTTTAAAGGGATCTTATTTTTCTTTAAACACTGCTCCAACTCTGAAAAACGACACGCTCTTCATGACTATTTCAGCTACTGTCCAAGAGATGGCAGGGTATTAAATGAAAAATATGTTTCTTCCGAGAAATACAGAAAGAAAAATGCTCCTGATTATTCATATATTTCAATATATATGTGTATAGCTGAAACTTTTCTTTGCTGTGCATTTATGAAATGAAACTTTTTTCCTTGATTCTGACAACGACCAGTGAATTAAATTTCTTCGTGAGCACTACATCGATTTTCATAAATGAAAGTGATTGCTTCAAAAAGCTTTCTCATGAAAAACCGATATAGCAAAATTTATATAACAACCTCCAAAAATATCAACAATCAATGGATGATAATTTCGGCTATTGTCCAAGAGATGGCAGTGCTTTACTCGAAATAATACTCTTCATAATGAACCACATAAGATGATTGACTTTTGATTGTATATTTCATTTTCACTCGTCATCATCCTATCATCCAGTGTGCATTTAAAAAAAAAACTTCGCATTCATTTTCATTCTGAAATTTTCTAGCTGACAACCTTCTCTCTTGAAACTAGCAAAAAAACAATTAAGCGTATTATAGACCTGAAGAATTCAAATTTGGTGTGAAGAGCGGGAAAGCCTTGTTACGGATTTTGAAAACTTTGTTGTATTGACAGTGAATCTTTTCTTCAAACAATGGTGAAATCATCTCAAAACAATGGTAAAAGCATTGTCCAAGAGTATAGTAAGAGTAAATTTCACACAAAATGTCTCAACTCAAAATATATCGACACACTATAACTAAGTACTTCTGCCACTGTCCGAGAGATGGCAATTCACTACATTAAAAATAATTTTCTCAGGAACCGAAATAATTTGAAAACCATAAGAGAAAACTCAGTATGTGTCTGAATTCTGAACGCAAAATACATGCTTTTTCGATTTTGAAAATATACAGTATGTTCCATCTCTGTATCTTCCGTAATTTTTGACGGAGAATCATGAAGTTTTCAGGATTGATACACAGAAAATGAACTCACTGTACAAAAGGGCTCATTCTACGTGATATACACTGCCTGCCAGTAGCGATGGAACCATCCATTTTTTCGGAAAATTATAATAGGGGGCAAAATTATCAATTTTTCGTTTATATGTTGAAAAATTTCAGAGGGGTTAGGGGTTGTGATCTTTTTATTAAAAAAAAACTGAAGTTTCTCCTCTAGAGTATTCAAATTTGTTGTCTAATGCTAGACAATGCCATCACCCATCAAGAAAATTTATCAGTCTGATTTTTAAATTATTTTGTAGTAGAATCAAAGGACTCCGCACGAAAACACGAGAGAAGTTGGCTCTCGGTCAAATTGGCTGAAATTGCATTACCTATGTGATGTAGTATTTTTTGATTTTGAGTTATTGGCTATTGTTTGTTTTTTTAAAGTACTGTTACGTTTATACGTTTGTAACTACAATCGCAATTTTAAACAATATCCTTTATATTAACTGAGTTTTTTAATCGTTTTCAATTATTTATTCTTGAGTTTGCGTGTATTGTTGAGTTCAATATTGTTGTTGAGTATAGTTTTTGTTGTATTAAACATTTGATTTCGGAAAGATATGTAGTAGAATTCCATTTGTCAAAAGATCTCCCAAAGTTTTGTTTAATCGATAGTATCAACCTCATACATCGTAATATCGTTAACTTCAAAAATTCGTATCTTAGAAACGCAAAATACAAAGTTGAAGAAACTTCCATAGATATTAGTCGATACTGTCAAAATGATATGAGTAACATTAGGTCCAAATTAACCGAAAAGTTTTTGAGATATTCGATAAGAACATCATGAATGGCCTAAAAAAACTTAACGCACCCTGTATCTGATTGAAAGGTAATATTCACAACTGAATTCATCACAAAGTAATTTCATCTTCTGTTTAATCAACATTACCAATGCATTATTTCCTCTGTAGTCAAAACCGATCTGCCAATTGTTTCCATTATAGAAGTATTTTCCAAAATTTGAAATATTCATTCAATCAGAGAGAGTTATCAAGAACAAATATGTTTCAATCGACTAGAATAGACTGAGACTATGATGTCTTAACAAAAAATTTCTTAGTTCTTTTTTCTGGACTAGTGCTTAAAAAAATACTATTATTGGTAATATTATAATTGCTCATGTTAAAGAGTTTCATTTTCATCCTGAATTTGTCTTATTTCGACGTACAAAACAGTTTTTTCTAAGTCAATCCCACCCAACTACGATGATTTTACGAACTTTGACCGCTTATATTTCAGAAACGACACATACAAAATCATTCAAACTTACACAATATTCTTTCATGTGGGGTCCTTTTACAGGAGATACTCCAGCTTCATTACTTCGAAATAATTCCAAACTCTCTGTTTCCAAAGTTTTCTCATCGCTAAATTTTTTCGTCAACTCGCTACAGATCAATTAAGTAATGAAATGTCGAAATAATTCAACATATAAGTCATTTCCATCATAACGATAATAAGTAACACATTTAAAGTTACAAACATTTATTCCAGATCAATAAATAACATCATAAATATTTACAAAGATGGCTGAAATCCGTCGAATTACCATTGGTAGGCAGCACCCAGTCCAGTGAAGGAGGTGTGGGATACAACAGTAGCTGGAGAATATGAGAGGGCAGCCTTAGCTACGACTGGACCAGCTGAGTAAGCAGCTACGGGGGCGGCATGGGCATAGGTTGCTACGGGGGCAGCATGAGCGTAGGTTGCTACGGGGGCAGCATGAGCATAGGTTGCTACGGGGGCAGCATGAGCATAGGTGGCTACGGGGGCAGCATGAGCATAGGTGGCTACGGGGGCAGCATGGGTATAGGTGGCTACAGGTGCAGCATGGGCGTAGTTTGTAGCATGAGCGTAGGTGGTCACAGGTGCAGCATGGGCATAGGTAGCCACAGGGGCGGCTTGAGCGTATGTTGCGTATGGAGCAGCCGTCTTCTGAATGTACGAGGTGCTGACAGCTGGGCCGGCAGAGTAGGCAGTTTTAGTGTAAACTGGGGCGGAATACGCAGAGACCACTGGGGCGTGAGCTACGGAGACGGCGTCGTTGGTGAAACGCGTGTCGTACTTCCTGACGCTGGAGAAGGCGCTGTCTACGGCTTTGGAGTAGTGGGAGACCGATTGGGCACCTCCGAGGGAACGTTCTACGCTTTGGTGGGTTTGTCCGTAAGCTGGGGCGTGGATTGCTACGGGGGAGGCGGCGTAGGTTGACAACACGGGTGCTGAGTGTGCTACGGCGACGGGGGAGGCCTGGTGGATGTAGGAGCTGCTCACTGCGGGAGCGGCCGAGTAGGTGGCTACGGCGGGGGCGGCGATGAGGCCTCCAGCGTTGGCGTAGGCCAAGAGGGTAGCAAGTACGACGAACTGTAGACAAATAACATTAAGCTTAGCTCATTCATCCAACGAAAGAAAGTAGCCCAAAGAAGCTATACAATTTATACAGGGTGATCATTTATTATTCTTGGAGCTGAATATAATCGAAATTAAACTGATGAATACTTTAAGAAACCACAACAAAACAATCATTCATATACACGTTTCACTGAAAAGCAAATACAGTTATTGTTTCCCTTGTGAGCTGAGAAAGAGAACCGGTATGATAATATATAATAGTATATATTATGCAACGATCATGTAATGATGGTTATTAATACACGAAATTAACCGAGATACGAAATAAGCCGAAGGCGAGCTTCGTACGGTTTATGCGAACGTATTAATGACCATTACTCAGTAATTACTCGTATTTCTATAAATTCTACAAAATCGTAGTTAATGGCATTATGAAAATAAATTCATGTAGTTTTTAGACAACATGCTTTCATGGAAAATTATCGGTAATTTTGAAGCACTTGTGTAATTACTCCCGAAAATATAATAGCTACTGATTTTGACAAATGAAACAATTAAATAGAAATCTAAGACAAACGTCAAATGCACAGCATGCTTGATTGAAAAATTATGGGTTTCTATTGATTAAAAATCTGTATCTTAATGGATCTCATTATGAAACGGATTATGGGCATATAAGTGTATTATTATAGTACGGGTGTAGAAAAAATATAATATTATTGTATGTTTTTTTGCGATTATGTGTTTTTTCATAACGGATACTATAAAAGAAGTTTCGTCAGATTCGATTCTGAAGAACACAATTTACTGCAGAAGGATGTATAGGTACTATTATTATTAATATTCAGAGTTCTTTTGGAAAAACAATAAAAAATCATTATTGATTCTGATAAGCTCTTTTCTATACTTCTTTTGTATTCATTTCAAAATATTATGGTAGGTATTTCACTTTTGTAAAATCGTTTTCATATTTTCCCAAATCTCCTAAGTAAGCAATTGAAAAAACAATAATTGAATTATGCATCGTGAGTTTGAAATGATGCGGATACTTATATGAGAAAAACAATTGTAGAAATGTTTCTAATGAAGCGTATTTGCACAATTTTATCCAAAATATGCATATCACGCTCAAAATTCTACAAAAACGTTTCCCGAATGAGAATTCCAATCAAAGAAAACGATTCCAATTTGATGCTACACCCCAAATGAAAAACTTGACTCGATCATTAAAAATAGGAAACAAATACGAAAAAATGCATGGACCACTGGATAATTTCTGGAAACTTGCAATCACTTTGAAAAACGTCACTTACTTTGAAAGCCATTGTAGTGGATGTTGATCTTGTTCGAAATAAACTGATGCATTTTGAATGGAGCCATTGATTTTTATAGTGATCCAAAATTACATAATCTCAACGGTATGGCCCAGGTGTGCTCTAATGTGGTCCACTTTCGCTCGATCTTGTCGAAGGTCTGGGTTAGGGCGGGTCCATCTCGTCTTGAACTCGATATTATTACAATAGGACTTGCTGAAATTGCTCGATGATGCCGACAGATTCATTGGAATTGGTGTTTCGACATAATGAGCAGGGCCGGTCCAAGTATAGATTGACCGCCCAAATGTATAAAGATCGCAGTTTTGCTTCACGTGAAAATATCTGAAGCGACGACAAAACATGTGAAGCCCGAGCTAGATGGGTCAATCTTGATTAATTGTTTTATTTGTTTATTGTTTTGTTAAGATGAAATCATACCAGGGTTATACAATTCAAGATTTAAAAAAAATACAGGAATAATACGTGTGCGTCTTTCGGGAATATTTTGAAATATACGAGGGGTTCGGTTGAGGCAAAATATTTTTACATAATCGAATTCAGCGGAAAATTCGTTAAAACTTATACAGGGCTATTCAAATTCGTTTCTGTACATGGGGATCTCGTAAACGATAAGAGATAGAGTGTCGGTTAAATTGTGGCAAAGTTGCGTATTTTAGAGACCTATTCAATGATGTGAAAAAATCGAGTTTGGTTCTTTTGGTTCTGGAGATATACAGGAAAAAACAAAAAATCCCAAATAATTTTCTTGCTTGTATCTTCTTTATTCGCAGACATATTGAAAATCTGTCCACATTTTGCTATTGGCACTTGATGTGGGCTATCAGAATATGTCCATGATTCTTTTATACAGGGAGTCATCTGACTTGGGCCACCCCCATCTTTGAATTTTTAAATACGGACCTGTATTTTTTGTTGTAGTTTTTGGATCGTCGACGTTCACTTCATACTGAGAAATTAAATTTAATTTTATATTTCGTGTAGTTTCGGTAATATTTTATTATAATTGGGTGAATGATTCCCTTTTAAATTACGGCCCTGGAAATTGGTTGGCTGAGTTAAATAAAAACATAATAGCAACTTTCACGTCTCCCCATGTACCATAATGTTTTTCGAGAGTATTTTTTATTTTTAAGGTGCCAATTCATTTCTTCACATTTTCGATGCTTTCGAGAGTTTTCTACAATGAACTTCGGATAGCAAAACATTTTATGATTATTTGAAACATATCTACAACAAAAATAGATTATATGTATTTTGATAAGCTGAAAAAGAAATGATAGCAATAATTACATCCGAAACGAACACTATAATTGTAATGAAAATTGAAATGAATAATAAATGTTCGAATTGAATTCTTTCCATTTCGAGACGTTCTTGAACTTGTTTTTTCATATTATTTATTGCCCTTAATACACTTCTTTGCTGCATTGTTGCGAAAGCATTAAAAATACTCAATCCCAAGTCTTCCACATTTTCTATCTCTCTGCCAGCCTAAATCCTATTTTTCAATGTCCCCCATAGAAAATAGTTCAAAATTGTAAGATCTGGTGATCTTGCCATCTTATTGTGTTTTTATTTAACTCAGTCAGCCATTTTCCAGGGCCGTAATTTAAAAGGGAATCATTCACCCAATTATAATAAAATATTACCGAAACTACCCGAAATATTAAATAAAATGTAATTTCTCAATGTAATTTCTCAGTATGAAGTGAACGTCGCCGATCCAAAAACTACAACAAAAAATTTAGGTCCGTATTAAAAAATTCAAAAAGATGGGGGTGGCCCAAGTCAGATGACACCCTGTATAAAAGAATCATGGACATATTCTGATAGCCCACATCAAGTGCCAATAGCAAAAGGTGGACAGATTTTCAATATGTCTGCGAATAAAGAAGATAGAGGCAAAAAAATTATTTGGGATTTTTGTTTTTTCCTGTATATCTCCAGAACCAAAAGAATCAAATTCGATTTTTTCACATCATTGAATAGGTCTCTAAAATACGCAACTTTGCCACAATTCAACCGACACTCTATCTCTTATCGTTTACGAGATTCCCATGTACAGAAACGAAGTTGAATAGCCCTGTATAAATCTGAGGACTAACGAAAAAACCAACTATATAAAAAATATGAAACGATGATATTTTTCTTGAGTGATTTTCAAACGAAATTTGGTGAGGTTGAAGGTGAAGGAGTCGTAAACGCTTAACTCTTTGAAGGATAGTTAAATAGTTGACAAACAAAATATTTTTGAATGATTACGAAATTTTCAATTCTAAAGTGCAGAGATTTCGTAAAAAGCCTATGAAATCTTTAATTGGCTCGGAATCGACTTCCAATTTGGTGTGCATGTTCAAAAATATTCAGTTTCACGGATATGAGTGGAAAAATAAATTGAAAATGTTTTGAGGGGAAATGATGCCGTTCAACTCCAGATAAACTTTTCAACTTGAGAATGGTTGAAGATAGAGTAATTCTGCGAATGCCAATCGATTCAAAATGATGAAATTAGTATATTTTATGAGTTTGAAATCAATATATGAACGGACAAATATTTTTGAATGAACACATCACCAAATTTTCTGAACTTTCAACTCGAAAGTGTAGAGGTTCCGTAGAAAGCCTTCAAATTTGGTGTGCATGTTCAAAAATATTCAATTTCACGGATATTAGTGAAAAAATAAATTGAAAATGTTTTGGGGGGGAAAAGACCCCTTTCAACATCAGATGAACTTTTCAACTCGAGAACGGTTGAAGATAGAGCAATTCTGAGAATGCCACTCGATTCAGAATGATATTAGGATATTCTGCGAATTTAAAATGGAAATATTTACAGACAAAAATTTTTCACCACACAAATTAGCAAATTTTCGAAATTTGCAACTCGAAAGTGTATAGAGGATCCGTTAAAAGCCTATGAAATCTTTAATTGGCCCAGAATCGACTTCAAATTTGGTGGGCATATTCAAAAAAGATTGAATTTTATGAATGTAAGTTGAAATGAAATTTTAAAAATTTTCTGAGAGATAATGACCCTTCTATACTTCAGATGAACGTTTCAACTCAAGAACGGTTGAAAATAGAGCAATTCTGCGAACGCCAATCGATTCAGAATGGTGAATTCAGTATACTTTGTGAATTTGATAAAAAACTATTCACAGACTAAAGTTTAGAATGAACACATTGGCAAATTTTCGAAATTTTCAACTCGAAAGTGTCGAGGTTCAGTAAAAAAATTTGGTGTGCATATTCAAAAAATATTCAATTTCACGGATATTATTGGAAAAATAAATTGCAAATGTTTTGGGTTGGAAATGATCCCTTTCAACTTCAGATGAACGTTTTAACTCGAGAACGGTTGAAGATAGAGCAATTCTGCGAACGTCAATCGATTCAGAATGATAAATTTAGTATACTCTGTGAATTTAAAGTCAACGTCAAGAAAAAAAAATACTCGAAAAAGTCCTAAAAGTCATTACAAATATAAAATCATCAGATTTACTTGAAATTCACACTATTTACTCGAAATTTGATGTTGATTCCGAAAATATATGATTTGTATATGCTCAGATAAAAGGGTTAGCGTAAAAAAGGAATAAAACCTCAAAAATTCCATCGAATTTTCGAAATTTTTTATTTTCCATTTTTCAAAAAATCGCTAACGTCCCCCGAATATATCTCGACCAGTTGATTCTGAATCATATTAGAAAACTCAATTTCGATGACAAATCGACAAAATTTCATGAGATTTTCAGTCCAAAAAATACACCTATCCACAAAATCAACCTTTTCTATGAGAAGTGCATTCTAATTAGGGAAGACGAGCTGATTTCACAATTTTTAGAGATTTACAAATGATACAAATCAAGTTATAATGCAATATACGATATTGCTGAAAACCAAATTTTCAAAAACTCTCATTTTATTTTTTCGGCGGAAAAAGAATCAATCGATAAAAGTGGTCCTAAAAATCATTAAAATTCTTTTTTGTTGTCGGATGGTATTGGGTTCGAGGACTTTGAGTGTAGTTGGAAAACATATTTTTACATGTCCATATAACCTGCTTTTACTGTATTTTAGTACTTTACACGTTTCTATCAGGTACTTCAACTTTACTGACGCCGACTCTGTTACTAATTTGCATATGCCGTGCACAGCTTCACTTGATTCCATTGATAAATTCAAGTAAGCACTGGGTGTGATTTATGCATGGCAAAAAATAATTGTGTAATTATAATTATATACCTATCTTGACGATTAAAATGGGGCAATCTTTGGTACCCATTAATTAAGACGAAAGTTTGACGACAATAATAATATACCCTATACTTAACGAAATTTCTAGTACTTAATAAGTATAATTATGAATTTCTTCCACTCCTCCTCTGTACTGTGTGACAGAAAGTCAGAAGTAGTCGTAGTCATTTTGTCTCCTCTATTTTTCCAATAATTTTTCCGAAATTACAAACATTTGATATGCTTGGCAGGAACTCCATTCCGCGGTAGACAATGACCTCAAAATAAAAACTTTATCTGCTCCAAAATTCGCACAGGGGAAGATCTTGACGAGCCCAATTTAATCCTTATGGTTTTCAAGATATTTTATTTGAATTTTCGTCTGAAGAAATATTTTAAGCGCTTTGGAAATTTTCAGTCTGAAAATGAAGAATAAATTTGCTCAAAAATGCGCACAGGGAGGATCTTGACGAGCAGAATCCAAAAACGCAATCGTTTTACAATTAGTTCTTAGAATTTTCGAGCTATGGAAAAAATATTTTAAGCTGTTCCCATCTCTTGGACGGTAGCCGAAGTTAATTTCCACGATGATAACACCCTAAAATTATTGAACTATGTAATATTTGAAATAATCGACTAGTAAATTCAGGAAATTCAATAAGAAAAAGATCAATTTAGGACACAGAATCAGTAAAATCAAACAACAAAAGAGTTTATTATGCTTATAAAACTATAATTAACAACTTCAACTACATTAATCTAATCATCCTCATCCAAAAATAACCCCAGCTTGAATAAGTTGATACTCTGTATGGTATGCAGCCCCAAAATCCTCGGATTCTCTCTAATGGTATCATACAAAAGCCGCACGGTCAAAGCATTGTCAAACTTAGTCCTTTGAGCACAAGAATAAGAGAAAGCCACTTGCTGTTCCACATTTTCAAGGGTTAATTTGCATTTCGGTCGTAGAGTGTCATCCCCATTAGCAACTTCCACTTTGGACTCTTGAGTATCATCAATGATATTATTGAAATTCCGGATGAAGGGGTCGGGAACAGGCAAATTGAAACCGTACTGAAATTTCCTGTCACGCACTCGATATCCCTTCTTCCTGGTGATCATGGCAGTGATTATATTCTTCACAAACACCTGACAGGCATGTACCATCAGCTCTGTTACGCTATCCTCTGCTCCTTCCATTCCATTTTCCCAGGCAGTGATAGCTACTCTACAACCAATGAAGCCGCTGTCAGGGATGAACAGCTCGCCAGCAGCAGTCCTGTTTTCGAATTCAGGCCGTGGGGCCAACGTAGGACTGGACGGTTGCACGTAATCTGCGTAGTCAACGCTTTCAAAGACACCCCTATCGTTTGTGCTTCTTGGAGTTTTGGACCGGCTGTTTGAGCTGCTTTTCGTGAGAATAGCAAGGAGAAAGTGGTTGTGGCTCCGTATTTGTTCCTCTGTTGCTAATAGTTTCCTCACCCCTTTATCGAATTCTTCTTTCGTAACGCCCGCGCTGAAGAGGAACCACTGGCGAAGCAGGACGAAATATTCCTTCTTCTGTTCTTCGGATAGGCAGGCCTCCAGGTCTTTTCTAGCTTCGTTGATATCTAAAACATTTGGGTGGTCAGAGCAGTTCGAAAGTAATTCATTACTATATACCCATTTCCAAAGATGAATTAAATAATGAAACAAACTTATTTTCTATTATGCTGCCATATCACTGCGAAAATAGCGTTTACAATTTCCAATTCCCAATTTTCATTTGACATTTACAAATTATTTAAATTATTATATTCGTATTATAAACAAATGCACAGAACACAGAACCCACATGTAGTTGTCACTTGTGACTTGTCAGTCACGAAATTGGTCAGTGTCATAGAACTATAACACAGAGTGTTAGAGTTCTGTGGTAGTGTCTGTTTTTTGATCTGTCAATGTGACACAGAACATTTGTGTTCTGTGGCACCTCAGTCCTATCACACTAATAGTAGCGAGAATTTGTTTCGACCAGACTTCATATAGGTCACCCGCATGGATCAATCAGAGCAGTTGTGGTGTGACCCCAATGTGAATGAAGTCTGGTCGAAAAAAATTCTTACCTTAATATACATGGGCCCTTTCGTCTGAAACGTAGTGTAGTGTAATCAGCAAATGTAAGAGAGTGTACACTTCCATGCAAACGAATGCACCCCATGTGATGTTCCTCTGTTAAAATTTATTGTACTAGAAGTAAAAAGATATCAGTACTAGAGACATTTTATATGTGGATCCAAAATGTGTAACGATAATTTCAGTGCCGCTTGATATCAGTAACGATACTTTCGATTAGGCTATTATACTTCGTTGAAAGGGTCGATAATATGGCTTATTAGCCATTTTTAAATTGATATAGTAAATTGTATATTTTGTCAACAAAATTTTAAAATTACTGTTCGTTCATTACAATTTCAAGTGATAGATGTCGCACTAATGTGTCGGATCGCATCGTTGATAAAGCGAGGTTATGTAAACACCTTTAAATTACTAAAATTTGAAAAATGATTATTTCAACATTTCTACTGAGAAGGTAACAGCCTATCATCCCAGAAGTATCACAATACGATCATTTTCTCATATTAATTTAAATTTTTTAGGACTCCGGCCCATGCAAAATACACAACCAATCTTTTAATACGCAAAACTTCAAGTTCAGCCAATACGGACGAGAAAATAGAAATCCCAAAGAGAATACCGCGATCCCCCACAGACATTCTACGTGCCTTGGAGAGCACGATCAAGAGGGACCCCACAGCTGCCCATTACAAGTACCATGATGATCCTTATCTTATCCCCATGTCGAACATCGGGAAGCGTACATTCGCGATGGCCCAAGAGTCCGGTAGGAAAGCCGCCCACTGGGTAAGACAGCAACATGCCGATCTGTTCAACCACAGGGAAGCGGACCCAGTGATTCAATCTTTTTTACCGAAAATGATTTACAACGAGAGCAGTAAAGTAACCGAGGAGGATTTGAAGAAAGTGATTGCAGATCAGGAAGTTTCTGATGCGCAGCTTGTTTATAAATTGTTGAAAGAGCAGAGGGTTGAAATATCTGGTGAAACACGTCAGGCTTTTCTTGAATTGTTGTGCTATTATAATGGGGACGATACACTTTCGAGTGAGTTTGTTGAGGAGAGGTGGTTCAGGCAAAGCTCTAAATCCAAGGAGAAAATGAGAAGGACGTGGAAGTGAGTAATAAACTGTGATCTAACCAATAAAAGAATTTTTGTTTATTTATTAATTATTTTAGAGATGCTAGTTTTGCAGAAGAGTTGTTTATCGGCATTGAAAATCCCTCTGCCGAAGCTTATTCCGCTCTGATCCAAGGCATGTGCAAATACTTCAGCGCCGACAAAGCTTGGCAGCTGTTCGAAGAGTCCCAGCAGAAGCAGATGGTTCTGCACACCAACGCCTTCAACTCACTCATGAGCGTGGCGAATTTCTTGAAAGAAAGTTACGAGTTAAGATGGGCTTTCATCACGAATATGTTGACTAGCATGAATACTGCCGGTGTTAAACCCAATTTGGGTACTCTGAATGCTATATTGTACTCGTTGAGTACCATGGGCGCGGGAAGAAATACGAAGGATACGGTTTTGAGGGTGCTGAGAGAGTTCAAGGAGTTGGGGATTGAACCATCGCTGGGGTCGTGGTATTTTGTGCTGATTACTTATTGCAAAGAAAGTAAGTGAGGTCAGATTATTTTAAAATATGCTTTTTTTGTCCAAGACATGATTTTTTATCGATGAAGATTAAGAAACATACAGTACAATAAAAAAACTGAAATTTCTACAGAATTAAGACGAGAAAACAAACAATGAGAATAAAATACAAAATTGTTCCCATTTGAAATAGATTACCTAACATGTAAACTTTAGTTTGACAATAATAACCATTAAAACTTAAAAAAATTTGTTGAAAATAAAAGATGAGACAACATTACAGTTGAAAAACCATAAAATAATATTTTAAAATAGCAATGTTTGTGTAATACACAAATAACAAAAAAAATATGTGACAATTTCAAAATTTTCAATAACAAACTCAAATCAAAATGATACTCAATGTCTAAGGAAATTAAATTCTTATTGACAAAGCCTAGAACAACAGAATGAAATAAAAACAGAATTTTTTCAAAAGTAGAAAACATGGAAACAAAATTGATGATTTTAAATCATCATACATAAGAGCTAATTATCATTTGCAAAACGCAAGGAATTTTAGAAAAAACAATCAACATAAATTTTATTATTCTTAAAAGAGGATTTTTTTTTGTCGAGGTTTAAGAACTGAAAAACAATACAATAAAAATCAAATAAAATTTTTCTCACAAGTAAAAAATTAAACAAGCAAAACATAATTGACCAAAATAGCGAATCTTTTTATATCAGCAATGTGAAATTGAAAGAAAATTAAATTAAAATTCATTCCAATTGACGAAACATTAAATCTTACATAACAATTAATAAAAATAACAAACATTTCTAAAATGTTGAATACAAAGAAACGATTCATTTTGAAACATCATAGTTGAAATATACTATATTAAAATAACATGCAGCATGTTTTGACAATAATATTTGTAAAATACAAGGAATTTTTAAAATGGATTACAATACAATAACAATTAAGGAAAACCACAACAAAACAAATAATTGTGATACAGTTGTAAAATACATTAAAATACAATTACAGCAATGTTTTGTCAATAATATTTAGGAAATACAAGGAATTTTTAAAATACATTATTATACAATGAAAAGCTAAGAAAACCACATCGATACAAATATTTGTGAAACATCACCATTGTACTATATTAAAATAAAATATCAGCAATGTTTTGTCAATAATATTTTTGTAAAATACAAGGAATTTTCAAAATGAATTGCAATACAATAAAGAGCTAGGGAAACCACAACAAAACAAATGATTTTGAAATATCACAGTTGTAATATACTATATTAAAATACAATTACAGCAATGTTTTGTCAATAATATTTAGCAAATACAAGGAATTTTCAAAATACATTGTAATACAATGAAAAGCTAAGAAAACCACAACAATACAAATATTTGTGAAACTACACAGTTGAACTATATTAAAATAAAATATTAGCAATAATATCAATAATATTTTTGTAAAATACAAGGAATTTTCAAAATGAATTGCAATACAATAAAGAGCTAGGAAAACCACAACAAAACAAATTATTTTGAAATATCACAGTTGTAACATACTATATTAAAATACAATTACAGCAATGTTTTGTCAATAATATTTAGCAAATACAAGGAATTTTCAAAATACATTATGATACAATGAAAAGCTAAGAAAACCACAACAATACAAATATTTGTGAAACAACACAGTTGAACTATATTAAAATAAAATATTAGCAATGTTTTGTCAATAATATTTTTGTAAAATACAAGGAATTTTCACAATGAATCACAAAACAATAAAAAGCTAGGAAAACCACAACAAAACAAATTATTTTGTAATTTTACAGTTAGAACATACTATATTGAAATAATGAAATGTCAGCAATGTTTTGTCAATAATATTTGTAAACTACAAGAAATTATATAATGAAATACAATACAATAAATAGCTAAGAAAACCACACAAAACAAATAATTGTGAAACATCATAGTTAAACTATACTGTATTGAAATATAAAATAACAGCAATGTTTTGTCAATAATATTTGTAGAATACAAGGAATTCTTAAAATGAATTACATTACTGTAGAAAGCTAATAAAACATCACACTTGAAATATACTATATTAAAATAAAATAACAGCAATGTTTTGTAAATTATTGTTAAATACAAGGAATTTTTGAAACCAATTACAAATTTTAAGTAACAATAACAATAAAAGAATTGAAGCTATGAAAACCACAAATAATTGTAAAACATTACAGTTAAAATAATAAAATATGGAACAATATAAGTATGCTCTGAAGGTGAATAATTTAAAAAAAAGCATAAAATATTGAATAACCTCACAGTATAAAATTCTTGAGCAAGTGGATTGTATTATCTGATTTCATTGTTCAACTTTCAGGGGGGCCTGTGAGCACAATACTACATAACATTATGACCCAAGTCGAAAACAAGGAACATGATATCAGAGATATCAGCGATACGAATTTTTTCGTCACTGCCATGGATGTTTGTAGAAATCATCTGCGAGATGTGGAACTGGGCAAGAGAGTCCATAACCTTCTTCTTCTGGGCAATAACTACAATTTGATTGGGGATTCTTATAAAGAGTCGATATATTAGTGAGTATATGTCGGTATTAGAACGGATCCGTGACAGTTCCTTGGGGAACTCCCTTATAATTTCTGCCGAAACATATTTATTAAAAACTAACTCTTTGTTTGCGATCTTTCATGTTGTCTTAAATGCTCGCTTCAAATTACTAAAAACTGATGAGATATTCGAAACATTTCTGAATCGAATCTTCTTCTGAAAACCTTGTATAAAAATAATATCCCTTTCAGCCGTCACTACTGCGTTCTCCTGATGTTGGGCGTTCCTCTGGAAGAATTTATGTCGCAAGTGTACGATGTCCTTGTACCAAACATCTACGTACCCGAGCCTGGCGTGATGAATGAACTACTAACACAGGTAATACGGTCTCTTATGTTTTCTTCGCGTGGCCAAACCATTGTAATATACGTTTGAGTGGGTGCAATGGGTAATGATGATAAATTCCGGCGCCCAACGTGGGCAAATAGTTCTAATAAAAATTCCGGCGCCCAACGTGGGCAAGTAGTTCTAATAAAAATTCCGGCGCCCAACGTGGGGGGTGAAAACAAAAATTGAATTGAAAATGTAAATAAACGATGTGTTATTTTCTCTGCAGGTGGACCTCAACGGTGCCATTGAGCACATCCCAAGATTGTGGTCCGACATGACTGTGTTTGATCACACCTACAGAGAGAACTTGATTGAGGCCATATCGAATATAATGGTGAACAACCAACCTGAGGCCGGTTCGGAATTGGTCGAGAGGTTTTCTTACATCGCCTGGGATATTTATACCAGGATCGACAATCAAAATGAGCTGCGAACCAATAAACTCAAGTAAGTTATCGAATGTCGGAAACAAAAGTAGATTTTTTATTTTTTTTTCAATCAGTGGTATTCCTATATAAATCTTTGGTCCTATATAAGTTGATATTTTGCTTCGTCTGATAATAGCTATGGAGTATTTATCTCTAAGTATCTCGGAATATTTCTTTCAGATTCACCGGCGAACTCTTGGGTAAAATTATGATGTTGGTTCTAAGGAATAACGAATTTGGCAAAGCTTGCACACTGATGGACAAGTTGGACAAGGGTCACCATTCCATTGTGGGAGTCCCAAAATTCGAGTCGCTGTCTCTATTCATTGACCATTGTATTGAAAACAAAACCCCAAGCAGAGCAATTGTAAGTAAACGATATATGAATTATTTAATGAAATGTACAATTATTATTGGCCTTGGGCGATTTTTGACCAACAAACCTTTTTTTTGATGCCAGGACTGTTATCATTCTCACAACTACGTACGAGTTGAAAAACCTGGCTTCGTTTTGCGAAGTTTATTATGATTTTAAAGCAGACATTATGGCTATACTGAAATTGAATTTTTTAAAGAATTGAACCTAAAATATTTTCAAATGTGGTGGTGGGGTGTAATTAGTTATTATATATGACATTCTATGTATATTTCGGACATATTGACCTCTTGGGAAAAGTGGAAGAAAGAGAAAGGGAAGAGATATAGAAAAAGAAGAGAGAGAAAATAAGGAAATGATAGAGAGAACTATACTAGAGAGAAAAAAGAGGGACAAGGGAAAGATGGAAAGAAGAGACGATGAAGATGAAAAAATAAGTGGAGATAAAATAAAGAGATGAGATATAAAAGGGAAAATATGTGGTGGAAGATATAATGGGAAGAGAAAGTGAGGTTAGGGGGGAAAAGGAGGAAAAAGTGAGTGGGATGGGATGAAAAAGAACAGAGAGTGAATGAAAGAGGCATGACAGGAGTGACAATATGGAGGGAGGAGACGGAGCAGAAAAAGGGAGAGAAATAGGTGATAGGGAGAGAAGAAGAGTGAGAAAAGAAGGAATAGAGAGAAAAGGTCGGTGGGAGTGTGTAGGCGGGTTGATAAAGGAAAATATAAAGAGATGAAAGAGACAGCAAAGAGGTAGATAGAAGGGAAACAAGGAGAAGCGAAAGAAAGGGGAAAGGCGAGAGAAAGGACGAAAAGGCAGATAGAAGAAATAGAGAGCGAGATGGTAAAGAGATATACTTCCAGACGAATATTAAAAAATAATAAGATGAGGAAGAGAGAGAAGGGAGTTTTGAATAATACACTGGGTAGAACTGGAGAGAGAAAGGGAAAAGAACGCGGTGAAAGAGAGAGAATAATGAAGAGAAGACAGAAAGGGGAGAAATACGACATAGAAAGAGATGGGATGTGGGAAGAGATAGGAGGGTTAGATAAGAGGAGATAGAGAGGGTAAAGCGAATGATAAGGAAATATAAGGACGGAAAAATAAGAGAGGAGGGAGAAGAGAGCAAAAGGAAGAACGGAAAGAGGAGAGAGTAAAGAAAAGAGATGAAAGAGAGAGTGAGAGGCAGAGGAAGAGGGATAGAGAGAGAAAGAGTCAGGAGAGAGAGAGAGAGAGAGAGATAGAGCCAGGAGAGAGAGAAATAGTCAGGAGAGGGAGAATGAGTCAGGAGAGAACGAGTAAGGAAAAAGAGACAGAGTCAGGAGAGAGAGAGAGGGAGAAAGATTCAGGGGAGAGAGATTTAGAGAGAGAAAGATTTAGGAGAAAGGCAGAGTTAGGAGAGAGAGATGGTAACTGGATTTCACAAGTTAATCAAGAGGGGCTTAAATAGGGGGGGTAGAGTAGAGAGGTTAGATATCTGAAAATAGGGGGTTAGATGGGGGGAGATGAGGTTAGGAGGAGACATCGAAAAAGGTTAAGCAAATGATAAGGGAAAAGAGGAATTAGACGAGAAGAGAGGAAAGAGAAGAGAAGAACGCAATGAGAAAAGAGGAACGAGAAGAGAGGAAAGAAAATAGAGTAAAGGGAAATAGGAAGAGCCAAGAGAGATAGAGGAAAAGAATCAGGGGAGAGAGAGAGAGAGAGATGGTAACTTTATAAATCAAGCAGCATGAGATAATTTGGGCCTGGGGGTTCAGATATGGGGAGATAGAGCGGTTAGATAGGTGATAGAGGGATTAGATAGGAGGAGATTGAGGAGTTATTAATGGTCAGATAGCGGGAAATAGAGAGAAAAAGGTAAAGCGAATGATGAGAGAAAGGAGAAGAGGCGGAGAGAAGGAAGGAAACAGGAGAGGAGAAAGAAAAGAGAAGAAAGGAAAATAGGAAGGGAATCAGGATAGAGAGAAGGGGAAAGAGTCAGGAGAGAGAAGGAAAATGAGTCAGGAGAGAAAAAAATTGTTAGGAGAGAGAGAGAGAGAGAGATAGAGCCAGGAGAGAGAGAAATAGTCAGGAGAGGGAGAATGAGTCAGGAGAGAACGAGTAAGGAAAAAGAGACAGAGTCAGGAGAGAGAGGGAGAAAGATTCAGGGGAGAGAGATTTAGAGAGAGAAAGATTTAGGAGAAAGGCAGAGTTAGGAGAGAGAGATGGTAACTGGATTTCACAAGTTAATCAAGAGGGGCTTAAATAGGGGGGGTAGAGTAGAGAGGTTAGATATCTGAAAATAGGGGGTTAGATGGGGGGAGATGAGGTTAGGAGGAGACATCGAAAAAGGTTAAGCAAATGATAAGGGAAAAGAGGAATTAGACGAGAAGAGAGGAAAGAGAAGAGAAGAACGCAATGAGAAAAGAGGAACGAGAAGAGAGGAAAGAAAATAGAGTAAAGGGAAATAGGAAGAGCCAAGAGAGATAGAGGAAAAGAATCAGGGGAGAGAGAGAGAGAGATGGTAACTTTATAAATCAAGCAGCATGAGATAATTTGGGCCTGGGGGTTCAGATATGGGGAGATAGAGCGGTTAGATAGGTGATAGAGGGATTAGATAGGAGGAGATTGAGGAGTTATTAATGGTCAGATAGCGGGAAATAGAGAGAAAAAGGTAAAGCGAATGATGAGAGAAAGGAGAAGAGGCGGAGAGAAGGAAGGAAACAGGAGAGGAGAAAGAAAAGAGAAGAAAGGAAAATAGGAAGGGAATCAGGATAGAGAGAAGGGGAAAGAGTCAGGAGAGAGAAGGAAAATGAGTCAGGAGAGAAAAAAATTGTTAGGAGAGAGAGAGAGAGAGATAGAGCCAGGAGAGAGAGAAATAGTCAGGAGAGGGAGAATGAGTCAGGAGAGAACGAGTAAGGAAAAAGAGACAGAGTCAGGAGAGAGAGGGAGAAAGATTCAGGGGAGAGAGATTTAGAGAGAGAAAGATTTAGGAGAAAGGCAGAGTTAGGAGAGAGAGATGGTAACTGGATTTCACAAGTTAATCAAGAGGGGCTTAAATAGGGGGGGTAGAGTAGAGAGGTTAGATATCTGAAAATAGGGGGTTAGATGGGGGGAGATGAGGTTAGGAGGAGACATCGAAAAAGGTTAAGCAAATGATAAGGGAAAAGAGGAATTAGACGAGAAGAGAGGAAAGAGAAGAGAAGAACGCAATGAGAAAAGAGGAACGAGAAGAGAGGAAAGAAAATAGAGTAAAGGGAAATAGGAAGAGCCAAGAGAGATAGAGGAAAAGAATCAGGGGAGAGAGAGAGAGAGAGATGGTAACTTTATAAATCAAGCAGCATGAGATAATTTGGGCCTGGGGGTTCAGATATGGGGAGATAGAGCGGTTAGATAGGTGATAGAGGGATTAGATAGGAGGAGATTGAGGAGTTATTAATGGTCAGATAGCGGGAAATAGAGAGAAAAAGGTAAAGCGAATGATGAGAGAAAGGAGAAGAGGCGGAGAGAAGGAAGGAAACAGGAGAGGAGAAAGAAAAGAGAAGAAAGGAAAATGGGAAGGGAATCAGGATAGAGAGAAGGGGAAAGAGTCAGGAGAGAGAAGGAAAATGAGTCAGGAGAGAAAAAAATTGTTAGGAGAGAGTCAGGAGAGAGAGAGAGATGGTAACTTGATATCACAAGTTTATCGAGTTACATCAGATGATTTTGGCCCGGAGGGGCTCATAAGTTTTCTGACGATGTTATGCTATCTTCACGAATGTTAACAACTGCCGCTAGAAACCTACCTACAAGGTGTTTTAACTCTTTAGGCTTGCATCCAGTATTGTTCGGACTGCGGTTTTCCGGAAGCCGACGTTTTGGCAGCGAAGCTGAACGAGAAATTGATCCTGGACGAAGAGCACCTGAACAGCTTGGCGAAAATCGTCGGCGGCGCGAAGCCTTTCGGGAAAATCGATAACCTTCTCGAACAAGAATCGGCTCGAGTTTGATGAGACTTTTCTGTGTTCGTAGGAGGATTGTATGTCGTAAAAAAGAACTGATTTTGTATCGAGTCACGTGATATTCAAAGGCGATTTCTTCGTGAGTATAGTCGAGAGATCTGGCTTCATTTGAAATTGAATGACAGATGTCGCCCAACCCACGTGAGTATATAATTTTTGATAATTGAAAAATAGTAGGTTGGTTATCCAATTCCGCAAAAATGTATTTTTCCTCATGATTTCGATGTTGTTATGTGATTTTTCACTTCTACCTCTAGTATCATTTAAGTTTATTAAAATGTACATACCAAAAAGGATTTTTATTCCATTTCAGTTTTGAAATGACAAACATTGTACTCCAGTTTCTCTGAATGAAAAATATCGGTGGTTTTCATCAATCTAACAACATATCAAATGATTGACGAATCCCGAATCTAAAATACTCATCCTTGATTTGATAATAATTTATGACGCGATTACTTCAACATGAACTTTAACAAAGGGCAATGGACAAGGTTCATATTCACTTTCAAACACTATTATAATAATAATATACACGATAAACGAAGTGGCAGATATGCCACGTGTCGGTCTGGTTAGAGGAGGCCCGCATCATATCACCAAGCCCCTGAAGACACAATGATGAAAACCAGACCAAGTAGTAGCCCCTCGAAGTGATCTGGCTGAATGCACCAAGAGGGAGCAAGGGCCATAAAATTAAGAAGAAGAAGAAGCCCCTGAAGCCACAATGTCCTTTCAGAAGAGGCTGACATCTGGCAGATCAACTCCGCCGTGTATTACGCCGCTCAGGCGCTGTCCCAAGCGGAGAGGAGGGATACCACCCCTCTCATTGGGAGGCATGAGCGACGCATTCACAAGATGGAAGCTAAGATCAAGTCTGCGAGACAACACGCGTCTCGTATACAGTGTGTGGCGGATTACGTGGCGGCCAACAGGCCCTTCACGAATTGCCGCAAAATAAATCATGGCGTGTTGTTTACCATCAAACAGCACTGTCTTGATATGATACGAATGCTGGTGGTTGAAAAAGAGTCACTAGTGAGGCGGACGAGAAGCATCGCGGAAAACAAGTTCCGCGATAAACCTTCTCGCCTATTTCAAGAGCCTCCACGTGTTGTGGATAATCCGCCGGCAACTGATCGGGTGGAAACCTTCTAGAAGAAAATATTTCATGTCCTCATCCGGGTGGATAAAAACTTGTTGATGAAACCCTCAGAAAGAAGTCCATGTGCCTCAAATCTGGAGAACGAGGTGGCCAAATTAATGACATATTATAACTCAACCACTTGTGTTTGTGGAATTTAACGCGAACAAAGCCCAACCAAGACATTTCACGTGAGTATTTGTAAAACTGTTATGGAAGAAATGGAAATTCGTAAATCAGACAGGAGTCACACCAATTGGCGGCCAGTGAATTAATTCATTCGAAAATGGTTCCGTGAAGTTATTCAGTTCAAGAATTTCTGTGTTTCGAAAAATATTTACTACATCAATCTGCAATATGTTTTTGTATTCGGGAATGAAATTTCATTGCCACATCTCATGCAGTTCGAAATGGGATCACTTGAATCAATGTAATTGATTGGTGTTTCCTGTCAATTTTCATATTCTATATTTTTTATTTTTTAAACAAATTGATGAACAATTGATATTTTGACGTAGCTGTTACAGTGTGAATGAATCATGATTGGAATGTTAGTTTGTGCAGAATAACATACTGTACTTTTCATGTGCTTCTATTAAAAAATTCGTATTATATGAGGTTTATTCTTTATTCGCAGACTTTGATAGAATTCAACTGTGTCAATTTTCTCGAATTGTGTGTATTAAAAAAAATCCCAAGACACGTCAAAGAATATATCGAAGGGGACAAGTTTTCATCAGGAAAATAGTATGAATGCGACCCCTTGTTCCTACAGTAAATGAATAATTATTCATCTAAAAAATTTTCAAGAATGTTTTTTTTTCATCAGTCATTAATTCCAAGAATGTTTTTTTTTTATCACTTGGCCGTGTAGAATGTTCAAATTTTGGGAATATGCAGTCTAGATGGCATTGGAAATATGAATATTTTCTGTTCTTTTTATTTCAGTTCATGAAGGGGTAGTTATTTCAGGTTGAAGTGTGAAACTGTACAAGTTAGGGCATTGATTTTACGAATCTGTTCAGAAACGTCATACCGGAGGTTGCCATAAAACGTCACTGGTTCAACAGCCAGATTATTTCATGAAAGCTAAAAATAGAAACGAACATTGAATAAGAATGGGCAACATACAAGAATAACTCGATTACCGAGTGAACAGGGAATTGTGATGCATTGCAGTTTTGTTTAATGAAACATAATGGTGGATTTAATTGGTGTCATTTGAGAAATCCAGAGACCCTCAAAAGATACGTAATAAAACATCGACGATGCTTCGCACCTAATTTTGTCACGTTCAAAACCGATCCAGATATTAATTATCGATTCTGTAAAATGCGAGTAGGGTCAGTGAGCATTCCAGCGCGATATATTTTATAAATAGTTATTGCTGTGAGCTTTACTGGGCAATCATTGGGAATTATCGTGGTCCATTTAACTCGGCTCATGATACCTAATTGAGACGATGGCATGTTGAGGTTCCCTGCTTCCTACAGCCATGTGCACATGCATTCCGTTTTTACCATTGGCGACATTTAAAACAAGCGCATTTTAATGTAAATTGCATCATGCACTAATTTTGTGTTTAGGGCGCTGGTAGATATCGATTCAACCGTGATTTCGTAAGGGAACGACTTTGGGAAAACGAGATAAGCGAAAGAAACGAGTGTGAGGGAACATTTGTGGACTTGATGAATCTGAATCGCTTTCATCAAAACGGCTAGTTTTTCAAAATTATTCGAACAAGTACGTGATATGAGGCAAATTGCGACAAAAGCATAGCTACTTTCCTGGCTGATGCCGTGGCGGAGATTAAATAACATCCGACAGAAGGCCAAGAACATGGAGAATACTTTACACTCGATCGTCCCGACGTTTTAAAATCATACTATTTGATAACAAGAAGCATCTGCAATAATAATTATAATAATCTTCTCTCGCTATTGATAACGTTATTCGGAATCATTAGGTTGAGATACGTTTGGGGGGTTGCGATTTTCCGAAAAACTGAAAATTTTAGGGTAAATGAAAAATATTGTCCGTTAATATTTTTATTTCAAACTCACCGAGTGATTCGTCATTTTTAATCGATTGGCTTTCGCAGAATTGCTCTATCTTCAACCGTTCTCGAGTTGAAAATTTCATCCGGAGTTGAGAGCTGTAATTTCCCGCCAAACAATTTTTTTTCAATTTTTTCTAGTGATATTCGTGATTTTCAACCTTTTTTGAATATGCTCAATAAATTTGAACACTATTTCGAGTCAAATAGAGATTTGATAGGCTTTTTACGGAACCTTTGCAATTTCGAGCTGAACCTTTTTTTTGAAAACTTTTATTTTCCATTTTTCGAAAAATTGCAATGTTCCCTCAAACGTATCTCGACGAGCTGATTCCGAATATTATCTCAAAAATTAAATTCGACGAATGAGTAACAAAATAACGACAATTTTTGCAATTTCGACGAAAAATAGCCCTCATTTCCTTGGTCCATTGCTGAATTCAATTTTTAAGGTAATATTCGGAATCAGCTCACCGGGATAAGTTTAAAAAAAATTTGCGATTTTTCGAAAAATGAAAAATAAAAATTCTCGAAAGTTCGATGCTGCGTGAGAATTTTTGTCGTTTTATCGCTTTTTATGGTACACTCTGTAACTGAGCATATCCAAATCGTGCATTTTCGGAATCAGCATGAAATTTTGGGTATACAGTGCTAATTTCAAGTAAATCTGATGATTTTGTATTTTTTATGATTTTTAGGGGTAAACCCCTTTGGACTTTTTTCGAGTAATTTTTTTTTCTGCTGATCGACTTCAACTTCGCAGAATAGACTAATTTCGTCATCCTGAATCGATTGGCGTTCGCAGAATTGCTCTATCTTCAACCGTTCTCGAGTTGAAAAGTTCATCCGAAGTTGAGAGCTGTAATTTCCCGCCAAACAATTTTTTTTCAATTTTTTCTAGTGATATTCGTGATTTTCAACCTTTTTTGAATATGCTCAATAAAGTTGAACACGATTTCGAGTCAAACAGAGATTTGATAGGCTTTTTACGGAACCTTTGCAATTTCGAGTTGAACGTTTTTTCGAAAACTTTATTTTTCGACAAATCGCAATGTCCCTGAAACGTATTTCGACAAGCTGATTCCGAATATCAACTCAAAAATTAAATTCGACGAATGAGTAACAAAATAACGACAATTTTTGCAATTTCGACGAAAAATAGCCCTCATTTCCTTAGTCCATTGCCGAATTCAATTTTTAAGGTAATATTCGGAATCAGCTCACCGGGATAAGTTTAAAAAAAATTTGCGATTTTTCGAAAAATGAAAAATAAAAATTCTCGAAAGTTCGATGCTGCGTGAGAATTTTTGTCGTTTTATCGCTTTTTATGGTACACTCTGTATCTGAGCATATCCAAATCATGCATTTTCGGAATCAGCATGAAATTTTGGATATACAGTGCTAATTTCAAGTAAATCTGATGATTTTGTATTTTTTATGATTTTTAGGGGTAAACCCCTTTGGACTTTTTTCGATTTTTTTTTCTGCTGATCGACTTCAACTTCGCAGAATAGACTAATTTCGTCATCCTGAATCGATTGGCGTTCGCAGAATTGCTCTATCTTCAACCGTTCTCGAGTTGAAAAGTTCATCCGGAGTTGAGAGCTGTAATTTCCCGCCAAACATTTTTTTTTCAATTTTTTCTAGTGATATTCGTGATTTTCAACCTTTTTTGAATATGCTCAATAAATTTGACCACGATTTCGAGTCAAACAGAGATTTGATAGGCTTTTTACGGAACCTTTGCAATTTCGAGTTGAACGTTTCGAAAACTTTATTTTTCGACAAATCGCAATGTCCCTGAAACGTATTTCGACAAGCTGATTCCGAATATCAACTCAAAGATTAAATTCGGCAAAGAATTAATGAAACAACAACGCTTCTTGTTCTTGTGTATCCATGATGTCTGTACTTTTTCGGTTTTGTTCTTCATTTTCTGGTGTTGTAGGATTATATATTTAATGTAATTAACGTGAATAAAGCTTATTATTATTATTATTATTGTAGTCCTTTGTAGCTGCAGTTTCAAGGTTTGCAGTGGCTCCAGAGGGATTTTTAGTGGACCCCATTTTTTCTGTTTCTTCATACATGCTAGTCTTTGTGGGAACCTTGGGGACGTTATTAGTGTGGTGTGTGTACTTCACGGATTTTGCAAAGACCCAATTTTTGCTACAATGAACACGTACTGCCTGCGAATTTGGTGGAATTTGTAATACCTCCACGTTTTTCTTTGATGGAGACTGGGAAAGCCCATTTCATTAGAAATAACTGGACCTAATGGAATTTGCAGCGCCTCCTGGTTTTCCTTTCATGGGGACCTCGGGGATCTCTTTGTTCACATTATATGGTGCTTGCTGAGGCATCTCTGCTTGTTTATTGTTATCATTCCGTTTTGATTCACTATTTTTATTGTCATGAATTAATTTTACCGTGGCGCCATCCATTCACAAACTGCTGAACTGACTCGATCCTTGAACAGCTGCAATATCCTATGAATCGGTTGGATTTTGGAACATTCTCACTTCGAGTTGTTTTTCTCAACAACGATGTGTATAGACTTGCTTTATCTCAGATTCTCGACCGTTTCAATAGGTTTTTCTGTTGAAATAACAGAGAAACGTTTATTTCATCAATTTATTGTATTCTGAAATAAAAACTCGCGAATTGTCTGTACCAACTAAGTTTCAAATGAATTTACGAATGAATTGTTGTAATCCAAGGTATGAACTGGTTATGCAATATTTTTTGTAATTCAGTTGATATTCAAAGGAAACTAATTTCATTTCCAATCAAATACACTTCCTAATGCAATGAAGAATCAGTTCTTTCATAAATATAGCTCATCAAAGTTTCCTTTTGGGCCGTGATAGTCATGATGGTGGAGCGCTTGTCTCTTAACCTAAGGGTCATGGGTTCGATTCCCAGCATGGTCATCGGTCTCGTGCATGGCATCACACGTTAAAAGGTAAGGGCTGCGTCTTCCCTAGCTCGGACAAGTCTTTCGAAGACTTTTGAGAGTTGTACTCTTAAGGGTGTGCAGCTGGTTGACGGAAATAACAATTTTAACAATTTTTTTTAAGCATAAACGTAGATAAAGCTCTGCTACTTCTGATAGTATCCTTAATTTGTCAGGAATCTTTCGAATTATGTCACTGTAAAAGCGTTGAATGCTTTTTGAGTCAAGTCTTTGACCTAGTGTCGTAGATCGAAATGAATAATTGGGCTGCGATAATCATTAAAGAAATCGTTACGTCATGCATATTGCAAACCATCTGCATTTACAGCTTCCTGAATTGATGGTTTGTAAATCATACTAATGGAATCTCTTATTGCAAATACAACCTGCTTTAGTACTTTACGAGTCTGTTTCATCGGAGTAATTAATGGCAGTAGTAATAATAATGATTGTCATTATTATGTATCGATTCGAATAGAGTTGTTAAAAATATGATTCTTCTCTTTGATATAACTTGAATATGGCCTCCTCTTTAGATTATTTTATATTCTCAATTTATATTGAGCATATTGGGCCGAACTCGATTTTTTTGATCTCGAAAAGCGGATATTAGCAATATGCTCCTTGAAGCGTACTTTTAAGGCCCTTCTTGTTTGACCCACATACTTCTCGCGGACATTACAGGTAATTTCACAAGTCCCCTACTTTTCTTCTTCTTCTCTTACCCTTGGGGGTACCCAGGATCTTTTGTAGCTTAAACGAGGTTTTATATACCACCTTTATATTAAGGGACTTGAAAATACGGTCGTAATCTCGACTAACTCGAGGTTCGTACGTGATAACGATATATTTCGGAGGGTTCGCTACAAAAGATCCTTTAAAATGAGGTACTACGGTATCAAGTGTTTTGCATTCGAGATTTCGAAGTTGGTAGCTTCCCCTTGCAGGGAATGAAAGGGGGCGCGTTAATTTCCTGATGAAAACTTGTCCCCTTTGTTACATTCTTTGAGGTGTCTTGGGATTTAAAAAAAAAATGCAATTCGAGAAAATTGACAAAGTTGAATTCTATTTATGAAATCTGCGAATGAAGAAAATCTCATGTAATAAGAATTTTTTGATGAAAGCACTTGAAAAGTACAGTATGTTATTCTGCACAAACTAACATTCCAATCATGATTCATTCACACTGTAACAGCTACGTCAAAATATCAATTTTGTTTATCAATTTGTTTGAATTTCCAATAATAAAAACTATAGAATATGAAAATTGACAGGAAATTAACACGCGCAATTCCTGAAAGAAACACAAATCAATTACATTGATTCAAGTTATCCCATTTCGAACTGCATGAGATGTGGCAATGAAATGTCATTCCCGAATACAAAAACATATTATTGCAGATTGATATAGTAAATATTTTTCGAAACAAAGAAATTCTTGAACTGAATGACTTCACGGAACCATTTTCGAATGAATTAATTCACTGGCCGCCAATTGGTGTGACTCCTGTCTGATTTACGATTTTCCATTTTTTCTTCCATAGCAGTTTCACAAACACTTGAAATGTCTTGGTTGGGCTTTGTTCGCGTTAAATTCCACAAACACAAGTGGTTGAGTTATAAAATATCATTTATTTGGCCACCTCGTTCTCCAGATTTGAGGTACATGGACTTATTTCTGAGGGTTTCATCAACAAGTTTTTATCCACCCGGATGAGGGCATGAAAGAGTGAATATGACCTGCAGTACATTCTGTAACATCTACAGAAATACAGAAACAACTAGCAATCGTCTTTTGCGAAGGACCAACAAATGTGTACAGCCTGTTATTGGATTGGATGTTCCTGGAGATTGGATTGAAAGAAGAGGTCCTATAGAGTGGCCAGCCATATCTCCAGATTTAACCCCACTCGATTTTTTCCTTTGGGGTCACTCAAAAAACAAAATCTATGCAACGAAATCTGAATCTCTGAATTATTGAAGAATGTTGTCGGATATTACCGACAAGTTGGTTTGACTGGTCAGGTTTATTTAAATTTTCTAAAACACCAATTTGCGCAAATATAATGGAAAGAAAGGGCAGGTGTGGCATATTTTCGTAATCAGAATAAAGAAGTATTTTTAAATATTTGATGATATACCATTCAGAAAAAATAAGTTGTGTCAATGATTTTGACATTTGACAATTTATGGAATTTTTTACTGGACTGCATCAAACTTAACTAAAAATACAATTTCTCTATTTATTCTTCCTTTTAGCTCAAGAAATAAATATTCTGCAGACTTTTAAAAGTGGGACAAACTAAAATGTACATTGAAAACCAACTTGTCGGTAATATCCGACGACATTTTTCAATAATTCAGAGATTCAGTAAAAATCGAGTGGGGTTAGATCTGGGAATCTGGATGGCTGAGATTTGACCTTTCAGCTCAAATAATAGATATTCAACAGCCTCTCAAAAGTGGGACAAATTGAAATTAAAGCACTGTACATTTACTGTGGGTATTCAATATTTTTTAAAATGAAAGCACTGTACCTACATTGAAAATCAACTTGTCGGTAATATCCAACGACATTTTTCAATAATTCAGAGATTCAGCAAAAATCTAGTGGGGTTAGATCTGGAGATCTGGATGGCTGAGATTTGACCTTTCAGCTCAAATAATAGATATTCAACAGCCTCTCAAAAGTGGGACAAATTGAAATTGAAGCACTGTACATTTACTGTGGGTATTCAATATTTTTTAAAATGAAAACACTGTACCTACATTGAAAATCAACTTGTCGGTAATATCCAACGACATTTTTCAATAATTCAGAGATTCAGTAAAAATCGAGTGGGGTTAGATCTGGGAATCTGGATGGCTGAGATTTGACCTTTCAGCTCAAATAATAGATATTCAACAGCCTCTCAAAAGTGGGACAAATTGAAATTAAAGCACTGTACATTTACTGTGGGTATTCAATATTTTTTAAAATGAAAACACTGTACCTACATTGAAAATCAACTTGTCGGTAATATCCAACGACATTTTTCAATAATTCAGAGATTCAGTAAAAATCGAGTGGGGTTAGATCTGGGAATCTGGATGGCTGAGATTTGACCTTTCAGCTCAAATAATAGATATTCAATAGCCTCTCAAAAGTGGGACAAATTGAAATTGAAGCACTGTACATTTACTGTGGGTATTCAATATTTTTTAAAATGAAAACACTGTACCTACATTGAAAATCAACTTGTCGGTAATATCCAACGACATTTTTCAATAATTCAGAGATTCAGTAAAAATCGAGTGGGGTTAGATCTGGGAATCTGGATGGCTGAGATTTGACCTTTCAGCTCAAATAATAGATATTCAACAGCCTCTCAAAAGTGGGACAAATTGAAATTAAACACTGTACATTTACTGTGGGTATTCAATATTTTTTAAAATGAAAGCACTGTACCTACATTGAAAATCAACTTGTCGGTAATATCCAACGACATTTTTCAATAATTCAGAGATTCAGTAAAAATCGAGTGGGGTTAGATCTGGGAATCTGGATGGCTGAGATTTGACCTTTCAGCTCAAATAATAGATATTCAATAGCCTCTCAAAAGTGGGACAAATTGAAATTGAAGCACTGTACATTTACTGTGGGTATTCAATATTTTTTAAAATGAAAACACTGTACCTACATTGAAAATCAACTTGTCGGTAATATCCAACGACATTTTTCAATAATTCAGAGATTCAGTAAAAATCGAGTGGGGTTAGATCTGGGAATCTGGATGGCTGAGATTTGACCTTTCAGCTCAAATAATAGATATTCAACAGCCTCTCAAAAGTGGGACAAATTGAAATTAAACACTGTACATTTACTGTGGGTATTCAATATTTTTTAAAATGAAAGCACTGTACCTACATTGAAAATCAACTTGTCGGTAATATCCAACGACATTTTTCAATAATTCAGAGATTCAGTAAAAATCGAGTGGGGTTAGATCTGGGAATCTGGATGGCTGAGATTTGACCTTTCAGCTCAAATAATAGATATTCAACAGCCTCTCAAAAGTGGGACAAATTGAAATTAAACACTGTACATTTACTGTGGGTATTCAATATTTTTTAAAATGAAAGCACTGTACCTACATTGAAAACCAACTTGTCGGTAATATCCGACGACACTTTTCAATAATTCAGAGATTCAGCAAAAATCTAGTGGGGTTAGATCTGGAGATCTGGATGGCTGAGATTTAACCTTTCAGCTCAAATAATAGATATTCAACAGCCTCTCAAAAGTGGGACAAATTGAAATTAAACACTGTACATTTACTGTGGGTATTCAATATTTTTTAAAATGAAAGCACTGTACCTACATTGAAAATCAACTTGTCGGTAATATCCAACGACATTTTTCAATAATTCAGAGATTCAGTAAAAATCGAGTGGGGTTAGATCTGGGAATCTGGATGGCTGAGATTTGACCTTTCAGCTCAAATAATAGATATTCAACAGCCTCTCAAAAGTGGGACAAATTGAAATTAAAGCACTGTACATTTACTGTGGGTATTCAATATTTTTTAAAATGAAAACACTGTACCTACATTGAAAATCAACTTGTCGGTAATATCCAACGACATTTTTCAATAATTCAGAGATTCAGTAAAAATCGAGTGGGGTTAGATCTGGGAATCTGGATGGCTGAGATTTGACCTTTCAGCTCAAATAATAGATATTCAATAGCCTCTCAAAAGTGGGACAAATTGAAATTGAAGCACTGTACATTTACTGTGGGTATTCAATATTTTTTAAAATGAAAGCACTGTACCTACATTGAAAACCAACTTGTCGGTAATATCCGACGACATTTTTCAATAATTCAGAAATTCAGCAAAAATCTAGTGGGGTTAGATCTGGAGATCTGGATGGCTGAGATTTGACCTTTCAGCTCAAATAATAGATATTCAACAGCCTCTCAAAAGTGGGACAAATTGAAATTAAAGCACTGTACATTTACTGTGGGTATTCAATATTTTTTAAAATGAAAACACTGTACCTACATTGAAAATCAACTTGTCGGTAATATCCAACGACATTTTTCAATAATTCAGAGATTCAGTAAAAATCGAGTGGGGTTAGATCTGGGAATCTGGATGGCTGAGATTTGACCTTTCAGCTCAAATAATAGATATTCAACAGCCTCTCAAAAGTGGGACAAATTGAAATTAAAGCACTGTACATTTACTGTGGGTATTCAATATTTTTTAAAATGAAAACACTGTACCTACATTGAAAATCAACTTGTCGGTAATATCCAACGACATTTTTCAATAATTCAGAGATTCAGTAAAAATCGAGTGGGGTTAGATCTGGGAATCTGGATGGCTGAGATTTGACCTTTCAGCTCAAATAATAGATATTCAATAGCCTCTCAAAAGTGGGACAAATTGAAATTGAAGCACTGTACATTTACTGTGGGTATTCAATATTTTTTAAAATGAAAACACTGTACCTACATTGAAAATCAACTTGTCGGTAATATCCAACGACATTTTTCAATAATTCAGAGATTCAGTAAAAATCGAGTGGGGTTAGATCTGGGAATCTGGATGGCTGAGATTTGACCTTTCAGCTCAAATAATAGATATTCAACAGCCTCTCAAAAGTGGGACAAATTGAAATTAAAGCACTGTACATTTACTGTGGGTATTCAATATTTTTTAAAATGAAAACACTGTACCTACATTGAAAATCAACTTGTCGGTAATATCCAACGACATTTTTCAATAATTCAGAGATTCAGTAAAAATCGAGTGGGGTTAGATCTGGGAATCTGGATGGCTGAGATTTGACCTTTCAGCTCAAATAATAGATATTCAACAGCCTCTCAAAAGTGGGACAAATTGAAATTAAAGCACTGTACATTTACTGTGGGTATTCAATATTTTTTAAAATGAAAACACTGTACCTACATTGAAAATCAACTTGTCGGTAATATCCAACGACATTTTTCAATAATTCAGAGATTCAGTAAAAATCGAGTGGGGTTAGATCTGGGAATCTGGATGGCTGAGATTTGACCTTTCAGCTCAAATAATAGATATTCAATAGCCTCTCAAAAGTGGGACAAATTGAAATTGAAGCACTGTACATTTACTGTGGGTATTCAATATTTTTTAAAATGAAAACACTGTACCTACATTGAAAATCAACTTGTCGGTAATATCCAACGACATTTTTCAATAATTCAGAGATTCAGTAAAAATCGAGTGGGGTTAGATCTGGGAATCTGGATGGCTGAGATTTGACCTTTCAGCTCAAATAATAGATATTCAACAGCCTCTCAAAAGTGGGACAAATTGAAATTAAAGCACTGTACATTTACTGTGGGTATTCAATATTTTTTAAAATGAAAACACTGTACCTACATTGAAAATCAACTTGTCGGTAATATCCAACGACATTTTTCAATAATTCAGAGATTCAGTAAAAATCGAGTGGGGTTAGATCTGGGAATCTGGATGGCTGAGATTTGACCTTTCAGCTCAAATAATAGATATTCAATAGCCTCTCAAAAGTGGGACAAATTGAAATTGAAGCACTGTACATTTACTGTGGGTATTCAATATTTTTTAAAATGAAAGCACTGTACCTACATTGAAAACCAACTTGTCGGTAATATCCGACGACATTTTTCAATAATTCAGAAATTCAGCAAAAATCTAGTGGGGTTAGATCTGGAGATCTGGATGGCTGAGATTTGACCTTTCAGCTCAAATAATAGATATTCAACAGCCTCTCAAAAGTGGGACAAATTGAAATTAAAGCACTGTACATTTACTGTGGGTATTCAATATTTTTTAAAATGAAAACACTGTACCTACATTGAAAATCAACTTGTTGGTAATATCAATTCAATAATTCATAGATTCAGAAAAATCGAGTGGGGTTAAATCTGGAGACCTGGCTGTCTGGCTGAGATTTGACTTTTCAGCTCAAAAAATAAATATTTGACAGCCTCTCAAAAGTGGGACAAGTTGAACTGAAAGCTGTGGGTATTCTATATTGTTCAAACTCAGTTCTATTCTTCTATGTCTTGAATCACAACGTTTACATGTTTCAATCTTTGCCCATCATTGACTCACCTGGCCTGCTACAAATGTAAGTAAGCATAACGTTTCAAACGAACAATTTGATTAGATTCATTTTTAACCGAGGCAAATTTTTTTTTAAATATACTTTTGGTTATTTCCAGGACACCTCCCGATAAGCATCACCTCCTCGAATCTGTTCCCAACGAAATAATTACCCAATTATTACTGCTCAAATAGCCAGAAGCATATCGATGTCCAATTTAGAACGAATTTGTGACAATAAAAATGTGCCGGCAGCATGGGCAATCAGCATACGCATACATTAATTAAAAGATGCGTTAATACGATCAGAGCCCCCCCGCACTCCAGAATCCTAGATAAATAGTTGTGCGAGCCAGTTCCAGCTGATTAGTCCCGGCCCAGAAACGGGGCGCACGATTTAGGCCTATTGGGCCCGCCGAGTGAAACAGGTCAGTTTTTTCGTCGCGTGATTTTTTTCTGTGTTTCGTTTGTGTTTTATTTATGCTGTTGGAGGTAATGTGTGACATATTTTTATAATTGGTCAAGGAAAAGTTTAATGTTTTGGTAGATCAGTAGACACAAATTGTATTATGTTTTTTTTTCAATTTTTTATTCATCTACAATATTTGATTTTTGGGCTGATTCTAATTTCGGAAATTCGCGAAGTTCAGTTGACATGTAATAGTCTCATCTTAATTTTTTCCGTCGAAAATTAAAAAAATATCAATTGTATATTTAAAAAATACTGATACGGTGAAAATCTCATGACTCATGACATAATAATTGTTAACGTGATGCTCTAGCTCTGAAATTTTGATTCCATTTCCAAATCAATAAAACTGATTTTAAAATTCAGTTCAAAAATTTTTAAAATATTTTGTAGTGGTCCCCGCGTATTAGAATCCATTCTATTTTATCTTGTTTCTTGAAAATAGAATTATCGCAAACTTTTTCCTATACACTTTTTCACACAAACCAATACAAATTTCATTTTGGCATTTAAGGCTGATTTGACTTCTTTTTTAACAACTACAACATACAGAAGTATCATCCAGCAGTCACTGAATTCCGCCTTTTCATATTGTTGATATAATTATTTTCAATTCGATCTATTACAACATATTTGACAATGACAAATTATTAATTATTATTGTGTTATGTAAGGAGCGCGAGGGTGGACATGTAGAATTTAAGTGATATTTATTTAATGAATACGATTAAAATAGTGTTTAGAATATTAGGTGGTACCGTTCCAACCCTTCAGTAACTATTACATAAGGTTTAGAATCTGCGGTCACAAATTATAATGTTATTGATTCAATTTTTTCGCTATTATCAGCAATATTTGAGAAATGTATGTATTTGAATTCGATAGAAAAAGAATTAATACGTCTTATAGAATAGCTAACGTAAAGAAAGTCTTCTAAATAACTTCCGAATAAATTCCAGAAAATCCATTATGCGTCGACCAATAGCAAAATAGAATCATGCTTCTAACTTCATGTTGTTTGCTCGTAGTAGTCGTGTCCACACAGAACACACGTTATGTCATATGTAATATATATTTGAGATTTTGATGAAAAAGTATCAATATCTGCGTAGATGAAAATGTCTGATAAACTCATTTCATCTTTCGACATCTTCAGCAATGTTTTCAAATTCGAATGGGAATAAAATGAAACACTTGGCTGATCACCACTTTAATGTTTCGTGCCTAAATTATGAGCGCCATCTAGCGGGGACGTACTTCCTTGCAGCATGAAGTTAGATGTAGATGAATATTCAAATTTATTTCGTTTATAAATGATGTATAATCTTTTGAGAAAATTGTTTTATCGAAATATCGTTTCTTCCATCCTTCATATCCAAGGCCCGCCGCAGGCAATTCCTTAAATATTTACTTATTTCGTGTAAGAGCATAAAACAAAAAGAGCTGTTACGACACTTCTATTATCGCTTTTATGTCATCCGTACTTAAGATCGAGAATGACGCATATCATTTCGCGCCAAATGATTTAGGACTCGTTGTAATGTTGGTTGCATATTTGTGACGTCATCACTAATGCAGTATCATGAAAGAGGGGCGACACTACTTGACGGAAGACCATAAAACTAATAATGAGAAATGGGGGATTACGTAATCCAATCTTCCGCAAAAAAACCTATACAATAGGTATGGTCGTCGGGAAGTATTCAACAGAAAACAACTACTGTCCCCTACGACCGTTGAATTATATACAGTGTGACCCATTTAAGATGGAAGCACCCTTATAAAACTTACATTTTTTTTTTTGTTGGGTAGATATTCAAAAAGTCAATTAGGACACCAAATATCATGAATGAATCTCAATTTCCAGGGCCAACTAATCTCATTTTTCAAGGTCAAAAATCTAAAAAAATTACTAGCGATTTTTTTAGAAAAAATCTGACTACACCACTGGATTCGCGACATTTTTAAATGATTTACATGTAAATTACGTTGGAATGCGTCAATCAATAAAAAAGTTATAAAGGAATGAAATTTGAAAAACATGCCGTTTAATCAACCCACCAATTAATGTTCAGGAATTTTATGAAAATTCTGTATACTCCACTGGATTCAGGATGTCTTGAAATATTACTGATCACAGTTTCATCGAAATCTGTTCGGTAATAAAAAAGTTATAAAGGAATAAAATTTGAAAAATATGTTGTTCAATGGAATTTTAGCAACGTTCTTACTACACCACTGGATTAGGGGCAATATTCAACAAAATATTATTCAAATAAAATTCATGAAACGTTTATGGGAGAATCAATTTCCTTTCATATGTATGTCGAACCATATCAATCAATCAGTTTATCACAACAAACTTTAGTGTCAATAATTTCAAATGAATCTACAAAAAAATAACTGTAAGTACATTTTTCTAATTGCTACAAACTAGCGGAAAACAATCTTTTATTCACAATCAATGTAAAAATAGAAACCAAGAAGATACCGAATTGAAAAATAAATGAGTGCAATTCATATTCTGGTGGCCTCCACCAAACTTCCATCCAATTCAATGCATTTATCATATCGCTTACGAATATTTTTTAAAGTATTCCTCAATTGTTGTGGAGTAATTGCATCGCAAGCTTGCTGAATTCTGATGCACAGTTCCACTCGATTCCTTGGTCGTGATTTGTAAACCTTTTGTGTAACATAACCCCAAAGGAAAAAATCGAGTGAAGTAAGGTCAGGCGATCTTGGTGGCCATCCAATTAATGTACTCCCCCTTCCTATCCAACGATTAGGGTAATTTTGATTCAGCCAATTCTTCACAATTCCCGCATTATGTATGGAACAACCATCTAACTGAAAATATAAATTTCTTGTTTCTGCAAGGGGAAGTTCATCTATTGCGTCCGAAAATTCATTCCTTAAAAATTGTAGGAAAATTGCGCCATTCATGTTGCCGTCGAAAAAGAATGGTCCAATTATCCTTTCATTCAGTATTCCACACCAAACGTTCACTTTTTCTGAATACTGCCTTTTACAGTTTATCACCCAGTTAGGATTTTCAGTGGCCCAATAGCGAATATTTTGTGATGAAACCACTCCATTTGTTGTGAAACTAGCTTCATCACTAAATAAAATTTTCTTTAAAAATTGCCTGTCATTAAGATACTCGCCCTGGGCCCATAAGCAGAATTCCAATCGTTTTTCTTGATCACCTAGTTCCAGAGTATGTAAAAACTTTGGTTAAAATGGCCTCAATTTATTTTTCTTCAGACATCGCCTAATATTTTCCCTAGGTAAGTTTAAATCTAAGCTGGCAACCCTCAAACTACTATTTGGATTATTTCTGAAGTAATATAATATAGTCTGGTTATTTTCGTTCCTTCTTCGTATATTGTTCTTTAAAATATATGTGGTTACTGCTCCAGTCCGATTGAAAACTTGGTTTATTTTATGTACCGTGCTGTTATTTATGGCTGGACGATTTGGGTGTCTTTCATTGAATATTCTAGTTACTTCTCTTTCACTCCGGTAATCATCACCGGAAAGACGTATAATTTCGATTTTTTCTTGAATTGACAACTGAGCCATTATCTGTTTTTATTTTGGAACACAAATTATTCAGTTCACTAATGGTGCGTAACAAAATGACAATTCATGCGCAAATAAATAGATGAGAAACTGTAAGTCACAGCTAACTTGTTTATTTCATTAATGCATTCTGAATAACAGGCAGTTAAAATTGCAACTCTCATTTTTGCTATTCAACAAAAGGAAAAAATCACAGCTGATGTTACCTACTCGAATGATAATAATTATTATCCATTGCATATTTTTTTCGTTATAATTTCTATTGGGAGTACATTAGACTTGTCTTATATTGTTGAAATTGTTTTCATGAAGATTAACCAGGAGTTCTCTCCTGATTGTACTTGTTTATGTATCCACTCCACTTCGAGAAATACCTAGACTATTTTTACCATCATGATTTTCAGATGTTATAATTGTACGACATTGCAATAATCACCCCAATAATTTTTTCAATAATCAACAGTAAGAACGTTGTTAAAATTTCATTTTACAACATATTTTTCAAATTTCATTCCCTTATAACTTTTTTATTACTGAACAGATTTCGATGAAATTGTGACCAGTGATATTTCAAGACATCCTGAATCCAGTGGTGTATTCAGAATTTTCATAAAATTCATGAATTCGAATTGGTGGATTGATTAAACGGCATATTTTTCAAATTTCATTCCTTTATAACTTTTTTATTGATTGACGCATTCCAACGTAATTTACATGAAAATCATTTGAAAATGTCGCGAATCCAGTGGTGTAGTCAGATTTTTTCTAAAAAAATCGCTAGTATTTTTTTTAGATTTTTTACCTTGAAAAATAAGATTAGTTGGCCCTGGAAATTGAGATTTATTCATGATATTTGGTGTCCTAATAGACTTTTTGAATATCTACCTAACAAAAAAAAATCTTTCCAATCGGTTGAAAAATGTAAGTTTTATAAGGGTGCTTCCATCTTAAATGGGTCACACTGTATGTTTAATACTTGGCAAAGTACACCTCCGTACCGCTTTCATATGGTCATTGCCAATCATCAGCGAAGGCTAGTTCGATGCATTGCAAAGTGGTTCTTGTAGAAAACTTTGCCAAGTATTAAACAGATATAATTCAACGGTCGTAGGGGGCAGTAGTTCTGTTGAATACTTGCCGACGACCATACCTATTGTATAGGATTTTTGGCGGAAGATTGGATTACGTAATCCACCATAATTCATTATTAGACTAATGCAGTAAATTGACAATTATTGTTACACCTATTTTGTAGATTTTTTCAAACAACTAGCTTCCGATTACTCTGATATGGCAAATTTTTCAGAATATGACTCGTAGCTTCGTGAGAATGCATAATACCAATTCCATTAACTGTAGAACTGTCCATTTGATATTGCACACGATGAGATGTGATCCTGATTCAATTTTAATTACCCGCAGTGGATAATATCGCGAAATATCACAAATCAGAGTCATTAATATCAATATAAATCCAAACGCTCGTAACGAAATTGTTCCAAATCTATTAGGCACGAGTTCTTCACAAATCAACGCGGTTCTGGACAAGTGGCCTATAAATGGATGGCAATTATTCTAATTCAACTCTGCGTTAAATACTATAACAGATCGTTACGAAACGCGGAGAAGATACATATTGGAATGTAGGGCACGCGAATTATGTTTATTGAAACGGGTGAATTACAATAGCTTTTTAATTTTTGTCAAAATGCAGTCGTTTGATGGTTGAAATCAAAAGTGTTACTCTGAAGAATTCGTGTCATTGATTTTTTCTAATATCTTACTAGAACACTTCGACACGTTGTACTGAAAATCTGTGAGCGTCATCTTGTTAAGCTTGAAAAGTGACAATGAAAATGTATTTTTTATTTTTTGACATCTACTAAAATAACGTCAGAAATAAATAAAATCAAATATCGAAAATTTTACTTTATTCAAAATGTCTCGAAATCCGAAAAAGATACCCCACTTCTGAAAACTCCATATAAATGGCCTTTGGATTGTGCAACTTTTCTTGTATCTGCAACCGTTACCGAGATACTTAATGCTATCCCATCCTTATCTTGGACACACTGTATTTCGGACGATGTAAATTCACATTCACAGTTGTAGAAAAAAATGTTGTTTGTATTTCGTGTATAAAATTCGTGTTTTCATGGCAAATTCGAGAGAACTTTTGGCCTTGACCTGCGGTCTTGGCCAAAAATTAACACTCATGTGCCATTAAAAAAAAACACTCATTTTACGCACTTATAACTATTTCCTCCATGCTAGAGGAAAAGTGACACTTTCCACCCGAGTTGAACAAAAAGCTTGTTTGTTTTACCTCAAGCCTCCGTTATAGGGACATATTAAAAAAATCCCAATCTAAATCACCTGGAGTATAATCTGAACACCCTGTATATTTTTAAATAACCGGGTCTACAAATGAGCTGTTGGCTTCTATGATTGAATTCTCTGTTCTGTAGCCACACTGGAGGGTCTATTTATTAAAAAAAATAAGATTCAAAAGTCAGGCAATGTTCATCGGCACTCTTGAATGATACAACAGGATTCAATCAACATGTTTCACAGATTGTTAAAACCTTAATGATAAAACAATGTTGAATCTTTGTATAAATTGACCCTGATTTTTCTATAAAAGTTCCTTTTTCTCATAGAATTCACATAACCTCTCTTGAAAATTATTTTTTCCATTCTTGCTATCATAAATTGTTTTTTTTATACAGGGCTTTTCACGATGAGCGTTAATTAGACGTTTCTGGCAAACCAGACAACGGATCAACCTGAAAATTTGACAGTATGCATAAATGAACATGATCTACACGCGGCGTTGCCGCTTCTACTGTAAAGTAGCGGTTACTTTGATTTTTCAAATGGAATACCCTATATATAATATCATATTATGATTTCTTATCACTTCGTCAACAACTTCATATAGTATCTCCCTATACCTATCTCTTACCGTTTAAGAGATATAAATTAATTTTGATTTTTTTTTCACCAAACATGTACTTTTATAAACGCTGATAATCTTGAACTCTCTGGTACTAAAACGATCAAATTCGGAATGGAGTGAAGTGATACCATAAGGATCCTCACTTTGGAGCGATATTTTTTTTGCCTCATACAGGGTCGTTAGGAAATGCGGATACTTTGTTCACATGAAAAAATTAGTGGAAGTCAATTTTTTCAAATGGAACACCCTGTATTTTTCCACATTAATGAGCTCTACATCCAATTTTAGATTGACTTTGTTCAGATAATCCTATTTCGATTTCGAACCGTTTTCGAGATAAACTGTTTAAAACAGAAACTGACGTTGTTTCCTTGCATTCATCACTTATTTTCGAGATTTAACATCTATTTTATACTATGTAATATTTCTTTTAGATTGAGTTTTTCAACAGTCACCAATCAGTCAATTCGAAAGTGATATGTTCCTTAGAAAAAGTTACAATATGCATGCATTGAGGTATAGTGTGCTTTGGAAATATAAATGATCCAATTTTGAAACGTCAAACGTTCGTTGGTGGTTTTGACTGATTGTGATACCAAAAAATGTCAAGATTAGGTTACAGTAATGAAGATTTCTTGAATTTATTAATAATTTATGGTGAGTGCAATAGAATTGCAAGTAGAACATGCCGAGTATTTCATGAAAGATATCCACAACTTCCGAAGCCGAATATTAATGTGATAAACCGACTTCTGAAAAACTGAAGGTTGAATGAAACCTTTCATCCAAAAAATATTCGTAGAAAGCCTGAAGTGGATGATGATGACAATAACATAACAGTTTTGGGATTTTTTATGCATTTCCAAATGCTTCTCTACACGAAGCTGAAAGGGAGATAGGTATACTCTACGTGACAATTTATCGCATTCTTAATAAGTACAAATGGCATCCCTATAAATTTTACTGGGTCCAACATCTGAAAGAGACAGATTTGCCTCGTAGAGTGGAATTCTTTGAATGGTTACTTGTCAAGACTCAAGAGGATGAACATTTCCTAGACAATATCATATGGACAGATGAGGCCAAGTTTACAAAAAATGGAATTTTCAATAGACACAACAGTCATTATTGGTCGCCAGAAAATCCTCATGTCGTTTGCCAAAGGGGATTTCAAGAAAGATGGCAATTTAATGTATTTTGTGCCATAAAGAATGAGTCAATTTTTTATATCGAGTTTTATGATGATAACTTGAATGCTACAAAATATGAAGATTTACTGAGAAATGGAATTCAAATGATTTTAAATCATAGGCCAGGAAGAGAACGTGCATGGTACCAAATGGATGGTGCTCCACCCCATAATTCTCGTTCAGTAAGTGAAGCTTTAACTGAAATCTTCGAAGATAGATGGATTGGTAATAATGGACCTTTTCGTTGGCCTCCTAGAACACCAGATGACAATCCACTAGATTATTTTGTATGGGGTTACATTAAAAATATGGTTTACTCCGACCCAATAACAACAATGGAAGATATGAAATCGAGAGTTAGAACTGCTTTCAATAGTTTAACTCCAGAATCAATCAAAACCGCTACACATGAAAATCTTCTGAAGAGATTACATGTTTGTTTAAGTAGAGGAGGAGATGTGTTCGAACATATTCTGAAATACAGTGATAATTGAGTTGACTTACTAATTCATGAATTTCTTTTCATTTCGTGTGTCAGCGTTAATAAAACTATTTTTTGAAGAGAAGTTTCATTTGATGGTTGAAGAGTATTTTAATAATTATTTATTCATTGCATTATCTGTGACTGATGAAGGAACATCGAATGGAATCTGTTAAATTTCAAAAATAATTGATGAATTCAAGGGAACCACGTCAGTTTCTGTTTGAAACAGTTTATCTCGAAAACGGTTCGAAATCGAAATAGGATTATCTGAACAAAGTCAATCTAAAATTGGATGTAGAGCTCAAACATGTGGAAAAATACAGGGTGTTCCATTTGAAAAAATTGACTTCCGCTCATTTTTTCATGTGAACAAAGTATCCGCATTTTCTAACGACCCTGTATGAGGCAAAAAAAATATCGCTCCAAAGTGAGGATCCTTATGGTATCACTTCACTCCATTCCGAATTTGATCGTTTTAGTACCAGAGAGTTCAAGATTATCAGCGTTTATAAAAGTACATGTTTGGTGAAAAAAAATAATTTATATCTCTTAAACGGTAAGAGATAGGTATAGGGAGATACTATATGAAGTTGTTGACGAAGTGATAAGAAATCATAATATGATATTATATATAGGGTATTCCATTTGAAAAATCAAAAGTAACCGCTACTTTACAGTAGAAGTGGCAATGCCGCGTGTAGATCATGTTCATTTATGCATACTGTCAAATTTTCAGGTTGATCCGTTGTCTGGTTTGCCAGAAACGTCTAATTAACGCTCATCATGAAAAGCCCTGTATATTTCTGGGTTGTTGAGACTTCTTTCTTTAGGAATGGGTTACGTTAGAAACCTTGAAGACATCAGAAAATATTCCCCAACTTATAAAAAGAAAAATAACTAAAACGTAATATGTTACAGGATGAAATACGATAGTTACATTTGGGTGGCGCTAGTCGCGCTCACTTTCCTAGGAACCACAGCAGAAGCTAGATCCAGGAGGAAAACAAAGAAAGACAACGCCAGGCCGCAGTCTGATGGCCCTGAAGTAGCAGAGGTTCAGAATCAGCAGCCAAATGAGAATTATGAGTACGGCGAAGGTGAACCTGATTACACCGATTACTATGACGAGTCTAGAAGTGAGTATACATTTTATACAAAACATAACCTACAATAAGTAATTTTGACGTCAGTATTCGACAGACAACAAGCACTGCCCCCTTTGACAGTTGAATTATATCTATTAGAAAATCGGAAAAGTATTCTACAAACACTACTTTGCAATGCCCTCAAAATCTCGCAGCTTGAATTATGTTTCAATTTATGGTTCTTTCCAATAATCAGCAAAAGCTTCGATCGACACTCCAGCGCCATCTTTTGGTTCGAAAAGCACTTCACCATTTTTGTATCTCTTATAGTTTCTGGAATCCCAATGGTGGCTCGAATTTTAATTAACCGGTATAGAAAACAAAGTACTGCGGAAGGACTAGTGTTTTGTGTTACGAGAGGCCCTTATCCTTAATCTACAAACACCTGATGAAGTCGGTAAAGCAGAATGCCTAATTGAACATAGTTTTAAAACTATAATCATGTATGAATTTTTCCCCTTTTCAATCCTTACATGATATAAAAGATGTAATTTTAATTTCCATAACCTTGAATTAAGCTGAAGATGAATTCTACCGGATCAGAAACGTGTATCCTTCAGTAACACATGCTGTGGAATAAGAGTTGTGGAGATGAGTTTGTGAATTGTTTTGTTCCTGATCTGAACTTTTAGCTCAGATGTGTGAAGGAATCTCCAAAACCGCAGACTTTTGCCTCAAATCTGCCTATATCGACCTAGCCTTGAGCTGATGAGAGGCGATAACTTCGAAACTAGGTGATCCCCTCGACGAATCAAGTAATTTTGCTAGTTAGTTACAGGAACACCTGCAATATTGTGTTCTGCAATGAGGAACACTGCACAAGTATCTGTTTGATATAATTCAATACCCGTCGGGGTATTATCCAGGAGAGTAGTCGTATTCTATCAGGTACTTGCCATGACAACCTGCACTGTAGGTTGATGGGACTGATGGGAGCGGTTTAGTTTAGTTTTAATCACCGTATGCCTTTTTTCTAGCATCGCCAACTCAAAAACCGATAACCACGCCGCAACCTCTCGACGAACGGCCTCGTGAAGAAACCACCGATGTCTTCGTCCAGCCGGAAGACGAGAGACCCACGGCGGCGCCGACAGGCGTCGTGGACGTCCACATCATCCCCCCTCAGCCCTCCCCAGAGAGCAACGTGGTGCCATTTTCCTGCAGCCAGGACGGGAGGTTCTACCAGGACGGGGAGAAGTGGACGGTGGGGAAGTGTACTGAATGCGCGTGCGTCGCTGGAAAAATTGAGTGCAAAACGGACGAGGCATGTCTGGGGGCGTTGAGACCCACTAGAGAGCCACATGTTGATGTTATACCCCTTCCAGGTAAGTTCAAGACTAATAATTGCGTGGAAATGCAATTTTGAAAGATGGTCGATAAATAATCGAGCGTGGAATATTTGGTGCCTTTGGGGTTCCCCAAGGGTCGGATTCGGGACCACTCTTCGTGTTTGAAGCTACTGATAATGCTTGCCTTGTGCACGATTCGTGCATCGAGTGAAATCGACGTGATTTTGGTGTTGAGGAAGTTTTCGGAATTGAATAGTAGTCCTTTATTAATTGAAGAGAGTTATTTAAACAAATTTATCACAATTGCACGAATGGCTGAAGTGAAAATTTTTGTGAGGAGCGCCAACACCAATTCTTATCACTCGGCTCTCACGATATTCACTTATACTTGCACGGAAGGTTGGTATTTTAACGGGGACATTCGAGTTGTTTAATGAAAAACTGCTGCCTAGCAATTAAACGAGAAAAACTGTCAACTATCAAAAACGCGACACCTAAGATGAAGCGTTTTTACATTGAAAGTTTTTTGAGTCAAATCGCTAAAGGTAGCCGCTGAAGTAAGCTGCTTCTCCTCCGCGCCAAGCTAATTCGAACTCCAAAGATATAATTTCTTTTGAAGTCCTTCCGGTTCATTTTGGTCATATAATCTGCCCATTGCAAATACTTCAGATTTATTAAGAGCTGATGCACTAGATTTTCTCTCGTTGGGTTGTGCTTGTAGGATTTTACGTTTAGCATTACGTGCAGTTCGTGAAGAATTAAACAGAACGTTGGTGAAAGGGTTAAAAAATACAAATTGAAATCGTTAATAAATTTACTTTGTAGCATTTTAGCGGTGGTGTTCCAAGTTGTTGTAACTACTGCTTCTTCGTAGTCTTCTCCGTTTTTTTTTCGCATATTAAATGCCCAGTCTTGCAATATTACATTCAATTTCTCGATGGAAGTATCTGGCACAAATTCATATCTTTTTGCATCGCCAAACTTAGAAAATTGTCGCCAGATTGATGATTGCGTCGCAACTGTATTAGTGGGCACACAGGTACTAACAATTTGACCAATTTCGGCGTTCGTACTCACGGAATCGACCCATTGCTAGTGTTAAGAAATTCAAAGAGTTGTTGACAAACATGTCAAATTATTAATTTCGGCACTAACACCGCGATAATTGATAAACAAATGAATAAGTGAAAAAACCACTAGTGCATTTATGTCTGTAAAAGTTGCAGCTAACTTTTGCCGCTGTCAAAGTGACAATTGCACTGCGGCATACGCAATTTTTCATATATGAGTTGAATTGTCCCTCAACATTACAGAATTACAGCGAAACACTATGTAAATTAACGTTTGTATCGCGACCTCATATACTTTACGATCAACATAAGTAGATTAAAACTTTCTAGAACTACACGAATATCTAACGATCTTTCCTTCAGGTCCCCGAGGCGAACACGGTTACCCTGGAGACCCAGGACGACCAGGTGACTCAGGAATATCTGGAACACCTGGAACACCCGGTGTACCAGGCCCACCAGGTCCTCCTGGGCCTGCACCCGATCTAAGCGCATACTACCAACAATTGGCGCAAACCCAAGGCAGCGGAGACAAAGGACCAACCTTTGAACCTTTCCAGTATCTACAAGCAGCTGTTGGACCAGTTGGTACTAGAGGACCCCCAGGTAAGAACAGATAGATAAGTAGTTGTGAATAATAATCTAAGCTGGCAATGATCTTCTGTTTTTCCGTTATTGAAATCACTTCGTGTTCCAAGAATATTTTTTGCAAGTTCCACCTGTTTGTCCAATGTAGAACTTGGGACAAGTATTTGATGATAATTTTCATACTTCTTGTTTTTGTTCGTTTTCCTATATTTATTTTCGCATTTTACAGGACCAGCAGGTCCATCAGGACCCCAAGGATTCCAAGGGCCTAGAGGAGAAACAGGGGAAACTGGTCAATCTGGAATCGCAGGTCCGCCAGGCCCCAGGGGCTTGCCAGGTACACCTGGAAAGGATGTAAGGATTTCAATCTCAGGATAATCCTGAACTTCTCCAGTGTTTATACTAATTCAATATCTTTCAACAGGGCGAAAGGGGAGACGATGGAGAACCAGGCGTAGCTGGACCCCCAGGCCCACTGGGCCCGAGAGGTCTTCCTGGAATGCCTGGTCTACCCGGAGCAAAAGGACATCGCGGGTATTCTGGATTGGACGGCAGCAAAGGTGACCAAGGTGCGACAGGAGAAAAAGGAGCGCAAGGTATGCTCGGGCAAATGGGACCGGTCGGCCCGATGGGACCTGCAGGCCCCAGAGGAGAGAGGGGCAGAGAAGGACCACCTGGTCTGCCAGGATTGAGGGGGATCGATGGGATAGCAGGACCGCCAGGACAGCCGGTAGGATAGAAAAAAAATGGTGATTGTTTCCAGTGAATATTAGTTTTTTATTCCAGGGTATCATTGGTAAATCTGGAGCGCCAGGTTTTCCTGGAATCCCAGGGGCAAAGGGGGACTCAGGAGCGCAAGGACCAAAAGGAAGCCAAGGTTTTCAAGGACCCAGAGGTATGTGGTGATATTTTTGTTTGGTCTTTATTGATTATTGCTTAAAGCTATCAACTCCTGACTTCGTTCACCGCATGTTTCTGCGTGAAATTTTATTATCCAATTATATTTTATGCCGATTGATCTTTCTTTCAGGTGAATCTGGTAGACCTGGACAACCAGGAGAATCTGGTCCTCCGGGACCAGCAGGAAAAGATGGATACCCTGGTGAAAAAGGGAGCATTGGAGCAACAGGTCTGATTGGATCTCCAGGATTCCCAGGAGCCAGAGGTCCACCAGGTCTCGCCGGAAATCCTGGACAACCCGGAACCAAAGGAGCGCCGGTGAGAGTTTTTTCATCCTTGTTACAATCATGTTTATAGAACTAGATTATTTTTTTCATTATGTCTACACCATCTTCATTAATTGTTTCTGTACTGTTTGGATTACAATTGTAATTCAGTTCAGTTTGAGCGAATATGCGTTGTTTTAAGACCCTCTTTATTGATATTTTTAAGGGTCTTGTTGGAGAAAGGGGTTATAAGGGTGACACGGGTATGAGAGGTGAAACGGGGGCTATCGGACCAAGAGGTCTACCCGGATTAACGGGGCCTGAAGGAAAACGAGGAAAGAGAGGAATGCGAGGACCTTCCGGGCAAAGCGGTCCACAGGGAGAACGAGGACTCGCAGGAGTTAGAGGACTACCAGGTCCAGACGGAGCTCCCGGGCAAAAGGGTGAGTCATACTAAGTCCTGCAGCAAAGATATTACGTGAATACAAGTTTTAAGATCGCATATTTGTCGCGAGGCATCTAAAATTTATAATGATAGGTGTGACAGAATCAACAAACATGTTTTGTGCAAGTTAACTTGGAAATTATGAAATATCCAGAGAATTCATTAAAAAGAATAAACGACGTTACTAATTTTTGAAGATTTGCTCTAACATAATATCAGAAGTAAAAACATGTCACTACCCTTTGTTATCCTCAGCACCTTTTATTCAATAAAAATTAATCGATCGTAGTGTCATCCACTGTGCTGTAAGTGAACAAGAAAAGATGCATTGTTTTTTTTATTTTTTATTTTTTTTTCTAAACTCCATCGTGCCATGGAGGATAAATTACGCTGGTTGACCGTAAGTCACGTGGTCCGTATAAAATGTACCAAATTAGTCTTAGAATTTCTTATGGAAAATGGACGAAAATGAGACAGAACCGGTACAGCACATTTACTCATGGGCTGAGCTCGTAGAAAATATGAGTTCCGCCACGCTTGATGAAGTTGTAGCAATAGAAGTTCACCAAAATCTTCTATCACCGTTTAGGTCAATCTGGAGAGAGAGGTTTGTTGGGCCCAGTCGGTCCGAAGGGATCGTTAGGAGAAGCAGGAAGGCCAGGTCAGACGGGGCTTCAAGGAATGAGGGGTGTGTCGGGTCGTCCGGGACAACCGGGGAAAAATGGTTCTCCTGGAGAAAGGGGAATGCCGGGACAAGACGGCAAACCTGGCGAACAAGGACCACAAGGAATACAAGGACTGCCTGGCCCATTGGGAATCCCAGGAGACAAAGGATTGACCGTTAGTCTAGTTCTATACAGAGACGGGAGCTGTTCTTTGACTATGGTTGATTATATTTTCAGGGTGAAGCAGGAAAAGACGGCGAACCGGGACCAGCAGGTCCTTCAGGACCGAGAGGAGATGCGGGAAAAGATGGACCAGCAGGGCCTGCGGGACCACCAGGACCTGCAGGTGTGGACGGGGAAAGAGGATCACCAGGTGTTGATGGACCAAGAGGATTCCAGGTAATAGGCGATACAAGTTTTTATAAGTGTTCTTGTCCAATTCGTAATTTTGTTCATAGGGACTTCCTGGCACTCCAGGAAATCCAGGAATGTCGGGAAAAGACGGCGAGCCTGGTAGTCAAGGTCCATCAGGAATACCAGGAAATCAGGGTGTGAGGGGTGAAAGAGGTTTTCCAGGCGAACGAGGACCAGTGGGTCAGCCCGGAGTGCCAGGATTCAAAGGATCGCCCGGAGCTCAAGGAGTAGATGGTCCTCAAGTATGTAATATCTTTCTGGATTTAATTAATAATAATAATTTCCATTTCCGTGAATGATTTTTGTTTTATACATTAATATAACTTCATCGGGAAATAAAAATCAATAATTCTTGATCGCAGGGACTTCCTGGACCAAGAGGAATGAAAGGTCACTCCGGCCCACCAGGTCTAGTAGGACTACCAGGCTTGAGAGGCTCTCAAGGAGCTCAAGGAAACAAAGGAGAACGAGGATCACTGGGGCTAGTCGGTCCTGAAGGTCCCCCAGGTCGCCAAGGAGAACGCGGACCCCTCGGACCCATGGGACCAGCAGGACCACCGGGAGAAGCTGCGGCACCCGGAGAACCAGGTCCGCCTGGTTTCCCAGGAGAACCAGGAGCACCCGGAGGACCCGGAGAAAGAGGCCAGGCAGGTCCTCAAGGTTCACAAGGCTTCCCTGGACCTCCGGGTCTCGTTGGGTTGCCAGGTGTAAAGGGAGAGCGAGGATTATCTGGAATGAAGGGAGAGCAAGGAATTTCGGGGCCTGTTGGAAGACCGGGAGAAGCAGGACCACAAGGGCCGATAGGACTGACTGGAGCCAAGGGTGGAAGAGGAGAGGCTGGACCAAGAGGAGACGCAGGGATCATGGGACTTCCAGGAAGACCGGGAGAACCAGGACAAGCTGTAAGTCGCTCGAAAATGTAACAAACACGAGTCCTTTTGATGACAACGAACGTTTTTAGGGCCAACCAGGACACGCAGGACTCCCCGGACCTCAGGGTCTACCAGGAATAAAGGGATCGGCGGGAGAGACAGGAAGAGCGGGCCTGCCAGGACTGCAAGGCGTTTCCGGTGCCCCAGGACAAGATGGGCCGAAAGGAGACACGGGTGCAGAAGGACCACCAGGTCCACTAGGACCTACCGGACCGCAAGGACCCTCGGGAGATAGAGGCTTACCAGGAATCCCAGGAGCACCAGGTCCAAGTGGCATGACGGGACAGAGAGGACCTCCTGGTGAATCGGGAGCTGCCGGCAAACCCGGAAACGAAGGAACACAAGGTCTTCCGGGCCTGAGTGGACCCCCAGGAGCGCCTGGCCCAAGCGGAGATCAAGGACCAGAAGGACCAACGGGTAAACCTGGGCCTCCGGGAATTTCAGGACGAACTGGTGACAAGGGACCGCAAGGAACTCCCGGACAGCCAGGAAGCAACGGACCTCCAGGATTGCAGGTGTGTATTCAAAAACATTTAAATTATCATATTTCAAATTTATAATCTCCCCTCAGGGCCCATCAGGACCGGTCGGACCGCCTGGCTTCACCGGCGAAAGAGGACCACGAGGAGAATCCGGCCCCCAGGGAGCCGACGGTGCCCCAGGAGAAAGAGGAAAGCCCGGCTCTCCAGGTTTGGAGGGTGCTAAAGGAGATCGCGGAGAATTGGGCCCCATCGGCCCGAAAGGACATCGCGGTTTGATGGGTCTGCAAGGACTTCCTGGTCTGCAAGGACAACCCGGAGAGAAGGGACCACCAGGTGATCATGGTATGCCCGGGAAGTCTGGCGAGCCTGGACAGCGAGGTACGCCTGGAAGGGACGGAAGCCCAGGACCCCAAGGGGTTGTGGGGCCGGGAGGACCTAGGGGAGAAAGCGGGAATGATGGAAGACCCGGAGCTCCTGGACAACCAGGTAAGAAGTGAATGTACCTCTTGAATAAGGGAAAATAACAAGAATTATAAATAGAAACCATGGGAAACTGAGTAGAACAAACATTCCAATCGTATTAAATCAATATAAATTAACGCAAACATCTCTTAGGACCTGCCGGACCCCCTGGCCCGCCAGGCGAAGGAATCGGTTACGACGCCGCTAGTCTGGCAGCTCTTCTGTCTCAAGGACAGAACAATCAAAAGGGGCCTGATCCGATGAACGACCAACCTGTGAGGATTTTCGGAAAGGAAATGACCGAAGCGGAAACGAGAGATTTGATAAACAAAGCCTACGAGCAGCTGAAAACGTCGTTCGACAGGCTGAGGAAACCCAACGGCCAAAAGAACTCTCCTGGGAAAACTTGCAGGGACATTTTGGCTGCATATCCGGAATCACCAAGTGGTAAGTACAAGAAAATATGAATTGATTATTGAAATCATCGTCGTGCTGACAAATTCTAATCGACCCAACATTTTATTCAATTGAAAAAATTATCGTTATTGATTTTATAACGATTTTTTTCGATATTTTCACAATTTTAAGAAAACTGTAAGTTCAAATATTTGAAAAAAAATTGTGAATGTTTCTTACTAGGACTTTGCCATACCGTGATATTTAAAATCAAGTCTGTCGAATAGTTAATGAGAAAACTTGAAATATTCCTCTGAAAATGACAATTACATTTTTTTAACGATAACTGTTCGACAGATTTTTTTGAAAATTTCCGTAATTATTTCTTTTCAATCATCAAAGAATTCAGATTTTTTTCAAAATTTTTGAACTTGCCGTTTATGTGCTACGAGTTCAAACAAACCTAAAACTTTGGGCGGAAATGCAAAAAATCTCTAATGTCTACCACGCATAACACCTATTCAGATGGACTAACCACGTTTTAAAAATTAATTCACTTTCATTTTTATTTCAGGTCAATATTGGGTGGATCCAAATGACGGAGACATCAGAGATTCCATCGTGGTCCACTGTGATATGGAGAAGAAAGCAACCTGTGTGATGCCCAAGCCAGCCCGATCTCCCGAAATTCGTTATGAGGGAAGAGACCCCGAAATCTGGCTGGGAGAAATAGAACATGGAATGCAGGTGAGTCCGAAGGGTGAAATATTTGTGCAAATTAATTTTCAGATTTGCTTGAAATTGAGTTATCAAGTTAGAATGGAACGAACTAATGGAATACTATCAAGCCAGAGGCTCTTTATTTATTATTGTCGAGCTGTGATAATTTATCATGAATTGCATATATTTTTCCTTCATCAATTTATTTCTATAACTTTTTTCAACTTTCACTAGGTGCGTTTTAAAAATAGGCTAATTTTGGCTACGTTAAATTCAGATACCTACTCGTAGTATAAACTTTTCGTTCATATTGTTGTGAGAATTCCACGCTGTGAAACTTTCCACAACAATAGTCGCCGCTTCATTTCTGAAAAAATATTTCTGCTCCTCATTAATTCACACTCCAGTTATTTTTTGTCTTTCTCTCGCAGTTTTTTGTTCTAGCTTTTTCATTGCCCGACTTTCTGATCTAACTTTTCACTGCTGTGAACATCATGAAGTAATTGGTATATTTTTTCCAACATAATTATTTATCCCACCGCTGACACCAATTTTTGATTCCGATAACGCAGACTATTTCTGACAATGTCTGATACAGCAACTGTCGCAATAATTATTATTGTCAATGAACTAAATGTTCAAACTGTATACCACCCATTTCCATACAATAGTACAAGTTCTGGTCAAAATGAGACCTCACATTTCGTAGCATTTCCGGCGATATTCGACGGCATTCTTCAATAATTCTACTTCTAAATCTTCCAGATATTCTGGTTCGGCTGCCTAGATTTTGTTTTTCAAGCGACCCCACAGGAGAAAGTCGAGTGGGGTTAAGTCTGGAGATCTGGCTGGCCACTCTATACAGCCTTCTTCCATTCCAACTTCCAGAAAGCATTCTAGCCAGAGGCCCTCGTCACGCAAACTTTGCCATCGTTACTTGAGGCCCTTATAATGCCCTTGATACATAAATAATAATAATTTTTCAAAACTATTTTGTTGCAGATCACATACAAAGCTGACAGTACTCAGATAGGATTCCTACATCTCCTTTCTTCCAGTGCCACTCAAAATATCACGTACCACTGCAAAAAATCCGCGGCTTACTTTGACGTCACCAGGCACACTTACAGAAAAGGTATCAAACTGATGAGTTCCAACGACGTGGAAATAACACCGAAAGGAAAGCTCCGATACGAAGCTCTGGTAGATGAATGCAGGGTAAGCGTTAGAAATTTTCATTTTCAGCGGGAAGAAAACATTTCAGTTTCCAGAATGAACTGATGCTGTCGAGTTTTACACTAGTTTTTTTTTTTTTTTTTGCTTCGGACCAATTTTTTTTTCTTCCGTTTCAGTACCGCAAAGACTCTTGGGCCGAGACGGTGATATCCTATTCTACGGATAAACCTTCTAGGCTGCCCATCACTGACGTGGGTGTCAGAGATGTGGGCGAACCAGACCAAGCTTTCTGGATAGAAATCGGGGCAGCTTGCTTCGCTTAGGAACGGCCGAGACTTTGATTATTCCCGAGTTACTTAATTTTATAAGTACAACCAGTTACTGCCTTCTTAGTTGTGTTCAATGTCTGTTTTGACGACCGTAACGTGTGAAATATGTTCATTCTTTTGCTGAATATTTATAAGGGTGCTATTAGGATAAGGATAAGTGTAGGAAATAAAATTTTTGAGAAAGTTTTTTTTTTATTTCAATCATCATCATCATCGAACGTTTTCATATCACATCCTGTTGAAGCAGAGGAATGAGCAGATGTCAGTGTGTCTGAATTTAGATTTTTCAACTCCCAAAAAGAAGAAGAGATTTGTCGGTTGTTTTGGAGAATAAGGACTTTTTCGATTTTCCAAAAAAAAAAGTTCTGTTCTCCCCTCCAGTGGATAGATATGCCCCTGTAGAGCGTTTTCATACAGTACATCGAAAGTTCAACCCATTTTGCTCTATCTAGCTTAGTTTTCGAGATATTTCGGTTTTTCTGAAAATCACTAATAAATCGCAAAATCTCAATCTACAAGGGCACTAACGTCCTTCCACGATCAAAAACAGCAATTAGGGATGGAAAATGAAGTAAATTAGCCCCAAAGAAAAAGTCGCCGTTAAATATCGTAAATGAGGGATTGTGAAATTCCAAAGACGAGTCGATTCGAGTTTCGTTCTGACCATTAAGGACTTTTTGAACTTTCCAAAAAAAAAAGTTCTGTTCTCCCCTCCAGTGGATAGATATGCCCCTGTAGAGCGTTTTCATACAGTACATCGAAAGTTCAACCCATTTTGCTCTATCTAGCTTAGTTTTCGAGATATTTCGGTTTTTCTGAAAATCACTAATAAATCGCAAAATCTCAATCTACAAGGGCACTAACGTCCTTCCACGATCAAAAACAGCAATTAGGGATGGAAAATGAAGTAAATTAGCCCCAAAGAAAAAGTCGCCGTTAAATATCGTAAATGAGGGATTGTGAAATTCCAAAGACGAGTCGATTCGAGTTTCGTTCTGACCATTAAGGACTTTTTGAACTTTCCAAAAAAAAAAGTTCTGTTCTCCCCTCCAGTGGATAGATATGCCCCTGTAGAGCGTTTTCATACAGTACATCGAAAGTTCAACCCATTTTGCTCTATCTAGCTTAGTTTTCGAGATATTTCGGTTTTTCTGAAAATCACTAATAAATCGCAAAATCTCAATCTACAAGGGCACTAACGTCCTTCCACGATCAAAAACAGCAATTAGGGATGGAAAATGAAGTAAATTAGCCCCAAAGAAAAAGTCGCCGTTAAATATCGTAAATGAGGGATTGTGAAATTCCAAAGACGAGTCGATTCGAGTTTCGTTCTGACCATTAAGGACTTTTTGAACTTTCCAAAAAAAAAAGTTCTGTTCTCCCCTCCAGTGGATAGATATGCCCCTGTAGAGCGTTTTCATACAGTACATCGAAAGTTCAACCCATTTTGCTCTATCTAGCTTAGTTTTCGAGATATTTCGGTTTTTCTGAAAATCACTAATAAATCGCAAAATCTCAATCTACAAGGGCACTAACGTCCTTCCACGATCAAAAACAGCAATTAGGGATGGAAAATGAAGTAAATTAGCCCCAAAGAAAAAGTCGCCGTTAAATATCGTAAATGAGGGATTGTGAAATTCCAAAGACGAGTCGATTCGAGTTTCGTTCTGACCATTAAGGACTTTTTGAACTTTCCAAAAAAAAAAGTTCTGTTCTCCCCTCCAGTGGATAGATATGCCCCTGTAGAGCGTTTTCATACAGTACATCGAAAGTTCAACCCATTTTGCTCTATCTAGCTTAGTTTTCGAGATATTTCGGTTTTTCTGAAAATCACTAATAAATCGCAAAATCTCAATCTACAAGGGCACTAACGTCCTTCCACGATCAAAAACAGCAATTAGGGATGGAAAATGAAGTAAATTAGCCCCAAAGAAAAAGTCGCCGTTAAATATCGTAAATGAGGGATTGTGAAATTCCAAAGACGAGTCGATTCGAGTTTCGTTCTGACCATTAAGGACTTTTTGAACTTTCCAAAAAAAAAAGTTCTGTTCTCCCCTCCAGTGGATAGATATGCCCCTGTAGAGCGTTTTCATACAGTACATCGAAAGTTCAACCCATTTTGCTCTATCTAGCTTAGTTTTCGAGATATTTCGGTTTTTCTGAAAATCACTAATAAATCGCAAAATCTCAATCTACAAGGGCACTAACGTCCTTCCACGATCAAAAACAGCAATTAGGGATGGAAAATGAAGTAAATTAGCCCCAAAGAAAAAGTCGCCGTTAAATATCGTAAATGAGGGATTGTGAAATTCCAAAGACGAGTCGATTCGAGTTTCGTTCTGACCATTAAGGACTTTTTGAACTTTCCAAAAAAAAAAGTTCTGTTCTCCCCTCCAGTGGATAGATATGCCCCTGTAGAGCGTTTTCATACAGTACATCGAAAGTTCAACCCATTTTGCTCTATCTAGCTTAGTTTTCGAGATATTTCGGTTTTTCTGAAAATCACTAATAAATCGCAAAATCTCAATCTACAAGGGCACTAACGTCCTTCCACGATCAAAAACAGCAATTAGGGATGGAAAATGAAGTAAATTAGCCCCAAAGAAAAAGTCGCCGTTAAATATCGTAAATGAGGGATTGTGAAATTCCAAAGACGAGTCGATTCGAGTTTCGTTCTGACCATTAAGGACTTTTTGAACTTTCCAAAAAAAAAAGTTCTGTTCTCCCCTCCAGTGGATAGATATGCCCCTGTAGAGCGTTTTCATACAGTACATCGAAAGTTCAACCCATTTTGCTCTATCTAGCTTAGTTTTCGAGATATTTCGGTTTTTCTGAAAATCACTAATAAATCGCAAAATCTCAATCTACAAGGGCACTAACGTCCTTCCACGATCAAAAACAGCAATTAGGGATGGAAAATGAAGTAAATTAGCCCCAAAGAAAAAGTCGCCGTTAAATATCGTAAATGAGGGATTGTGAAATTCCAAAGACGAGTCGATTCGAGTTTCGTTCTGACCATTAAGGACTTTTTGAACTTTCCAAAAAAAAAAGTTCTGTTCTCCCCTCCAGTGGATAGATATGCCCCTGTAGAGCGTTTTCATACAGTACATCGAAAGTTCAACCCATTTTGCTCTATCTAGCTTAGTTTTCGAGATATTTCGGTTTTTCTGAAAATCACTAATAAATCGCAAAATCTCAATCTACAAGGGCACTAACGTCCTTCCACGATCAAAAACAGCAATTAGGGATGGAAAATGAAGTAAATTAGCCCCAAAGAAAAAGTCGCCGTTAAATATCGTAAATAAGGGATTGTGAAATTCCAAAGACGAGTCGATTCGAGTTTCGTTCTGACCATTAAGGACTTTTTGAACTTTCCAAAAAAAAAAGTTCTGTTCTCCCCTCCAGTGGATAGATATGCCCCTGTAGAGCGTTTTCATACAGTACATCGAAAGTTCAACCCATTTTGCTCTATCTAGCTTAGTTTTCGAGATATTTCGGTTTTTCTGAAAATCACTAATAAATCGCAAAATCTCAATCTACAAGGGCACTAACGTCCTTCCACGATCAAAAACAGCAATTAGGGATGGAAAATGAAGCAAATTAGCCCCAAAGAAAAAGTCGCCGTTAAATATCGTAAATGAGGGATTGTGAAATTCCAAAGACGAGTCGATTCGAGTTTCGTTCTGACCATTAAGGACTTTTTGAACTTTCCAAAAAAAAAAGTTCTGTTCTCCCCTCCAGTGGATAGATATGCCCCTGTAGAGCGTATTCATACAGTACATCGAAAGTTCAACCCATTTTGCTCTATCTAGCTTAGTTTTCGAGATATTTCGGTTTTTCTGAAAATCACTAATAAATCGCAAAATCTCAATCTACAAGGGCACTAACGTCCTTCCACGATCAAAAACAGCAATTAGGGATGGAAAATGAAGCAAATTAGCCCCAAAGAAAAAGTCGCCGTTAAATATCGTAAATGAGGGATTGTGAAATTCCAAAGACGAGTCGATTCGAGTTTCGTTCTGACCATTAAGGACTTTTTGAACTTTCCAAAAAAAAAAATCTGTTCTCCCCTCCAGTGGATAGATATGCCCCTGTAGAGCGTTTTCATACAGTACATCGAAAGTTCAACCCATTTTGCTCTATCTAGCTTAGTTTTCGAGATATTTCGGTTTTTCTGAAAATCACTAATAAATCGCAAAATCTCAATCTACAAGGGCACTAACGTCCTTCCACGATCAAAAACATCAACTAGAGATGGTAAATGAAGCAAATTAGCCCCAAAGAAAAAGTCGCCGTTAAATATCGTAAATGAGGGATTGTGAAATTCCAAAGACGAGTCGATTCGAGTTTCGTTCTGACCATTAAGGACTTTTTGAACTTTCCAAAAAAAAAATTCTGTTCTCCCCTCCAGTGGATAGATATGTCCCTGTAGAGCGTTTTCATACAGTACACCAAAAGTTCAACCCATTTTGCTCTATCTAGCTTAGTTTTCGAGATATTTCGGTTTTTCTGAAAATCACTAATAAATCGCAAAATCTCAATCTACAAGGGCACTAACGTCCTTCCACGATCAAAAACATCAACTAGAGATGGTAAATGAAGCAAATTAGCCCCAAAGAAAAAGTCGCCGTTAAATATCGTAAATGAGGGATTGTGAAATTCCAAAGACGAGTCGATTCGAGTTTCGTTCTGACCATTAAGGACTTTTTGAACTTTCCAAAAAAAAAAATCTGTTCTCCCCTCCAGTGGATAGATATGCCCCTGTAGAGCGTTTTCATACAGTACATCGAAAGTTCAACCCATTTTGCTCTATCTAGCTTAGTTTTCGAGATATTTCGGTTTTTCTGAAAATCACTAATAAATCGCAAAATCTCAATCTACAAGGGCACTAACGTCCTTCCACGATCAAAAACATCAACTAGAGATGGTAAATGAAGCAAATTAGCCCCAAAGAAAAAGTCGCCGTTAAATATCGTAAATGAGGGATTGTGAAATTCCAAAGACGAGTCGATTCGAGTTTCGTTCTGACCATTAAGGACTTTTTGAACTTTCCAAAAAAAAAAGTTCTGTTCTCCCCTCCAGTGGATAGATATGCCCCTGTAGAGCGTTTTCATACAGTACATCGAAAGTTCAACCCATTTTGCTCTATCTAGCTTAGTTTTCGAGATATTTCGGTTTTTCTGAAAATCACTAATAAATCGCAAAATCTCAATCTACAAGGGCACTAACGTCCTTCCACGATCAAAAACAGCAATTAGGGATGGAAAATGAAGTAAATTAGCCCCAAAGAAAAAGTCGCCGTTAAATATCGTAAATGAGGGATTGTGAAATTCCAAAGACGAGTCGATTCGAGTTTCGTTCTGACCATTAAGGACTTTTTGAACTTTCCAAAAAAAAAAGTTCTGTTCTCCCCTCCAGTGGATAGATATGCCCCTGTAGAGCGTATTCATACAGTACATCGAAAGTTCAACCCATTTTGCTCTATCTAGCTTAGTTTTCGAGATATTTCGGTTTTTCTGAAAATCACTAATAAATCGCAAAATCTCAATCTACAAGGGCACTAACGTCCTTCCACGATCAAAAACAGCAATTAGGGATGGAAAATGAAGCAAATTAGCCCCAAAGAAAAAGTCGCCGTTAAATATCGTAAATGAGGGATTGTGAAATTCCAAAGACGAGTCGATTCGAGTTTCGTTCTGACCATTAAGGACTTTTTGAACTTTCCAAAAAAAAAAATCTGTTCTCCCCTCCAGTGGATAGATATGCCCCTGTAGAGCGTTTTCATACAGTACATCGAAAGTTCAACCCATTTTGCTCTATCTAGCTTAGTTTTCGAGATATTTCGGTTTTTCTGAAAATCACTAATAAATCGCAAAATCTCAATCTACAAGGGCACTAACGTCCTTCCACGATCAAAAACATCAACTAGAGATGGTAAATGAAGCAAATTAGCCCCAAAGAAAAAGTCGCCGTTAAATATCGTAAATGAGGGATTGTGAAATTCCAAAGACGAGTCGATTCGAGTTTCGTTCTGACCATTAAGGACTTTTTGAACTTTCCAAAAAAAAAATTCTGTTCTCCCCTCCAGTGGATAGATATGTCCCTGTAGAGCGTTTTCATACAGTACACCAAAAGTTCAACCCATTTTGCTCTATCTAGCTTAGTTTTCGAGATATTTCGGTTTTTCTGAAAATCACTAATAAATCGCAAAATCTCAATCTACAAGGGCACTAACGTCCTTCCACGATCAAAAACATCAACTAGAGATGGTAAATGAAGCAAATTAGCCCCAAAGAAAAAGTCGCCGTTAAATATCGTAAATGAGGGATTGTGAAATTCCAAAGACGAGTCGATTCGAGTTTCGTTCTGACCATTAAGGACTTTTTGAACTTTCCAAAAAAAAAAATCTGTTCTCCCCTCCAGTGGATAGATATGCCCCTGTAGAGCGTTTTCATACAGTACATCGAAAGTTCAACCCATTTTGCTCTATCTAGCTTAGTTTTCGAGATATTTCGGTTTTTCTGAAAATCACTAATAAATCGCAAAATCTCAATCTACAAGGGCACTAACGTCCTTCCACGATCAAAAACATCAACTAGAGATGGTAAATGAAGCAAATTAGCCCCAAAGAAAAAGTCGCCGTTAAATATCGTAAATGAGGGATTGTGAAATTCCAAAGACGAGTCGATTCGAGTTTCGTTCTGACCATTAAGGACTTTTTGAACTTTCCAAAAAAAAAAGTTCTGTTCTCCCCTCCAGTGGATAGATATGCCCCTGTAGAGCGTTTTCATACAGTACATCAAAAGTTCAACCCATTTTGCTCTATCTAGCTTAGTTTTCGAGATATTTCGCTTTTTCTGAAAATCACGAATAAATCGCAAAATCTGAATATACGAGGGCACTAACGTCCTTCCACGATCAAAAGCAGCAATTAGGGATGGTAAATGAAGCAAATTAGCCCCAAAGAAAAAGTCGCCGTTAAATATCGTAAATGAGGGATTGTGAAATTCCAAAGACGAGTCGATTCGAGTTTCGTTCTGACCATTAAGGACTTTTTGAACTTTCCAAAAAAAAAAGTTCTGTTCTCCCCTCCAGTGGATAGATATGCCCCTGTAGAGCGTTTTCATACAGTACATCAAAAGTTCAACCCATTTTGCTCTATCTAGCTTAGTTTTCGAGATATTTCGGTTTTTCTGAAAATCACTAATAAATCGCAAAATCTCAATCTACAAGGGCACTAACGTCCTTCCACGATCAAAAACAGCAATTAGGGATGGAAAATGAAGCAAATTAGCCCCAAAGAAAAAGTCGCCGTTAAATATCGTAAATGAGGGATTGTGAAATTCCAAAGACGAGTCGATTCGAGTTTCGTTCTGACCATTAAGGACTTTTTGAACTTTCCAAAAAAAAAATTCTGTTCTCCCCTCCAGTGGATAGATATGCCCCTGTAGAGCGTTTTCATACGGTACATCAAAAGTTCAACCCATTTTGCTCTATCTAGCTTAGTTTTCGAGATATTTCGCTTTTTCTGAAAATCACGAATAAATCGCAAAATCTCAATCTACAAGGGCACTAACGTCCTTCCACGATCAAAAACATCAACTAGAGATGGTAAATGAAGCAAATTAGCCCCAAAGAAAAAGTCGCCGTTAAATATCGTAAATGAGGGATTGTGAAATTCCAAAGACGAGTCGATTCGAGTTTCGTTCTGACCATTAAGGACTTTTTGAACTTTCCAAAAAAAAAAATCTGTTCTCCCCTCCAGTGGATAGATATGCCCCTGTAGAGCGTTTTCATACAGTACATCGAAAGTTCAACCCATTTTGCTCTATCTAGCTTAGTTTTCGAGATATTTCGCTTTTTCTGAAAATCACGAATAAATCGCAAAATCTGAATATACGAGGGCACTAACGTCCTTCCACGATCAAAAGCAGCAATTAGGGATGGTAAATGAAGCAAATTAGCCCCAAAGAAAAAGTCGCCGTTAAATATCGTAAATGAGGGATTGTGAAATTCCAAAGACGAGTCGATTCGAGTTTCGTTCTGACCATTAAGGACTTTTTGAACTTTCCAAAAAAAAAAATCTGTTCTCCCCTCCAGTGGATAGATATGTCCCTGTAGAGCGTTTTCATACAGTACATCAAAAGTTCAACCCATTTTGCTCTATCTAGCTTAGTTTTCGAGATATTTCGCTTTTTCTGAAAATCACTAATAAATCGCAAAATCTCAATCTACAAGGGCACTAACGTCTTTCCACGATCGAAAACATCAACTAGAGCTGGTAAATGAAGCAAATTAGCCCCAAAGAAAAAGTCGCCGTTAAATATCGTAAATGAGGGATTGTGAAATTCCAAAGACGAGTCGATTCGAGTTTCGTTCTGACCAATAAGGACTTTTTGAACTTTCCAAAAAAAAAGTTCTGTTCTCCCCTCCAGTGGATAGATATGCCCCTGTAGAGCGTTTTCATACAGTACATCAAAAGTTCAACCCATTTTGCTCTATCTAGCTTAGTTTTCGAGATATTTCGCTTTTTCTGAAAATCACGAATAAATCGCAAAATCTCAATCTACAAGGGCACTAACGTCCTTCCACGATCAAAAACAGCAATTAGGGATGGAAAATGAAGCAAATTAGCCCCAAAGAAAAAGTCGCCGTTAAATATCGTAAATGAGGGATTGTGAAATTCCAAAGACGAGTCGATTCGAGTTTCGTTCTGACCATTAAGGACTTTTTGAACTTTCCAACAAAAAAAATTCTGTTCTCCCCTCCAGTGGATAGATATGTCCCTGTAGAGCGTTTTCATACAGTACACCAAAAGTTCAACCCATTTTGCTCTATCTAGCTTAGTTTTCGAGATATTTCGGTTTTTCTGAAAATCACGAATAAATCGCAAAATCTCAATCTACAAGGGCACTAACGTCCTTCCACGATCGAAAACAGCAATTAGGGATGGAAAATGAAGCAAATTAGCCCCAAAGAAAAAGTCGCCGTTAAATATCGTAAATGAGGGATTGTGAAATTCCAAAGACGAGTCGATTCGATTTTCGTTCTGACCATTAAGGACTTTTTGAACTTTCCAAAAAAAAAATTCTGTTCTCCCCTCCAGTGGATAGATATGCCCCTGTAGAGCGTTTTCATACAGTACATCGAAAGTTCAACCCATTTTGCTCTATCTAGCTTAGTTTTCGAGATATTTCGCTTTTTCTGAAAATCACGAATAAATCGCAAAATCTCAATCTACAAGGGCACTAACGTCCTTCCACGATCGAAAACAGCAATTAGGGATGGAAAATGAAGCAAATTAGCCCCAAAGAAAAAGTCGCCGTTAAATATCGTAAATGAGGGATTGTGAAATTCCAAAGACGAGTCGATTCGATTTTCGTTCTGACCATTAAGGACTTTTTGAACTTTCCAAAAAAAAAGTTCTGTTCTCCCATCCAGTGGATAGATATGCCCCTGTAGAGCGTTTTCATACAGTACATCAAAAGTTCAACCCATTTTGCTCTATCTAGCTTAGTTTTCGAGATATTTCGATTTTTCTGAAATTTTGAAATTTTTTGCAAAATCTGAATCTGTGAAAAAAATAACGTCCTTTCACGATCGGAAACAGCACGTAGAGATGGTGAGTGAAGCTTATCAGCCCCGAGAACGGAAAAATTGTCCAGAAACGGAGTAGTTCATGCGTGATCTGAGAGATCACGATTATTTATGTTCCAATAATCTTCTATTTGTAAAGTCAGGTGCGGTTCACTTCAGGTTCAGTTTAGGGGTAACAACTCCTAGCACCCAGCAATTGGAAAGCGGCTTACATAACTCCAGAAGCTATTCGTTGTAAAATTCTTTCATAGAGAATGTGACGTTTTTTCTTCGTTTAGTTCACTTACGCAATGGCTGATAAAGGTAAGTTCCCACTGCTTCGACTTCGCTTTTTGCGTCGTGCGTTCGGATTCTGATTAGCGAATTTCTCGACGCTCCAAGCTATACGCCAATCAGAATGCGTGACGCAAAAGGCAAAACCGATGCATTGGGAACTCACCCTATCTTTTTCTCTCGCGTTCTATGTACATGCTCGGTTTTTTGTCTCCTGTCATAAAATTTTGACATTCGATATAAATTCTGTGATTAGTGAATGATACGTATCTAAAAGGTCTTTCCTTCCCAGTTTATATATTCACTTCCTTGAACAAGAATACAAAAAAGCTCGTCATGCAGGGAATGTCCATACAATCTTTGAAAAAACATAAGGCCGTAAGTAATTGCACACTCGTCAATTTCTAGCTACGCTTTACCCAAATCGGTAGTGTTATGTCACTCCTATTGATTTCTCTCCTCGACAGCTGATCCCCCTTTACTTCTGTGTGGGCTTGGGGTGCGCTGGAGCAGTCTTTTACACGTTGAGATTGGCCACCAGGAACCCAGATGTTCAGTGGAGTAGGGCTTCCGGACAAATTTCCAACGAAGAGTACAGAAATAAGCAATACAAGGTAAGAAGGGACCTGGTGTACTATTCTTGGCCATTCGCATCATCACATCATGTTCTGATGTTCCTGCATGTCACAAACGTGCTGAACTTTACTCAGAAAATAACAGTATGATTACGAGAATTTATCTTTGTGAATGGTCACGAATAGAACCATGACATGTTGTGAATGAGTATAAAACTCCGTCTCTCTTGTAGTTCTATTCTCCAAATGTGGATTATACCAACTTGGAAAGCCCCGCACCGAAATACTGAGGTGTTGAATGGATAGTGATATTGTAGAATTTATTGTACCTATTAATAAATATTCGAAATAAGAAGGCTTTTATTGAGAACAATAGTGGACAGCTCGAAGTACAGGTTTCGTCTTTAACACCATTCTGAACTAAAGATTAAGTATATGGACAGCTTTTTTTTCATCTGCTATACTCTTGAAGAACTGAAATAATGGCTGTAACTTCAAGTATAGGAAAAAATATTCTGGTAGGGACTCTTAAGAGTATTTTTAAAAGCAGAGTTTACGAAGATTTCTATCAGTAAAATACGTTGGTTGGGAGAAAATAAACTAGACAAGACCAAGAAATCTGTATCAAAGATAAAAATTATCATTAGAAATTGACCAGATCGAAAAATCAGGTGACAATGATAGGAATATCTAAAAGAACGTACATAAAATCAAAAATTATAATTATTTTTTTTTATATAACAATGTGGTTCTGCGTCACGGACTTTGATCAGCATTGCCAACATGCCAACGTTTTCAAAAATAAGTTGGTTATAAATAGATTTCCACGCCTACGAACGGGCTCCGTAGACCACAAGAATTCCAATCGACCAAACTTCATAAAGGCGATCCGCATGGGCCAATCAAAACAGTTGTGTAGTAGCTGATTTGAAAAGTAGACGAAAAAATGGCTAACTCAACTGAAAAACTTACGTCTTCAAGCAGAAGAGTTTTAAATATTGTAAATTATTAGCCAATCTAATAGCCTGACCTGACTAACCAAACGTAGCGCATACAGAATACCAAGCTCCGATAAATATTTCAAATCAGACACCCACCCCATAACTGATATGTCTATGGATCGCCCATACAAAGTCTGGTCGATTCGAGTTCTCACCCATGGAACCCAATAAACCTAAGTGACAGAAGTTCTCAATTTCTCCATCCTTGTTGCCATATTACCTCAGTTCAAGGCTACAACTAGTGGTAAATATCCACGAGTCCTAATTGACCGTGAGCTACGAGCTTTATGGAATTTGACAGTTGATCACCTCAATGAGCGCGATCTAGCGGGAACGCATTTCACGGAATAGCAATCTTCTATTGGTGCACTTGATAACTGGTCATTAATCCAGTTTCGTCAAAACCACTAACGAGTTTTGTTTTTGGCCTCGATCTCAAAAATTATGTGATGTTGACAATTTGAAGCATAGAAATTAAAATCAGTTCTGTGGGAGAATGGAACGAATGGAAATGACAAACAAGAAGCATGAAACGTACCGAGTACTGTTGACAGCAAAGCTCTGTTGAAACAAATTCACCGTCGAGTAAATTGTCGACTGATGGAACAAATCCACTCAATCGATGAGATATATAAATTATAAGTTCTGTGATTGGTGCGAGTACAGAACTACTACATCGAGGCATAAAACATCAAGTTATTTTGTTTCTTAGATGCAAATAAATCAAAACACTGGAAGAAACGACAGGAACTATGAAGGATTTGTACCAGCTGCCATATTTTGAAACTTTGTGCAAGAAAAATTAAGTATTGTTTCGAACCGCTAAAACTATACGTGGAGAAAAATAAATAAATAAACATAAAAAATCGTATATTTATTATAATAAAAATCATTTTTTACATCAATCATCACAGTAACAATAAACAACTGCACTCATTCGGATCATATTTCAAACTTTAGGTAATAAAAAATGCTAAACTATTCAACATAGAAAATAAGTCACCTAGTGAGGTTATATATATATTCAAGGTTTTTTGAGCTTCAACAAAACCGATAAAAACAGTAGAGATGCCATAGATATCACTGAGTTATGTTAAATAGAAGAAACTTGCACGAAAGTGATTACCAAATTCCAAAAAATGTGAAGGAGTACCCTATAATTTCATATTGTAGCATACAGAGTATGGCACTTTACAAAAAAGTCTTAGCGCAACGTCGAGTTGAAATATGACGTTTGACGTATTTGTATTCCACAAAATCCTCCATAAATTTTTCCACCACAGAGTGGATATAATCACAGAAATATTTGAAAACCGATCTTTTCTCAGAGCTGTCAACAAAAAGACACTCTATAAGCATTGCATAGAGTTTCGACAACGCTATAGATCTGTTCAAAATTTGGTCTGTTTTCTGGTTTGTATTCCCAGCATCGTAACATCAGGCGATACATTTCGTCTGGTATATTGTCCGGAGCTGGCATTCTATAACCTACAAATAATGATATTGATGTATTCCATCCCATAAAACAAACCTATCATTACGCCACAAAATTATATGATGTTCATGAGGGAGAATATGATTTTTCTTGTACTGATCTGGTGTGAACCTGTGAAACGTGATCATTAACCACTATCTTCAAATAGAGCTTGCATATTTATGAATTGAATTTCAAGTGATCAACATGGCGAAATTAAGGAACGCAATTATAATTTTAGAACCTAAAAAGTTTCATCGGAGTGAGCAGAGTGGAATAACCGAGCGCTTCGTCTAATTTTTTCAACAACCTATGGTGTTTCCACGAATATAGAGTGAAATAACCGAACGCTGCGTCTAATTTTTGAACAACCTATGGTGTGGAAAGAAATAACCGAACGCAGCCTCTGATTTTTGAACAACCTATGGTGTAGAGCGAAATAACCGAACGCTGCATCTGATTTCTGAACATTCTATGGTGTTTCCACGAGTACAGAGTGAAATAACCGTACGCTGCATCTGATTTCTGAACATTCTATGGTGTTTCCACGAGTACAGAGTGAAATAACCGAACGCTGCATCTGATTTCTGAACATTCTATGGTGTTTCCACGAGTACAGAGTGAAATAACCGAACGCTGCATCTGATTTCTGAACATTCTATGGTGTTTCCACGAGTACAGAGTGAAATAACCGAACGCTGCGTATAATTTTTGAACAACCTATGGTGTGGAAAGAAATAACCGAACGCAGCCTCTGATTTTGAACAACCTATGGTGTAGAGCGAAATAACCGAACGCTGCATCTGATTTCTGAACATTCTATGGTGTTTCCACAAGTACAGAGTGAAATAACCGTACGCTGCATCTGATTTCTGAACATTCTATGGTGTTTTCACGAGTACAGAGTGAAATAACCGAACGCTGCATCTGATTTCTGAACATTCTATGGTGTTTCCACGAGTACAGAGTGAAATAACCGAACGCTGCATCTGATTTCTGAACATTCTATGGTGTTTCCACGAGTACAGAGTGAAATAACCGAACGCTGCGTCTAATTTTTGAACAACCTATGGTGTGGAAAGAAATAACCGAACGCAGCCTCTGATTTTTGAACAACCTATGGTGTAGAGCGGAATAACCGAACGCTGCATCTGATTTCTGAACATTCTATGGTGTTTCCACGAGTACAGAGTGAAATAACCGAACGCTGCGTCTAATTTTTGAACAACCTATGGTGTGGAAAGAAATAACCGAACGCAGCCTCTGATTTTTGAACAACCTATGGTGTAGAGCGGAATAACCGAACGCTGCATCTGATTTCTGAACATTCTATGGTGTTTCCACGAGTACAGAGTGAAATAACCGAACGCTGCGTCTAATTTTTGAACAACCTATGGTGTGGAACGGAATAACCGAACGTAGCCTCTAATTTTTGAACAACCTATGGTGTAGAGCGGAATAACTGAACGCTACATCTGATTTCTGAACATTCTATGTGTTTCAACAAGTAAAGTGATATATCCGAACGCTTACGTTTGAACTTACCGCTGTCAATCTTTTCCCTCGCTTTGGAATTACTCATTCCACTGTAAGGGGTGCCCCCTTTCGAGAAAATTTCCCAGCAGAGAATGCCGTAGCTCCATACGTCGCACAGAGAGGTGTATTTTCCGAAATTGAGCGCCTCCGGAGCTGTCCATTTGATAGGTATTTGTTTCATGCCGTCAGAGACTATGTATTCTTCTTCTTCCCTGGACATGCCGAAGTCGGAGATTTTCACCGTGTTATTGTAACCTGAAAATACAGCCAATTATAGTAATCTTCTTCTTAATAGTTTTTCTTGGCACTGCTTCTTTTCAGCGCATTCAGCCAGCACTCTCCCCACTACGTAGTGATCCGCCCTACCCAGCCTGGTTACTGGGGTGAGTTGTGGGGACTACGTCACGGGTCGAAGGGAGGATCTTGCTCTAGGCAATACCTCCACCAAAAAAAACAAAAAACTTTTTTTCATATGATTGCACGTTTAACCACGGTTAAAAATTACCCGATAACTAAATGGGACGTCACAAATATGTCGTCATTTTGACGTTAGTCATAGGTCATAATAATTTATTGTCATTGATTATGTCCCTAATATCGATATATCCACAGCATTATCACGTATTGACACTTGAGGTTCCAAATAATCATTTATTTGAATGGTGAATGTATTTTTTTTGTTATTAATAAATAATAAATGGATTTTTTTATTTTTGTGTTTGAATTTGACCCTACGATAGAATTTATCATTCAGAAAGATACACACGTAGTGATGTCGATTGACGTCGATTGAACGTCACTTTACTTTCTGTAAGTACGTATTTTTGACGTCATCCCGAAAACATCATTTTGACGTCATAATAATGACGTCACTTTCTACGACTTGGTGATACTTTGAGGGTTCTCGCATAGTATTAGAGGAACTAGTTGACTACTTACCTACGAGACAATTACGAGCAGCCAAGTCTCTGTGTATGCAATTTTTCGATTCCAAATACCTCATTCCAGCCCCAGCGTCTAAGCACATTTTCATTAGCTGCCCTTCCGCTAAATTAGACGCCTTTTTTCTCAAAAATGTCAATAGAGAACCACCTGAAATTAAAATAATCGATATTGAGGCAGGCAAATTTTGAATTGTAAGAAGAACAGGGCCCGCATTCTTGACGGTGATAGAGTAGACCGATCGATTTTCTGTTTCACATAAATAATATACATAAAGTATGTATGTTTGTCTCTTGTATTTGTATCCAAATTTAAGGCGAACGATTAAAGAATCGTCTGACCTATCCTTGCACTGATGAGAGGAAATAACCTTGAAACATGCATGTACGCAGGTGTTCATTTCCAACTAAATGAGGGATGATATTTAATGGCTTCAGCACTGTAATAAAAATTACTTAACTAATTTTTCAAATTTATTTGAAACACTTCTTGAACGATTATTCAACTAAAACATTTACTTCACTATTTATTTCTACTGTAACTGTCTGTGTGCGGACTCTTGAACTATATCTACGACACTATCTGCCCGCCTTCTCCTGTCAAGCGCCTTATATACCAACAAGCAGATTATATTTACAGTTCGCGATCTATCGAGTCTATACGGCGACTCCGTAAATGTCTCTCGAAACTCGATTTCGTTCCTCAGCAAGTTCGCGCTTCTTTTACGCGTGACTCATGTGCTTGCGAGCGGAGACCTTGTTTACTTGTCGAGAGTACTTAATTCCCGCGATCAGGGCCGGTCTCAAAATCGTTACATTACAATCAGCATTTGCAAATAGTGCCCTCCTTGAGGACCATTGCACAAACGGATGGCAGATGTAATTCAATGTCCGTAGGGGGACTTCATTTTATGCCACTATCAAAAGAAATAATTCCGACTACGGCCGAAAATTCCCCTCTACGACACTACGAACCAGAACAAAGTTGATCGCAGCGCCATCCGTGGGGAAATATTAGTTGAACAGTGGATTCCCAGCCGACACATCTGTGACATGACATCTCTGAGATGTCGCGTTTAGGTAACAGTGCGATGTACAAAAGCAAACTCATCTGCGATATCCCAGGCGGCACCCTGCCGTCATTTTGACGTCGTTTGTAAGCCATTTTTGGTCAACGACGTCACCTGCCGAATTGCTGACGTTGTCACGTCATATTGGAAACGTCTCTTTGCCGTCATCAGAGAGACGTCATTTTGACGTATTTCGAAGGTTAAGTTAGAGGTTATGTTGACAAAAAATATCTCTAAAACAATGAAAATGAAGCACCTCTCTCTGGTTACAAAAGGAATCCCTTATAAATAATTTTTGTGATTCATGTTATATCTTGGCAATACCTCTAGTATTCATACCTTTACACCCATATATGCACCGTAGTAGATGTACTTAATCTGGATTAATTTACTTCTCAGCAAATAAGTGAAATCACACGTCATGGTTGATTTCATGGGAGAGACAGAGGCATAACATCTAACTGTCGATTAGAACTAATGACGACTATGATGATGGATTATGTGATCCAATCTTCCTCTTCAACTCGTACAACGGGTTTATTCTGAAAGATTCAATTCAACGGTCGTAGAGGGCAGTATATTTTCTATTGGAGATTTGCCGACGAATATACTATTGGATAGGTTGAAGCGGCAGATTGGATTACCTAATCAATTTTTCCTTAATAATATATAATATTAAAGTAAAACATTGTTATTTCCGTCAACCAGCTGCACACCCTTAAGAGTACAACCCTCAAAAGTCTTCGAAAGACTTGTCCGAGCTAGGGAAGACGCAGCCCTCACCTTTTAACGTGTGATGCCATGCCATAATACATATTATTATTATGAATGTAATATATATTATTAAAATATTTCCAGGAATTTCATTCAATGAATGCTAAAAAAAAGTGACGTTAAAATTACGTCAGCTGACGACGTCACTAGAATGTGATAAGTACGTCACATGACGTTACAAATGACGACGCAATGACGTTACAAATGACGACACAAAGACGTTACAAATGACGTCTTTGGACTGTGACATTTACCCGTCATTTTAACGTTACCCTCACGTCATCTTCAAAGTCGCAGTACGTTTCAGATGACCAAAAATTGTCGTCAAATTGACGTCAGTGTGCCGCCTGGGAGGATATCTCTGAGATGTCATATCTCTGGCAGTATGCGCATGGGGCGTTTTTGGCTTATAAAACCTTACGTTATGGTTATGATTTTCACAACAGCCCATATAAAAGCATTTTATATAATATATGCTATAACATATAGCTATATATAGTTTGGTTTTGGTCATAAATAATAAAATACTCAGTTTCAAAAAGTAACGTTTCATTATTCTCTTTGTATTCTAATATGCTATAATGGCCTCGTTGTGCTATTTCGCAATGTGGGTATAGTCCGAATTCCTTAAGGTCGCCGTTTGATACGGCTTGACAAACTAATCCGTCAGAGGAGCCACCATGCCTTCTGTTGAATATTTATCCAAGTCTCCCTCCGCGTAAATGAGAAATGATAGTCAAAACTAATGTCTGTTCCTACCACCGTAGATAATTATCTAGGGTGGTACTACTCTTTACAAACGCTAGTAAGAAGCCGATGAGCCTTGTTGCCAATTATATCACATATTCCGTATACCTAATACATCTCTTGGACTAATAATTACCATTTGGTTTGGAGATTATTCAAGAAGAAATGATTCGTTATATACTTATTCCAAATCAACTTTTTTTGAAAATAGAAATCGACGTTGTTATATTCATTACTATCAGGTCAAATAGCGGCAAAAAATTAAAATGAGCCTAGAGATTAGTGTATTGGGGCACTTGGCAACATGCCAGCAGGTGTCCTATTCTCGAGTTCGTACGTATGCGATTTCGATTTTCTGTTTCACATCAATACATATGAAATATATTTCTCTCTCCTATTTTTAGGCAGATAATTAAAATCGAACTATTCGAGAACAGCCCACCTATTTATTGCGTTGTCGTGAGAAGTATAAGGAAAACATACTTTATCATGGAATAAATTCCTTGAGCGCCAGTGGCAGCGGCACGTTATTGGATTTTGTTTTTGATATTTGTTTCATAGTGAATGTTTTGAAAATCTCCCATTGTCAACAAAGTTTTTATTAGTTTTAAATCCCTGGTAGGTAGCTAGCTTGCAGCTGCTTTCACTCTTTGAAGGTTAAATGAAAAACTAAGCGTTTTAGATAAAGTGTCAAGAATGTATTTATTGTACGATTGGATTCACTCTAGAAGGTTTTGAAAATAACTCTTTACTACGATAACTCCGGCACCCACTAAGAAAGTGAGCAGCAGAGCCATCTATAGAAACCACAGAATGATTCCGACCAGTAACACGACTTCGTTTGAGTCGAAGATCTAAGTTTCATCATGAAAAATATATAAATCTTCTCTGAGAGAACTTGACGAGAGACAATTATTTCACAATAAATGAAATTTGATTATAAAAATAATCCAGCCTTTCGCATATTTTCCTATACTATAGGATTGTGGGCAAACGTCGAACAGAAATAATTCAACAGCCCCATACGACTACCGAATCACGTCTATCCAACGCCTGACAAAGTTTTTCTACAAGAATATGCTTTGCAATACTTCCTGTAACAACCACCAACTGGTGGCCGAGTCTGTACTGATGAGCGAGTTGAATCGCGAAACCATTTATTTTGAAATAATTGCCTTTCGTCAAGTACTCTCAGTTTCAAATGAGAAATATTTAAATATTTTTCATGATGAAATTTAGATCTTCGACTCAAACGAAGTCGTGTTACTAGTCGAAATCTTTCTGTGGGTTTTTAGAATCACCCAGTTTCTCTCCAGTTACACAAAAATTGATCATCATCATCTATAGAATGTCATATCTAAAAATCAGCACAAAATCCACCAATAATAGTCTCCAATGAGTCAGTGTTATTTTGTCCAACCATATGTAGACACTTTGGGAAATTGCTTTCGTTTCAACAGAAATTAAATGAATATTCTCCCATGATTCCGTTCAAATATAGGTTTTCAAAAATCTGTCTTCTTGGGCTCACTCTGTATCGTGACACGTAAGAGTAGACAAAAGTTTACCTTTATTCCCTGTGAATTATCAAACAATCCATTCATATGATGTCCCATAAGTAACAAATTTTTTTTGCTCACTGTGTAAAATGTATTCAGAACAGTTTGTTAGCTTCAACTATAGAATATGCTTCGAGAAGGTCAACGGAAATACCACATTTTGGCGAGAAGTCAATAAACGAATTAAAAAAAAGGAGTTTTCTGCCTCACTTTGTACACCATAACTGATATATCCGAAGCCAATCAATAATTTTCAAAGCATTATAAATGAAGAAAATTCCATTAGCAAATACTATTTTCCATATTTGGCGTTAGACATTCAAACATTTCTGTAACTTACCCTGTAGAGCCAGGAACAATTTTAATGAAGAAAGTAATTTCTTTCCACCTCTAGAATACTAAATCCATAACTCAAAAAATCTGATGAGCTCCAGGAATATATGTTTCTGGTGGCATTACCCTTCAAAATACATTGTCATCGGAATCATAAACACCTACCCAATTTCATGATGATCGGGCAACTATAGGTGGGTTAAAACTCACTTGAAAGATTTCACCTGAACTTACAATAAATAAGTGAAAAGAGAAACAAACAAGGCAAGTTTAATAAAATCTTGAAAAAATGTGAGCGTTTTCAGAAATATTGAATAAATTAACTGCGAGATATACTTACAGCATCCTGAGCAAGAAGTTCAGAAAAATTACCTCGCATGTGCCAGGAGAAGTTTCGTTGTATTATATATTGAAACTCTAAACCCCGTCATTGATTGTTGATTTTTATTTTTGCATACTCAAATTGCACTCCATGATACGCTTATGATTGATTTGGGGATCCCAAACAACACAACGTCTTTCTTTATGTCATTTACTTGACCTGGCTCCTCCTACCGATGTTATCAAAATCACATTCCGTCTCATTGAGGAAACTGAATGAATGAAATATACAATGGCGCTTTCTATCCGAAAACTGCCGAACTAGGAAATGAGTAAGAATGTTGGTAAAGTAGGAACTGTTTCGCGCCATATGTTCGAATTTGGCTATTCCTAGCCCATTTCTAACTTTGAATTAATCTCCCAAACGATATTGTCTGGAGATTCGTTTTCAATCGAAAATAGCACTATTTTTATCAATATTCAGATTGACATAAAACAGAAGCCAGTATTGGCTTATTTTACTCAAATGCTGACCAAAATAATCTTAAAATTCAAAATGAAAAAAATCTCAATATTATCACTCTGTACTCCAATCTTTTTTGAGTTCACCTTCCAAATTTCAACTCTCTATGTGTTACCGTTTCTCAATACAATTAAATGTCGCAATACACGACATCAGACGCCCACCTTAAGGACTAAATGGTCTATGCTAAAATCGATGGTGACTATACATGAGAAACGACCTATCACCAAGTTCAATGAACTGGAGGCCGAACAAGCCGAAAAAGTCTGCCATTTTATCTCCTGAAGATGTTATCAGATTTGTAAGGAACGCTCCAAATGACATTGATTTATTGCACACGGTAATTTTTTCCAAATTTTTTTTGTGCGTATTTATTTTCTTTTTTTGTGTTAGAAGTTGTTTTGAGTATGGGTTATTTTGGAGGATGCAGAGGTCATGAACATTTCAATATGAAGATGTCGGAGAAAGTTCCACGGTGACGGAGGGGTATTTGGAGCATAGCATCGAATTAAGAAATAAAACGGCGCGTATGTTGTCTTCTTTGCCATCAGAAGAGGCAGGTACCTCGACAGTAGTGAACAGAAGCTCCAGTCATACAAAGAATTGTTCCCAGTGGCGAAAAGAAATTAAAATTGTACATTTATTATTTGTGTGAACAGGCAACAGTGTCGATGACCGCGTCGCAGTGCGGGAATGAAAAATGGGGTTGAATAATGGGATGATGGTGCGGGGAGTGACTCAAGTGGAGATAATAAATATCTATAGCAGTCAGTCAGTCGGTTGCTAACCGTTGTGCTGGAAGTTGATACATTCTGTAATTGTTGTGTCGGAGTTCTTTTGTTAATAAATACTGGAAAAATAGAAGTGTTCGGTTGTTTGGTAAGTATTCGAGTTCACATTTGTAATGACGTGAATTAATAGAATATGGTTCAGTTTTCATTCACACATAAACAGGGTGTTCCAAATCAAGTCGGCACCATTGCCAACTCCGTTATTATTGATGCTACGAATTCGGTTAAATGGGCAAACTAGTATGGGCCGTGATGGTCGTGTGGTAGAGCGTTCGCCTTACACGCATAAGGTCGTGGGTTCAAAGCCCAGCACGGCCATCGGTCCCGGATCTTTTCATTGCTCGCACAAGCTCCTAGGAGCTTCTGAGGGGTTTCTGTCTCTGAAAACCTGTAAGGTTCGTTACAAAAAAAAAATTTGCATTTTTAATGGCCTTCTCGATGCCGAAAACAGAAAAAAAATTGGCAGTCGCGTTTTCAGAATATTTCACATAATGATATTTCTTTCAATGGAACACCTTATATTTTTTCATGCATTTCGATTATAATAACATTCTCAACAACAAAGCTCATATCACCTTTCTTCCTAAAGTGGAAAATGAGCGACTTATGTGGAAATATTTCTTTCTTTCACTAGAACAAAAAATTTCTTTGTCTTGGCGAATATAACCTCATGATTGTCCAAACACCCAATTTTGGTACTTACTACGAATGACAATATTTTGTTACTAATAGCAAAATAAGACAGTAAAGAGAAAAAATTGCGCTGGGATGCGAACTCGTGAAACCCGTGATCATCATGTCGCACCACTCAATTGACACCACTGAGCTAGTTGGTATTAATGTACAGAACGATAATTTCCATCTTAAAGCCATTCCGCTAGCCGCATTTATTTTGTTTAATGATAACTTTGAAGCCGTTTTTGTACAGAACAGAAAATACTGGAGGGTCAGTCATATGAATGTGGTTGGAAAAAATGTGTTTCATTCGATAAAACATAATTATTATTATGAGCAATCAAGTTGCCTTGAAACTTTGTTTAAATACTATTTGTCAAATACTCTCAAGTATGTCATGACAATGTCATAAATTATTGTAACCGTCAACTACTGTTCGAATATCTTTCGAGATGCCGTTTTCCCATCAAGAAAAATGTGATATGTTAGAATCCTACTTGGTTTGCCAGAAAAATAGCGTTAGAGCACTCCAACACTACAGCAATTCGTTCCCCGATCGTGAATTACCTAATCGGCATTTTTTGCTGTGCTTCATCGTCGATTTAGGAACAATGAAAAAGTTTTTGAGAAAAGGAGAACCAAAAAAAGTTTTGTAATATCTGAAGATACAGAAATTGACGTTTTATCATACTTTGAGGTATGTCCAAATAATTCCATCAGAGATTTATCTAGAGAAATAGCTGTTCCACTGTCTAGTATTCAACGAATTCTGGAGAAACATAAGATTTCTCCTTATAAGTTAAGACCAGTGCAAACACTAGAACCTGGTGATCATGAGAGATGATTGGGGTTTTGTCGGTGGTTTATGAATAAATGAGGCTAATTTTTCAATTCGTGGAAATTTTCATTATTGGAGTTGATATAATCCATTTCTAGTCTATCCCCACAATCCGCAAAGATGATTTAGTATTAATGTTTGGTGTGGTCTATTTAGAGGCAGAATTATCGGTCCATTTTTCTACCATGGTTCTTTGAACGGACCCCGTTACATGAATTTATTAACAAAAGTGTTGGAAGAGTTTTTCGATGATCTTGATCTGGAGGCTCGTCAGATGATCTATTTTCAGCAGGATGGAGCACCAGCACATAATGTCAGTGGCGTAAAAAGAATGCTGCGAGGCTGTTTTGGAAACAGATGGATTGCTACAAATGATCCTGTTAAGTGGCCCCCTCGTTCACCAGACATGACACCTCTAGATTTTTATTTTTGGGGATTTCTGAAAAGTGAGGTGTACAAAATGAAACTTAATAATGTAGATGAAGTGAAAAATTATATTAAAACTCTAATTAATATAATTGATGGTCGAAGTGTGTTGAATGCCACACGTAGTGTTAATAGAAGGGCCCAAATATGTGTTCAACAAGAAGGCGGTGTTTTTGAACATTCACTCGATATTTTATAGTATAGGGCTTCATCAAGTTATAAATGTTTCCTATTGTTAATTTATTTTTTGTTTTCAGCATCGAGGCCATTAAAAATGCTACTAGTTTGCCCATTTAACCGAATTCGTAACTTGGAACACCCTGTATATCAGTATTTTTTATAGATAGAGAGAATTATAGATTCTATATTGTCCCAAGGGAGTTGAGACCCTTTTTATGACGATATAAGCTTATAATAAATACCCCGGTCAGAAATAATAACTATTATTATGATATCGAACGAATCGTCTATACAACATCACTGTTTACTAGACTATAGCTATAGTTACCTGGAACCAACTCCATGACTATCATAATCGGCTGTTTTTGGACGCAAATTCCTATCAGCTTGACTATATTGGGATGGTCGTACTGCTTAAGGATCCTGCCTTCCTGCAGGAACTTCTTCTTGTGGTCCTCGGGCAAAGTTACCCTACACGTCTTCACGGCTACCACTTCGTTGTTGTTTTTCAACTGGGCTCTGTATACATCGCCAAAGTTCCCCTGAAAAGTGCGTAGAATGAGCATTTCCGGTAGTTTTATGAAGGAGTATGGAAAACCCACCCTTCCAATTTTATCCACCAGTATCACATCGTCGTTATTGAGTTCCCACCTTTCGCGAGGTATTGGTTTGTGTAAAATGGCACCCGATCTACCGGTCACCGGCAAACCACTATTGACTTGGTAGAGTATCAGCTCTCTTATGCTTGGAAACGCTGGTCCTTCGAATCTGAAATGACCCTGCAACATATTTGAACATTCAGCAAGATTTCTGTGGTCAATTGCTTTGTTGTGAATCACTATTTCGATTTTTATATTTTTTCATGATGTAACAATACTAGTTCTCGTCTCCCACTCCATTTCTCTGATTTTTGTCCTCCAGCCGCCATCGCCACTCAACACCTCTAAGGCCTTCAACCTCGCTCGACAAATAAGGAATCTCTATTACCGACGATAAACGAACCGCCAAGAGCCATCATAGAACCGCCAGAAAATCGTCGGAGAGCCGCCAAACGTCGTCAGAGTTGAAAGCCTCAGGTATGCCGAGCGAGGCGGCTGGAGGACAAAATGAGCAGAATGGACCTTGGTTTTCCTCACGAAATAATCCATAAGTGCTGTCGCCGAATTGTCATAGCTCATCTACTGAGGACGATTCCTCGTGGAACATCCAAATACAACAATAGATACACATATATTCACCTCGGTAGTAGTTTGTACTATAAAATGTTTATGTCCGCCCCAGCATACTGAAAGAACAGTCTGGCATTCGTCGTTTCTTGTGGTCTCCCTAACCAAGAAATCTCCGTCGGAGGTAAGCAGCCTTACTACTTCTTCTCTCGGCAGAACTCCGTGAAACCATTCTTCTTCCACCAGGGACTTGTTGATTGTAAGCGACACCTGTGGTAAACACGGTTGTTGAAAATGAAAACTTCGATAGACGGGGGGAAATGCAAGCTAGGATTCATGCAGACAACAAGATGCAGCAAGCCCTGAATATTATCAAGTAGGCGTGAGCTTGTGCTCCAGATCGATCATTTAAAAACATTCCCAAAAATTGATCATATCCAAACAGCAGAGTATTTTCATCCGAGCTGTTATCATATGCATATGCGTATGCTCAACTTTCACGTTGTTTTTTCGCTATATAAAATACTTTCAAGCAAAAAATTAAGCAAGCTATGGCGGACGATATGAGAATAAAACCATACTATGGCACACTAACAAGAAGCACATAACCGTTGATTATAAAATACACACACACACGACAGATACAGATTCCCATAAGGCACGCGACGTCCTATGTACGTCCATTTTAGGTCCAATTCAGGTCTGAACGCCCTGGACCTGTTCTGGACGTGCTGAAAATGTCCATTTCTGAACGTACTGGGTACATACGAAATCAACATATTGAATACGTCCATTTATGGATGTTGTCGACTTTCAATACGCCCTATTAGTAATGACGTCACGCCGCCATCTTTGTTATCCGAGAACAGTGTTTGGACAGAACTTGAAACAAATTTTAATTTTTTTGGGTATTTCTGAGAAGTGCGAAATTGCAAGTAAGTGCTGTAACGTTTAAAGAATTTATAAGACCATGAAATCATATTCCCAGGTAATTTGTACGTCAATATATGGTGATTTAGAGCCATTGACGTCACATAACCCGAAAATGTCGTGATTTTGACGTACTAAATGAGACGTCAATCGGACGTCATAATATGTCGTCATATTGACGCTACTCATAGGTCATTATTATTTATTGTGATTGATTATTGTATTCACACCTAAGCTTCCAAATATTTATTCATTCCAATATTATTTTGTTATTTTACCTGTGTGTTTAGAAAGATACACACTGACGTCAATCAAATGTCACTATTTGCTCTAAGGAGGTATTTTTGACGTCATCCCGAAATCATCATTTTGACGTCAACCATCTATATATTGACGTTGTGATGACGTTATTTTGGAGGCCACTCTGACGTTAGACATCACCAAATAATGACGTACAGATGACGTCAGTTTGTTACTTGACCAAAAACCAAAAAGTGTGGTTCACATAACCTAAAGAAATGGAGATTAATAATAGTTTATCAATAATTCAATGCTTGCGGAATATTTCAAAACTGAAGTAGATATACTAGGATAGTTCCACTATTAGCATAAGAGAAAGAGAGAGAGAGAGCGTCCGAGTTTTTGAGAGAGAGAGTGCATCATGTTGGATAAGCGCCAGTGTGTGACGTAGTCGACGTAGATTCAGCGCAAATATAAGAGAGGCGTGCGGGAGGGATTTTTCAATCGCTGCTAAGTAAAAAAAAAACATTCCAAGTATTTCCGCCCTTCCAAAGCTCGTCACCTTCCGATGTTCCTGCATATATCCATAAGCTGCTAGATTAAAAATCGAACAAACAAAACAAAAGCAACACCATGCAATTCATGCGTGAAACACCTACTGGATCTCCCCCTTCGCTATGAGAAGCCGACTCCCTTCTGCCCTTAGTACGAGGGGGAGCTACGGGGGATGAAGGCGCGGATTTCCGTCTGAAGGGCTTGCGTAACATACTGACTATCCGCTGGGGTTCGAATATACTATGCTTAACTATCGTGCTCTGAGTACCGTCACCCTAGAAGTGTTGAACACAAAAATGGATTCCATAAGTTTTAAGGGAATAGAGTCAGTGTGAAAATAACCGCTACACCCCATTTGGAAACAGTTGAATATGATAGCAATTTGTCCTCAACGTCTGTAACAATGTTGCGAAAGGCAATGAATGCATGAAATCAACACGAATATATCATATTCAAACAGAAGTATAGCTGGGAAAAATATATCAGAATAGTTATTTTTGTATTGAGAGCGTAAAATTAGTGTCTTTTTAATGGCCCATGAAAGTGTTGGATTTTAAAACAATTTTCTTCATCTGAAGCACAACGTCTAATCATCAAAGATCATTGTCAGGTCGTCAGAGGAGTTCTGCCGTATTTTGAATATTTTGAAGTGCCTTCAAAAATAGGATCGGCGTTGGCGCGCTTTGAGGTAGGTCATAAAACATTTGTCCAAAATTTCAGAAATTTAGTAGTGGATTGAGAATTTTTGAAAACTGTTACAGTTACAGCCTTTGGCGCAAATTTGAGGTAGATATCGGCAGCGTTTTTTCAAGCTGACTCTATAGGTATTGTTTTGTTAGATACATCAAGCAACTATTGTGTTAAATACGTTTGACATATTTACTCACTAAAATAATTGTTTAAAGAGAAATAATTAACAGTACAATTTGTTTTGAAAAGATTGAAGAGTCTAGCTACAATTTTAGTGTAATTTCTGAACGAAGCTAGAAGACTGAACCCCTTGAAAGAACTAGAAGAAAAAATTATAGTTTCACTGGCTCTACTTTTTTATACAAATAAACCAATCTTAAACGATTCGTTCAATTGAAAGCTGCAAAAATATTCCTCATACCTGTTCCGTAGACCCAGTAATGAACGTTTGGTTATCGATGGACAGATCACAAGCCGTGGGCGCTTCCTCGCATCCCAATTCGTTCAAGGCACTCTTTATCAGTTCGGTTTGCTTCAGCATCTTCCTCTCCTGGCACTTCAGCTCGTTGATTTCTTTCTTGGAAGTGTCTACGCTCATAGTCGACAGTCTACAATGAACAACAAGTAGATAAAGAATCCACAGTAAGTTATCTGATACCGGCGACTGAAGAGGGGTAATTGCGAACAAACAATCGTTCTGTTTATTTTAATGAAGGCGATGTGTCATTGGAATATTCAGGTATCAATCGTTAGGCTATTATTAGGCGTATATTTGATGGCCGATCGCGAGTAAATTGCTTGCTCTAGGACAATGAGAATCGATTTTTGGTGCAACAAGCTAAAATAGCTTTGTGACAACAAAAACGGAGTGTGCCTATTTCTAAAACAGTCAGAACAGTGGTCTGGTTCACAAGTTACACCGAAAATTATGATTTTGGTCAAACAAATTGAAACGCTACTAATTGATGGCATGCAATCCGCAGCGGCCGGAAGTGCTCAAAGGTTTAAGAAAAACTGAAAAAAAGTAAAGGAAACTTTCGTGTTTTCAAATTGCATGCCGATGTAAAGAATTGAAGTTTCAGTAATGAAAACACTCTGGAAAAGTTGGCATGCACCCCTCGTCTGACCAACGGTGGAAAATTGCGGGAAAACTCTGTGAAAATTTTACGTGATTCCAAACAGCATGCCATTAGAAAGATACGTAATTTGTATAATTAATTAATAGTAGGTAATTTGGCATGCACACCAGGATTTCGCAAAACAAAGTCACAGTGTTTTTTGCAACTTTCGTCATGCATGCCTCTATTTTGTGAAATCATGGTGTGCTTGCCAAATTACCTACTATTAATCAATTATACAAATGACGTATCTTTCTAATGGCATGCAGTTTGGAATCACGTAAAACCGGTTTTAAATTTTTACAAAGTTTTCCTGCAATTTTTCACCGTTGGTCAGACGAGGGGCGCATGCCAATTTTTCCAGAGTGTTTTCGTTACTAAAACTTCAATTATTCACATCGACATGCAATTTGAAAACACGGTAGTCCCCTTTATTTTTTTTTATTTTTTCCTAACCCTTTGAGCCCTTTCGGCCGCTGCGAATTGTATGCCATCAATTAGTACCGTTTCAATTTGTTTGAACTTCCGTATATTACAACGACAGGCAGTATAATATCGCGGAAGAACACGAAAATTCTCCACAAAAAGAAAAGCGCTTTTCCTTGTGAAGTGCACACGTGCAGCGGCCAGGAACCCTTCTATTTTTCATAATTTGGGGTTGATTGTCAAGCCTTAAAAAGGCATGCAGTGTAAAATGAGAAAACGTCACCTGTCACCTCTAACTGCAGTCTGACAGCAAAGCCTAAGGTCGGAAAAAGACAAAACAGATCCACTATCAGCAGCGGGAGTATATCGCGTAAAGGTAGTGGATTTTCGCGCGTCGCTTAGAGGCCACAACTCACAAAATTATTGAAAAGGAAACCGAAATCATTGACTCGACTACTTCACTATAATAGCCTAGCCTAAAACAGACTACGTTCATTAGACGACTGCCGATACGTAAATTTGTTCTCTGCGACAGTATGAGTCATAGCTCTTAAGAAAATCCACTACCTCTACCATTCACTTGCGGAAAGGTGTACCTAAATCGGGACCACAAAAAGATGCATGGGTACAAGACTGAACGAGCATCAGAGGTACTGAAGATGAGGCCAAACGGACAGGGCGGCAGTGGAAGGACACGCGCTTAGTGAAGGAAACCACAGAGACCTATTTGAGGACGTGAAACTTCTTGCCCTCCAACCAGGGATACCATAGGCGACTCGTACAGGAGGCAGTAGAGATCCACAAACACACGGATAATTTCAACAGAAAAGATGAAGCTAGGAACCTCAACCGAATATGGAATCAATTCTTAGGATTTCTAAAATAGCAAAGGAAAACCAAGACAGCAGGTAAAAAGGGGTCAACTGATGTTATTGAAGATGAACCTGATCTATGATACGGTAGTTAGCACAATGTCGGATGACCTTGGAACATTTGAAATATTTGTCAAACTAGTTGTTCAATGTGACTAGGACCTTTCTTCAATCGAATAATTTAAAAAAAACAGTAAAAATCGATTTCCTCACCTATTATTAATCTCATTGTTCGGCGAAATTTTGCCGTTCGCTAATCCTTCGTGGGTGATCGTGATGGCAGATCGTTTCTCTTGGTTTTCCTTGATACTGGCTTCCAAATCGTTCAGCTTGTTCCTCAACCACTCCACGGTCAGGTTGTCTACGGTCAGCTGGTTGGGCAAAAGTTTTCCCGCTGAATCTTCCACCAAACTTTCGTCGAAAATGAACTTTATTGGTTCGGTGGGGGTCGTTCTGAAAACAAATGTGATTTGTTACGGAGCTTTCAGCACTTCTGAGGAGAAAACTTATGATTGCGGAAGTTAAATACTATCGGTACATTTAAATTAACAGTTGACACGAAATACAATATAAGGTCAAGTCGGCGTGAAAATACGCTTCTAGTATCCAATGTACGACAGACTACTTGGCGCCCAATATGTATTTCTACTGATGTTCACCACCAAAAGGCACTAGGAAGATTTTCATTGTCGGTTCACCGTACTTTCCATTATCGGTTCACCATACTTTCCATTATCGGTTCAATCGGTAATTCTATGCGAGAGAAGCACCAAAGAGAACTCACAAGGGTTAAAAAAATTGTTAAACCGGGTGTATGTTCAATTCACAAATGAAGCTCTTGAGAGATATTGTGCTACTAGTTTTTACAAAAAATAATTACGGGTTAGTATGGCGGTGTTTGTTGTGAATATCCCGGGAAAAGTATAGGGCGAAAAACCGGGTTCAGATCTCAGATAACTTCTGATAAGAGTTCTCAATCTATTCATAACTATGAAAAATGGCTAAAGCAGTCCAATATTCCGAGTATCTGACAGATATACTGCAACGGCCGTAGAGGGCAGAAGTTGTTTTTTGTTGGGTACTTGCCGTCGAAAATACCGATTTTATGCGAAAGATTACATTACTTGAACCATTATCCATAATTTTCCACAGACTCTAAAGTCTGCGCCCCTAAATCCGTTTGGGGAGTATAATAACCGAAAAGTTGCCGTGGTGAAAACCTTGAATCAATTGAGGCAAAGCAAAGTTTTCAGCGTGTTATCAGAAGAAAATGAAACTTTTACATGGCTCAAACAGTTCTTAGTTGGAGAATTTTCATCGTTAGTATTTGGAACTTATGTCCAAGCCAATGTTTTTCACGCACACCCTGTAGTTATGCGCTAAAACCAACTTTCATCTCGGAATATGTCGTATTTTTATTCTTGAAATAGTTGGAATTTTTTAATAATTCAGATACCACCAAACGGCACTCGGAAGATTTCCTTCGTTTGTTCACCGTACTTTCCATCTTCGGTTCAATATACTTTCCATTATCGCTTCACCATACTTTCTATTATTGGTTCACCATTTTCCATTATCGATTCACCACGCTTTCCATTATCGGTCAAATCAGTAATTGGATGAGAGAAAAGCGCCAAGTCGATGTTGTGCACGCACACCCTGTAGTTTTGAGCACTGAGTCAAAACCAACTTTCATCTCGAAAAATGTCGCATTTTCAACCTTGAAATAGGTGGAATTTTTGAATAATTCAGATGCTGACTGCGGTGAAGAATTAATTCATATGACTTGTTAGGAAACTATCAGAAATGTCCAGCGTTTTCAAGATATTCCGCAACTGACTGAAATGCTGTATCAGGAATTGAATCATGGGAAATCCGATCTGACCTAAGTTATGTACATAAACTAAACTTTCACGACGAAAACTGGATTTTTATGTTATACAAAATGCCGATTTTGACACATGAGTGTAAGTGACGTGAATTCCAATACTATTGCAGTAGTATTTATAATGCTTACTTGTGTTTATCCGTGAAGTCTTTATATTCGTCACAGGGTTTGATACTATCGATACTGTTTACTATTTTCTTCTGGATATCTTTGAATTTTTCAGACGTCAAGTCCGAGTTACTGGCGACGTCGTTCAATATTTGTTTCCTGGAATAAAAAAAAAACAGTCACTACAATCCTTTCATCACTTTTCTTATTGTACGGGGCTAAATGAACCCCAGCACTCAAGCAGAGAAAAAGCTGGTAACCACGAAATTTAGAGTCCTGTAATCTGTTATATTCGAAGAACATCGTAAACAACAGGAGAACTGCTGACTCTACAGACTTCAGCAGCCAGGAGGAGAAGCGTTGACGAAATCACCTGCAGGTGGACATCCTCAATGGAACACCTAGTATGCTTCTTAAGAACGTCGATATTACAAATCCTTTTTCAAAACGAGAATTTGGCTCAAGCTTGACTTCATAATCATGGGAACTTACCATGTGGAGATGTATGCTTCTTGCAATGACTGCTGATGCTCCAACAAACCCGGCAGCAGTACGGTCCTGAAGTCTTTTTCGAATTCCACAGCTTCGCAAAGCAGCAGGACGTATTCGTTGTGCGTCAGATGCAGTTTCCTGCAAGCTTTTTGGTATTTGTCTCTCACGTCATCGAGTTTTCTACCCCCTCGACCAGCTGAAAAATTTGAAATGACATTTCGTAACGAGTTTCAAGGTAGGTAAGTGTAACTATTCGTTAAATAGTTGATGGGTATAACAAAAAAAAGTTCTGTTCGATGTTCATTAAAGATTTCCAGTTCAATACATTTAATCCTGAAGGTGCCAATGTTTTGGAAAAACACGTGCAGATTTTGTTAATTCTAGAACTGGAAATCCTTAACAACGAACAAAACCTACTCAACTGTTTTGGGTTTGTAATCAGATCTTTACAAATACACAACAATAAAGTCGTTTTATTCCTACACAAATATCCCAGTCAGGCCCTGTCCCTGGAGCCCGGTACAACCGCAGGGAGCGCTGTAAACACTCCCAACGTCCATGGGTTGAGTGATCAGTGGGTCCGATAATCATGTGACCTGAGTAAGCAGAGTAAACCAAGAATTACGGCCTTCTGCATTCTTCCGGCCAAGTTTTCTGCCGCATCATGGCAAGCCGGTATGATTTTCAAGTTTGAGAGCAGTGTGTCCATCATTCCACCAAGGACCCCTATTATCAGAACCACCATTTTGACAGAATGGTTTGGATAAAGCATGCGGAGTTCAAAGAGAAGATCTCGATATTTAGTCCGTTTTTCCTCGTCTTTTCGGACGATGTTCGTTTCGCCAGGAGCTGAAAACTCAACGACGAAAATCGTCCTACTTTGATGCTCGAGGAGGACTACATCAGGCTTATTGGCTTGTATTTGCCTGAGGGTGGGGAATGAGTAGTTCCAATAGATTCGGCACTTCTCATTCTCCACTACGGACTCAATATCCTCCGGAGCATAAGGTAACACCGGTGTCTCGTCAATACCGTACGAGTGTCGTAGATGGTAGTACAACACTCGTAAGGCCGCGTTATGCCTGTGGATACAGGCTGAGACCGCCAAAGCTGGACAAGCTGAAAGCAAATGCATTATGGTCTCAGCTGTCCCACGACACGTTCTGCATCTAGTGTAAGGGACCTCTATAATACCCATCTCGCGACTACGGTAGACGAAGGTGTTGAAGACACCATATTGGAAGTCCATTATGAATCCCTCGGTTTCCGACTTCAGCCCACTTGACCTGAGACAAGCGAAGGTCAGGTTTCTGAATAAGCCAAGGTCTTCAATATTCTTGAAGAAGACCCCATGCATTGGCTTATCCTTATGTACCTGTAGGAGCCTCTCACTCTCCTCAGCTTTGACGTGAGCTTTTTGCTGAACGGCTTCCAACTTGGTAACAGAGTTTGGGTTCGTCCGTTAAGTGTCGAATATGAGACCGAGTTCATCGGCTCCACGGGTTGTAGCCTTGAAGAGAAATGCTCTAATTCCTGCTTTTTCATGATCGCATACGAAGCAGAGAAGGGGATCTGAATTTCGGATGACTTTACAGGCTCCATCCAGTACCATTCTGTTGTGTAGACACTACAAACTCAAATGTCCACGGCCTCCATGTTATCTGGGGAAGTATAACCGTGAAACAAACGATTTAGGATGCAAGCTCTTATGAAGATGCATCATTTTGCAAGTTTACGTCGAGTTGTCGCAGCTCTTCTTGAGTCCATTTCATAGCTCCAAAGGAGTAAAGTAGAATCGAAACGGCAAGCATACTAGTTGCAGCATTTTTGTTCAAAAATTGGATTCGAGTTGGCGCGATTGGTGGTGGGTCAGAAAACATTCATTTCAGTCCAATTTACAACTTTTCATGATTGAAAGTCATTGGCGAGTCGTCAGAGAGGTGCAGACGATTTTTGAATTTTTTGAAGTGGTGTCAAAAATAGGATTTGAGTTGGCGCGATTGGTAGTGGATCAGAAAACATTCATTTCAGTCCAATTCACAACTTTTCATGATTGAAAGTCATTGGCAAGTCGTCAAAGAGGTTCGGCCGATTTTTATATTTTTTGAAGTGGTCTCAAAAATAGAATTTGAGTTGGCGCGATTGGTAGTGGATCAGAAAACATTCATTTCAGTCCAATTCACAACTATTCATGATTGAAAGTCATTGGCAAGTCGTCAAAGAGGTTCGGCTGATTTTTGAATTTTTTGAAGTGGTCTCAAAAATAGAATTTGAGTTGGCGCGATTGGTGTTGGGTCAGAAAACATTCATTTCAGTCCAATTCACAACTTTCATGATTGAAAGTCATTGGCAAGTCGTCAGAGAGGTTCGGCCGATTTTTGAATTCTTTGAAGTGATCCCAAAAATAGGATTTGAGTTGGCGCGATTGGTAGGGGGTCAGAAAACATTCATTTCAGTCCAATTCACAACTTTTCATGATTGAAAGTCATTGGCAAGCCGTCAGAGAGGTTCGGCAGATTTTTGAATTTTTTGAAGTGGTCCCAAAAATAGGATTTGAGTTGGCGCGATTGGTGGTGGGTCAGAAAACATTCATTTCAGTCCAATTTACAACTTTCCATGATTGAAAGTCATTGGCAAGTCGTCAGAGGGGTTCGGCCGATTTTTTTATTTTTTGAAGTGGTCTCAAAAATAGTATTTGAGTTGGCGCGATCGGTGGTGGGTCATAAAATATTCATTTCATTCCAATTCACAACTTTCAATGATTGAAAGTCATTGGCGGGTCGTTAGAGAGGTTCGGCCGATTTTTTTATTTTTTTAAGTGGTCTCAAAAATAGGATTTGAGTTGGCGCGATTTGTGTTGGGTCAGAAAACATTCATTTCAGTCCAATTTACAACTTTTCATACTTTGAAGTCGTTGACGGGTCGTCAGAGGGGTTCGGCCGATTTTTGAATTTTTTGAAGTGACCTCAATAATAGGATTTGAATTGGCGCGAATGGTGGTGGGTATGAAAACATTCATTTCAGTCCAATTTACAACTTTTCATACTTTGAAGTCGTTGACGGGTCGTCAGAGGGGTTCGGCCGATTTTTGAATTTTTTGAAGTGACCTCAATAATAGGATTTGAATTGGCGCGAATGGTGGTGGGTATGAAAACATTCATTTCAGTCCAATTCACAACTTTTCATGATTGAAAGTCATTGGCGGGTAGTCAGATAGGATTGGCCGATTTTGAATTTTTTGAAGTGGTCTCAAAAATAGGATTAGAGTTGGCGCGATTGGCAGTGGATCACATAACATTTATTTCAGTTCAGTTTACAACTTTTCATGATTGAAAGTCATTGGCGGGACGTCAGAGGGGTTCGGCCGATTTTTAAATTTTTTGAAGTGGTCTCAAAAATAGGATTTTGGTTGGCGCGATTGGTAGTGGGTAAGAAAATATTCATTTTTGTCCAATTTCCAACTTTTCATGATTGGAAGTCGTTGGAGGGTCGTCAGAAGGGTTCGGCGATTTTTGAATTTTTTGAAGTGGTCTCAAAAATAGGATTTGAATTGGCGCGAATGGTGGTGGGTCTGAAAACATTCATTTCAGTCCAATTTACAACTTTTCATTTTTGAAAGTCATTGGCGGGTAGTCAGATAGGATCGGCCGATTTTGAATTTTTTGAAGTGGTCTCAAAAATAGGATTAGAGTTGGCGCGATTGGTAGTGGGTCAGAAAACATTCATTTCAGTCCAATTTACAACTTTTCATGATTGAAAGTAATTGGCGGGTAGTCAGAGGGGTTCGGCCGATTTTTGAATTTTTGAAGTGGTCTCAAAAATAAGATTTGAGTTGGCGCGATCAGTGGTGTGTCATAAAATATTTATTTCAGTCCAATTCACAACTTTTAATGATTGAAAGTCATTGGCGAGTCGTCAGAGAGGTTCGGCCGATTTTTGAATTTTTTTAAGTGGTCTCAAAAATAGGATTTGAGTTGGCGCGATTGGTAGTGGGTCAGAAAACATTCATTTCAGTCTAATTTGCAACTTTTCATAATTGAAAGTTATTGGCGGGTCGTCTTGAGTGTGGCATTGTTCCTCCGGAGGCATATAGTTTGAGGTCATTAATGTAAAACAGATGGGTGACCTTATGCCTCCGGTTGCGGGGGGTGCCGCAGTTGTATCCACGGGTTTTCCGTAGTGCAACGGACAATGGCAGTAGTGAGATGCAGAAGAGAAGAGGGCTGAGGGAGTCTCCCTGAAACACGCCTCTTCTGAAGATGACCTGTTCTGTTTGGACCCTGACTTGACCAGATATTATGGTAAAGCGAGTCCTCCAGAGCGGCATCAGCTGTTCAATGCATCTCACTACTTGATCGGGTACCGCAAGGCATCTGAGCAAATGCATGATGAGTTCATTCGATGTTGTATCAAATGCCTTGCGATAGTCGATCCAGGCCATTGAAAGGTTACGCTTGTACTGCACGGAGTCCTGTGTGATGCATCTGTCGATCAGCAGGTTCTTTTTGCAGCCAGCGACCCCCTTCTTTGACCCTCTTTGCTCATATATCTGTCAATACAGTCGAATATATTCTCATTACGTTTAATTTGAGAACTTCATTCAATTCACCAAGAAGAAAGTGTACTTTCTGTGTTGCTGCAGTCACATTCAGTTTCTGTGATATTATACACAGTGTGTTACAGAGAGTGTAAACATTGAATACAAAAATAAGGAAGGGAACCATGTGGAAATCTTTCGACTAAATTTCAAACACTACCTCCCAGCCAGAATGATACATTACCGCACTATTTTGAGAAACGCGTGGGTGACAGGATTGCAACAAAGCTGCAAATAAAATCGGCAATAATAATTCAATACGGATATAAAATCATGTTACGAGCAACACAGCAGAACAGAGCAATTAAATTACGAACTACACAGCGTAACAAAGCAATCAAACGACATCAAGTTAGGGTTGGAAAACTAGAATTAGAATACCTTAAACACAAACATTACCAAGCTGCTCTCAGGCGTAACAGCTCTGTTGGGTAAATATAGTCACTTAAATTTTTTTTGCTAGAGGAAACTATGCTATCGAACACGTTTTCGATATATTTTTTGGTCTTGAAATGAACAGCTGCAAATTTCAGAGCTCGGCCGAAACTAAATTTAATTTCCTTACTTTACCTATCAAAGCAACGCCAAGTGCCAAGGTCTATTTTTAAAAAACTTCAGTTCGGCCTTTGGAAAATGCATGCTGCGAATTCGGGAGGGCGGTATTACGTAAATCCGCGTATGTTTGGACTGTTACTATTTCATTGAGTGGCTAGATTCACGTCAGCAGAACGTGTGGAATCTCGGTTTCGGATAGGAAAAGTGGATTTCCGTTCATCCAAATCCAATTATATGAGGATGTATTGATATCTAGTTAGCCTAGACCAGTTCCCTGCATAAACAAAATATTGCGTTACCATAGCAACGAACAATAACTTATTAGAAGTGTCAGTGTAAAGTTTGACGTCAAAAAAGTAAACCAGAGTTACGCAATAAATTAAAAGAAAAAATATGTTCACCGAAATTGTGAAAATCGAAAAATTGGAGTATCGAGCCATCATCAAGAGCACCTGTATTTAAAAGGGTTCAGAGGTAAGCATATTTACGAAGATATGCTTAATACCCTTGGTGATCAATGTCCTTCGTATGCGACCGTGAAAAATTGGACTGCAAGCTTCAAAAGAGGTAAATTTTCCATTGAAGATGATGACCGATCGGGAAGGCCAGTTTCTGTGTCAGTCCCCGAAAATATCGATGCAGTTCATGCATGATATGATTTTAACAGACCGTCGAATCGGGCTAAAACGGATATCTGAAGCACTGAATATTTCATACGAATATAGTTCACGTCAATTTGGACATGAGAAAAATTGCAGCAAAATGGATCCCCAAATGTTTGAATGTTGACCAAAAGCGTGCAAGGGTAGTAGCATCGCGTTCGATCTGTGCTCGATTTTAAAACGATGTAGACTTCTTAAACCGAATTGTTACTATGGATAAGACTTGGGTACATTTCTAGGATCCAGAAACAAAGCAACAATCGATGGAATGGCAACACTCCGGTTCTCCAAGACCTAAGAAGTTTCGTGTCCAAAAATCTGCTGGAAAAGTTCTTGCTTCAGTTTTTTTGGGATTGCCATGGAGTAATCATGATTGATTTTTTGGATAAGGGGAGAAAAGACGCAGATAGCTATCCAGAGGTGTTTTGTTTTTGCAGGACAACGCCCCTGCACACAAATCTCATGTTGCCATGCAAAAAATTCGTGATTTAGGGTTTGAATTACTAGAACACCCTCCTTATTCACCAGATTTGGCTCCGTCCGACTTATCATCTCTCTCCTCAACTGAAAAAAGTTTGAAAGGTCGTAAATTTTCTTCCAACGAGGAGGATTAAAAGCTGTGGAGGTCTGGTTTGCAGAGCAAGAAGAAACATTTTTTTTTAAAGGTTCGCTGTAATAAATATATCCAATTAAGAGGAGAATATGTTGAGTAATAAAATATTTTGACATTGAAATTTTGTTCGGTTTATAGTAGGCTAAGAATTTTTCAATATATCCTCGTACTTCAGATAAATAAAAGAATTATCCTATTACACCCGCTATAACAGCTGTTTTATACCCAATTCTCGCCTCCTTTGATTCAACCACATTCCAAGCTGCGTATTCAAGTTTTTTGTCTACTCGAGATAATATTTTTTCTCATCCAGAGAATTCAAAAGGGATGAGATGAAAATAGAAAAAACTTTCTCTAAATTAATTCTATTAAATCCAATTGTTTGAAAGATAAAGCTGAGAATACTTACACTTAACATAGTGCTCTTCAAATTTACAGCGCATCAATTTGTACAGTTCTAGATATTTTTGATATTCGGTTTTCTTTCTTGTGACCTCGTCAGACAACTGAAACATAAAAAAAACAATTGAATTCAGTCATAAATGAATAATTGTAATATCAACAATGTTTATTTGAAAATTCACAAATTGAGGACGTCTAGAGCGGTTACAAAGTAAACATGACGAGTTGGAAAGATATCGAAGGCCTTTGACAAACCCGCAAAAATGCGATTGAAAAGTTTTCGCCAACTAGAATTTTTGGGGTTAATTCCAACCTAGCATCTTCTATGCTACTGCCTTCTCTCCACTCAAATTAGAGTATCAGAGTATCATAGGGTTTTCAATGAGGGTAAGTATCCAAAACTTCTTGAATTGTTTCACGGCATATAAGGCTTATTACTATAATTTCGTCATATTTGACTGTACTATAAGATTAATAATATTTATTCATTCCTCATTTAAAAGTACAAAATAAAATAAGAAGAAGAAACTTATTTTTATATAAGTACAATGACAAGGAAAACGTCAGAAAGTTTGTACTATCTAGTGTGTAGCAATTTTTTTCCAATAAGGCTTTCTTTAATCTTGCTTTGAAAATGTCTAAATTTGGTGAATTTTTTGTCATATCATCTAACTTGTTGAAAAGTTTAGGTCCAAGATAAAGAAAGCTTTTCTGATAGTAGTAGTTCTATGTGTATTTGGCACTAATTGATTTCTGAATCGCGTGGAGTACTGATGTTGCTGAGCAAGAAATTTTGATTTGTTTCTGTATACGCAACTACATAATTCATAAATATAAAGACCAGTGATAGTAAGTAGATTAACCAGACTATATAATCGCGAATTACTCCGGAGTAGGAAACCGGAACAAAACAATCGACGAACAATTAACAGTGTGTATTAGCTTCGTGTGAAATTGAAAATTCGTGGGATTCAATCGCGATCTGATTGAAGTTCCTTGTTAGGAGCATTCACCCATATCGATAACAACAAACACCGTTAAGAAACCAAAGTGTTCCCAAGATATCTACCGTATAGCTTGATAGAGTGATGATGGTTCTAGCAAGTGATGATAATTGCTTTCTTTTGAGTAAGATATTAGTATACTCTGTGAATTTGATAGGAAAAAATCAACAGACCAAATTTTAGAATGAACACATTGGCAAATTTCAGAAATTTCCAACTCGAAAGTGTAGGGGTTCAGTAAAAACCATACGAAATCTTCAATTGGCATGGAATCGACTCCAAATTTGGTGTGCATATTCAAAAAAGATTGATTATCTGTGGGTTATTAACCTTTTTCAACTTCAGATGAACTTTTCAACTGAAGAACAATTGAAGATAGAGCAATTCTGTGAACGCCAATCAATTCAGAATTTGATATGAAAACATCCACAGACAAAATTATAGAACGAAAACATTGGCAAATTTTCGAAATTTTCAACTCTAAAGTGTAAAGGTTCAGTAAAAAGCATACCAAATCTTCAATTGGCATGGAATCGACTCCAAATTTGGTGTACATATAGACAGAATATTGAGTTTCACGAATATGAGTGGAAAACATTTTTCTGACATTTTCTGGGGGTACTAACCTACTTAGTAGAAAAATAATTCTGGAAGGAAATGACCCCTCCCAACTGCAGATGAACTTTTCAACTCGAGAACGTTTAAATATAGAAAGATTCTGCAAACGATAATTCGAATTTGAAAATTTTCAGTTGCTCATTTCCACTGAAACATTTCTGTTTTCTATAAAAATTATATGAGTTTTTCTGTGACAACATTTGGTGTTTTGAGTTCTCGATATTATACATTAGTTGTTATTCTGCCGGGTTTTACAAACATATTCATAAAAATATGGCTGAAAAAGTCAAGTAGTTATTTATCATCTGAGTGTCTTTAAAGCCATATAAAACACGAAAACGCAGCTGTATAAAATGAAACATATTTCGAATTGTCGGACTTGACCGTGATCTTCACCTTGGCGAACGAGGAAGCAACAGTGCTCTGACATGGATGTCCAAGAAGTACGAATCATTTGCCGTAATTTTTCGTATATGGCCAAGATCGACATTCAGGTTTTCCATTTACGCACTGCTATTATGTCCGATTGAGAATTCATTAACGGGTTTTTATGTCTACGATTCGACTGAACTCGGTGCGATTAGGAGTTCAACAGGGTTTGAATTGTTACAGGAGCAAACAAGCGCGTACCCTGTACCTTAGTACAGGGTACAAATACGGTCGAATGAAAAAGCAAAAAAAAAACTAGAAGAAAGTGTAGAGGTTCCGTGAAAAGCCTATGAAACTGTAGTTGGGTCGAAATTTACTTCAAATTCGGTGTGCGTATTAAAAAAAGATCGAATTTTACGAATATGAGTACAAAACATTTTTTTTAAGGTTCTTGGGGGAAATGACCCTTCTCAACTCCAGATGAACTTTTCAACTCGAGAACGGTTGAAGATAAAGCAATTCTGCGAACGCCAATTGATTTAGAATGATGGAATTAGTACACTATGTTGATTTGAAATGAATATTTCAACAGACAAACTATTTGAATGGACACATTGGCAAATTTTTTAAGTTTTCTACTTTAATGTGTAGAGGTTCCGCAAAAAGCCTATTAAATCTTTAATCGACTTCAAATTTGTTGTGCATATTCCAAAAAGATTGAATTCAACTCCATACAGTGGCGGATCCAGGATTAATTTCACAGAGGGGGGCGCATGGTACCGAATTCACATGAAAGTTATACAGAAGGAATAGTACAAAATATCGAAAAGTCATATATGTATCCGGCTCAAAATGTAAATCCGCTCGGGGGGCGCCTCCCCACTGGATCCGCCACTGACTATATATGCCATACAAAAATTATTTTAGAATATTTTGGGGGAAAATGATCCCTTCAACTGCAGATAAAGTTTCCAAGTCAATTCACAAAATCAACATTTTCTCAGTGAAATGGCGTTCTAATTTAAAAATACGAGCTGATTTCAAGGAGATTAACAGACGATTAAAGTCAAGTGAAGGAAACCAAATTATGGAATCAGATTCGAATGCATTTGTTCTAAAAGAAAAATAGATATTTTATGACTCAAGACATCATAGCTGTCAACTTTCTACCAGTTTTCCAATACGATTGAAATCGTTTAGAGTATAAGTGAGTGAAACGAATTCATCACAAATTGACCGTTTGCACAATCTAATGATTCAAATCATCTACAGAAATTGTGTCAAAGCGATAGGAATGGAACACGTGTAGTAAAACAAAACTCATGACTTTTCACACAATATGATAATTCCTTATCTTTACCCAGCTTCGTTTTCTATTAATTTCTATCAAACGCCGAACCTTTCCTTCAATTTATATCTGCCGGGTGTCGTAAATCAGTGTTTATTTGTTTTCCATCGAGTTGATCGCTTTTTGGGAGTGACTGAGGTTCCGATCGCCGCGTTTGTGAATAAAACATTTGGCATGCCTAATTGGATTGTTTCGGGTTCAAACCAACAAGGTAATTTTTTGGTTTTTCCTCAGTTAGGGCATCCCAGTTCTGCTGTTAAAGTTTTTGTTTCCAGGCAAAAAATTCAGAGATTTCCGAGCAGATGGATTAGCAGAAGGGGAGCAGTTGAATGGCCTCCGAGATCACCGGATTTAACTCCACTAGATTTCTTTCTTTGGGGGCATCTTGAATCCGTTGTTTATGAAACACAACATGATTGATTTTATTTTGGAAAAGGAAAATAATCAACAAATAAAACATTCCACGCGTCATACATTTGTCCTGTCATTCAAAGGTTGGAAGGGTGCCACCTACTGTTCTAACCATTTTTATTAAAAGGAGTCAATTCAATAATGCATCTCAGACCAGGCAAATTCTTATTACATGTGTAAGTTTAGAACGATATTTGTCAAATGTCAGGGTACCATTGGATAAAGAATTGAACGCCAATCAAAATGATGTGTCATTTAACCCCTCTTCCTTAAGATTCCAAGGGTAACATCTACCCCTCCCAGGGTTGAACCACCAGCCAAATATTCCTTGTTTTTTCGATTTCTTATATTATTTACTGGAAGGAAGATATTAACACCATGTATATGCATAAACGGGCCAAATATGGGTAAATTGTTTGTTATATGGACTAGAAACGCGAAATGGGCAAGTTCTGAGAACGGTTTGATATATCGGGTGTCCGTGGACAATGGCTCGCCCCTATAAGTTTTTATTGGTGATAATGAAATTTTTTTTATAAAAAAATGCAGTTTCATGTCGTATACAGAACCAAAAATTTTCATTTCATTATCTGAAGAAACAAAAAAGGTACAGGTGAGTGCATACATGAATCCAGTATATTTTATAACCCGTTAAAGGTTCCGACAACCGGAACCTCAGCCACTCCCAAATCCGAACGATCGCGGAAAGCGAGAAGTAAAACGTTCTCGATATACAATTTTTGTCGCGGCCTTGATGTAGCAGACGATTCCCACCTGAGGCTGTAATCTGGTTAACCTCTTTTTCGACCCTTTTCTCTTTGTGTGACAGGAATGCTAACGCAAAACATGCCGGTGGTCCCACAAGAGTCCAAATATCTCAAATATGTCGGTACAGGATGTTTGCCGTCTCAGGTATATAGAAAAAAAAACAATCGATAAACCAAACTTAATTCGTTTGGGGGGAAAGGTTACGGCAACAAATACGCAGCATCCTGGATTTCTTGGATTTTTTTTTGTCAATTGTCATTTTAGGGTTCTCTTCAAACTATTTTTAAATGGACACCAACAGAGTGTTCTGAAATAAAAATACTCTACACCATATACTATGGTAACTGGGATCTTGATAATACAGGCCGTTTCTTTTATCATGTGGTAACATCGCTAAATTCTAAACCGTGATAGATACAAAGACGATTAAATGGGAAAAAATTTAACTATTGTGGTGAGCAGTACATTGGTCAGAGAAAATCTACGGGGACTCTCGCCCTTCCCGACTTATACAGGACCGTAATTAAAAATTGTTGTCACTGATGATGCTAGTTATTTTATATGAAACGTTATAAAAATGTCGAGTGTGATATACCACTGAATTGTGATTTTATCGCCCTATATTTATGATGAAATAGATAGGTCCGTATTTGAAAAAAAATGTTGATGATGGCGGTGTTGACACGAAACGTTTGATTAAAAATTTATCGTTACGTAGTTCTAGTACATTTTGAATACAATAAAACTTTCCGTTTTAATTTTTTTATATTTTCTGAAATAACAATTCTATTCGTAAAAAACCGAAAACAGAATTTTCAGTTTTCCCTGTATAAGTTGGAAAGGGCGAGAATCCCCGTAAATTTTCTATGACCAATTTACTGCTCACCACAATAGTTACATTTTTCCCCATTTAATCGTCTTTGTATCTATTACGGTTTAGAATATAGCAATGTTACCACATGATAAAAGAAACGGCCTGTATATACAGGGCTATTCATATTCGAGTCTATATGCATGAGGATCTTGGTGACGGTACAAGATAGAAGTTTGGTTAAATGGGGGCAAAGTTGCGTATTTCAGAGGTGAATCACGTGACAAAAAAATCTGGTTCCGGGGTTATACAGGAAAAATCGAAAATTTCGAATTTTTTTTTTGCCTATATCTTTTTAAGTTGTGAAGATTTTTTGAAACTGTTGGCACTTTGCCGTAGCAACTTTTTGTAGACTATCCACATATGCAATTAAAAATTATATACAAAGTATCGTACAGCCCGGCCCACCCATAACTTTTAATTTTCAAATACGGACCTGTATTTTTTATGACATTTATTCAAATGCTAAGTCGAATTTCATGTTGGCGTAGTATTTTCATCTAAACTACAGAGTGTTTTGGGAGTAATGAACTATTAGCGGTAAAATCAACATTATTTAATTCCATAACAGCTATAACTGAAGAATATCAAAGAACAAAAAAGTGAACCAATGACAAGTTGACATTTTTCAATTACAACTGTTATGGAATTTCAAAAAATCTTCACAAAATAAAAAGATATAGGCAAAAAAGATGAATTTTTATTTTATTTTTCATTTGTGGCGATGACATCAATTCGGAGGTCTTGATATTTTGAATTCCGTTTCGAATTTATAGCCGTGACTTAAAACAAATCATGTTCTACCTTTATGATAATAAATAACAGTTTTGGAAAAGGGCACCACTTTCAGTATACCCTGCCAAATTATAATTACAATATGTTTTTCCGTAGGACGTAAGAGAAAAAAGTAATCGAGTAAAAACCGGAGAGAGGTCAAAAATTTTGCAGTTTCCCCCCCCCTACTTTTTTCGCACAGGGTCCTCGAGGTCCAAAACTTGAGAAAATGTTGATTAACCATCCCTGAAGAATCTCATGAAGTTTCATTAACTTCCGACCTTTTTCCACCTAACCTCACTTTTTTCAACCTGTTGACTGAACTACAATTTATTACTGCACCTACTATAGCACATATATTTTATACTCTGCGTCTATTATTAGTCCAGTTTTAATACTTATATACTCCTGGAAGCTTATTTCGAAATTATTCATTCTCATTGCAAAACACTTCTAGCAAACTCAGTAGGAAAGAATTATTTATGTGTTCATTCACTGCCCCCTTTAAAAATCGCCTGCCATCGGTTGGTGTTGTTTAGACTACGCAATTTTATTGTCGAGTAGTTGGACTTGAAATGTTCTTGTAACATAATACCTTCGACTTTGTAGTGTTCGTTTTTAAATTAATTCATAAATGTAGTGTTGACTCGTTCGTTAGAAAAGGGTGAGTAATATATTGCCTTCTGAGTTCTGATTCAAAACAAACATACTTAACATGTTCGAATCTGTTCGTCCACCATGCAGGAATCAGAGGCTGCTAGATATTGAGAAGTCATCGTTCGTAGACATACAGTGTGTCCCGCTTTTCATGAATACACCCTAATATCTCAGTTATTAATAATGCGATTTTCTTGAAATTTTGGTGGTGATTATATGTTAGGTAAATCAAGTATTTTGGCATAGTGAACATTTTCATCGACCATAGGCGTGCGGTGTGGGGGGTAAAAAAAAGCTGTTTTTTGGGAAAAGGATATTAGGGCTCATTTTAGATAACTTTTTTTATCAGAATTAGAATCAACATCCCCAAAAACCCCCCAATCCATATTTTCGAAATCTCAAGAGCTGATTTGAGGAGAAAAAAAAATAAATTCACTTTTTTCGTCTCGGAATCAGCATCCCCAAAAACCCTTTAATTCATATTTTCAACATCTCAAGAGCTGATTTGAATAAAAAATTAGTCAACTCTTTTTTCAATAAGTCCTTGTAAGCAAAATTCAAACCGTCTTTCAAAATAACCATTTAACACGGTATGTGGAAATTTTGGTTTAAATGCCCTAATCCTGTTGCGTTTCAAACATCTCCATACTTTGTTTTTCGTTAAATTCATTGTCCTCGCAACTGCCCTTACAGTACCACTTGGGTTGTTTCGAGATTCTGCTAAGATTCGTCGTCTGGGATAGTGTCTTTGATTTAAATTGTACATCCCTGGTCTTATTTTGAAAGCTGCTCCAGTCCTTGCGAACAATCTGTTGATTTTGGCAACGGTATCGTGAGAAATTGGTTCTCGATCATGATGCCTTCCATTGAATATTCCAGCAACTTGACGTGTAGATTTTTCATTATTACCAAATAAGCGGATAATCTCTACTTTTTCTCCAATTGTAAGAACTACTCTTCGGTTGTGTGCCATCTTATTAACAGTTAAGTAACACTGCTTGACTTATTGACATTTCGTACTGATTACCGATGTCAAACAAAAACTTTTGTTTCAAAGCACTCTTTCATTAATTTGCATGAAAACTCAAATCGGCAAGCCAACGGTAACAAAGTGTACGTATCTTCGGAAATTCCTAAATTGTAGTATAAGGGCAGTTGCAAACGATACAGAATATAAGGAAACGAAGGTGTTTGAAATTTAATATAGGATTAGGGCATTTGAAATAAAAAGTTAGAAATAAACAATCTATTGAAAAAAAGTGAATTTAATTTTGTTTTCTAATCAAATCAGCTCTCGAGATTTCGAAAATATGAATTGAGGGGTTTTTTCGGTCGCTGATTCCAAATCTGATAAAAAAATTGTCTAAAATGAGCCCCTTATATCCTTGTTGAAGAAGTGGAGATTATCCGATTATTTGGTAATAATGAAAGATCTACGCGTCAAGTTGCTGGAATATTCAATGGAAGGCATCATGATCGAGAACCAATTTCTCACGATACCGTTGCCAAAATCAACAGATTGTTCGCAAGGACTGGAGCAGCTTTCAAAATAAGACCAGGGATGTACAATTTAAATCAAAGACACTATCCGGACGACGAACATTTCGAATTTTGAAACAACCCAATTGGTACTGTAAGGGCAGTTGCGAGGACAATGAATTCAACGAAAAACAAAGTATAGAGATGTTTGAAACGCAACAGGATTAGGGCATTTAAACCAAAATTTCCACATACCGTGTTAAATGGTTATTTTGAAAGACGGTTTGAATTTTGCTTACAAGGACTTATTGAAAAAAGAGTTGAATAATTTTTTATTCAAATCAGCTCTTGAGATGTTGAAAATATGAATTAAAGGGTTTTTGGGGATGCTGATTCCGAGACGAAAAAAGTGAATTTATTTTTTTTTCTCCTCAAATCAGCTCTTGACGTTTCGAAAATATGGATTGGGGGGTTTTTGGGGATGCTGATTCTAATTCTGATAAAAAAAGTTATCTAAAATGAGCCCTAATATCCTTTTCCCAAAAAACAGCTTTTTTTAACCCCCCCACACCGCACGCCTATGGTCGATGAAAATGTTCACTATGCCAAAATACTTCATTTACCTAACATATAATCACCACCAAAATTTCAAGAAAATCGCATTATTAATAACTGAGATATTAGGGTGTATTCATAAAAAGCGGGACACACTGTATATAAATTAACATTTCTTATTTTATTTTTACTTGTGAAAGGTAGTGGGAATTATAGAATTCTGATCAGATATAAAATATATTTTGAAATATCTGCAATAATTTCAATTATCTCGAAATGTATGCCATTATCTTCCGGTCTTCAACAATGGCTACCCTGAGTTGGTCCAGTGCGGGCGCGGCGGGCTAATCAAAATAATAGCGGACAAACAGAATTTGCACCCCGCCTACGGGGCCAGTCCATAAACACGTCCAAAACAACCGAAACCGAGCTATTATTTTTTCCGAGGCGGCCGACGATCTCCCACATTGAAGAAGAGACGAGTCGAGTCAATGAACCAACTGCGATGGACGATGGTTCGCCCGATGGTACTTAGTAGTCGTACTAATCTGCGAGAACGAGACCGACACAAGATTTCTCGGAAATGCATACCCGTATTGCATGGCTAATAATGATTTCGGTATTTTTTCGTTTTTTACTGCCTCGTAGGTGAATGCCCACAGCGGGAATGGTTTGGTCAGCTCGCTTCGCATTCCTACAGCGTGTTCTACTTTCGGCTGACGCATCCTCTGAATGGCGATGCGGTGATTCGGTTTCTGAATGTGGTAGTCCGGACGATATTCTTACTTCGATTTGAAGTCGCGCAACTGAATCACTGAAAAAAATTCAAACTATTCGAGGTAATATCAGTAGGGAGTTAATGGAAGACGGAGGAGAATGAAAAAAGAAACTAGTAAAAAGTTATAAATACAACAGAGGAACGATGCCTGTATACTGGAAAACTTGGACAATAGTACCAATATATAAGGAAGAAGATCCTGAAAACTAGCTCGAGTACACGTCTACACTTTCAAGTTGAGAATTCAGAGTCGATCCTGTTTTATCTAGAGTTGACAGTATCATCTTCCTCCAAAACATTCTGAAAATGACTTTTCTTTTGTCATATACGTAAAATTCAATCTTTTTTGAATATGAACACTGCAATTGAAGTCGATTCCGAGCCAAATAAAAATTTCATAGGCTTTTAAAGGAATCTCTACACTTTCGAGTTGAAAATTTCGATATTTCACTATCATGTTCATTCAAAAATGTTTATCTTTTGATATTTTCATTTCAAATCCACGAATTATACTAATTTCACCATTTTGTATCGATTGGCGTTCACAGAATTGCTCTATCTTCAACCGTTCTTGACTTGAAGAGTTCATCTGAAGTTGAGAAGGGTCATTACCCCCCAGAAAATTTTGAATCTTTTTTTCCCGCTCATATTCGTAAAATTCAATCTTTTTTGAATAAGCACAACGAATTTGAACTCGATTCCGAGGCAATTGAAGATTTCGTAGGCTTTTCACTGAACCTCTACACTTTCGAGTTGAAAATTTCGAAAATTTGCTAAAGTTTTCATTCTAAAATTATGTATATAATTATTTTTATATCAAATTCACAGAGCATACTAATTCCATCATTTTGAATCGATTGGCGTTCGAAGAAATGCTCTATTCTCAACTGTTCTTGAGTTGAAAAGTTTATCGAGAGTTGAGAGTATCATCTTCCTCCAAAACATCCTGAAAATTATTTTCTTTTGTCATATACGTAAAATTTAATCTCTTTTGGATATGAATGCTGCAATTGAAGTCGATTCCGAGTCAAATAAAGATTTCATAGGCTTTTAAAGGAATCTCTACACTTTCGAGTTGAAAATTTCGATATTTCACTATTATGTTCATTCAAAAATGTTTGTCTTTTGATATTTTCATTTCAAATCCACGAATTATACTAATTTCACCATTTTGTATCGATTGGCGTTCACAGAATTGCTCTATCTTCAACCGTTCTTGACTTGAAGAGTTCATCTGAAGTTGAGAAGGGTCATTACCCCCCAGAAAATTTTGAATCTTTTTTTCCCGCTCAAATTCGTTAAATACAATCTTTTTTGAATAAGCACAACGAATTTGAAGTCGATTCCGAGGCAATTGAAGATTTCGTAAGCTTTTCACTGAACCTCTACACTTTCGAGTTGAAAATTTCGAAAATTTGCTAAAGTTTTCATTCTAAAATTATATATATAATTGTTTTTATATCAAATTCACAGAGCATACTAATTCCATCATTTTGAATCGATTGGCGTTCGAAGAAATGCTCTATTCTCAACTGTTCTTGAGTTGAAAAGTTTATCGAGAGTTGAGAGTATCATCTTCCTCCAAAACATCCTGAAAATTATTTTTCTTTTGTCATATACGTAAAATTTAATCTCTTTTAGATATGAATGCTGCAATTGAAGTCGATTCCGAGTCAAATAAAGATTTCATAGGCTTTTAAAGGAATCTCTACACTTTCGAGTTGAAAATTTCGATATTTCACTATTATGTTCATTCAAAAATGTTTGTCTTTTGATATTTTCATTTCAAATCCACGAATTATACTAATTTCACCATTTTGTATCGATTGGCGTTCACAGAATTGCTCTATCTTCAACCGTTCTGGACTTGAAGAGTTCATCTGAAGTTGAGAAGGGTCATTACCCCCCAGAAAATTTTGAATCTTTTTTTCCCGCTCATATTCGTAAAATTCAATCTTTTTTGAATAAGCACAACGAATTTGAAGTCGATTCCGAGGCAATTGAAGATTTCGTAAGCTTTTCACTGAACCTCTACACTTTCGAGTTGAAAATTTCGAAAATTTGCTAATGTTTTCATTCTAAAATTATATATGTAATTATTTTTATATTAAAGTCACAGAGCATACTGATTCCATCATTTTGAATCGATTGGCGTTCGAAGAATTGCTCTATCTTCAACTGTTCTCGAGTTGAAAAGTTTATCCTGAAAATTATTTTTCGAAGTTATCTACATCGGTAGAACACCACGTACATTGCTTTTCCATTTCATTATTTCTACGTCGCATTTAAAGATAATTTCAATAAATGTTCTAATCCTCCGGCAATTGTAATTACCTATTCCTTTTGAGATTCGATCTACACCATTATACGAAGAAAATGACAATGCATAGCAAATTCGAGAACCGGTAACTCCGTACATTCGAAAACAGTTGCGAGAGAAATAACTGAGAAGGATATCAATTCGATAATTGGTAATGATAACGTGCATATTCACAGTATATTGAATTTCAGATTTTTTGGGGGAAAATATCCCCTCAACTCTCGATAAACTTTTCAACTCGAGAACGGTTAAAGATAGAGCAATTCTGCGTACGCCAATCGATTCAGAATGATGAAGTAACTCGCACTATACAGTGTGTCCCTAGACCAGTGGGACAGTTAAATATCTCTTTTTTTATTATCATTTCACATCATATTGCATTATGAGAACTAACTTCAGGAATGATTATTTTTTATACGAGGGGCGCAAGAAACATCAGCTAAAGTTACTTGTCTTTCTAAAAGCAGTTCCGAAGGCAGTGTGAACATTTATAGTGAAATCAGTGGCAGTTTGAGACATATACTGGATATTATCGTTCCTAGTTATTCGTAAAGAGGGTGGTTTCTTGTTGGGACTGTTATGTAGTTAATCACACTAGAAAACGTAGTTTAATGATTTGTTTATTTTCATTTGTTGATAATGGAATTCACATTAATCTTTCACAACTATTGGCCATAAGCAATCGAACCACCAATGGAATATAAAATCATGCATATTGTAGGGTGCACGATTTGAAAAATTGATGAGAGGAAAGTTTGAATTTCGTGAAAATCATATCATTTTTCTGACCACCCTGTATAACTTTCGAATGAGATGAGTATTTCATATGATCGAATATGCTACCGACTACCAAGAGCCTTGAATGATTTCAAAAATTCTTCGTAGTATGAACAATGAGTTTGTCTTCAAAAATGTCTGCATTTAAAGAAAAACTGGTATAACTTGTCGGATTTTCAAAAATAAAAAACTGATAATTAGCCTAAATGAATGAGAATTCAGATGTGTTGGAATATATGGGGTGTTCTATTTAAAAACAATGATGTTCGATTTTGTGAGATTTTCTTTCTCATAATGCAATATGATGTGAAATAATAATAATTTGAAAATTCCTATTGGTTCAAGAGATATTTAACTGTCCCACTGGTCTAGGGACACACTGTATACCCAAAATTTCATGCTGATTTCGAAAATACATGATTTGCATATGCTCAGATTGACGGTTTAGCCTAAAGACGGAATAAAACGTCAAAAACTCCGTCGCACGATCGTATTTTCGAACAATTTTAATTTTAATTTTTAAAAAATTTCAAGCATTCCTAAAATGTATCTCGACGAGGTGATTCCGAAACATACCACCAAAATATATTTCGATGACGGATTGACACAATGATTTCTAGATTTATTTTCAATACTAGCTAAACTATTAACAAGTAATAGGTAATAAAAATAAATAGATCATTAAATAACTCAAAAAGTATGCAAAATCAAGCTAATACGAGAAACTTTCAGTAACATTTTCAACACATTTCCAGGCACCTCATGCTACAATATTTCCCACTCGTGTGACAAATGTCACTTTCCGCACTCGTACACTATTACACCAATTAATAATAATAATAAGAATAAACACTCATAGAGTGTATCCAAAGGCATAGCCTCTGCGGGTAGAGGATGGCTATTGTTATTATTATGATTTTTGGTGGCGTATTCACTTTTCAGCTGTAGGAGAGCCCGGAAAACCTACAGCACCACCTAATATTACTGACCCTTTCGATGTTATATTTCCACGGAATAGTTTCGATAACCGCATTTCAAAGATAAAACAAGGTGATGTCGGCACGGCCGCATAATTTTCGAGTTAACCCATCAGAACTTTTTCATTAACAATATAAATCTTCCTCTAATCTTCCGCTTGAACGAGCCGAGTCCTTGACTTTTGTTGCCGATATTCAGTTTAGTCAACTCGCCTGATTTCATAGGTAAACCAACAGGTAGATTCTATTTATATAAAGGTTCGAACGATGTTTATTCATTTTGTCTCGGATAGACGGTTTATGATTGAAAACGATACCGGGTGGATATTGTCACAGATAATATTTACGATTCAAATGGTTATTTACATTGCAAAATAAACATCAAAATGAACAATCAATCTAGTAAAGTTCGTCTTGTATTTGTATAAAAGTGCGTTGATTGTGGGTACTATATTTTATCAACAATCACCTTTTAAATGAAGTTTTATCCACACTTATAAACCGTATAAAGTGCCACTTTATCCACTAGTGGAAGACAAAATTTTATACATTTATTATTAATATTAACATTTAATAGACATTTCGTTTTTTGTTTTATCATATTTTACTTCGTTTTCATCAAAAACAAGCTTGATAGAGCAATTTTGTGAACACCAATCGATTCAGAATGATGGAATTAGTATAATCTGTGAATTTGAAATGGAAATATCAACAGACAAAAATTTTTGAATGGACATAATAGTAAATTGTTGAGGTTTCGTAAAAAGCCTATGAAATCTTTAATTATTTCAAAATCGACTTCAAATCCGGTGTGTATATTCAAAAAATATTGAATTCTACGAATATGCCTAGAAAATTAGTAAATTATTAAAATTTTCAACTCAAAATTGTTGAGGTTTCGTAAAAAGCCTATGAAATCTTTAATTGATTCAAAATCAACTTTAAATCCGGGATGTATATTTAAAAAATATTGAATTCTACGAATATGCCTAGAAAAATAGTAAATTATTGAAATTTTCAACTCAAAATTCTTGAGGTTTCGTAAACAGCCTATGAAATCTTTAATTGATTCAAAATCAACTTTAAATCCGGGGTGTATATTTAAAAAATATTGAATTCTACGAATATGCCTAGAAAAATAGTAAATTATTGAAATTTTCAACTCAAAATTGTTGAGGTTTCGTAAAAAGCCTATGAAATCTTCAATTGATTCAAAATAGAATTTAAATCCGGAGTGTATATTCAAAAAATATTGAATTCTACGAATATGCCTAGAAAAATAGTAAATTATTGAAATTTTCAACTCAAAATTGTTGAGGTTTCGTAAAAAGCCTATGAAATCTTTAATTGATTCAAAATCGACTTTAAATCCGGAGTGTATATTCAAAAAATATTGATTTCTACGAATATGCCTAGAAAAATAGTAAATTATTGAAATTTTTAACTCTAAATTCGGCGTGAATATTCAAAAAACATTCAATTTCACGAACATGATTAAAAAAAATAATTTTAGAATGTTTCGACTACTTCAACTTGAAAAAAAAATTTAAATTATTCAAAACGTCAACCAAGGCAAATAAAAAAAAACTGTTTAACGACCATCATCGATTCTCTTATATTCTGCACTCGGCGATTGTAAAACGTGACAACACTGAAGAAGCGCAAGAGTGCTAGATTATGGCAGCGTTTACAAAACTCCCATAATTCAGTGGAGCTTCTATGAAGGTTGTCGTAAAAAAAAGTTGTTCAAATCATCACACGAACAGCTCTGACGTCTCACAGGTGCATTCGCACATGAATTTTAAGTGGTGATAGTTCAATCTGTGTAATTTCATTGTCATTTCAGTAGGTTAGTGCATTCTATCTGTATTCAATATTCCAATTACGGGCTCTGTTTTTTAAATCGGTGAAATTATTTTCAAAACCGTATCAATAAGTCTATCATTTCAAATTCGAAAGTTTTCGATATTTTGCTGCTGACGATTTCACCGAAACACCATGTGTATCGTTATATGGTCTCAATTCAGAGTTGATAGACGTTTTTTGACAACATACATGACATTTCTCCCAACGTTTACCTCACCGCCGATATGTTTGGATTCCGTTAGATTAAAATACGCGTGAGTCACTCTTACATAAAATATTATGATTTCGAATTCATTTTCCAGCTATGTTGATAATAACACGGTTGTTTTCGCAACTCAAACATACCGTTAAGCAGTTTCCGTATCTTGACATTTGTTTTTTCATACCTGCATAGAGATAACTCGTACAATGTGATACTCTGGGTGTCTCCGCACGACGATGAAAATATGCACGTAAAAACTGTGTCAATTATGTATGAGTTGTTATTAACGATCATTTTATTCAATGAGGAAAAACAGTACGAGTTGTTGAGTTGTCAACTCTATCAAAACTATGACGTGAGTGAAATTTTTATTGGAGTTCAATGAGTATCATTAATTTTTTTGCACGGTTTCTATAAAACCCGAAAGGTAAACATCTATTATCATTTCATGTCATCATCGATCTTCGCATTACTTTAACTTGGTTAGATTTCCTTTTTTTAATCCCAACATTATTTCAATTAGACTTTTCATCGTCATGTCTCACTCTGTATGTAGAGCAAAAATTGGTACAAGCGACATTCCTAATGAAAATAACGATTTCTTCAATTATTTCTGTGATGGATCACTACGTGAAAGCAGACAATAATAATTGTCGTAATGTAGTCCACTCAGCAATGTCATGAAGTCTATTTAACCCAATTGACTTTTCTAGATCACATTTGGCGTCAATAGTCTGGTTATATTCTCAATTCTCCAATTCAGAAATGCATTACTGAATGGGTGTATTTATATACAAGGTAGCCAAAAGTATCTGGATGTGGAGGTTAATTGCATGATGAAAATATTAATATTTTAAAAGTTTTCTAATGATAGAGATACACCTAACTGAAAATAGTAATATAGAAGAAATGAGTAACGATTTTAAAGAACTAATTATGGAGGCAGCCAAGGAAATATGTGGCACTAGTAAAAAAACTGAATAAAACGACAAGTAAAACTGAAAAATTTATCTAAACAACAGAACAAATCAAAATTATGAAATACACAACGAGAAAAGAAAAACAGGTAACAGCAGCGAAAAGAAATGAGTGGAAAGAGTTTGGCGAAAAAATGGAAAAAGAGAGTGAACCGAATTAAAAGCTATTTTAAAAATCTTTAAAGTCGCTAAGGAAAGAGAAAGCTGCCAGAAAAATAGCGTAAGAGCACTCCAACACTACAGCAATTCGTTCCCCGATCGTGAATTACCTAATCGGCGTTTTTTTGTTGTGCTTCATTGTCGATTCATGAACAATAAAGAAGTTTCTGAAAAGAGGAGAACTAAAAAACGTTTTATAATATCTGAAGATACAGAAATTGACGTTTTATCCTACTTTGAGGTATATCCAAATAATTCCGTCACAGATTTATCTAGAGAAATAGCTGTTTCACTGTCTGGTATTCAACGAATTCTGGAGAAACATAAGATTTCTCCTTATAAGTTAAGACCAGTGCAAACACTAGAACCTGGTGATCCTGAGAGACGATTGGGGTTTTGTCGGTGGTTTATGAATAAATGCAGACAAGATCCAAACTATAGAAATATTATATGGAAATCGTGGGATGTAAAATAGAAATAATTTCCATTATAGTATAGTATAGTAAATCAACTTGGAAAAACTAAATAAAATTTTGCAATTTCTGGGAAATTAGAACCATTTCAGCTGTCATAACTCATTGAAATCGAGTTGAATGAGTTTTAACACTACCAATTCGGATATCACCGCTTATAAGCCAAGTTTAACTTCAGTTTCTTAACACAGACACAGCATCTAACCTAGTAGATTATTTTCCCAGAACCCAACTGTAAATACCAGCCAGCCAAGAACGAAAACAAAGTTATTGCAACATAAAGTGCAGGCAAACTATGCTGCACCTTGTAGAAAGCCATTAGTCGGCCAATATCTCGTGTTGTCATATCCACAAATATACGGCAGATCTCGAGAATAATTAAAGCGTTCCAATGTCTGGATACAAGGTGGTCGTCATGGACTGATCGCATTTTTGGAACACAGCCAGTTGCTAGAGCGTGATTTTTGGGTATCGGATCATTCGCGTTTGTTCATTCAGGCGCCATATATTTTTCAAGAGTTTTTCCTTTCGAACATTTGAACCGTTTAAATCACCTAGCCTAGACTAGACTAGATAAAGCACTACCAAACTCTATTGGATCAGCTTTGACTGAAAAATGAATTGACCCAACCTCAACCATATCAGGGTGGATCTGAGCCATGCTCTTCAAGATGAGGTTCAGAGTTTCCAAGACATGCCCACAAGGTGGAGGACTTTTCCCCCTTTTATGGTCGCTCGATAGGAGAGGGGTGGAGCTTCAGGCTTATGCAGACGACTTTGTCATTGTCGCAAGGGTAGCCTCTAATATCATCCAAAGAACGTTGGACAAAGTTCACAGTGGTGCTAGAGGGAACAGATGTCTGTTAACACTGGTGCCATCAGCACCACACAGTCAGCAGCTATGGAAATCCTACTAGACCTACATCCTCTCCACATCTTCCTTGAGAGAGAGGTTAGATGGACAACCTTCAGAACCTCAGAACCATGCATACTGCCAATTGCATGCAACCGACTTATACAGAGCCTAGCAGACTTCTGCTTGACACTAGAAGTCACAGCATTCTCAAAACACCTCCAAGAGTAAATTTTGACCTGCCTTATATCGTTTCTATTCCGAAGAGAGACACTGGGTCCTCCAAAAATGGAACTACTGAGAGCAGGTTACTGTTGATGCACAGATGGTTCAAGAACACCTCAGTTTCTGGTGCAGGTGTATACAGTCGCATACCTAGAACATCAACCTTCACACGCCCTACACTGTGGTCTTCCCTGAAAGAGAAGACTCGGTTCGGAATGAAACTGACCTATGTAGGGCAAATGAACGTTAGTTTACCGATGGTTCCAAAACTCTGGAAGGCGTCGGACCCGGAATATACGGGATGAACCAAGTAGTGAAACGATCTGAAAGCGCTTGAATCTAACTGCTTCAAATCCAGAGCAGTATGGAACTGCAAAGAAACCTTAAACCGACTGGCACAACGTAACAATGTTAACCTAGTCTGGATACCAGGTCACGCGGGCCTAGAAGTGGACGAAATAGCGGACGCCCTAGCAAAAGGGGAGGCCGAAATAACGTTTACTGGGCCAGAACTGGTAATCGGTATAGCACATAGCTCTGCCAAGAATGTTATAACTTAACCTAACCTAACCTAACCTAACCCAACCTAACCTAACCTAACCTAACCTAACCTAACCTAACCTAACCTAACATAACCTAGCCAACACTGATGAAGGAGGGGTCAGAACTACTGCGGATCAGGAAACAGTGAAGTCCTTAGACCAATAAATCTTATGTCTTTTGAACTGAAGACTTTGGTGAAGCTAGAGATATAAGGGATATGGCACTGAAAAAAAAAAACAATACACCCATATGCGTACAAAGATTAGTGGAAAACTGGATCCTGGAAAACCACAAAGAATTCTGGAAAAAAATGCCAGGAAACAATCATGGAAAAGAGTACATCAAAGGACTGAGTTACAAAATAAAGCCAGACTTATTAGAGCCTAATAGGAAAAAATAACAGGGTAGGCTGTGGAGTATTTGTTATAGTGTGCGCCCTTAAACTCGCCTAACCATAATGAGGAAGGAGACGAGTAAGTCAACTGTCAAAATCGTTGACAAACAACAAGATGTTTTAAGTTTTAATCAACGGTATGTTGCATGGTTGAAAATATGGTAATCGCGTTTATCAATTGATGAAAAGTTATATCGCAAATCATCCTATTAAATATTAAGTAAAAGCGCAGCATTTTATCAAATATAACATCACGTTTTAGTGCTTATGCCTGAAGAGAGAATGAATAGCGAAATGCTTTCACATTTTGGGTGATTTTCTACCTGAGCAAGTCGGTAATGTAGTATCAACAGAGACTTTTATAACTACTTATAATAAAATAACTGTCGTTAACAAAAAAGAGAATAGTATTGTCAACGCACTTGACGGTCATGGCACACTGAATCTTCAGACAGACCACCTCCTCTATTGTTATGGAAATCTACGGTGGGGCTTTTGAGTTGAAGTTACCTTCCATGAAAGTGTCGTGTCATTGAAACACTTAGGATTTTATTTATGGCATTTCGTACGGCGTCTAGCACATTTTGGATCGTGGCGACATTGTGAACAATTGATTCAATGATCAATGCTGGATTTCGTGGAACGGCTCGATATCCGGAAAAAACAACGGGCATTCCAAAACAAATGTGAGAAGGAAGTGAAGAGACAAGATTATTTTCTTATATTGAGTGACCTATTTTAAAGCGAGTCACATCTCTATAAAACTGTTATTTATCATCCGATTCGGATTTTTTTTCATAAATTGAGGTGTAGTGCAATGAATTCGAAACAGAAATAAAAATTTCAAGGCCTAGTTCGAATTTTTTTCCAGGTCAAAAATCCAAAAAACATACATTTATTATAACTATATTACCTAATAATCTAAATATTCAATACTAATGATAACGTCATTACTGTTTACAATTAACAAAAAACTTACAATGTCAAAGAAAATAAATAGCAAGTTCATTTTTCATTTGAACGAAGGAAGTTCTTTCACTTAACCTCAACTTGATTATTAAAAATTTAGAATACGATAGATGATTCAGACGCAGAAAATAAAGCAATGATAAAATTAATAGTGACTGAATGTATGTACGAGTTTCCAGAGAAAGGAGAACAATCACCTGTCAGACATGATATCGATTTGTCATTGACAAGATAATAACAAAAAGTAAATATGTATATTTCGATCTAATTGACTATGTAAATTTCAGTGACTCAGGGTAAAGGCTGAAAAATTGTTACAACCATAATTACGAGTGATTGACCCGAAGTTGATTGATCCTAACCGGTTTTTGTCATTTCCTTTTTTTTCCCATTCAATATTTTACGACTACAACTTCAGAGCGTTTTTTTATGGAGGCATAGAAGGGCCACCTATAGATAAAAAATTATTTTTGCTAATTCTGAGATATTAAGTCAGAATTCCGACTCAGTTATCTCAGAATCAGCTAATTCCGACTTCGGACTCAGTATCTCAAAATTAGCTAATTCCGACTTATGGTATCTCAAAATTAGCTAACTGCGAGATACTGAGACGGAATTAGCTAATTCCGACTTAGTATCTCAAAATCAGCCAACTCCGAGACATTAAGTCAGAATTCCTATTTAGTGTTTCAGAATTAGCTAATTCCAACTTAAAAATGAGCTAATTCCGAGATACTAAGTCAGAATTCCTACTTAGTGTTTCAGAATTAGCTAATTCCAACTTAAAAATGAGCTAATTCCGAGATACTAAGTCAAAATTCCGACTTAATATCTCAGAATTAGCTAATTCCGACATAAGACTTAGTATCTCAAAATTAGCTAACTCCGAGATACTGAGACAGAATTAGCTAATTCCGACTTAGTATCTCAAAATCAGCTAACTCCGAGATGTTAAGTCAGAATTCCAACTTATTATTTAAAAATTAGCTAATTCCAACTTAGGATCTCAAAATTTGCTAATTTTGAGATGTTAAGTCGGAAATTCCGACTTAGTATCTCAGAATGAGCTAATTCCGACTTTGGACTCAGTATCTCAAAATTAGCGAACTCCGAGATACTGAGACATAATTAGCTAATTCCAACTTAGTATCTCAAAATCAGCTAACTCCGAGATATTAAGTCAGAATTCCGACTTATTATTTAAAAATTAGCTAATTCCAACTTAGGATCTCAAAATTAGCTAATTTCGAGATGTTAAGTCAGAATTCCGACTTATTATTTAAAAATTAGCTAATTCCAACTTGGGATCTCAAAATTAGCTAATTTCGAGATGTTGAGTCAGAATTCCGACTTATTATTTAAAAATTAGCTAATTCCAACTTAGGATCTCAACATTAGCTAACTCCGAGATGTTAAGTCAGAATTCCAACTTAGTATCTCAGATTTAACTATTACCAACTTAGTATCTCAAAATTAGCTAACTCCGAGATACTGAGTCAGAATAATCCTGACTTAGTATCTCAGAATTAGTTAATTCCGACTTAGTATCTCAAAATTAGCTAATTCTGAGTTATTAAATCAGAATTCTGACTTGGTACCTCGGAATTAACGAAAACAAAAATTTGAATAACAGTGACCCTTCTACGCCTTCGTATTCTTTCGAATTTGGCATTTTGTAAAGTTTGTACTCGACCTCACGAAAAAAAGTATGGTTTACACAACGCAGCCTGTGATTAGTTTTTGAGATACAGGATGTTGTAAGTTGCAAACTGCCAACTTTTCCACGTATATCGGAATCAAAACAGCTAAATCCCCAAATTTAATACACCTTCATGGCGAAAATTCGCAAGACACGACATGATTTTTGAGAAACCACGCTAAAGAACGTGATGAAACTTTCTCGGTTAGATTTTCAGCGTTTTACACCATTGAAATTTTATTAAATTCATCATGCTTTGGTGCAGGACAATGTGATCCATCAATTAAGTATTCAAATCGAATACCACGTCGCATGTACATACTGTCTTCGTGCCTGCAAGAAAGTATTGTTTGTACGACATCGGTGCTTTGTTTACTAAATAGCCGATCCTACATAAGCATGCCTTTGATCTCCATTCGATGGTAAGGAGTGGGATTCGATTAATTCGGAATTCGATTTCAACGGCTGGTTCGAAACATTTTACTGTTGTAAATACACAGGCCGATTCAAATTCCACTCCCAAAGATAGATGTTATTCAAACCCTTCCACACTTATCCAAAAGAAGTGCAATGACGTGCCAACCGTATCCACCCAAAAGCGGTCTGTTTCGATTTCAAAGAGTCGCCCTGTATGTTTGCGCCGACTACTAGCCATCTGGTTTTGATAATTTTTTCAATGTTTGCTTTACACCTTGTATGCATTCCAACCACGAAGTCTGAGCACGTATTTTGTTATATCCATATAAATCAACAAATATGCACACATCGTTAGGTACCTAAAAGTGGAAATTCCAACAAAACACGGATTCGAACACAGTTGGTTCATTACAGCGATACTGGGTGCATAATCCGCCAATTGTTATAAATGTTACAGCAAAGGTTGTATTCACGCGTATTGCATACAGAGGTCCACTGACATATTGTTCCTTGGATTAGGAAATGATGGCGCGAGGAATGTATACGAAGGAAGTTACGGTATTAATGTGGCTCAGGATCGATCCCACTGTCTCTGCCGCGGAGCTAAAGTGGTTCGAAATCCACTTGTACACAAGCTGTAGGCCTCCCGGATTTCCTTGCTGACACAAGCTCTACTTCTAAGGGGTTTTCTCCAAAAGCCTTGGAGATTCGTGAAAACAAATTTAAACAGAAACAAATATTAACCAAGCGTTTGCTATATCTTTTTTGGTATCCTTTACTTGAGGTACGTTGGTATGATCTCCATTTGAGCACATTGAAGTTGTGTCATCTGCGAAAAGACACATTTTGTAGGTACGATTAAAGTACAAAAATCATGGATATATATTTTGAATGATAGTGGCCACATGACCGAACTTTGAGGAACACCGTGACCGATTTTTTAAAATCCGATTTTATGTTTTTCACCTTGAAACAACGAAACATTCTTTCAGAATAAGAGTAAAGTAATCGGGAAGCTGTGGTTCTTATATCGCAGGATCTTAAATTTTCAATGAGGATGGAATGGAATACAAATTGAAGGCATTTTACGGACACAATTTTTTTTTTATAATTTTTCTATAAATTTCCATATGCAATTTCAAGTGAATTCCCACCCCTTAAGATTTTTTCAAGTAATTTTTGGTTTTCGCTTTAATTCATTGGCGTTCACAGAAATTCTCTGTCTTCAACCGTTCACGAGATGAAAAGGACTTCTAGAGTTGAGAGAGGTCATCACTCTCCAAAATTTAGTTTTCACAATTTTTCTATGAATTATCGTAATATTCAAGTAACATTTTTTTTACGCAAACATATGCTCATATACAATTTCAAGTAAAATTGATAATTTTATACTTTTTATGATTTTTAGCCTTTTTCCAAGTAATTTTTGGCTTTTGTAAATCGACCTAAAATGCACTAATTTCATAATTCTGAATCGATTGGCGTTCGCAGATATACTCTATCTTTGACAATTCTTGAGTTGAAAAATTCATCCTAATTTATGGGGGGTCATTTCTTAATAAAATTTAGTTTTCATGATTTTTCAAATTTTTAAAAGTGCATACATATATGCTAATGCAATTTCAAGTGGATCTAATGATTTTATAGTTTTCATGAATTTTAGAGGTCTTTAGGACTTTTTTCGAGATTTTTTGAGTTTTTGTTGACCGACTTGGAATTTACAGTGTCTACTAATTTCATCATTCTGAATCGATTGGCGTGCGCAAAACTGCTCTATCTTTGACAGTTCTCGAGTTGAAAAATTCATCTTGAGTTAAGGGGGGTCATTTCCTACTAAAATTCAGTCTTCACGATTTTTCAATTAATTTTCGTGAAATTCGACCCTTCTAAAAGTGCACATAGGACATTTTTCGAGTATTTTTTTGTTTTTGTCGATTGAATTGAAATTCACAGAGTATATTAATTTCATCATTCTGAATGAACGTGAAAAAAGAAACCTGATAATTTTTTACAAACTGACATGAGCCAAAAAAAAACTGCAAATCGGAAAACACAGCGAATTCATTCAAAAACCAATTTCCGCCCGGACACCCGGTATATTGTAGGTGTATCTCGCGGCTCGGCATCGCATCGGCCCATTCTAAATATACCAGAATTACAATAAAAAAATGGACATCGCGCATATTTCTCCATTGAAATCCCATCTAAATTTATAGCGACTAAAAATAAAGGCAGAACTCAAACTCACATGTGTGAATTGCTGCAGAATCCTAGCGTGCTCTTCTTGGTACGCCTTCCTGGCCTTCCTTTTGTCCGCGTACAGGGTGTTCAGCGCATCCAGGCACTTGCTTTCGATGCTGTCGGCGTTGTGGCGGATCAGCTTGGCGGTGCTGTCCGTTTCTTCCATGATGTTTCGCCACGAGGAAGAGACCAGACTACCTGTAAGATTGGCGCACTGTGATATATTTGTATATATTTTAATATAACATTATTTAGGAAAAAAAATCAGTATACATTTATGAACAATATTTATATAAAAGTTACTTACTATAACTCAGATGAATTGGCAGTGATTAATGATAAAATTGATACAATACTGAGAATAATAATGGATTTTTCAGGTTATTTCCGAATAAATGCAAAGGTTTTTAGGGGGTGATTTATTGTCAAAAAACAAAAGGCGACTTTCATGTAAACGAAAGCTTTTAGGCTTATCCTTGAAAATTTACACGCTTCTAACGATCAGAAAACAATTATATTCAAATTTGCTGAAGGGTTGAAGAAATGGCATTTCGTAGTCGTGTTCTACCAATGAAAAAGCTATCCACAATTTTGTTGTTGTTGTTTGATCTTTCAAATGGGTGGAACATGCAACCCCTTTTCCATTTCCCAGTAGACTTTTCAACGAAACAAAATTTCCTGATTAAAAATATGCTCATGAAGAGATAAATTTATTACAATTATTTATAACACACCAACTTTGAAGTCGATTCCAAGTGGATTGAAGATTTTATAGGCTTTTTACGGAACCTCTACACATTCTAGTTGAAAACTTCGATAATTTACTATTATACTCATTCAAAAATTTTAATCTGTTGATGTTTTGATTTCAAATCCACAGAAGATACTGATTTCATCATTCTGAGCCGATTGGCGTTAACAAAATTGATGTATCTTCAACCGTTCTCGAGTTGAAAAGTTTATCTGGAGTTGAGGGGATCATTCTCCCCCAAAACATTCTAAAATAATTTTTTATAGTCATATTCGTGAAATTCGGTCTTTTTGAATATGTACACCGAATTTGAAGTCGATTCCTAGTTAATTAAAGATTATATAGGATTTTAATGAAACCTCTACACTTTCGAGTTGAAAATTTCGATAATTTACTCTTATATTTATTCAAACTCACCCATACTCTACTCGAAAATTATTCCTATAAATATTAATCGCAAAATACCACTAATATTACGTAAAATAATTATCACCAGGTATGATTAGAGTGGAGGTCGTTGTTTACCGTGTTTTCAAATTACTGTCGATTTTGCTTATCGCTCATTCCAAACATTACCATAAATACCTATAATTCAATATTGGCAAGTTATGTTTTTAAATGAAGTGAACAAAATTTTACATTTGTGACCTCATCGTCAAAAAAAGTGTTTTCCGTATTTTTTGGAAAGCATCCCGTATCGAAACATTTGACCATCAAATTCGCGAGAGTTTTTGTCATTTATTTTGTGTAGTATATATAGCCTTTAGTTGATGTATTTCTGAAGGAATTTTGTTGATGCGAAGAAGAAACAGTGTTGGAAGAGTTTCATTTTCATTTCCATAATATCTTCCATCATAGTCTCAGCAGTAAGTTTCTTCAGAAATACTCTTGAACATAACTCTCTTACAGAATGACATTTTTTTTTGCCTTTCTATGACAAAAATAATCGTTATCAAAGAAATTGCCCAGTATGACCAAGATCCTACTTCTCACCTTGCAAATATACGAAACAAATGCTGTTTATTGTTATTTCAATCATTATAAACAAGTCAGGACGATGATTTCGTGATTACAGTTTTTGCTTATTTGATTTGTTTTGTTTTCCATTAGGTTTTATCTAATTGTATTCCACCTACTGGAATTCAAGTGCGTCGTAAAGTTTCCTTATCTAATCTTTTGCATCCTTGCCTAGTTACTTTCCTACAAATGTTATTCAAATCTCATCCAACGACTTATTCGTCAACATAGTTTGTTTGTCCAGTCTCGTAAAACAATCGGCAAAATGAAGGAATCGTTCAGATTTTCATCGAGGTGGCTGTGGAGGCCTAGATGATTCCACCCCTGTGAATTTCCTCAACAGTATTGTCCTCGAAATATTCAAGTTTTTACATCTTCTTGATTCAAAGTTATGTACTAAAAGATGCACCAGCATTTATGGCACACTCCAAAAAAAACTATTATACAATTTTGTACACATTTATTAAAAATTTGCGTCCCATCCAAAAAATTTTTTACACTCCCCGTTTTCTGGGAAATGGGCGTGGGCTAACTTCAAACTAAAACTGCACCACGCACTTAGTATTTTTTTAAAATACGCAATTATTGTTGATCGAAAGGCTGCTGAAATTTCTTACACATTAATTACAAATCATTGACCTGTTGAAAGTTCCAATATTTTGATCCCCAAAGGGTTAAATAACCCTTAATTATAAATAAATCCCCATTAAATATGGACCCAACGTGGCCAGTGCCAGCATTTTTCACAAGATTGTTTAAAATTGTCCTGCAAACTATCGAAGAGTTGAGAATTACAAAATGAAGGACCCCCCAAGGTGTATACAGTGTGTCCATTCAAGTTGGCGACATACGGAAAACATTTTTATTATTCACTTTAGGAAAAAAATTAATTTCCTTCAAATGTTCTGAAAATTCTAGTACTTAATTTTGAATGATCAAATCGTGAAACTTGTCAGCTGTATACGAGTAGAGTCAAAAAATATGAATTCGGTAATAGAGTAAAATACTTTTATTTGTAGCAATATCGAAGACTGCTTTGATGAAAAATTGTTAAGAATTGAAACTCACGTTTAAATGTGCATTCATATCCATTAAAATTTCGACGAGTGGGCTGTGTTAATAAATAGTTATGTCACGATATGATGGGATATTCTACTTGAACTGCATTTCATCGAGTACTAGAATTCTTTACAGTATCCTACAAGCTTCTATTAAGTGTCCTTTGGTGCGTATGGACTATATCAACCAAAAAAATTGAAATTTTGAAAAGTGGGCTGTGTTAATAAATAGTTGTATGACGATATGACGGGAAATTCTACTTGAACTGCATTTCATCGAGTACTAGAATTCTTTACAGTATCCCACAAACTTCTATCAAGTGTCCTTTGGTTGACTTAACAAATCCTATTTCCTTCTTTCGCGGTTTTTATCGCGTACTGTAAAAAATGAAGTTAAGAGTTTTTTTTTGCGCCTCGCGCTCAATGAGTTTGATACAGACAAGGCAGAATCGATTTATTGGCGAACAAGTTCGGAACTCCAATTACTTTGCAGAGTTATATTACTGTGCAGTGTTATGCATGATATTGATATTCACGTCGTGGTGTGTGCAACAATATTGAAGTCAAAAGTCAAATACTAAGAAGCTCTGGCAGGCCTGCCCTTCGTCACCTGGAAGGACTACGCCGACGCCCAAACAGAGAAAAGTAAGATTCGAATTATTGTGAGTCGAATGATTTTCGTAATTACAGTCAATAATTCGTTTGGGTTAATTCAGTTATGTTGTTGTTTAAAAAATTGTCATGTATCTTCTCAGATATAAGTTGATGGTCGTCGTTTTTTCTCATATTGAGAATTTGTCGATGTCGGTGGCACCTTTCTACATTGTCTCCTGAAATTGTGACCGTCGTATCGTTAGCATATATTGCAGGAAATGGCACTAGGGATTGGAGACATTATGTTGGAAGTTGGAAGGATGAAAGGTGATGGAGTTAAAATGAGAGTGATGGAAAGAAGAGTAGAGGAATGTGAGGACAAACTAAACGAGATGGATGGGATGAAAGTAGTGATCGAGGGGTTGGTTGAGGAAACTAGAAGAATGAATGTTACCATCGAAGACATGGGTAGGGCAATGATTACTAACAGGAAGAAAGCGGAGGTAATTAGAAGAGGGGGCGAGTCGACTGGGAGCCGAGTGAGGGAAGGAAGAAAGGAAATGGAGGCACCAGTGTCGACGGCTAACGAGGAGGGTTTCGATACGGAGATGGAAACTGATTCTGAACAGGGAGGATAGTTCCAGCAGACTAGGCGTAGAAAAAGGAGGGGAAGGGGCGACAATGGACCTAGAACCTACGCTGATATGACCAGCATACCCATGCGAGGAGAGAGGCCAAAACCAAGTGAAGGATGGACAACGCCAACGCGGAAACAAGAAATCAAGGTAGAGGGTGTGACCGAGGAAGCGAAGAGGACGGCCGCTAGGATCATCAAGGAATGTCTGGAGAAGGAAGGATGTGCGGATGACGTGCTGGGCCTGACGAAAGTGAAGGGAGGTACGCTATATTTGGAAAGTAAGGGCGTGGAAGAAAGGGAGAGAGTGAAAAGGGCGATAGAAAATGATGACAGGGTGAGAGTTGAGGAAATTAAGGGAAGGAAACCGTCGCTACTTCTTACAGGGGTGGAAAAGGGATATAAGGATGAAGAGCTACCGAGGCTGATAAGGGAACAAAACTTGGATTTGAATAATGAGACGAATGATGAGGACTGGGAGGGGATGATTGTGAGAAGCAGGAGAGAATGTAGGACGAATAGTTGGAAGGAGAACATAGTGGTGGAAGTAGGAGCGAAACTGTTTAGGAAGATGATGACTGTGGGAGTTATATTTATTGATTTAACGAGAATATTTGTGGAAGAACATGCGAGTGTAGCAGTATGCTACAAATGCTGCCATTATGGACATACTGCTAAACACTGCACGGAGACGGCGGTATGTAATAAATGTGGAGGTAGACACGAAGGCAAGGAGTGCTTGGGTATCCGACCACTTGACTGCATAAACTGCAAAAGGGCGGGGGTAAGTGAAAGAAGACATCCGGCGATAGACCCGAAATGCCCGGTATATATGAGGAGGGTAGAGCTCAGCAGAAGGCGGACAGAGTATTAAAGTCCTGCAATTCAACGCAGGACGGGGCAGGGAGTCCACACACCTCATAAGAGGTATGGCAGAGGAAAAAGGGGCGGATATAGTATGTTTACAGGAACCGTGGCAGAGAGAAGGGAACTGGGAAGGGTGGCATAAACATGACGGGGGTAAATGTACCAAGGTCAGAACATGGATAAGGACAAAGATAGACAGCTCTGCCCTCATGGCAGTGAGGAGCATAAATGGGGTCGGAGTGATATTAAGGATGCAAGATGGGCAGGATGTTAAGATAATGAATGTGTATGAGGAACCTGGAAGGAGGAGGAATGATGAATGGAAAAAGGTGAGAAGGAATTTTGATAAATGGGCAGGCGGGAAGATCATCCTAGGGGACTTCAACGCCAAGCATGTCGCATGGGGAGGAATGGTGACGGATGAAAGAGGAGAGGATATACTGGACTGGATAGTGGAGAAGGGTTATCAGATTGAGAATGATGCGAACAGCCTGGCGACGTTCTCTAGTAGAAGAGGCGAGAGCTGGATTGACCTAACCATTTGCAGCAAGAGCTGAGTGAGAGACTGGGAGGTAAGCGAGGATGAGTCACTGAGCGATCATCGAGTGATACGTTTCCTAATAGCCGGAGAGCCGACAACGCGAAAAAGGAATGTTGGAAGGACAAATTGGGCCGTGGTGGAGGAGATAGTCTCGACATATGATATGGGGAAAATAGATAGCAGTGAGGAGGTAGAAGCAGAAGCGGGGAAACTCCAGTCCTTGATTGTTCGGGCGTGTCGCAAGGCAATACCCAGGAGTACAAAAGAGGAGCAAGAGGAGAGAGAATGGTGGAATGATGAGTTGGGTAGGATGAGAAGAAGAGTGAGGAAACTCAGGAGGGAGTACCAGGAAGAAAGAATAGAGGATGAAAGAATCAGAAAACAGGGTATATTTAGGAGAGAGAGGAATGAGTACAAGAGGGGGATTGCAAGGGCAAGAATCGAGTGGCTGAAAGAAAGGGTCGAGAGGTTGCAATCGGAGAAACCGTAGAACAGAGTGTTTGGGCTCCTGAGGAAAGAAAGGGCAGAGGAAATACCGGGCACGGCTAAGAGGGAGGATGGCACATACACCGAGGGGAAGCACGGAACCAGCAGATACCTGCTGGACAAGTACTTCCCGAACGATGACAGGGGAAAAGACACCATGGGTAGACGCTGCATTAGGGAGGACGGAGATGAAAGATGGGGACCGGAGCAGCCCAACTTCACGGTGAGGGAGGTACAAGAGGTAATGGAAGGATTAAAAGACAACAAAGCGACGGGAACAGACGGCATACCTAATGAGGTGATGAAACACGTGGCGAACCTAATAAGCGAAGATCTTACGGATATACTCAACGCATGCCTTAGGCTGAGGTATTTCCCTGCATTATGGAAGGTGATGAAGGTTGTGTGGATTCCTAAGAAGGATAGTAGCCTAAGGCCGATCAGCTTGCTGACCGCGTTAGGGCGAACTTTCGACCGGCTTCTCAGCGGAAGAGTACAGGTGTGGTGTGAAAGAGGACGGAAGTTCTCGCCCTGCCAATTTGGCTTCAGGGCGGGATAGGACACATCGACTGCTGTTGAGAATATGGTGGAGAGAATAAAGAGAAGTAAGAACGAGGGTATGCATAGCATGGTGATGGCGCTGGATTTGTCGAACGCTTTCAACACGGCATGGGGACCTGCGATAGGATGGAATATGAGAAAGATGGGGCTACCGGAGAACATTGGCAAGGTGTGCATGGAATTTGTAGGCGAAAGAAGAGTCAAGAGTGGAGGCGTGGAAGCGATCGTGGACAGGGGGTGCCCGCAGGGATCCAGCCTGGGACCCACGCTATGGCTTATTGTCATGGAAGCGTGGTTCGAGAGGATGAGGGCAATAAACGAAAAGGAATATGACAGGATAAATGAAGGGGTGCCAGCAGCGCACAGAGTAAGTGGTGGGACGAAGGTGTGGGCCTAGGCCTACGCCGACGACCAACTGATAGTGGTGGTTGGCCCGTCGGTAAAGAAAATAGAAAGGATGTGGAAGGAGGTGTGGAAAGAATGTCAGGAATGGGAGGATGAAATGTGGCTGAGGTATAACGAAAACAAGACCGAATGCATGTTTGTCCCGGCCAGGAAACTGGACAAGGAACCGGTGGTTAGGGTGAGAGAGCAACGGATTGAGTGCGGCGGTAACATCACATACTTGGGCATGATAGTAGACAAGGGCCTACTGTACATTGATCATCTTAAGGAGGTAAGAAGGAGAACGGCTATAGTTGCAGGAAAACTAAGAAGATGGACGGGCCGTGACGTAAGGCTAAGGAGAGGATGTGTCAGACTGATTTTCGAAAGAGTGGTTAAACCGGCGGTGATGTATGGCGTCCAAGTGTGGGGAGCAAGAGCGAAGGACTCTAGGGTGATCAGACAATTGGGGGCGATACAGAGACCGTTTACGATATCGGCCAGCGGGGCATATAGAATGGCGCCGTCAGCCGCGTTATGCGTGCTGACTGGGATGGCGCCTCTATACATAGAGGCAGCAACGAGGTATGAAGAATGGAAGGCGCACGGAAAAGAAAAAGTAAGAGGACGGATAAACGGGTGCGACAGAATATACCCATGGATGATCGGAACAATTCTGGAGAACCGAGAAGGGCTAAAAGAGGTATTTGTGGACGCGGTTAAGAGAGAGGATGGACGAGTGGGTATAGGATGGGCGCATAAGGAGGGGAGCGAGTGGAGAATGGGTCGGGAAAGAATCAGTGAGCTGGGAAGCGTACAGGAAGCCAAAATGGTGGCTATAGGTAAAGGGGTACTGATGGGTGGAGAGATGGACATAAGAATAATAAGTGACTCGCCTGGAGCAGTGGAGACCATTAGGAATGCGAGGACGAAGAGCAAAAGGGCAGCTCGTATTAGGAGAATGCTTGAAAACAGAAGGGTAGCGGGATTGGTGACGGAAATTGAGTGGAGGAAAGGGCATGTTAGGGAGAATGAGGGAAACAGAAGAGCAGATGAAGAGAGTAGAAGAGGTGCGGAACTGCAAGAGATCACATGGCAAATAGACTTGGGACATAGCAGAATGGAGGAGAGGGAAAGGATTAGGAGAATGGTGATGGAAAAATGGCAGGGTGAATGGGACAGCGGCAGGACCGGCAGAAGCGTACATGGTATGTGCAACAGGGTAGGGATGGGGTGTATACCATTAGCAAGGAAGGCAGTGCAACTGGTCACAGGGCATGGGAACTTTCGGGGTTACCTGGCAAGGTTCGGAATTGCACAAGAGACCCCATGCCAGTGTGGAACTGGCGGGACTGACACGGCGGAGCACATCAGGAACGATTGCATGCGGAGAGAAAGGGTAGAATGGAGAAGGAGGATCGAGGAAGAGGAGGATAGACTTGGAGCGTTACAGCTAAGGGATACGAATGGTGTGAAGGATGAATGGGTAAGGATAGTGAATGAATGGGCGGGGGCTGTGGTCGAGGATGAAGAAGTATGAGAACCAACATAGTGTCAATGCGACGGTAATAGTGGCCTGGCTTCGGAATAAACGAGCGACGAAAGTAAATCGGGAGAGCAGGCGCTCGGATAGAATAAGACTGCCGACCAGGGAGGGCGCTGTTTGAATGTGGAGGATGAGCGGAATAAAGAAGGAAGGATCTTCCCCGCTGATTGCCCGCCCGGTATTCGGTGGGTCACGACCCAACGGTGGTGGGGGGGTGTGGCGGGGCGGAGGAGCGAGGGATATCGTGACGTGGACGTTGGAATGGGATGTAGGTGCAGCTTTATGGCCTAACGGCTTGGCAAGTACAGCACACCTGGGGTGGTTTTAGTCAGTAAGAGTCTGACACTACTGATACGCGATGGACACCGAGCGATCAGAGTCCATGAGGATTCCTCCCAGTCAACAATATTAATAGGAATCCCATAAGATGATAGCTTGATTATATCATATTTTAGAATACACGGTATGGACCACTCTCTATAGATGTAATAGAAAAGACATCACAAAATTATTGTTGTCGAATTGTTGATTAACATAATGGAGCCAATGACGGAGTTTCGAAAAATGTTCATTGCTCGGTTTATCCTGAACCCATACTTGTTATTGTTATATCCGTCAACCGGTTGCACCCCTACGTGCAACCCTCAAAAGTCAGAGACTTGTGCGAGCTAGGGGAAGACGTAGCCCTTACCTTTTAATACGTTTGATGCCATGCACGAGACCGGTGGCAATGCTGAGATTCGAACTCTCTGGCTTATGAGGCGAGGACTCAACCCGCACACCACCGCGGCCCACCTGATCTCACACAACAAATCAACAGATCCAGCTGTTGAGATTGGTCGATTTTGGTCATTCGTAAGATATTTGGTTGGATTATTCACGTAGAGTATAAAAAGATGGTGTCCTAGAACTGATCCTTGAGGAACACGCAATTGCACATCGTTTATACATTTTATCTCACATCGTAGCATCTCATTATCATTCTTTGATATGCCATACATGATTGTTGTGTTTTTCATCACTCCTTTCATGGGGTGGAATAACATACTTATAACTACGTAAGCCTCCTTCAAAGTACTTATTCCTAATTCATTGAGAATAAAGTCGGAATCCCGACTTTTAAGTCAGGATCCCGAGATTAAAGTCGGTTCAAAGTTACCAACTTGACGTAAATAAATTCACTAAACATTTTACACAAATGTGTTGTTCTGATGTTTTCAAAATAAGGTTGAATTTTTGGACAATGCCGTTTTTTTTTAAAAAATAGTATAAATCGGGTGAATTACGGTGGGTATATTGTGTTAGCTTAAAGAAGGAAAAATGTTGATGCTAGTTTATGCCGAAATTTTAAGTCGCAAGTCGTAAGAATATTCGTCAATGATTGGTTGGAATGAACTGTTCAACCAATCAATGACGAATATTCTTACGACTTAAGACTTCAGCATAAATCTAGCATGAGTGTTTTTTCCGCGGTAAAAAATGCCATTCATCTTCCAAAAATAGGCCTATATCTCCGAAATTAGCTGCGACCAAACTACGTATGTTCCAAAAAAACTTTTGTTGATAGCTTGTGGCTATTAGTTGAACTACCTTGATATTTTTCCTTCCGTGCAAGGAAGAAAATATACAACAAACTTTTGATTCTAGACTACGAAAGAATGCAGAGGGTTTAATGAATACAGTTTCCCAAAGAATTGAATATTTAAAGTGTTAAAATCAGCATCAATTTCACTCTATTGGTATTTCGATCAAATAATCTATTTCTTCAAGCATTTTGAGTCGATTCATTGAATACAGAGGCTGGTCCATGTTGTGAATGTCAGAAAGTACACCGTGTACGGCCCTTTCACCACCTGTACCAAATAAAAACAGGTACCAACCTGATAACTCATCGCTCCTGTCAAATTTCAGCCCTTGCGTGGCCACGGAACTAAGAGCCACCGCGTAATCCCGATCGCACTTCACTTTCTGCACGATGCATCGCTTCATCGACTCCAGAAGTCGCAATTCCGCATCCTGTCTCGAAAGCAGCGCCTCGTGAGCTATCTTGCCCTGCAGGTTCGTCGAAAATCCCATATTTCAACGGCCACTATCAGATCGTCACCGAACCATCATCACATATCCGCGACAAGTTCACCAAACTCCAGTCGATTTCGGCGACGTCGTTCAACAATCATCCACACCTCTGCTCCGTTGTCTAACTGTCAGCGAAAATAGCACACTCGATACCGCACCTCAATCGAAGATCATTTCGACACACACACACACAAAGAACTATATCGTTAGAATACGTTTGCGACTAGATCGGGATACCTGTGAAACGCCGCGGCATGCTGTTGATGGTGTTTTGTCTCGGACGGCGGATCGCGTAGTGAAGAAAGTGGATTTGACGACGACTGGTCAGAGCCAACTACATAGTTTGCTTTTACAAAATATTGAATTGCCTGCTAGATGTCGGCTGGCCGCTTCTGAAGGCTTGTCGGGACGTTTTTGGATGAATTTTCGTTCCGAGTACTGGTGTACAGGGTGATTCACGAAACACGTCGGCTGGTCTAGCCAAATATACTTCTTTGTCCAAGATATACTCGTCATTGGTTTAATAACAAATGATAAGTTCGAGAAAAAATAACAGCATATAATACTATAATATACAGTGTGTCCCAGCTAAAACTCACGAATCTGCGCATCTCCGAAATCGTAGAAATGACTGAATATTGCTCAAAACCGTCTATTTTTATTTCAATCGAAAATTCTTTCTTCAAATACGACAGACATAATTGTGCCATCAAACGGATCGAGATGCGGATTTTTGCATTCGGATCGTTAGCTCATGTAGAAACTTTGTATTTTGTTCTCCAGATTTCATGAAAAATGCATTGGTGCATCAAAAAGTACATTCTTTCAACTACATAATTTCAAGTGATGGGAAAAAAATCATATCTGTCACAAAAAACACTGAACTGTATGAAATTTTGCACCCGGGGGTTTCTCAGGTCGCCGAATCTGAATATCATGTCGAAATTAGCCTTCAGTAAACCTGGAGGTCAGGTGATGAATCAAGAGAAACTAGTGCCCCGGCCTGTTGTAGGCCGCTCGTCGCGAATTTGACATCGGTGACCAGCCTGATGCACTGGATGACCTGACTAGCAACGTCATCCCCTGAAGATTTGATGGAACAACTCACCGTATTTCGGGTCGCTCGTCATGAGTTGTTGATTAGACCGTAATGAATATATTCTGACCCAATATGAAGCGGCCCAACCCGAATCCTATTTTTGAGATCACTCCAAAATATTTAAAAATCCACCGCACTCCTCTGACGACACGACAAAGGACTTCGATGATGGAAAGTTGTTATTTGGATAGTAATGAATGTATTCTGACCTACTACAAATCGCGCCAACCCGAATCCTATTTTTGAGATCACTCCAAAATATATAAAAATCGACCGCACTCCTCTGACGACCCGACAAAGGACTTTGATGATGGAAAGTTGTTATTTGGACAGTAATGAATGTATTCTGACCCAATATGAAGCGGCCCAACCCGAATCCTATTTTTGATATCACCCCAAAATATTTAAAAATCGACCGCACTCCTCTGACGACCCGACAAAGTACTTTGATGATGGAAAGTTGTTACTTGGACAGTAATGAATGTATTCTGACCCAATATGAAGCGGCCCAACCCGAATCCTATTTTTGAGATCACTCCAAAATATTTAAAAATCGACCGCACTCCTCTGTCGACCCGACAAAGAACTTTGATGATGGAAAGTTGTTACTTGGACAGTAATGAATGTATTCTGACCCAATATGAAGCGGCCCAACCCGAATCCTATTTTTGAGATCACTCCAAAATATTTAAAAATCGACCGCACTCCTCTGACGACCCGACAAAGTACTTTGATGATGGAAAGTTGTTACTTGGACAGTAATGAATGTATTCTGACCCAATATGAAGCGGGCCAACCCGAATCCTATTTTTGAGATCACTCCAAAATATTTAAAAATCGACCGCACTCCTCTGACGATCCGACAAAGAACTTTGATGATGGAAAGTTGTTACTTGGACAGTAATGAATGTATTCTGACCCAATATGAAGCGGCCCAACCCGAATCCTATTTTTGAGATCACTCCAAAATATTTAAAAATCGACCGCACTCCTCTGACGACCCGACAAAGAACTTTGATGATGGAAAGTTGTTATTTGGACAGTAATGATTGTATTCTGACCCAATATGAAGCGGCTCAACCCAAATCCTATTTTTGAGATCACTCCAAAATATTTAAAAATCGACCGCACTCCTCTGACGACCCGACAAAGGACTTTGATGATGGAAAGTTGTTATTTGGACAGTAATGAATGTATTCTGACCCAATGTGAAGCGGCCCAACCCGAATCCTATTTTTGAGATCACTCCAAAATATTTAAAAATCGACCGCACTCCTCTGACGACCCGACAAAGAACTTTGATGATGGAAAGTTGTTATTTGGACAGTAATGAATGTATTCTGACCCAATATGAAGCGGCCCAACCCGAATCCTATTTTTGAGATCACTCCAAAATATTTAAAAATCGACCGCACTCTTCTGACGACCCGACAAAGAACTTTGATGATGGAAAGTTGTTATTTGGACAGTAATGAATGTATTCTGACCCAATATGAAGCGGCCCAACCCGAATCCTATTTTTGAGATCACTCCAAAATATTTAAAAATCGACCGCACTCCTCTGACGACCCGACAAAGAACTTTGATGATGGAAAGTTGTTATTTGGACAGTAATGAATGTATTCTGACCCAATATGAAGCGGCCCAACCCGAATCCTATTTTTGAGATCACTCCAAAATATTTAAAAATCGACCGCACTCCTCTGACGACCCGACAAAGAACTTTGATGATGGAAAAATGTTATTTGGACAGTAATGAATTTATTCTGACCCAATATGAAGCGGCCCAACCCGAATCCTATTTTTGAGATCACTCCAAAATATTTAAAAATCGACCGCACTCCTCTGACGACCCGACAAAGAACTTTGATGATGGAAAGTTGTTATTTGGACAGTAATGAATGTATTCTGACCCAATATGAAGCGGCCCAACCCGAATCCTATTTTTGAGATCACTCCAAAATATTTAAAAATCGACCGCACTCCTCTGACGACCCGACAAAGAACTTTGATGATGGAAAGTTGTTATTTGGACAGTAATGAATGTATTCTGACCCAATATGAAGCGGCCCAACCCGAATCCTATTTTTGAGATCACTCCAAAATATTTAAAAATCGACCGCACTCCGCTGTCGACCCGACAAAGAACTTTGATGATGAAAAGTTGTTATTTGGACAGTAATGAATGTATTCTGACCCAATATGAAGCGGCCCAACCCGAATCCTATTTTTGAGATAACTCCAAAATATTTAAAATTCGACCGCACTCCTCTGACGACCCGACAAAGAACTTTGATGATGGAAAGTTGTTATTTGGACAGTAATGAATGAATTCTGAACCAATATGAAGCGGCCCAACCCGAATCCTATTTTTGAGATCACTCCAAAATATTTAAAAATCGACCGCACTCCTCTGACGACCCGACAAAGTACTTTGATGATGGAAAGTTGTTATTTGGACAGTAATGAATATATTCTGACCCAATATGAAGCAGCCCAACCCGAATCCTATTTTTGAGATCACAAAAAAATATTTAAAAATCGAGCGCACTCCTCTGACGACCCGACAAAGAACTTTGATGATGGAAAGTTGTTATTTGGACAGAAATGAATGTATTCTGACCCAATATGAAGCGGCCCTACCCGAATCCTATTTTTGAGATCACTCCAAAATATTTAAAAATCGACCGCACTCCTCTGACGACCCGACAAAGAACTTTGATGATGGAAAGTTGTTATTTGGACAGTAATGAATGTATTCTGACCCAATATGAAGCGGCCCAACCCGAATCCTAGTTTTGAGATCACTCCAAAATATTTAAAAATCGACCGCACTCCTCTGACGACCCGACAAAGAACTTTGATGATGGAAAGTTGTTATTTGGACAGTAATGAATGTATTCTGACCCAATATGAAGCGGCCCAACCCGAATCCTATTTTTGAGATCACTCCAAAATATTTAAAAATCGACCGCACTCCTCTGACGACCCGACAAAGAACTTTGATGATGGAAAGTTGTTATTTGGACAGTAATGAATGTATTCTGACCCATTATGAAGCGGCCCAACCCGAATCCTATTTTTGAGATCACTCCAAAATATTTAAAAATCGACCGCACTCCTCTGACGACCCGACAAAGAACTTTGATGATGGAAAGTTGTTATTTGGACAGTAATGAATTTATTCTGACCCAATATGAAGCGGCCCCACCCGAATCCTATTTTTGAGATCACTCCAAAATATTTAAAAATCGACCGCACTCCTCTGACGACCCGACAAAGAACTTTGATGATGGAAAGTTGTTATTTGGACAGTAATGAATGTATTCTGACCCAATATGAAGCGGCCCAACCCGAATCCTATTTTTGAGATCACTCCAAAATATTTAAAAATCGACCGCACTCCTCTGACGACCCGACAAAGAACTTTGATGATGGAAAGTTGTTATTTGGACAGTAATGAATGTATTCTGACCCAATATGAAGCGGCCCAACCCGAATCCTATTTTTGAGATCACTCCAAAATATTTAAAAATCGACCGCACTCCGCTGTCGACCCGACAAAGAACTTTGATGATGAAAAGTTGTTATTTGGACAGTAATGAATGTATTCTGACCCAATATGAAGCGGCCCAACCCGAATCCTATTTTTGAGATCACTCCAAAATATTTAAAAATCGACCGCACTCCTCTGACGACCCGACAAAGTACTTTGATGATGGAAAGTTGTTATTTGGACAGTAATGAATATATTCTGACCCAATATGAAGCAGCCCAACCCGAATCCTATTTTTGAGATCACAAAAAAATATTTAAAAATCGACCGCACTCCTCTGACGACCCGACAAATTACTTTGATGATGGAAAGTTGTTATTTGGACAGTAATGAATATATTCTGACCCAATATGAAGCGGCCCAACCCGAATCCTATTTTTGAGATCACTCCAAAATATTTAAAAATCGAGCGCACTCCTCTGACGACCCGACAAAGAACTTTGATGATGGAAAGTTGTTATTTGGACAGAAATGAATGTATTCTGACCCAATATGAAGCGGCCCTACCCGAATCCTATTTTTGAGATCACTCCAAAATATTTAAAAATCGACCGCACTCCTCTGACGACCCGACAAAGAACTTTGATGATGGAAAGTTGTTATTTGGACAGTAATGAATGTATTCTGACCCAATATGAAGCGGCCCAACCCGAATCCTATTTTTGAGATCACTGCAAAATATTTAAAAATCGACCGCACTCCTCTGACGACCCGACAAAAAGTTTTGATGATGGAAAGTTGTTATTTGGACAGTAATGAATGTATTTTGACCCAATATGAAGCGGCCCAACACGAATCCTATTTTTGAGATCACTCCAAAATATTTAAAAATCGACCGCACTCCTCTGACGACCCAACAAAGAACTTTGATGATGGAAAGTTGTTATTTGGACAGTAATGAATGTATTCTGACCCAATATGAAGCGGACCAACCCGAATCCTATTTTTGAGATCACTCCAAAATATTTAAAAATCGACCGCACTCCTCTGACGACCCGACAAAGAACTTTGATGATGGAAAGTTGTTATTTGGACAGTAATGAATGTATTCTGACCCAGTATGAAGCGGCCCAACCCGAATCCTATTTTTGAGATCACTCCAAAATATTTAAAAATCGACCGTACTTCTCTGACGACCCGACAAAGTACTTTGATGATGGAAAGTTGTTATTTGGACAGTAATAAATGTATTCTGACCCAATATGAAGCGGCCCAACCCGAATCCTATTTTTGAGATCACTCCAAAATATTTAAAAATCGACCGCACTCCTCTGACGACCCGACAAAGAACTTTGATGATGGAAAGTTGTTATTTGGACAGTAATGAATGTATTCTGACCCAATATGAAGCATCCCCAACCCGAATCCTATTTTTGAGATCACTCCAAAATATTTAAAAATCGACCGCACTTCTCTGACGACCCGACAAAGAACTTTGATGATGGAAAGTTGTTATTTGGACAGTAATGAATGTATTCTGACCCAATATGAAGCGGCCCAACCCGAATCCTATTTTTGAGATCACTCCAAAATATTTAAAAATCGACCGCACTCCTCTGACGACCCGACAAAGAACTTTGATGATGGAAAGTTGTTATTTGGACAGTAATGAATGTATTCTGACCCAATATGAAGCGGCCCAACCCGAATCCTATTTTTGAGATCACTCCAAAATATTTAAAAATCGACCGCACTCCTCTGACGACCCGACAAAGAACTTTGATGATGGAAAGTTGTTATTTAGACAGTAATGAATGTATTCTGACCCAATATGAAGCAGCCCAACCCGAATCCTATTTTTGAGATCACTCCAAAATATTTAAAAATCGACCGCACTCCTCTGACTACCCGACAAAGTACTTTGATGATGGAAAGTTGTTACTTGGACAGTAATGAATGTATTCTGACCCAATATGAAGCGGCCCAACCCGAATCCTATTTTTGAGATCACTCCAAAATATTTAAAAATCAACCGCACTCCTCTGACGACCCGACAAAGTACTTTGATGATGGAAAGTTGTTATTTGGACAGTAATGAATGTATTCTGACCCAATATGATGCGGCCCAACCCGAATACTATTTTTGAGATCACTCCAAAATATTTAAAAATTGACCGCACTCCTCTGACAACCCGGCAAAGTACTTTGATGATGGAAAGTTGTTACTTGGACAGTAATGAATGTATTCTGACCCAATATGAAGCGGCCCAACCCGAATCCTATTTTTGAGATCATTCCAAAATATTTAAAAATCGACCGCACTCCTCTGACGACCCGACAAAGGACTTTGATGATGGAAAGTTATTATGTGGACAGTAATGAATGTATTCTGACCCAATATGAAGCGGCCCAACCCAAATCCTATTTTTGAGATCACTCCAAAATATCTAAAAATCGACCGCACTCCTCTGACGACCCGACAAAGAACTTTGATGATGGAAAGTTGTTATTTGGACAGTAATGAATGTATTCTGACCCAATATGAAGCGGCCCAACCCAAATCCTATTTTGGAGATCACTCCAAAATATTTAAAAATCGACCGCACTCCTCTGACGACCCGACAAAGAACTTTGAAGATGGCAAGTTGTTATTTGGACAGTAATGAATGTATTCTGACCCAATATGAAGCGGCCCAACCCGAATCCTATTTTTGAGATCACTCCAAAATATTTAAAAATCGACCGCACTCCTCTGACGACCCGACAAATAACTTTGATGATGGAAAGTTGTTATTTGGACAGTAATGAATGTATTCTGACCCAATATGAAGCGGCCCAACCCGAATCCTATTTTTGAGATCACTCCAAAATATTCAAAAATCGACCGCACTCCTCTGACGACCCGACAAAGAACTTTGATGATGGAAAGTTGTTATTTGGACAGTAATGAATGTATTCCGACCCAATATGAAGCGGCCCAACCCGAATCCTATTTTTGAGATCACTCCAAAATATTTAAAAATCCACCGCACTCCTCTGACGACCAGACAAAGGACTTCGATGATGGAAAGTTGTTATTTGGATAGTAATGAATGTATTCTGACCTACTACAAATCGCGCCAACCCGAATCCTATTTTTGAGATCACTCCAAAATATATAAAAATCGACCGCACTCCTCTGACGACCCGACAAAGGACTTTGATGATGGAAAGTTGTTATTTGGACAGTAATGAATGTATTCTGACCCAATATGAAGCGTCCCAACCCGAATCCTATTTTTGAGATCACTCCAAAATATTTAAAAATCGACCGCACTCCTCTGACGACCCGACAAAGTACTTTGATGATGGAAAGTTGTTACTTGGACAGTAATGAATGTATTCTGACCCAATATGAAGCGGCCCAACCCGAATCCTATTTTTGAGATCACTCCAAAATATTTAAAAATCGACCGCACTCCTCTGACGACCCGACAAAGAACTTTGATGATGGAAAGTTGTTACTTGGACAGTAATGAATGTATTCTGACCCAATATGAAGCGGCCCAACCCGAATCCTATTTTTGAGATCACTCCAAAATATTTAAAAATCAACCGCACTCCTCTGACGACCCGACAAAGAACTTTGATGATGGAAAGTTGTTATTTGGACAGTAATGAATGTATTCCGACCCAATATGAAGCGGCCCAACCCGAATCCTATTTTTGAGATCACTCCAAAATATTTAAAAATCCACCGCACTCCTCTGACGACCAGACAAAGGACTTCGATGATGGAAAGTTGTTATTTGGATAGTAATGAATGTATTCTGACCTACTACAAATCGCGCCAACCCGAATCCTATTTTTGAGATCACTCCAAAATATATAAAAATCGACCGCACTCCTCTGACGACCCGACAAAGGACTTTGATGATGGAAAGTTGTTATTTGGACAGTAATGAATGTATTCTGACCCAATATGAAGCGGCCCAACCCGAATCCTATTTTTGAGATCACTCCAAAATATTTAAAAATCGACCGCACTCCTCTGACGACCCGACAAAGTACTTTGATGATGGAAAGTTGTTACTTGGACAGTAATGAATGTATTCTGACCCAATATGAAGCGGCCCAACCCGAATCCTATTTTTGAGATCACTCCAAAATATTTAAAAATCGACCGCACTCCTCTGACGACCCGACAAAGAACTTTGATGATGGAAAGTTGTTACTTGGACAGTAATGAATGTATTCTGACCCAATAAGAAGCGGCCCAACCCGAATCCTATTTTTGAGATCACTCCAAAATATTTAAAAATCAACCGCACTCCTCTGACGACCCGACAAAGAACTTTGATGATGGAAAGTTGTTATGTGGACAGTAATGAATGTATTCTGACCTAATATGAAGCGGCCCAACCCAAATCCTATTTTTGAGATCACTCCAAAATATTTAAAAATCGACCGCACTCCTCTGACGACCCGACAAAGGACTTTGATGATGGAAAGTTGTTATATGGACAGTAATGAATGTATTCTGACCCAATATGAAGCGGCCCAACCCAAATCCTATTTTTGAGATCGCTCCAAAATATTTAAAAATCGACCGCACTCCTCTGACGACCCGACAAAGAACTTTGATGATGGAAAGTTGTTATTTGGACAGTAATGAATGTATTCTGACCCAATATGAAGCGGCCCAACCCGAATCCTATTTTTGAGATCACTCCAAAATATTTAAAAATCGACCGCACTCCTCTGACGACCCGACAAAGAACTTTGATGATGGAAAGTTGTTATTTGGACAGTAATGAATGTATTCTGACCCAATATGAAGCGGCCCAACCCGAATCCTATTTTTGAGATCACTCCAAAATATTTAAAAATCGACCACACTCCTCTGACGACCCGACAAAGAACTTTGATGATGGAAAGTTGTTATTTGGACAGTTATGAATGTATTCTGACCCAATATGAAGCGGCCCAACCCGAATCCTATTTTTGAGATCACTCCAAAATATTTAAAAATCGACCGCACTCCTCTGACGACCCGACAAAGAACTTTGATGATGGAAAGTTGTTATTTGGACAGTAATGAATGTATTCTGACCCAATATGAAGCGGCCCAACCCGAATCCTATTTTTGAGATCACTCCAAAATCTTTAAAAATCGACCGCACTCCTCTGACGACCCGACAAAGAACTTTGATGATGGAAAGTTGTTATTTGGACAGTAATGAATGTATTCTGACCCAATACGAAGCGGCCCAACACGAATCCTATTTTTGAGATCACTCCAAAATATTTAAAAATCGACCGCACTCCTCTGACGACCCGACAAAGGACTTTGATGATGGAAAGTTGTTATTTGGACAGTAATGAATGTATTCTGACCCAATACGAAGCGGCCCAACCCGAATCCTATTTTAGAGATCACTCCAAAATATTTAAAAATCGACCGCACTCCTCTGACGACCCGACAAAGGACTTTGATGATGGAAAGTTGTTATTTGGATAGTAATGAATGTATTCTGACCTACTACAAATCGCGCCAACCCGAATCCTATTTTTGAGATCACTCCAAAATATATAAAAATCGACCGCACTCCTCTGACGACCCGAAAAAGGACTTTGATGATGGAAAGATATTATTTGGTCAGTAATGAATGTATTCTGACCCAATATGAAGCGGCCCAATCCGAATCCTATTTTTGAGATCACTCCAAAATATTTAAAAATCGCCCGCACTCCTCTGACGACCTGACAAAGGACTTTGATGATGGAAAGTTGTTATTTGGACAGTAATGAATGTATTCTGACCCAATATGAAGCGGCCCAACACGAATCCTATTTTTGAGATCACTCCAAAATACTTAAAAATCGACCGCACTCCTCTGACGACCCGACAAAGGACTTTGATGATGGAAAGTTGTTATTTGGACAGTAATGAATGTATTCTGACGCAATATGAAGCGGGCCAACCCGAATCCTATTTTTGAGATCACTCCAAAATATTTAAAAATCGACCGCACTCCTCTGACGACCCGACAAAGTACTTTGATGATGGAAAGTTGTTACTTGGACAGTAATGAATGTATTCTGACCCAATATGAAGCGGCCCAACCCGAATCCTATTTTTGAGATCACTCCAAAATATTTAAAAATCGACCGCACTCCTCTGACCTCCCGACAAAGAACTTTGATGATGGAAAGTTGTTACTTGGACAGTAATGAATGTATTCTGACCCAATATGAAGCGGCCCAACCCGAATCCTATTTTTGAGATCACTCCAAAATATTTAAAAATCGACCGCACTCCTCTGACGACCCGACAAAGAACTTTGATGATGGAAAGTTGTTATTTGGACAGTAATGAATGTATTCTGACCCAGTATGAAGCGGCCCAACCCGAATCCTATTTTTGAGATCACTCCAAAATATTTAAAAATCGACCGTACTTCTCTGACGACCCGACAAAGTACTTTGATGATGGAAAGTTGTTATTTGGACAGTAATAAATGTATTCTGACCCAATATGAAGCGGCCCAACCCGAATCCTATTTTTGAGATCACTCCAAAATATTTAAAAATCGACCGCACTCCTCTGACGACCCGACAAAGAACTTTGATGATGGAAAGTTGTTATTTGGACAGTAATGAATGTATTCTGACCCAATATGAAGCATCCCCAACCCGAATCCTATTTTTGAGATCACTCCAAAATATTTAAAAATCGACCGCACTTCTCTGACGACCCGACAAAGAACTTTGATGATGGAAAGTTGTTATTTGGACAGTAATGAATGTATTCTGACCCAATATGAAGCGGCCCAACCCGAATCCTATTTTTGAGATCACTCCAAAATATTTTAAAATCGACCGCACTCCTCTGACGACCCGACAAAGAACTTTGATGATGGAAAGTTGTTATTTGGACAGTAATGAATGTATTCTGACCCAATATGAAGCGGCCCAACCCGAATCCTATTTTTGAGATCACTCCAAAATATTTAAAAATCGACCGCACTCCTCTGACGACCCGACAAAGAACTTTGATGATGGAAAGTTGTTATTTAGACAGTAATGAATGTATTCTGACCCAATATGAAGCAGCCCAACCCGAATCCTATTTTTGAGATCACTCCAAAATATTTAAAAATCGACCGCACTCCTCTGACTACCCGACAAAGTACTTTGATGATGGAAAGTTGTTACTTGGACAGTAATGAATGTATTCTGACCCAATATGAAGCGGCCCAACCCGAATCCTATTTTTGAGATCACTCCAAAATATTTAAAAATCAACCGCACTCCTCTGACGACCCGACAAAGTACTTTGATGATGGAAAGTTGTTATTTGGACAGTAATGAATGTATTCTGACCCAATATGATGCAGCCCAACCCGAATACTATTTTTGAGATCACTCCAAAATATATAAAAATCGACCGCACTCCTCTGACGACCCGACAAAGAACTTTGATGATGGAAAGTTGTTATGTGGACAGTAATGAATGTATTCTGACCTAATATGAAGCGGCCCAACCCAAATCCTATTTTTGAGATCACTCCAAAATATTTAAAAATCGACCGCACTCCTCTGACGACCCGACAAAGGACTTTGATGATGGAAAGTTGTTATTTGGACAGTAATGAATGTATTCTGACCCAATATGAAGCGGCCCAACCCAAATCCTATTTTTGAGATCGCTCCAAAATATTTAAAAATCGACCGCACTCCTCTGACGACCCGACAAAGAACTTTGATGATGGAAAGTTGTTATTTGGACAGTAATGAATGTATTCTGACCCAATATGAAGCGGCCCAACCCGAATCCTATTTTTGAGATCACTCCAAAATATTTAAAAATCGACCGCACTCCTCTGACGACCCGACAAAGAACTTTGATGATGGAAAGTTGTTATTTGGACAGTAATGAATGTATTCTGACCCAATATGAAGCGGCCCAACCCGAATCCTATTTTTGAGATCACTCCAAAATATTTAAAAATCGACCACACTCCTCTGACGACCCGACAAAGAACTTTGATGATGGAAAGTTGTTATTTGGACAGTTATGAATGTATTCTGACCCAATATGAAGCGGCCCAACCCGAATCCTATTTTTGAGATCACTCCAAAATATTTAAAAATCGACCGCACTCCTCTGACGACCCGACAAAGAACTTTGATGATGGAAAGTTGTTATTTGGACAGTAATGAATGTATTCTGACCCAATATGAAGCGGCCCAACCCGAATCCTATTTTTGAGATCACTCCAAAATCTTTAAAAATCGACCGCACTCCTCTGACGACCCGACAAAGAACTTTGATGATGGAAAGTTGTTATTTGGACAGTAATGAATGTATTCTGACCCAATACGAAGCGGCCCAACACGAATCCTATTTTTGAGATCACTCCAAAATATTTAAAAATCGACCGCACTCCTCTGACGACCCGACAAAGGACTTTGATGATGGAAAGTTGTTATTTGGACAGTAATGAATGTATTCTGACCCAATACGAAGCGGCCCAACCCGAATCCTATTTTAGAGATCACTCCAAAATATTTAAAAATCGACCGCACTCCTCTGACGACCCGACAAAGGACTTTGATGATGGAAAGTTGTTATTTGGATAGTAATGAATGTATTCTGACCTACTACAAATCGCGCCAACCCGAATCCTATTTTTGAGATCACTCCAAAATATATAAAAATCGACCGCACTCCTCTGACGACCCGAAAAAGGACTTTGATGATGGAAAGATATTATTTGGTCAGTAATGAATGTATTCTGACCCAATATGAAGCGGCCCAATCCGAATCCTATTTTTGAGATCACTCCAAAATATTTAAAAATCGCCCGCACTCCTCTGACGACCTGACAAAGGACTTTGATGATGGAAAGTTGTTATTTGGACAGTAATGAATGTATTCTGACCCAATATGAAGCGGCCCAACCCGAATCCTATTTTTGAGATCACTCCAAAATATTTAAAAATCGACCGCACTCCTCTGACGACCCGACAAAGAACTTTGATGATGGAAAGTTGTTATTTGGACAGTAATGAATGTATTCTGACCCAATATGAAGCGGCCCAACCCGAATCCTATTTTTGAGATCACTCCAAAATCTTTAAAAATCGACCGCACTCCTCTGACGACCCGACAAAGAACTTTGATGATGGAAAGTTGTTATTTGGACAGTAATGAATGTATTCTGACCCAATACGAAGCGGCCCAACACGAATCCTATTTTTGAGATCACTCCAAAATATTTAAAAATCGACCGCACTCCTCTGACGACCCGACAAAGGACTTTGATGATGGAAAGTTGTTATTTGGACAGTAATGAATGTATTCTGACCCAATACGAAGCGGCCCAACCCGAATCCTATTTTAGAGATCACTCCAAAATATTTAAAAATCGACCGCACTCCTCTGACGACCCGACAAAGGACTTTGATGATGGAAAGTTGTTATTTGGATAGTAATGAATGTATTCTGACCTACTACAAATCGCGCCAACCCGAATCCTATTTTTGAGATCACTCCAAAATATATAAAAATCGACCGCACTCCTCTGACGACCCGAAAAAGGACTTTGATGATGGAAAGATATTATTTGGTCAGTAATGAATGTATTCTGACCCAATATGAAGCGGCCCAATCCGAATCCTATTTTTGAGATCACTCCAAAATATTTAAAAATCGCCCGCACTCCTCTGACGACCTGACAAAGGACTTTGATGATGGAAAGTTGTTATTTGGACAGTAATGAATGTATTCTGACCCAATATGAAGCGGCTCAACACGAATCCTATTTTTGAGATCACTCCAAAATACTTAAAAATCGACCGCACTCCTCTGACGACCCGACAAAGGACTTTGATGATGGAAAGTTGTTATTTGGACAGTAATGAATGTATTCTGACGCAATATGAAGCGGGCCAACCCGAATCCTATTTTTGAGATCACTCCAAAATATTTAAAAATCGACCGCACTCCTCTGACGACCCGACAAAGTACTTTGATGATGGAAAGTTGTTACTTGGACAGTAATGAATGTATTCTGACCCAATATGAAGCGGCCCAACCCGAATCCTAATTTTGAGATCACTCCAAAATATTTAAAAATCGACCGCACTCCTCTGACCTCCCGACAAAGAACTTTGATGATGGAAAGTTGTTACTTGGACAGTAATGAATGTATTCTGACCCAATATGAAGCGGCCCAACCCGAATCCTATTTTTGAGATCACTCCAAAATATTTAAAAATCAACCGCACTCCTCTGACGACCCGACAAAGAACTTTGATGATGGAAAGTTGTTATGTGGACAGTAATGAATGTATTCTGACCCAATATGAAGCGGCCCAACCCAAATCCTATTTTTGAGATCACTCCAAAATATTAAAAAATCGACCGCACTCCTCTGACGACCCGACAAAGGACTTTGATGATGGAAAGTTGTTATTTGAACAGTAATGAATGTATTCTGACCCAATATGAAGCGGCCCAACCCAAATCCTATTTTTGAGATCACTCCAAAATATTTAAAAATCGACCGCACTCCTCTGACGACCCGACAAAGAACTTTGATGATGGAAAGTTGTTATTTGGACAGTAATGAATGTATTCTGACCCAATATGAAGCGGCCCAACCCGAATCCTATTTTTGAGATCACTCCAAAATATTTAAAAATCGACCGCACTCCTCTGACGACCCGACAAAGAACTTTGATGATGGAAAGTTGTTATTTGGACAGTAATGAATGTATTCTGACCCAATATGAAGCAACCCAACCCGAATCCTATTTTTGAGATCACTCCAAAATATTTAAAAATCGACCACACTCCTCTGACGACCCGACAAAGAACTTTGATGATGGAAAGTTGTTATTTGGACAGTTATGAATGTATTCTGACCCAATATGAAGCAGCTCAACCCGAATCCTATTTTTGAGATCACTCCAAAATATTTAAAAATCGACCGCACTCCTCTGACGACCCGACAAAGAACTTTGATGATAGAAAGTTGTTATTTGAACAGTAATGAATGTATTCTGACCCAATATGAAGCGGCCCAACCCGAATCCTATTTTTGAGATCACTCCAAAATCTTTAAAAATCGACCGCACTCCTCTGACGACCCTACAAAGGACTTTGATGATGGAAAGTTGTTATTTGGACAGTAATGAATGTATTCTGACCCAATATGAAGCGGCCCAACCCGAATCCTATTTTTGAGATCACTCCAAAATATTTAAAACTCGACCACACTCCTCTGACGACCCGACAAAGAACTTTGATGATGGAAAGTTGTTATTTGGACAGTAATGAATGTATTCTGACCCAATATGAAGCGGTCCAACCCGAATCCTATTTTTGAGATCACTCCAAAATCTTTAAAAATAGACCGCACTCCTCTGACGACCCGACAAAGAACTTTGATGATGGAAAGTTGTTATTTGGACAGTAATGAATGTATTCTGGCCCAATACGAAGCGGCCCAACACGAATCCTATTTTTGAGATCACTCCAAAATATTTAAAAATCGACCGCACTCCTCTGACGACCCGACAAAGGACTCTGATGATGGAAAGTTGTTATTTGGATAGTAATGAATGTATTCTGATCTACTACAAATCGCGCCAACCCGAATCCTATTTTTGAGATCACTCCAAAATATATAAAAATCGACCGCACTCCTCTGACGACCCGAAAAAGGACTTTGATGATGGAAAGATATTATTTGGTCAGTAATGGATGTATTCTGACCGAATATGAAGCGGCCCAACCCGAATCCTATTTTTGAGATCACTCCAAAATATTTAAAAATCGCCCGCACTCCTCTGACGACCTGACAAAGGACTTTGATGATGGAAAGTTGTTATTTGGACAGTAATGAATGTATTCTGACCCAATATGAAGCGGCCCAACACGAATCCTATTTTTGAGATCACTCCAAAATATTTAAAAATCGACCGCACTCCTCTGACGACCCGACAAAGGACTTTGATGATGGAAAGTTGTTATTTGGACAGTAATGAATGTATTCTGACGCAGTATGAAGCGGGCCAACCCGAATCCTATTTTTGAGATCACTCCAAAATATTTAAAAATCGACCGCACTCCTCTGACGACCCGACAAAGGACTTTGATGATGGAAAGTTGTTATTTGGATAGTAATGAATGTATTCTGACCCAATATGAAGCAGCCCAACCCGAATCCTATTTTTGAGATCACTCCAAAATATTTAAAAATTGACCGCACTCCTCTGACGACCCGACAAAGGACTTTGATGATGGAAAGTTGTTATTTGGACAGTAATGAATGAATTCTGACCCAATATAAAGCGGTCCAACCCGAATCCTATTTTTGAGACTACTCCAAAATATATAAAAATCGACCGCACTCCTCTGACGACCCGACAAAGGACTTTGATGATGGAAAGTTGTTATTTGGACAGTAATGAATGTATTCTGACCCAATATGAAGCGGCCCAACCCGAATCCTATTTTTGAGATCACTCCAAAATATTTAAAAATCGACCGCACTCCTCTGACGACCCGACAAAGAACTTTGATGATGGAAAGTTGTTATTTGGACAGTAATGAATGTATTCTGACCCAATATGAAGCGGCCCAACCCGAATCCTATTTTTGAGATCACTCCAAAATATTTAAAAATCCACCGCACTCCTCTGACGACCCGACAAAGGACTTCGATGATGGAAAGTTGTTATTTGGATAGTAATGAATGTATTCTGACCTACTACAAATCGCGCCAACTCGAATCCTATTTTTGAGATCACTCCAAAATATATAAACATCGACCGCACTCTGACGACCCGACAAAGGACTTTGATGATGGAAAGTTGTTATTTGGACAGTAACGAATGTATTCTGACCCAATATGAAGCGGCCCAACCCGAATCCTATTTTTGAGATCACTCCAAAATATTTAAAAATCGACCGCACTCCTCTGACGACCCGACAAAGTACTTTGATGATGGAAAGTTGTTACTTGGATAGTAATGAATGTATTCTGATCCAATATGAAGCGGCCCAACCCGAATCCTGTTTTTGAGATCACTCCTAAATATTTAAAAATCGACCGCACTCCTCTGACGACCCGACAAAGAACTTTGATGATGGATAGTTGTTATTTGGACAGTAATGAATGTATTCTGACCCAATATGAAGCGGCCCAACCCAAATCCTATTTTTGAGATCACTCCAAAATATTTAAAAATCGACCGCACTCCTCTGACGACCCGACAAAGAACTTTGATGATGGAAAGTTGTTATTTGGACAGTAATGAATGTATTCTGACCCAATATGAAGCGGTCCAACCCGAATCCTATTTTTGAGATCACTCCAAAATATTTAAAAATCGACCGCACTCCTCTGACGACCCGACAAAGAACTTTGATGATGGAAAGTTGTTATTTGGACAGTAATGAATGTATTCTGGCCCAATATGAAGCGGCTCAACCCGAATCCTATTTTTGAGATCACTCCAAAATATTTAAAAATCGACCGCACTCCTCTGACGACCCGACAAAGAACTTTGATGATGGAAAGTTGTTATTTGGACAGTAATGAATGTATTCTGACCCAATATGAAGCGGCCCAACCCGAATCCTATTTTTGAGATCACTCCAAAATATTTAAAAATCGACCGCACTCCTCTGACGACCCGACAAAGAACTTTGATGATGGAAAGTTGCTATTTGGACAGTAATGAATGTATTCTGACCCAATATGAAGCGGCCCAACCCGAATCCTATTTTTGAGATCACTCCAAAATCTTTAAAAATCGACCGCACTCCTCTGACGACCCGACAAAGAACTTTGATGATGGAAAGTTGTTATTTGGACAGTAATGAATGTATTCTGACCCAATACGAAGCGGCCCAACACGAATCCTATTTTTGAGATCACTCCAAAATATTTAAAAATCGACCGCACTCCTCTGACGACCCGACAAAGGACTTTGATGATGGAAAGTTGTTATTTGGACAGTAATGAATGTATTCTGACCCAATATGAAGCGGCCCAACCCGAATCCTATTTTAGAGATCACTCCAAAATATTTAAAAATCGACCGCACTCCTCTGACGACCCGACAAAGGACTTTGATGATGGAAAGTTGTTATTTGGACAGTAATGAATGTATTCTGACCCAATATGAAGCGGCCCAACCCGAATCCTTATTTTGAGACCACTCCAAAATATATAAAAATCGACCGCACTCCTCTGACGACCCGACAAAGGACTTTGATGATGGAAAGTTGATATTTGGATAGTAATGAAAGTATTCTGACCCAATATGAAGCGGCCCAACCCGAATCCTATTTTTGAGATCACTCCAAAATATTTAAAAATCGACCGCACTCCTCTGACGACCCGACAAAGGACTTTGATGATGGAAAGTTGTTATTTGGATAGTAATGAATGAATTCTGACCCAATATGAAGCGGTCCAACCCGAATCCTATTTTTGAGACCACTCCAAAATATATAAAAATCGACCGCACTCCTCTGACGACCCGACAAAGGACTTTGATGATGGAAAGTTGTTATTTTGACAGTAATGAATGTATTCTGACCCAATATGAAGCGGCCCAACCCGAAACCTATTTTTGAGATCACTCCAAAATATTTAAAAATCGACCGCACTTCTCTGACGAACCGACAAAGGACTTTGATGATGGAAAGTTGTTATTTGGATAGTAATGAATGTATTCTGACCTACTACAAATCGCGCCAACCCGAATCCTATTTTTGAGATCACTCCAAAATATATAAAAATCGACCGCACTCCTCTGACGACCCGACAAAGGACTTTGATGATGGAAAGTTATTATTTGGACAGTAATGAATGTATTCTGACCCAATATGAAGCAGCCCAACCCGAATCCTATTTTTGAGATCACTCCAAAATATATAAAAATCGACCGCACTCCTCTGACGACCCGAAAAAGGATTTTGATGATGGAAAGTTATTATTTGGTCAGTAATGAATGTATTCTGACCGAATATGAAGCGACCCAACCCGAATCCTATTTTTGAGATCACTCCAAAATATTTAAAAATCGCCCGCACTCCTCTGACGACCTGACAAAGGACTTTGATGATGGAAAGTTGTTATTTGGACAGTAATGAATGTATTCTGACCCAATATGAAGCGGCCCAACACGAATCCTATTTTTGAGATCACTCCAAAATATTTAAAAATCGACCGCACTCCTCTGACGACCCGACAAAGGACTTTGATGATGGAAAAATGTTATTTGGACAGTAATGAATGTATTCTGACGCAATATGAAGCGGGCCAACCCGAATCCTATTTTTGAGATCACTCCAAAATATTTAAAAATCGACCGCACTCCTCTGACGACCCGACAAAGAACTTTGATGATGGAAAGTTGTTATTTGGACAGTAATGAATGTATTCTGACCCAATACGAAGCGGCCCAACACGAATCCTATTTTTGAGATCACTCCAAAATATTTAAAAATCGACCGCACTCCTCTGACGACCCGACAAAGGACTTTGATGATGGAAAGTTGTTATTTGGACAGTAATGAATGTATTCTGACCCAATATGAAGCGGCCCAACCCGAATCCTATTTTTGAGATCACTCCAAAATATTTAAAAATCAACCGCACTCCTCTGACGACCCGACAAAGAACTTTGATGATGGAAAGTTGTTATGTGGACAGTAATGAATGTATTCTGACCCAATATGAAGCGGCCCAACCCAAATCCTATTTTTGAGATCACTCCAAAATATTTAAAAATCGACCGCACTCCTCTGACGACCCGACAAAGGACTTTGATGATGGAAAGTTGTTATTTGAACAGTAATGAATGTATTCTGACCCAATATGAAGCGGCCCAACCCAAATCCTATTTTTGAGATCACTCCAAAATATTTAAAAATCGACCGCACTCCTCTGACGACCCGACAAAGAACTTTGATGATGGAAAGTTGTTATTTGGACAGTAATGAATGTATTCTGACCCAATATGAAGCGGCCCAACCCGAATCCTATTTTTGAGATCACTCCAAAATATTTAAAAATCGACCGCACTCCTCTGACGACCCGACAAAGAACTTTGATGATGGAAAGTTGTTATTTGGACAGTAATGAATGTATTCTGACCCAATATGAAGCAACCCAACCCGAATCCTATTTTTGAGATCACTCCAAAATATTTAAAAATCGACCACACTCCTCTGACGACCCGACAAAGAACTTTGATGATGGAAAGTTGTTATTTGGACAGTTATGAATGTATTCTGACCCAATATGAAGCAGCTCAACCCGAATCCTATTTTTGAGATCACTCCAAAATATTTAAAAATCGACCGCACTCCTCTGACGACCCGACAAAGAACTTTGATGATAGAAAGTTGTTATTTGAACAGTAATGAATGTATTCTGACCCAATATGAAGCGGCCCAACCCGAATCCTATTTTTGAGATCACTCCAAAATCTTTAAAAATCGACCGCACTCCTCTGACGACCCGACAAAGGACTTTGATGATGGAAAGTTGTTATTTGGACAGTAATGAATGTATTCTGACCCAATATGAAGCGGCCCAACCCGAATCCTATTTTTGAGATCACTCCAAAATATTTAAAACTCGACCACACTCCTCTGACGACCCGACAAAGAACTTTGATGATGGAAAGTTGTTATTTGGACAGTAATGAATGTATTCTGACCCAATATGAAGCGGTCCAACCCGAATCCTATTTTTGAGATCACTCCAAAATCTTTAAAAATCGACCGCACTCCTCTGACGACCCGACAAAGAACTTTGATGATGGAAAGTTGTTATTTGGACAGTAATGAATGTATTCTGGCCCAATACGAAGCGGCCCAACACGAATCCTATTTTTGAGATCACTCCAAAATATTTAAAAATCGACCGCACTCCTCTGACGACCCGACAAAGGACTCTGATGATGGAAAGTTGTTATTTGGATAGTAATGAATGTATTCTGACCTACTACAAATCGCGCCAACCCGAATCCTATTTTTGAGATCACTCCAAAATATATAAAAATCGACCGCACTCCTCTGACGACCCGAAAAAGGACTTTGATGATGGAAAGATATTATTTGGTCAGTAATGGATGTATTCTGACCGAATATGAAGCGGCCCAACCCGAATCCTATTTTTGAGATCACTCCAAAATATTTAAAAATCGCCCGCACTCCTCTGACGACCTGACAAAGGACTTTGATGATGGAAAGTTGTTATTTGGACAGTAATGAATGTATTCTGACCCAATATGAAGCGGCCCAACACGAATCCTATTTTTGAGATCACTCCAAAATATTTAAAAATCGACCGCACTCCTCTGACGACCCGACAAAGGACTTTGATGATGGAAAGTTGTTATTTGGACAGTAATGAATGTATTCTGACGCAGTATGAAGCGGGCCAACCCGAATCCTATTTTTGAGATCACTCCAAAATATTTAAAAATCGACCGCACTCCTCTGACGACCCGACAAAGGACTTTGATGATGGAAAGTTGTTATTTGGATAGTAATGAATGTATTCTGACCCAATATGAAGCAGCCCAACCCGAATCCTATTTTTGAGATCACTCCAAAATATTTAAAAATTGACCGCACTCCTCTGACGACCCGACAAAGGACTTTGATGATGGAAAGTTGTTATTTGGACAGTAATGAATGAATTCTGACCCAATATAAAGCGGTCCAACCCGAATCCTATTTTTGAGACCACTCCAAAATATATAAAAATCGACCGCACTCCTCTGACGACCCGACAAAGGACTTTGATGATGGAAAGTTGTTATTTGGACAGTAATGAATGTATTCTGACCCAATATGAAGCGGCCCAACCCGAATCCTATTTTTGAGATCACTCCAAAATATTTAAAAATCGACCGCACTCCTCTGACGACCCGACAAAGAACTTTGATGATGGAAAGTTGTTATTTGGACAGTAATGAATGTATTCTGACCCAATATGAAGCGGCCCAACCCGAATCCTATTTTTGAGATCACTCCAAAATATTTAAAAATCCACCGCACTCCTCTGACGACCCGACAAAGGACTTCGATGATGGAAAGTTGTTATTTGGATAGTAATGAATGTATTCTGACCTACTACAAATCGCGCCAACTCGAATCCTATTTTTGAGATCACTCCAAAATATATAAACATCGACCGCACTCTGACGACCCGACAAAGGACTTTGATGATGGAAAGTTGTTATTTGGACAGTAACGAATGTATTCTGACCCAATATGAAGCGGCCCAACCCGAATCCTATTTTTGAGATCACTCCAAAATATTTAAAAATCGACCGCACTCCTCTGACGACCCGACAAAGTACTTTGATGATGGAAAGTTGTTACTTGGATAGTAATGAATGTATTCTGATCCAATATGAAGCGGCCCAACCCGAATCCTGTTTTTGAGATCACTCCTAAATATTTAAAAATCGACCGCACTCCTCTGACGACCCGACAAAGAACTTTGATGATGGATAGTTGTTATTTGGACAGTAATGAATGTATTCTGACCCAATACGAAGCGGCCCAACCCGAATCCTATTTTAGAGATCACTCCAAAATATTTAAAAATCGACCGCACTCCTCTGACGACCCGACAAAGGACTTTGATGATGGAAAGTTGTTATTTGGATAGTAATGAATGTATTCTGACCTACTACAAATCGCGCCAACCCGAATCCTATTTTTGAGATCACTCCAAAATATATAAAAATCGACCGCACTCCTCTGACGACCCGAAAAAGGACTTTGATGATGGAAAGATATTATTTGGTCAGTAATGAATGTATTCTGACCCAATATGAAGCGGCCCAATCCGAATCCTATTTTTGAGATCACTCCAAAATATTTAAAAATCGCCCGCACTCCTCTGACGACCTGACAAAGGACTTTGATGATGGAAAGTTGTTATTTGGACAGTAATGAATGTATTCTGACCCAATATGAAGCGGCTCAACACGAATCCTATTTTTGAGATCACTCCAAAATACTTAAAAATCGACCGCACTCCTCTGACGACCCGACAAAGGACTTTGATGATGGAAAGTTGTAATTTGGACAGTAATGAATGTATTCTGACGCAATATGAAGCGGGCCAACCCGAATCCTATTTTTGAGATCACTCCAAAATATTTAAAAATCGACCGCACTCCTCTGACGACCCGACAAAGTACTTTGATGATGGAAAGTTGTTACTTGGACAGTAATGAATGTATTCTGACCCAATATGAAGCGGCCCAACCCGAATCCTAATTTTGAGATCACTCCAAAATATTTAAAAATCGACCGCACTCCTCTGACCTCCCGACAAAGAACTTTGATGATGGAAAGTTGTTACTTGGACAGTAATGAATGTATTCTGACCCAATATGAAGCGGCCCAACCCGAATCCTATTTTTGAGATCACTCCAAAATATTTAAAAATCAACCGCACTCCTCTGACGACCCGACAAAGAACTTTGATGATGGAAAGTTGTTATGTGGACAGTAATGAATGTATTCTGACCCAATATGAAGCGGCCCAACCCAAATCCTATTTTTGAGATCACTCCAAAATATTTAAAAATCGACCGCACTCCTCTGACGACCCGACAAAGGACTTTGATGATGGAAAGTTGTTATTTGAACAGTAATGAATGTATTCTGACCCAATATGAAGCGGCCCAACCCAAATCCTATTTTTGAGATCACTCCAAAATATTTAAAAATCGACCGCACTCCTCTGACGACCCGACAAAGAACTTTGATGATGGAAAGTTGTTATTTGGACAGTAATGAATGTATTCTGACCCAATATGAAGCGGCCCAACCCGAATCCTATTTTTGAGATCACTCCAAAATATTTAATAATCGACCGCACTCCTCTGACGACCCGACAAAGAACTTTGATGATGGAAAGTTGTTATTTGGACAGTAATGAATGTATTCTGACCCAATATGAAGCAACCCAACCCGAATCCTATTTTTGAGATCACTCCAAAATATTTAAAAATCGACCACACTCCTCTGACGACCCGACAAAGAACTTTGATGATGGAAAGTTGTTATTTGGACAGTTATGAATGTATTCTGACCCAATATGAAGCAGCTCAACCCGAATCCTATTTTTGAGATCACTCCAAAATATTTAAAAATCGACCGCACTCCTCTGACGACCCGACAAAGAACTTTGATGATAGAAAGTTGTTATTTGAACAGTAATGAATGTATTCTGACCCAATATGAAGCGGCCCAACCCGAATCCTATTTTTGAGATCACTCCAAAATCTTTAAAAATCGACCGCACTCCTCTGACGACCCGACAAAGGACTTTGATGATGGAAAGTTGTTATTTGGACAGTAATGAATGTATTCTGACCCAATATGAAGCGGCCCAACCCGAATCCTATTTTTGAGATCACTCCAAAATATTTAAAACTCGACCACACTCCTCTGACGACCCGACAAAGAACTTTGATGATGGAAAGTTGTTATTTGGACAGTAATGAATGTATTCTGACCCAATATGAAGCGGTCCAACCCGAATCCTATTTTTGAGATCACTCCAAAATCTTTAAAAATCGACCGCACTCCTCTGACGACCCGACAAAGAACTTTGATGATGGAAAGTTGTTATTTGGACAGTAATGAATGTATTCTGGCCCAATACGAAGCGGCCCAACACGAATCCTATTTTTGAGATCACTCCAAAATATTTAAAAATCGACCGCACTCCTCTGACGACCCGACAAAGGACTCTGATGATGGAAAGTTGTTATTTGGATAGTAATGAATGTATTCTGACCTACTACAAATCGCGCCAACCCGAATCCTATTTTTGAGATCACTCCAAAATATATAAAAATCGACCGCACTCCTCTGACGACCCGAAAAAGGACTTTGATGATGGAAAGATATTATTTGGTCAGTAATGGATGTATTCTGACCGAATATGAAGCGGCCCAACCCGAATCCTATTTTTGAGATCACTCCAAAATATTTAAAAATCGCCCGCACTCCTCTGACGACCTGACAAAGGACTTTGATGATGGAAAGTTGTTATTTGGACAGTAATGAATGTATTCTGACCCAATATGAAGCGGCCCAACACGAATCCTATTTTTGAGATCACTCCAAAATATTTAAAAATCGACCGCACTCCTCTGACGACCCGACAAAGGACTTTGATGATGGAAAGTTGTTATTTGGACAGTAATGAATGTATTCTGACGCAGTATGAAGCGGGCCAACCCGAATCCTATTTTTGAGATCACTCCAAAATATTTAAAAATCGACCGCACTCCTCTGACGACCCGACAAAGGACTTTGATGATGGAAAGTTGTTATTTGGATAGTAATGAATGTATTCTGACCCAATATGAAGCAGCCCAACCCGAATCCTATTTTTGAGATCACTCCAAAATATTTAAAAATTGACCGCACTCCTCTGACGACCCGACAAAGGACTTTGATGATGGAAAGTTGTTATTTGGACAGTAATGAATGAATTCTGACCCAATATAAAGCGGTCCAACCCGAATCCTATTTTTGAGACCACTCCAAAATATATAAAAATCGACCGCACTCCTCTGACGACCCGACAAAGGACTTTGATGATGGAAAGTTGTTATTTGGACAGTAATGAATGTATTCTGACCCAATATGAAGCGGCCCAACCCGAATCCTATTTTTGAGATCACTCCAAAATATTTAAAAATCGACCGCACTCCTCTGACGACCCGACAAAGAACTTTGATGATGGAAAGTTGTTATTTGGACAGTAATGAATGTATTCTGACCCAATATGAAGCGGCCCAACCCGAATCCTATTTTTGAGATCACTCCAAAATATTTAAAAATCCACCGCACTCCTCTGACGACCCGACAAAGGACTTCGATGATGGAAAGTTGTTATTTGGATAGTAATGAATGTATTCTGACCTACTACAAATCGCGCCAACTCGAATCCTATTTTTGAGATCACTCCAAAATATATAAACATCGACCGCACTCTGACGACCCGACAAAGGACTTTGATGATGGAAAGTTGTTATTTGGACAGTAACGAATGTATTCTGACCCAATATGAAGCGGCCCAACCCGAATCCTATTTTTGAGATCACTCCAAAATATTTAAAAATCGACCGCACTCCTCTGACGACCCGACAAAGTACTTTGATGATGGAAAGTTGTTACTTGGATAGTAATGAATGTATTCTGATCCAATATGAAGCGGCCCAACCCGAATCCTGTTTTTGAGATCACTCCTAAATATTTAAAAATCGACCGCACTCCTCTGACGACCCGACAAAGAACTTTGATGATGGATAGTTGTTATTTGGACAGTAATGAATGTATTCTGACCCAATATGAAGCGGCCCAACCCAAATCCTATTTTTGAGATCACTCCAAAATATTTAAAAATCGACCGCACTCCTCTGACGACCCGACAAAGAACTTTGATGATGGAAAGTTGTTATTTGGACAGTAATGAATGTATTCTGGCCCAATATGAAGCGGCTCAACCCGAATCCTATTTTTGAGATCACTCCAAAATATTTAAAAATCGACCGCACTCCTCTGACGACCCGACAAAGAACTTTGATGATGGAAAGTTGTTATTTGGACAGTAATGAATGTATTCTGACCCAATATGAAGCGGCCCAACCCGAATCCTATTTTTGAGATCACTCCAAAATATTTAAAAATCGACCGCACTCCTCTGACGACCCGACAAAGAACTTTGATGATGGAAAGTTGCTATTTGGACAGTAATGAATGTATTCTGACCCAATATGAAGCGGCCCAACCCGAATCCTATTTTTGAGATCACTCCAAAATCTTTAAAAATCGACCGCACTCCTCTGACGACCCGACAAAGAACTTTGATGATGGAAAGTTGTTATTTGGACAGTAATGAATGTATTCTGACCCAATACGAAGCGGCCCAACACGAATCCTATTTTTGAGATCACTCCAAAATATTTAAAAATCGACCGCACTCCTCTGACGACCCGACAAAGGACTTTGATGATGGAAAGTTGTTATTTGGACAGTAATGAATGTATTCTGACCCAATATGAAGCGGCCCAACCCGAATCCTATTTTAGAGATCACTCCAAAATATTTAAAAATCGACCGCACTCCTCTGACGACCCGACAAAGGACTTTGATGATGGAAAGTTGTTATTTGGACAGTAATGAATGTATTCTGACCCAATATGAAGCGGCCCAACCCGAATCCTTATTTTGAGACCACTCCAAAATATATAAAAATCGACCGCACTCCTCTGACGACCCGACAAAGGACTTTGATGATGGAAAGTTGATATTTGGATAGTAATGAAAGTATTCTGACCCAATATGAAGCGGCCCAACCCGAATCCTATTTTTGAGATCACTCCAAAATATTTAAAAATCGACCGCACTCCTCTGACGACCCGACAAAGGACTTTGATGATGGAAAGTTGTTATTTGGATAGTAATGAATGAATTCTGACCCAATATGAAGCGGTCCAACCCGAATCCTATTTTTGAGACCACTCCAAAATATATAAAAATCGACCGCACTCCTCTGACGACCCGACAAAGGACTTTGATGATGGAAAGTTGTTATTTTGACAGTAATGAATGTATTCTGACCCAATATGAAGCGGCCCAACCCGAAACCTATTTTTGAGATCACTCCAAAATATTTAAAAATCGACCGCACTTCTCTGACGAACCGACAAAGGACTTTGATGATGGAAAGTTGTTATTTGGATAGTAATGAATGTATTCTGACCTACTACAAATCGCGCCAACCCGAATCCTATTTTTGAGATCACTCCAAAATATATAAAAATCGACCGCACTCCTCTGACGACCCGACAAAGGACTTTGATGATGGAAAGTTATTATTTGGACAGTAATGAATGTATTCTGACCCAATATGAAGCAGCCCAACCCGAATCCTATTTTTGAGATCACTCCAAAATATATAAAAATCGACCGCACTCCTCTGACGACCCGAAAAAGGATTTTGATGATGGAAAGATATTATTTGGTCAGTAATGAATGTATTCTGACCGAATATGAAGCGACCCAACCCGAATCCTATTTTTGAGATCACTCCAAAATATTTAAAAATCGCCCGCACTCCTCTGACGACCTGACAAAGGACTTTGATGATGGAAAGTTGTTATTTGGACAGTAATGAATGTATTCTGACCCAATATGAAGCGGCCCAACACGAATCCTATTTTTGAGATCACTCCAAAATATTTAAAAATCGACCGCACTCCTCTGACGACCCGACAAAGGACTTTGATGATGGAAAAATGTTATTTGGACAGTAATGAATGTATTCTGACGCAATATGAAGCGGGCCAACCCGAATCCTATTTTTGAGATCACTCCAAAATATTTAAAAATCGACCGCACTCCTCTGACGACCCGACAAAGGACTTTGATGATGGAAAGTTGTTATTTGGATAGTAATGAATGTATTCTGACCCAATATGAAGCGGCCCAACCCGAATCCTATTTTTGAGATCACTCCAAAATATTTAAAAATTGACCGCACTCCTCTGACGACCCGACAAAGGACTTTGATGATGGAAAGTTGTTATTTGGACAGTAATGAATGAATTCTGACCCAATATGAAGCGGTCCGACCCGAATCCAATTTTTGAGACCACTCCAAAATATATAAAAATCGACCGCACTCCTCTGACGACCCGACAAAGGACTTTGATGATGGAAAGTTGTTATTTGGACAGTAATGAATGTATTCTGACCCAATATGAAGCGGCCCAATCTGAATCCTATTTTTGAGATCACTCCAAAATATTTAAAAATCGACCGCACTCCTCTGACGACCCGACAAAGAACTTTGATGATGGAAAGTTGTTATTTGGACAGTTATGAATGTATTCTGACCCAATATGAAGCGGCCCAACCCGAATCCTATTTTTGAGATCACTCCAAAATATTTAAAAATCGACCGCACTCCTCTGACGACCCGACAAAGAACTTTGATGATGGAAAGTTGTTATTTGGACAGTAATGAATGTATTCTGACCCAATATGAAGCGGCCCAACCCGAATCCTATTTTTGAGATCACTCCAAAATCTTTAAAAATCGACCGCACTCCTCTGACGACCCGACAAAGAACTTTGATGATGGAAAGTTGTTATTTGGACAGTAATGAATGTATTCTGACCCAATACGAAGCGGCCTAACACGAATCCTATTTTTGAGATCACTCCAAAATATTTAAAAATCGACCGCACTCCTCTGACGACCCGACAAAGGACTCTGATGATGGAAAGTTGTTATTTGGATAGTAATGAATGTATTCTGACCTACTACAAATCGCGCCAACCCGAATCCTATTTTAGAGATCACTCCAAAATATATAAAAATCGACCGCACTCCTCTGACGACCCGAAAAAGGACTTTGATGATGGAAAGATATTATTTGGTCAGTAATGGATGTATTCTGACCGAATATGAAGCGGCCCAACCCGAATCCTATTTTTGAGATCACTCCAAAATATTTAAAAATCGCCCGCACTCCTCTGACGACCTGACAAAGGACTTTGATGATGGAAAGTTGTTATTTGGACAGTAATGAATGTATTCTGACCCAATATGAAGCGGCCCAACACGAATCCTATTTTTGAGATCACTCCAAAATATTTAAAAATCGACCGCACTCCTCTGACGACCCGACAAAGGACTTTGATGATGGAAAGTTGTTATTTGGACAGTAATGAATGTATTCTGACGCAGTATGAAGCGGGCCAACCCGAATCCTATTTTTGAGATCACTCCAAAATATTTAAAAATCGACCGCACTCCTCTGACGACCCGACAAAGGACTTTGATGATGGAAAGTTGTTATTTGGATAGTAATGAATGTATTCTGACCCAATATGAAGCAGCCCAACACGAATCCTATTTTTGAGATCACTCCAAAATATTTAAAAATTGACCGCACTCCTCTGACGACCCGACAAAGGACTTTGATGATGGAAAGTTGTTATTTGGACAGTAATGAATGTATTCTGACCCAATATGAAGCGGCCCAACCCGAATCCTATTTTTGAGATCACTCCAAAATATTTAAAAATCGACCGCACTCCTCTGACGACCCGACAAAGGACTTTGATGATGGAAAGTTGTTAATTGGACAGTAATGAATGTATTCTGACCCAATATGAAGCGGGCCTACCCGAATCCTATTTTTGAGATCACTCCAAAATATTTAAAAATCGACCGCACTCCTCTGACGACCCGACAAAGGACTTTGATGATGGAAAGTTGTTATTTGGATAGTAATGAATGTATTCTGACCCAATATGAAGCGGCCCAACCCGAATCCTATTTTTGAGATCACTCCAAAATATTTAAAAATCGACCGCACTTCTCTGACGACCCGACAAAGGACTTTGATGATGGAAAGTTGTTATTTGGACAGTAATGAATGTATTCTGACCCAATATGAAGCGGTCCAACCCGAATCCTATTTTTGAGACCACTCCAAAATATATAAAAATCGACCGCACTCCTCTGACGACCCGACAAAGGACTTTGATGATGGAAAGTTGTTATTTGGACAGTAATGAATGTATTCTGACCCAATATGAAGCGGCCCAACCCGAATCCTATTTTTGAGATCACTCCAAAATATTTAAAAATCGACCGCACTCCTCTGACGACCCGACAAAGGACTTTGATGATGAAAAGTTGTTATTTGGACAGTAATGAATGTATTCTGACCCAATATGAAGCGGCCCAACCCGAATCCTATTTTTGAGATCACTCCAAAATATTTAAAAATCGACCGCACTCCTCTGACGACCCGACAAAGGACTTTGATGATGGAAAGTTGTTATTTGGATAGTAATGCATGTATTCTGACCTACTACAAATCGCGCCAACCCGAATACTATTTTTGAGATCACTCCAAAATATTTAAAATTCGAACGCACTCCTCTGACGACCCGACAAAGGACTTTGATGATGAAAAGTTGTTATTTGGACAGTAATGAATGTATTCTGACCCAATATGAAGCGGCCCAACCCGAATCCTATTTTTGAGATCACTCCAAAATATTTAAAAATCGACCGCACTCCTCTGACGACCCGACAAAGGACTTTGATGATGTAAAGTTGTTATTTGGATAGTAATGCATGTATTCTGACCTACTACAAATCGCGCCAACCCGAATACTATTTTTGAGATCACTCCAAAATATTTAACAATCGACCGCACTCCTCTGACGACCCGACAAAGGACTTTGATGATGGAAAGTTGTTATTTGGATAGTAATTAATGTATTCTGACCTAATACAAATCGCGCCAACCCAAATCCTATTATTGAGATCACTCCAAAATATTTAAAAATCGACCGCACTCCTCTGACGACCCGACAAAGGACTTTGATGATGGAAAGTTGTTATTTGGACAGTATTGAATGTATTCTGACCCAATATGAAGCGGCCCAACCCGAATCCTATTTTTGAGATCACTCCAAAATATTTAAAAATCGACCGCACTCCTCTGACGACCCGACAAAGGACTTTGATGATAGAAAGTTGTTATTTGGATAGTAATGAATGTATTCTGACCTACTACAAATCGCGCCAACCCGAATCCTATTTTTGAGATCACTGCAAAATATTCAAAAATCGACCGCACTCCTCTGACGACCCGACAAAGGACTTTGATGATGGAAAGTTGTTATTTGGATAGTTGTGAATGTATTCTGACCTACTACAAATCGCGCCAACCCGAATCCTATTTTTGAGATCACTCCAAAATATTTACAATTCGACCGCACTCATCTGAGGACCCGACAAAGGACTTTGATGATGGAAAGTTGTTATTTGGACAGTAATGAATGTATTCTGACCCAATATGAAGCGGCCCAACCCGAATCCTATTTTTGAGATCACTCCAAAATATTTAAAAATCGACCGCACTCCTCTGACGACCCGACAAAGGACTTTGATGATGGAAAGTTGTTATTTGGACAGTAATGAATGTATTCTGACCCAATATGAAGCGGGCCAACTCGAATCCTATTTTTGAGACCACTCCAAAATATTTAACAATCGACCGCACTCCTCTGACGACCCGACAAAGGACTTTGATGATGGAAAGTTGTTATTTGGACAGTAATGAATGTATTCTGACCCAATATGAAGCGGCCCAACCCGAATCCTATTTTTGAGATCACTCCAAAATATTTAAAAATCGACCGCACTCCTCTGACGACCCGACAAAGGACTTTGATGATGGAAAGTTGTTATTTGGACAGTAATGAATGTATTCTGACCCAATATGAAGCGGCACAACCCGAATCCTATTTTTGAGACCACTCCAAAATATATAAAAATCGACCGCACTCCTCTGATGACCCGACAAAGGACTTTGATGATGGAAAGTTGTTATTTGGATAGTAATGAATGTATTCTGACCTAATACAAATCGCGCCAACCCAAATCCTATTATTGAGATCACTCCAAAATATTTAAAAATCGACCGCACTCCTCTGACGACCCGACAAAGGACTTTGATGATGGAAAGTTGTTATTTGGACAGTAATGAATGTATTCTGACCCGATATGAAGCGGCCCAACCCGAATCCTATTTTTGAGATCACTCCAAAATATTTAAAAATCGACCGCACTCCTCTGACGACTCGACAAAGGACTTTGATGATGGAAAGTTGTTATTTGGATAGTAATGAATGTATTCTGACCTACTACAAATCGCGCCAACCCGAATCCTATTTTTGAGATCACTGCAAAATATTCAAAAATCGACCGCACTCCTCTGACGACCCGACAAAGGACTTTGATGATGGAAAGTTGTTATTTGGATAGTTATGAATGTATTCTGACCTACTACAAATCGCGCCAACCCGAATCCTATTTTTGAGATCACTCCAAAATATTTACAATTCGACCGCACTCATCTGAGGACCCGACAAAGGACTTTGATGATGGAAAGTTGTTATTTGGACAGTAATGAATGTATTCTGACCCAATATGAAGCGGCCCAACCCGAATCCTATTTTTGAGATCACTCCAAAATATTTAAAAATCGACCGCACTCCTCTGACGACCCGACAAAGGACTTTGATGATGGAAAGTTATTATTTGGACAGTAATGAATGTATTCTGACCCAATATGAAGCGGGCTTACTCGAATCCTATTTTTGAGATCACTCCAAAATATTTAAAAATCGACCGCACTCCTCTGACGACCCGACAAAGGACTTTGATGATGGAAAGTTATTATTTGGACAGTAATGAATGTATTCTGACCCAATATGAAGCGGCCCAACCCGAATCCTATTTTTGAGATCACTCCAAAATATTTACAATTCGACCGCACTCATCTGAGGACCCGACAAAGGACTTTGATGATGGAAAGTTGTTATTTGGACAGTAATGAATGTATTCTGACCCAATATGAAGCGGCCCAACCCGAATCCTATTTTTGAGATCACTCCAAAATATTTAAAAATCGACCGCACTCCTCTGACGACCCGACAATGGACTTTGATGATGGAAAGTTGTTATTTGGACAGTAATGAATGTATTCTGACCCAATATGAAGCGGCCCAACCCGAATCCTATTTATGAGACCACTCCAAAATATATAAAAATCGACCGCACTCCTCTGATGACCCGACAAAGGACTTTGATGATGGAAAGTTGTTATTTGGACAGTAATGAATGTATTCTGACCCAATATGAAGCAGCCCAACCCAAATCCTATTTTTGAGATCACTCCAAAATATTTAAAAATCGACCGCACTCCTCTGACGACCCGACAAAGGACTTTGATGATGGAAAGTTGTTATTTGGATAGTTATGAATGTATTCTGACCTACTACAAATCGCGCCAACCCGAATCCTATTTTTGAGATCACTCCAAAATATTTACAATTCGACCGCACTCATCTGAGGACCCGACAAAGGACTTTGATGATGGAAAGTTGTTATTTGGACAGTAATGAATGTATTCTGACCCAATATGAAGCGGCCCAACTCGAATCCTATTTTTGAGACCACTCCAAAATATTTAACAATCGACCGCACTCCTCTGACGACCCGACAAAGGACTTTGATGATGGAAAGTTGTTATTTGGACAGTAATGAATGTATTCTGACCCAATATGAAGCGGGCCAACCCGAATCCTCTATTTGAGATCACTCCAAAATATTTAAAAATCGACCGCACTCCTCTGACGACCCGACAAAGGACTTTGATGATGGAAAGTTGTTATTTGGACAGTAATGAATGTATTCTGACCCAATATGAAGCGGGCCAACTCGAATCCTATTTTTGAGACCACTCCAAAATATTTAACAATCGACCGCACTCCTCTGACGACCCGACAAAGGACTTTGATGATATAAAGTTGTCATTTGGACAGTAATGAATGTATTCTGACCCAATATGAAGCGGCCCAACCCGAAACCTATTTTTGAGATCACTCCAAAATATTTAAAAATCGACCGCACTCCTCTGACGACCCGACAAAGGACTTTGATGATGGAAAGTTGTTATTTGGATAGTAATGAATGTATTCTGACCCACTACAAATCGCGCCAACCCGAATCCTATTTTTGAGATCACTCCAAAATATATAAAAATCGACCGCACTCCTCTGACGACCCGACAAAGGACTTTGATGATGGAAAGTTATTATTTGGACAGTAATGAATGTATTCTGACCCAATATGAAGCGGCCCAACCCGAATCCTATTTTTGAGATCACTCCAAAATATTTAAAAATTGACCGCACTCCTCTGACGACCTGACAAAGGACTTTGATGATGAAAAGTTGTTATTTGGACAGTAATGAATGTATTCTGACCCAATATGAAGCGGCCCAACCCGAATCCTATTTTTGAGATCACTCCAAAATATTTAAAAATCGACCGCACTCCTCTGACGACCCGACAAAGGACTTTGATGATGGAAAGTTGTTATTTGGACAGTAATGAATGTATTCTGACCCAATATGAAGCGGGCCTACCCGAATCCTATTTTTGAGATCACTCCAAAATATTTAAAAATCGACCGCACTCCTCTGACGACCCGACAAAGGACTTTGATGATGGAAAGTTGTTATTTGGATAGTAATGAATGTATTCTGACCCAATATGAAGCGGCCCAACCCGAATCCTATTTTTGAGATCACTCCAAAATATTTAAAAATTGACCGCACTCCTCTGACGACCTGACAAAGGACTTTGATGATGAAAAGTTGTTATTTGGACAGTAATGAATGTATTCTGACCCAATATGAAGCGGCCCAACCCGAATCCTATTTTTGAGATCACTCCAAAATATTTAAAAATCGACCGCACTCCTCTGACGACCCGACAAAGGACTTTGATGATGGAAAGTTGTTATTTGGACAGTAATGAATGTATTCTGACCCAATATGAAGCGGGCCAACTCAAATCCTATTTTTGAGACCACTCCAAAATATTTAACAATCGACCGCACTCCTCTGACGACCCGACAAAGGACTTTGATGATATAAAGTTGTCATTTGGACAGTAATGAATGTATTCTGACCCAATATGAAGCGGCCCAACCCGAAACCTATTTTTGAGATCACTCCAAAATATTTAAAAATCGACCGCACTCCTCTGACGACCCGACAAAGGACTTTGATGATGGAAAGTTGTTATTTGGATAGTAATGAATGTATTCTGACCCACTACAAATCGCGCCAACCCGAATCCTATTTTTGAGATCACTCCAAAATATATAAAAATCGACCGCACTCCTCTGACGACCCGACAAAGGACTTTGATGATATAAAGTTGTCATTTGGACAGTAATGAATGTATTCTGACCCAATATGAAGCGGCCCAACCCGAATCCTATTTTTGAGACCACTCCAAAATATATAAAAATCGACCGCACTCCTCTGACGACCCGACAAAGAACTTTGATGATGGAAAGTTGTTATTTGGACAGTAATGAATGTATTCTGACCCAATATGAAGCGGCCCAACCCGAATCCTATTTTTGAGATCACTCCAAAATATTTAAAAATCCACCGCACTCCTCTGACGACCCGACAAAGGACTTCGATGATGGAAAGTTGTTATTTGGATAGTAATGAATGTATTCTGATCCAATATGAAGCGGCCCAACCCGAATCCTGTTTTTGAGATCACTCCTAAATATTTAAAAATCGACCGCACTCCTCTGACGACCCGACAAAGAACTTTGATGATGGATAGTTGTTATTTGGACAGTAATGCATGTATTCTGACCTACTACAAATCGCGCCAACCCGAATACTATTTTTGAGATCACTCCAAAATATTTAAAAATCGACCGCACTCCTCTGACGACCCGACAAAGGACTTTGATGATGGAAAGTTGTTATTTGGATAGTAATGAATGTATTCTGACCTACTACAAATCGCGCCAACTCGAATCCTATTTTTGAGATCACTCCAAAATATATAAAAATCGACCGCACTCTGACGACCCGACAAAGGACTTTGATGATGGAAAGTTGTTATTTGGACAGTAACGAATGTATTCTGACCCAATATGAAGCGGCCCAACCCGAATCCTATTTTTGAGATCACTCCAAAATATTTAAAAATCGACCGCACTCCTCTGACGACCCGACAAAGTCCTTTGATGATGGAAAGTTGTTACTTGGATAGTAATGAATGTATTCTGATCCAATATGAAGCGGCCCAACCCGAATCCTGTTTTTGAGATCACTCCTAAATATTTAAAAATCGACCGCACTCCTCTGACGACCCGACAAAGAACTTTGATGATGGATAGTTGTTATTTGGACAGTAATGAATGTATTCTGACCCAATATGAAGCGGCCCAACCCAAATCCTATTTTTGAGATCACTCCAAAATATTTAAAAATCGACCGCACTCCTCTGACGACCCGACAAAGAACTTTGATGATGGAAAGTTGTTATTTGGACAGTAATGAATGTATTCTGACCCAATATGAAGCGGCCCAACCCGAATCCTATTTTTGAGATCACTCCAAAATATTTAAAAATCCACCGCACTCCTCTGACGACCCGACAAAGGACTTCGATGATGGAAAGTTGTTATTTGGATAGTAATGAATGTATTCTGACCTACTACAAATCGCGCCAACTCGAATCCTATTTTTGAGATCACTCCAAAATATATAAAAATCGACCGCACTCTGACGACCCGACAAAGGACTTTGATGATGGAAAGTTGTTATTTGGACAGTAATGAATGTATTCTGACCCAATATGAAGCGGCCCAACCCGAATCCTATTTTTGAGATCACTCCAAAATATTTAAAAATCGACGGCACTCCTCTGACGACCCGACAAAGTACTTTGATGATAAAAAGTTGTTACTTGGATAGTAATGAATGTATTCTGATCCAATATGAAGCGGCCCAACCCGAATCCTGTTTTTGAGATCACTCCTAAATATTTAAAAATCGACCGCACTCCTCTGACGACCCGACAAAGAACTTTGATGATGGATAGTTGTTATTTGGACAGTAATGAATGTATTCTGACCCAATATGAAGCGGCCCAACCCAAATCCTATTTTTGAGATCACTCCAAAATATTTAAAAATCGACCGCACTCCTCTGACGACCCGTCAAAGAACTTTGATGATGGAAAGTAGTTATTTGGACAGTAATGAATGTATTCTGACCCAATATGAAGCGGCCCAACCCGAATCCTATTTTTGAGATCACTCCAAAATATTTAAAAATCAACCGCACTCCTCTGACGACCCGACAAAGAACTTTGATGATGGAAAGTTGTTATGTGGACAGTAATGAATGTATTCTGACCCAATATGAAGCGGCCCAACCCAAATCCTATTTTTGAGATCACTCCAAAATATTTAAAAATCGACCGCACTCCTCTGACGACCCGACAAAGGACTTTGATGATGGAAAGTTGTTATTTGAACAGTAATGAATGTATTCTGACCCAATATGAAGCGGCCCAACCCAAATCCTATTTTTGAGATCACTCCAAAATATTTAAAAATCGACCGCACTCCTCTGACGACCCGACAAAGAACTTTGATGATGGAAAGTTGTTATTTGGACAGTAATGAATGTATTCTGACCCAATATGAAGCGGCCCAACCCGAATCCTATTTTTGAGATCACTCCAAAATATTTAAAAATCGACCGCACTCCTCTGACGACCCGACAAAGAACTTTGATGATGGAAAGTTGTTATTTGGACAGTAATGAATGTATTCTGACCCAATATGAAGCAACCCAACCCGAATCCTATTTTTGAGATCACTCCAAAATATTTAAAAATCGACCACACTCCTCTGACGACCCGACAAAGAACTTTGATGATGGAAAGTTGTTATTTGGATAGTAATGCATGTATTCTGACCTACTACAAATCGCGCCAACCCGAATACTATTTTTGAGATCACTCCAAAATATTTAAAAATCGACCGCACTCCTCTGACGACCCGACAAAGGACTTTGATGATGGAAAGTTGTTATTTGGATAGTAATGAATGTATTCTGACCTAATACAAATCGCGCCAACCCGAATCCTATTTTTGAGATCACTGCAAAATATTCAAAAATCAACCGCACTCCTCTGACGACCCGACAAAGGACTTTGATGATGGAAAGTTGTTATTTGGATAGTTATGAATGTATTCTGACCTACTACAAATCGCGCCAACCCGAATCCTATTTTTGAGATCACTCCAAAATATTTACAATTCGACCGCACTCATCTGAGGACCCGACAAAGGACTTTGATGATGGAAAGTTGTTATTTGGACAGTAATGAATGTATTCTGACCCAATATGAAGCGGCCCAACCCAAATCCTATTTTTGAGATCACTCCAAAATATTTAAAAATCGACCGCACTCCTCTGACGACCCGACAAAGAACTTTGATGATGGAAAGTTGTTATTTGGACAGTAATGAATGTATTCTGACCCAATATGAAGCGGCCCAACCCGAATCCTATTTTTGAGATCACTCCAAAATATTTAAAAATCGACCGCACTCCTCTGACGACCCGACAAAGAACTTTGATGATGGAAAGTTGTTATTTGGACAGTAATGAATGTATTCTGACCCAATATGAAGCAACCCAACCCGAATCCTATTTTTGAGATCACTCCAAAATATTTAAAAATCGACCACACTCCTCTGACGACCCGACAAAGAACTTTGATGATGGAAAGTTGTTATTTGGATAGTAATGCATGTATTCTGACCTACTACAAATCGCGCCAACCCGAATACTATTTTTGAGATCACTCCAAAATATTTAAAAATCGACCGCACTCCTCTGACGACCCGACAAAGGACTTTGATGATGGAAAGTTGTTATTTGGATAGTAATGAATGTATTCTGACCTAATACAAATCGCGCCAACCCGAATCCTATTTTTGAGATCACTGCAAAATATTCAAAAATCGACCGCACTCCTCTGACGACCCGACAAAGGACTTTGATGATGGAAAGTTGTTATTTGGATAGTTATGAATGTATTCTGACCTACTACAAATCGCGCCAACCCGAATCCTATTTTTGAGATCACTCCAAAATATTTACAATTTGACCGCACTCATCTGAGGACCCGACAAAGGACTTTGATGATGGAAAGTTGTTATTTGGACAGTAATGAATGTATTCTGACCCAATATGAAGCGGCCCAACCCGAATCCTATTTTTGAGATCACTCCAAAATATTTAAAAATCGACCGCACTCCTCTGACGACCCGACAAAGGACTTTGATGATGGAAAGTTGTTATTTGGACAGTAATGAATGTATTCTGACCCAATATGAAGCGGCCCAACCCGAATCCTATTTTTGAGACCACTCCAAAATATATAAAAATCGACCGCACTCCTCTGATGACCCGACAAAGGACTTTGATGATGGAAAGTTGTTATTTGGACAGTAATGAATGTATTCTGACCCAATATGAAGCGGGCCAACTCGAATCCTATTTTTGAGACCACTCCAAAATATTTAACAATCGACCGCACTCCTCTGACGACCCGACAAAGGACTTTGATGAAGGAAAGTTGTTATTTGGACAGTAATGAATGTATTCTGACCCAATATGAAGCGGGCCAACTCGAATCCTATTTTTGAGACCACTCCAAAATATTTAACAATCGACCGCACTCCTCTGACGACCCGACAAAGGACTTTGATGATATAAAGTTGTCATTTGGACAGTAATGAATGTATTCTGACCCAATATGAAGCGGCCCAACCCGAAACCTAAATTTGAGATCACTACAAAATATTTAAAAATCGACCGCACTCCTCTGACGACCCGACAAAGGACTTTGATGATGGAAAGTTGTTATTTGGATAGTAATGAATGTATTCTGACCTACTACAAATCGCGCCAACCCGAATCCTATTTTTGAGATCACTGCAAAATATTCAAAAATCGACCGCACTCCTCTGACGACCCGACAAAGGACTTTGATGATGGAAAGTTGTTATTTGGATAGTTATGAATGTATTCTGACCTACTACAAATCGCGCCAACCCGAATCCTATTTTTGAGATCACTCCAAAATATTTACAATTCGACCGCACTCATCTGAGGACCCGACAAAGGACTTTGATGATGGAAAGTTGTTATTTGGACAGTAATGAATGTATTCTGACCCAATATGAAGCGGCCCAACCCGAATCCTATTTTTGAGATCACTCCAAAATATTTAAAAATCGACCGCACTCCTCTGACGACCCGACAAAGGACTTTGATGATGGAAAGTTGTTATTTGGACAGTAATGAATGTATTCTGACCCAATATGAAGCGGGCCAACTCGAATCCTATTTTTGAGACCACTCCAAAATATTTAACAATCGACCGCACTCCTCTGACGACCCGACAAAGGACTTTGATGAAGGAAAGTTGTTAGTTGGACAGTAATGAATGTATTCTGACCCAATATGAAGCGGCCCAACCCGAATCCTATTTTTGAGACCACTCCAAAATATATAAAAATCGACCGCACTCCTCTGATGACCCGACAAAGGACTTTGATGATGGAAAGTTGTTATTTGGACAGTAATGAATGTATTCTGACCCAATATGAAGCGGGCCAACTCGAATCCTATTTTTGAGACCACTCCAAAATATTTAACAATCGACCGCACTCCTCTGACGACCCGACAAAGGACTTTGATGAAGGAAAGTTGTTATTTGGACAGTAATGAATGTATTCTGACCCAATATGAAGCGGGCCAACTCGAATCCTATTTTTGAGACCACTCCAAAATATTTAACAATCGACCGCACTCCTCTGACGACCCGACAAAGGACTTTGATGATATAAAGTTGTCATTTGGACAGTAATGAATGTATTCTGACCCAATATGAAGCGGCCCAACCCGAAACCTATTTTTGAGATCACTCCAAAATATTTAAAAATCGACCGCACTCCTCTGACGACCCGACAAAGGACTTTGATGATGGAAAGTTGTTATTTGGATAGTAATGAATGTATTCTGACCCACTACAAATCGCGCCAACCCGAATCCTATTTTTGAGATCACTCCAAAATATATAAAAATCGACCGCACTCCTCTAACGACCCGACAAAGGACTTTGATGATGGAAAGTTATTATTTGGACAGTAATGAATGTATTCTGACCCAATATGAAGCGGCCCAACCCGAATCCTATTTTTGAGATCACTCCAAAATATTTAAAAATCGACCGCACTCCTCTGACGACCTGACAAAGGACTTTGATGATGAAAAGTTGTTATTTGGACAGTAATGAATGTATTCTGACCCAATATGAAGCGGCCCAACCCGAATCCTATTTTTGAGATCACTCCAAAATATTTAAAAATCGACCGCACTCCTCTGACGACCCGACAAAGGACTTTGATGATGGAAAGTTGTTAATTGGACAGTAATGAATGTATTCTGACCCAATATGAAGCGGGCCTACCCGAATCCTATTTTTGAGATCACTCCAAAATATTTAAAAATCGACCGCACTCCTCTGACGACCCGACAAAGGACTTTGATGATGGAAAGTTGTTATTTGGATAGTAATGAATGTATTCTGACCCAATATGAAGCGGCCCAACCCGAATCCTATTTTTGAGATCACTCCAAAATATTTAAAAATCGACCGCACTTCTCTGACGACCCGACAAAGGACTTTGATGATGGAAAGTTGTTATTTGGACAGTAATGAATGTATTCTGACCCAATATGAAGCGGTCCAACCCGAATCCTATTTTTGAGACCACTCCAAAATATATAAAAATCGACCGCACTCCTCTGACGACCCGACAAAGGACTTTGATGATGGAAAGTTGTTATTTGGACAGTAATGAATGTATTCTGACCCAATATGAAGCGGCCCAACCCGAATCCTATTTTTGAGATCACTCCAAAATATTTAAAAATCGACCGCACTCCTCTGACGACCCGACAAAGGACTTTGATGATGAAAAGTTGTTATTTGGACAGTAATGAATGTATTCTGACCCAATATGAAGCGGCCCAACCCGAATCCTATTTTTGAGATCACTCCAAAATATTTAAAAATCGACCGCACTCCTCTGACGACCCGACAAAGGACTTTGATGATGGAAAGTTGTTATTTGGATAGTAATGCATGTATTCTGACCTACTACAAATCGCGCCAACCCGAATACTATTTTTGAGATCACTCCAAAATATTTAAAATTCGAACGCACTCCTCTGACGACCCGACAAAGGACTTTGATGATGCAAAGTTGTTATTTGGACAGTAATGAATGTATTCTGACCCAATATGAAGCGGCCCAACCCGAATCCTATTTTTGAGATCACTCCAAAATATTTAAAAATCGACCGCACTCCTCTGACGACCCGACAAAGGACTTTGATGATGGAAAGTTGTTATTTGGATAGTAATGCATGTATTCTGACCTACTACAAATCGCGCCAACCCGAATACTATTTTTGAGATCACTCCAAAATATTTAACAATCGACCGCACTCCTCTGACGACCCGACAAAGGACTTTGATGATGGAAAGTTGTTATTTGGATAGTAATTAATGTATTCTGACCTAATACAAATCGCGCCAACCCAAATCCTATTATTGAGATCACTCCAAAATATTTAAAAATCGACCGCACTCCTCTGACGACCCGACAAAGGACTTTGATGATGGAAAGTTGTTATTTGGACAGTATTGAATGTATTCTGACCCAATATGAAGCGGCCCAACCCGAATCCTATTTTTGAGATCACTCCAAAATATTTAAAAATCGACCGCACTCCTCTGACGACCCGACAAAGGACTTTGATGATAGAAAGTTGTTATTTGGATAGTAATGAATGTATTCTGACCTACTACAAATCGCGCCAACCCGAATCCTATTTTTGAGATCACTGCAAAATATTCAAAAATCGACCGCACTCCTCTGACGACCCGACAAAGGACTTTGATGATGGAAAGTTGTTATTTGGATAGTTATGAATGTATTCTGACCTACTACAAATCGCGCCAACCCGAATCCTATTTTTGAGATCACTCCAAAATATTTACAATTCGACCGCACTCATCTGAGGACCCGACAAAGGACTTTGATGATGGAAAGTTGTTATTTGGACAGTAATGAATGTATTCTGACCCAATATGAAGCGGCCCAACCCGAATCCTATTTTTGAGATCACTCCAAAATATTTAAAAATCGACCGCACTCCTCTGACGACCCGACAAAGGACTTTGATGATGGAAAGTTGTTATTTGGACAGTAATGAATGTATTCTGACCCAATATGAAGCGGGCCAACTCGAATCCTATTTTTGAGACCACTCCAAAATATTTAACAATCGACCGCACTCCTCTGACGACCCGACAAAGGACTTTGATGATGGAAAGTTGTTATTTGGACAGTAATGAATGTATTCTGACCCAATATGAAGCGGCCCAACCCGAATCCTATTTTTGAGATCACTCCAAAATATTTAAAAATCGACCGCACTCCTCTGACGACCCGACAAAGGACTTTGATGATGGAAAGTTGTTATTTGGACAGTAATGAATGTATTCTGACCCAATATGAAGCGGCCCAACCCGAATCCTATTTTTGAGACCACTCCAAAATATATAAAAATCGACCGCACTCCTCTGATGACCCGACAAAGGACTTTGATGATGGAAAGTTGTTATTTGGATAGTAATGCATGTATTCTGACCTACTACAAATCGCGCCAACCCGAATACTATTTTTGAGATCACTCCAAAATATTTAAAAATCGACCGCACTCCTCTGACGACCCGACAAAGGACTTTGATGATGGAAAGTTGTTATTTGGATAGTGATGAATGTATTCTGACCTAATACAAATCGCGCCAACCCAAATCCTATTATTGAGATCACTCCAAAATATTTAAAAATCGACCGCACTCCTCTGACGACCCGACAAAGGACTTTGATGATGGAAAGTTGTTATTTGGACAGTAATGAATGTATTCTGACCCGATATGAAGCGGCCCAACCCGAATCCTATTTTTGAGATCACTCCAAAATATTTAAAAATCGACCGCACTCCTCTGACGACTCGACAAAGGACTTTGATGATGGAAAGTTGTTATTTGGATAGTAATGAATATATTCTGACCTACTACAAATCGCGCCAACCCGAATCCTATTTTTGAGATCACTGCAAAATATTCAAAAATCGACCGCACTCCTCTGACGACCCGACAAAGGACTTTGATGATGGACAGTTGTTATTTGGATAGTTATGAATGTATTCTGACCTACTACAAATCGCGCCAACCCGAATCCTATTTTTGAGATCACTCCAAAATATTTACAATTCGACCGCACTCATCTGAGGACCCGACAAAGGACTTTGATGATGGAAAGTTGTTATTTGGACAGTAATGAATGTATTCTGACCCAATATGAAGCGGCCCAACCCGAATCCTATTTTTGAGATCACTCCAAAATATTTAAAAATCGACCGCACTCCTCTGACGACCCGACAAAGGACTTTGATGATGGAAAGTTATTATTTGGACAGTAATGAATGTATTCTGACCCAATATGAAGCGGGCTTACTCGAATCCTATTTTTGAGATCACTCCAAAATATTTAAAAATCGACCGCACTCCTCTGACGACCCGACAAAGGACTTTGATGATGGAAAGTTATTATTTGGACAGTAATGAATGTATTCTGACCCAATATGAAGCGGCCCAACCCGAATCCTATTTTTGAGATCACTCCAAAATATTTACAATTCGACCGCACTCATCTGAGGACCCGACAAAGGACTTTGATGATGGAAAGTTGTTATTTGGACAGTAATGAATGTATTCTGACCCAATATGAAGCGGCCCAACCCGAATCCTATTTTTGAGATCACTCCAAAATATTTAAAAATCGACCGCACTCCTCTGACGACCCGACAATGGACTTTGATGATGGAAAGTTGTTATTTGGACAGTAATGAATGTATTCTGACCCAATATGAAGCGGCCCAACCCGAATCCTATTTATGAGACCACTCCAAAATATATAAAAATCGACCGCACTCCTCTGATGACCCGACAAAGGACTTTGATGATAGAAAGTTGTTATTTGGACAGTAATGAATGTATTCTGACCCAATATGAAGCAGCCCAACCCAAATCCTATTTTTGAGATCACTCCAAAATATTTAAAAATCGACCGCACTCCTCTGACGACCCGACAAAGGACTTTGATGATGGAAAGTTGTTATTTGGATAGTTATGAATGTATTCTGACCTACTACAAATCGCGCCAACCCGAATCCTATTTTTGAGATCACTCCAAAATATTTACAATTCGACCGCACTCATCTGAGGACCCGACAAAGGACTTTGATGATGGAAAGTTGTTATTTGGACAGTAATGAAAGTATTCTGACCCAATATGAAGCGGCCCAACTCGAATCCTATTTTTGAGACCACTCCAAAATATTTAACAATCGACCGCACTCCTCTGACGACCCGACAAAGGACTTTGATGATGGAAAGTTGTTATTTGGACAGTAATGAATGTATTCTGACCCAATATGAAGCGGGCCAACCCGAATCCTATATTTGAGATCACTCCAAAATATTTAAAAATCGACCGCACTCCTCTGACGACCCGACAAAGGACTTTGATGATGGAAAGTTGTTATTTGGACAGTAATGAATGTATTCTGACCCAATATGAAGCGGGCCAACTCGAATCCTATTTTTGAGACCACTCCAAAATATTTAACAATCGACCGCACTCCTCTGACGACCCGACAAAGGACTTTGATGATATAAAGTTGTCATTTGGACAGTAATGAATGTATTCTGACCCAATATGAAGCGGCCCAACCCGAAACCTATTTTTGAGATCACTCCAAAATATTTAAAAATCGACCGCACTCCTCTGACGACCCGACAAAGGACTTTGATGATGGAAAGTTGTTATTTGGATAGTAATGAATGTATTCTGACCCACTACAAATCGCGCCAACCCGAATCCTATTTTTGAGATCACTCCAAAATATATAAAAATCGACCGCACTCCTCTGACGACCCGACAAAGGACTTTGATGATGGAAAGTTATTATTTGGACAGTAATGAATGTATTCTGACCCAATATGAAGCGGCCCAACCCGAATCCTATTTTTGAGATCACTCCAAAATATTTAAAAATTGACCGCACTCCTCTGACGACCTGACAAAGGACTTTGATGATGAAAAGTTGTTATTTGGACAGTAATGAATGTATTCTGACCCAATATGAAGCGGCCCAACCCGAATCCTATTTTTGAGATCACTCCAAAATATTTAAAAATCGACCGCACTCCTCTGACGACCCGACAAAGGACTTTGATGATGGAAAGTTGTTATTTGGACAGTAATGAATGTATTCTGACCCAATATGAAGCGGGCCTACCCGAATCCTATTTTTGAGATCACTCCAAAATATTTAAAAATCGACCGCACTCCTCTGACGACCCGACAAAGGACTTTGATGATGGAAAGTTGTTATTTGGATAGTAATGAATGTATTCTGACCCAATATGAAGCGGCCCAACCCGAATCCTATTTTTGAGATCACTCCAAAATATTTAAAAATCGACCGCACTCCTCTGACGACCCGACAAAGGACTTTGATGATGGAAAGTTGTTATTTGGACAGTAATGAATGTATTCTGACCCAATATGAAGCGGTCCATCCCGAATCCTATTTTTGAGACCACTCCAAAATATATAAAAATGGACCGCACTCCTCTGACGACCCGACAAAGGACTTTGATGATGGAAAGTTGTTATTTGGACAGTAATGAATGTATTCTGACCCAATATGAAGCGGCCCAACCCGAATCCTATTTTTGAGATCACTCCAAAATATTTAAAAATCGACCGCACTCCTCTGACGACCCGACAAAGGACTTTGATGATGAAAAGTTGTTATTTGGACAGTAATGAATGTATTCTGACCCAATATGAAGCGGCCCAACCCGAATCCTATTTTTGAGATCACTCCAAAATATTTAAAAATCGACCGCACTCCTCTGACGACCCGACAAAGGACTTTGATGATGGAAAGTTATTATTTGGATAGTAATGCATGTATTCTGACCTACTACAAATCGCGCCAACCCGAATACTATTTTTGAGATCACTCCAAAATATTTAAAATTCGACCGCACTCCTCTGACGACCCGACAAAGGACTTTGATGATGAAAAGTTGTTATTTGGACAGTAATGAATGTATTCTGACCCAATATGAAGCGGCCCAACCCGAATCCTATTTTTGAGATCACTCCAAAATATTTAAAAATCGACCGCACTCCTCTGACGACCCGACAAAGGACTTTGATGATGGAAAGTTGTTACTTGGATAGTAATGCATGTATTCTGACCTACTACAAATCGCGCCAACCCGAATACTATTTTTGAGATCACTCCAAAATATTTAAAAATCGACCGCACTCCTCTGACGACCCGACAAAGGACTTTGATGATGGAAAGTTGTTATTTGGATAGTAATTAATGTATTCTGACCTAATACAAATCGCGCCAACCCAAATCCTATTATTGAGATCACTCCAAAATATTTAAAAATCGACCGCACTCCTCTGACGACCCGACAAAGGACTTTGATGATAGAAAGTTGTTATTTGGACAGTATTGAATGTATTCTGACCCAATATGAAGCGGCCCAACCCGAATCCTATTTTTGAGATCACTCCAAAATATTTAAAAATCGACCGCACTCCTCTGACGACCCGACAAAGGACTTTGATGATGGAAAGTTGTTATTTGGATAGTAATGAATGTATTCTGACCTACTACAAATCGCGCCAACCCGAATCCTATTTTTGAGATCACTGCAAAATATTCAAAAATCGACCGCACTCCTCTGACGACCCGACAAAGGACTTTGATGATGGAAAGTTGTTATTTGGATAGTTATGAATGTATTCTGACCTACTACGAATCGCGCCAACCCGAATCCTATTTTTGAGATCACTCCAAAATATTTACAATTCGACCGCACTCATCTGAGGACCCGACAAAGGACTTTGATGATGGAAAGTTGTTATTTGGACAGTAATGAATGTATTCTGACCCAATATGAAGCGGCCCAACCCGAATCCTATTTTTGAGATCACTCCAAAATATTTAAAAATCGACCGCACTCCTCTGACGACCCGACAAAGGACTTTGATGATGGAAAGTTGTTATTTGGACAGTAATGAATGTATTCTGACCCAATATGAAGCGGGCCAACTCGAATCCTATTTTTGAGACCACTCCAAAATATTTAACAATCGACCGCACTCCTCTGATGACCCGACAAAGGACTTTGATGATGGAAAGTTGTTATTTGGATAGTAATGCATGTATTCTGACCTACTACAAATCGCGCCAACCCGAATACTATTTTTGAGATCACTCCAAAATATTTAAAAATCGACCGCACTCCTCTGACGACCCGACAAAGGACTTTGATGATGGAAAGTTGTTATTTGGATAGTAATGAATGTATTCTGACCTAATACAAATCGCGCCAACCCAAATCCTATTATTGAGATCACTCCAAAATATTTAAAAATCGACCGCACTCCTCTGACGACCCGACAAAGGACTTTGATGATGGAAAGTTGTTATTTGGACAGTAATGAATGTATTCTGACCCGATATGAAGCGGCCCAACCCGAATCCTATTTTTGAGATCACTCCAAAATATTTAAAAATCAACCGCACTCCTCTGACGACTCGACAAAGGACTTTGATGATGGAAAGTTGTTATTTGGATAGTAATGAATGTATTCTGACCTACTACAAATCGCGCCAACCCGAATCCTATTTTTGAGATCACTGCAAAATATTCAAAAATCGACCGCACTCCTCTGACGACCCGACAAAGGACTTTGATGATGGAAAGTTGTTATTTGGATAGTTATGAATGTATTCTGACCTACTACGAATCGCGCCAACCCGAATCCTATTTTTGAGATCACTCCAAAATATTTACAATTCGACCGCACTCATCTGAGGACCCGACAAAGGACTTTGATGATGGAAAGTTGTTATTTGGACAGTAATGAATGTATTCTGACCCAATATGAAGCGGCCCAACCCGAATCCTATTTTTGAGATCACTCCAAAATATTTAAAAATCGACCGCACTCCTCTGACGACCCGACAAAGGACTTTGATGATGGAAAGTTGTTATTTGGACAGTAATGAATGTATTCTGACCCAATATGAAGCGGGCCAACTCGAATCCTATTTTTGAGACCACTCCAAAATATTTAACAATCGACCGCACTCCTCTGATGACCCGACAAAGGACTTTGATGATGGAAAGTTGTTATTTGGATAGTAATGCATGTATTCTGACCTACTACAAATCGCGCCAACCCGAATACTATTTTTGAGATCACTCCAAAATATTTAAAAATCGACCGCACTCCTCTGACGACCCGACAAAGGACTTTGATGATGGAAAGTTGTTATTTGGATAGTAATGAATGTATTCTGACCTAATACAAATCGCGCCAACCCAAATCCTATTATTGAGATCACTCCAAAATATTTAAAAATCGACCGCACTCCTCTGACGACCCGACAAAGGACTTTGATGATGGAAAGTTGTTATTTGGACAGTAATGAATGTATTCTGACCCGATATGAAGCGGCCCAACCCGAATCCTATTTTTGAGATCACTCCAAAATATTTAAAAATCAACCGCACTCCTCTGACGACCCGACAAAGGACTTTGATGATGGAAAGTTGTTATTTGGACAGTAATGAATGTATTCTGACCCGATATGAAGCGGCCCAACCCGAATCCTATTTTTGAGATCACTCCAAAATATTTAAAAATCGACCGCACTCCTCTGACGACCCGACAAAGGACTTTGATGATGGAAAGTTATTATTTGGACAGTAATGAATGTATTCTGACCCAATATGAAGCGGGCTAACTCGAATCCTATTTTTGAGACCACTCCAAAATATTTAAAAATCGACCGCACTCCTCTGACGACCCGACAAAGGACTTTGATGATGGAAAGTTATTATTTGGACAGTAATGAATGTATTCTGACCCAATATGAAGCGGGCTAACTCGAATCCTATTTTTGAGATCACTCCAAAATAATTAAAAATCGACCGCACTCCTCTGACGACCCGACAAAGGACTTTGATGATGGAAAGTTATTATTTGGACAGTAATGAATGTATTCTGACCCAATATGAAGCGGCCCAACCCGAATCCTATTTTTCAGATCACTCCAAAATATTTACAATTCGACCGCACTCATCTGAGGACCCGACAAAGGACTTTGATGATGGAAAGTTGTTATTTGGACAGTAATGAATGTATTCTGACCCAATATGAAGCGGCCCAACCCGAATCCTATTTTTGAGATCACTCCAAAATATTTAAAAATCGACCGCACTCCTCTGACGACCCGACAAAGGACTTTGATGATGGAAAGTTGTTATTTGGACAGTAATGAATGTATTCTGACCCAATATGAAGCGGCCCAACCCGAATCCTATTTTTGAGACCACTCCAAAATATATAAAAATCGACCGCACTCCTCTGATGACCCGACAAAGGACTTTGATGATGGAAAGTTGTTATTTGGACAGTAATGAATGTATTCTGACCCAATATGAAGCGGCCCAACCCGAATCCTATTTTTGAGACCACTCCAAAATATATAAAAATCGACCGCACTCCTCTGATGACCCGACAAAGGACTTTGATGATGGAAAGTTGTTATTTGGACAGTAATGAATGTATTCTGACCCAATATGAAGCGGTCCAACCCGAATCCTATTTTTGAGACCACTCCAAAATATATAAAAATCGACCGCACTCCTCTGACGACCCGACAAAGGACTTTGATGATGGAAAGTTGTTATTTGGACAGTAATGAATGTATTCTGACCCAATATGAAGCGGCCCAACCCGAATCCTATTTTTGAGACCACTCCAAAATATATAAAAATCGACCGCACTCCTCTGACGACCCGACAAAGGACTTTGATGATGGAAAGTTGTTATTTGGACAGTAATGAATGTATTCTGACCCAATATGAAGCGGCCCAACCCGAATCCTATTTTTGAGATCACTCCAAATTATTTAAAAATCGACCGCACTCCTCTGACGACCCGACAAAGGACTTTGATGATGGAAAGTTGTTGTTTGGATAGTAATGAATGTATTCTGACCTACTACAAATCGCGCCAACCCGAATCCTATTTTTGAGATCACTCCAAAATATATAAAAATCGACCGCACTCCTCTGACGACCCGACAAAGGACTTTGATGATGGAAAGTTGTTATTTGGACAGTACTGAATGTATTCTGACCCAATATGAAGCGGCCCAACCCGAATCCTATTTTTGAGATCACTCCAAAATATTTAAAAATCGACCGCACTCCTCTGACGACCCGACAAAGGACTTTGATGATGGAAAGTTGTTATTGGGACAGTAATGAATGTATTCTGACCCAATATGAAGCGGCCCAACCCGAATCCTATTTTTGAGATCACTCCAAAATATTTAAAAATCGACCGCACTCCTCTGACGACCCGACAAAGGACTTTAATGATGGAAAGTTGTTATTTGGACAGTAATGAATGTATTCTGACCCAATATGAAGCGGGCCAACCCGAATCCTATTTTTGAGATCACTCCAAAATATTTAAAAATCGACCGCACTCCTCTGACGACCCGACAAAGGACTTTGATGATGGAAAGTTGTTATTTGGATAGTAATGCATGTATTCTGACCTACTACAAATCGCGCCAACCCGAATACTATTTTTGAGATCACTCCAAAATATTTAAAAATCGACCGCACTCCTCTGACGACCCGACAAAGGACTTTGATGATGGAAAGTTGTTATTTGGATAGTAATGAATGTATTCTGACCTAATACAAATCGCGCCAACCCAAATCCTATTACTGAGATCACTCCAAAATATTTAAAAATTGACCGCACTCCTCTGACGACCCGACAAAGGACTTTGATGATGGAAAGTTGTTATTTGGACAGTAATGAATGTATTCTGACCCAATATGAAGCGGCCCAACCCGAATCCTATTTTTGAGATCACTCCAAAATATTTAAAAATCGACCGCACTCCTCTGACGACCCGACAAAGGACTTTGATGATGGAAAGTTGTTATTTGGACAGTAATGAATGTATTCTGACCCAATATGAAGCGGCCCAACCCAAATCCTATTTTTGAGATCACTCCAAAATTTTTAAAAATCGACCGCACTCCTCTGACGACCCGACGAAGAACTTTGATGATGGAAAGTTGTTATTTGGACAGTAATGAATGTATTCTGACCCAATATGAAGCGGCCCAACCCGAATCCTATTTTTGAGATCACTCCAAAATATTTAAAAATCGACCGCACTCCTCTGACGACCCGACAAAGAACTTTGATGATGGAAAGTTGTTATTTGGACAGTAATGAATGTATTCTGACCCAATATGAAGCGGCCCAACCCGAATCCTATTTTTGAGATCACTCCAAAATATTTAAAAATCGACCGCACTCCTCTGACGACCCGACAAAGGACTTTGATGATGGAAAGTTGTTATTTGGACAGTAATGAATGTATTCTGACCCAATATGAAGCGGCCCAACCCGAATCCTATTTTTGAGACCACTCCAAAATATATAAAAATCGACCGCACTCCTCTGACGACCCGACAAAGGACTTTGATGATGGAAAGTTGTTATTTGGACAGTAATGAATGTATTCTGACCCAATATGAAGCGGCCCAACCCGAATCCTATTTTTGAGATCACTCCAAATTATTTAAAAATCGACCGCACTCCTCTGACGACCCGACAAAGGACTTTGATGAAGGAAAGTTGTTGTTTGGATAGTAATGAATGTATTCTGACCTACTACAAATCGCGCCAACCCGAATCCTATTTTTGAGATCACTCCAAAATATATAAAAATCGACCGCACTCCTCTGACGACCTGACAAAGGACTTTGATGATGGAAAGTTGTTATTTGGACAGTAATGAATGTATTCTGACCCAATATGAAGCGGCCCAACCCGAATCCTATTTTTGAGATCACTCCAAAATATTTAAAAATCGACCGCACTCCTCTGACGACCCGACAAAGGACTTTGATGATGAAAAATTGTTATTTGGACAGTAATGAATGTATTCTGACCCAATATGAAGCGGCCCAACCCGAATCCTATTTTTGAGATCACTCCAAAATATTTAAAAATCGACCGCACTCCTCTGACGACCCGACAAAGGACTTTAATGATGGAAAGTTGTTATTTGGACAGTAATGAATGTATTCTGACCCAATATGAAGCGGGCCAACCCGAATCCTATTTTTGAGATCACTCCAAAATATTTAAAAATCGACCGCACTCCTCTGACGACCCGACAAAGGACTTTGATGATGGAAAGTTGTTATTTGGATAGTAATGCATGTATTCTGACCTACTACAAATCGCGCCAACCCGAATACTATTTTTGAGATCACTCCAAAATATTTAAAAATCGACCGCACTCCTCTGACGACCCGACAAAGGACTTTGATGATGGAAAGTTGTTATTTGGATAGTAATGAATGTATTCTGACATAATACAAATCGCGCCAACCCAAATCCTATTATTGAGATCACTCCAAAATATTTAAAAATCGACCGCACTCCTCTGACGACCCGACAAAGGACTTTGATGATGGAAAGTTGTTATTTGGACAGTAATGAATGTATTCTGACCCAATATGAAGCGGCCCAACCCGAATCCTATTTTTGAGATCACTCCAAAATATTTAAAAATCGACCGCACTCCTCTGACGACCCGACAAAGGACTTTGATGATGGAAAGTTGTTATTTGGACAGTAATGAATGTATTCTGACCCAATATGGAGCGGCCCAACCCAAATCCTATTTTTGAGATCACTCCAAAATATTTAAAAATCGACCGCACTCCTCTGACGACCCGACAAAGAACTTTGATGATGGAAAGTTGTTATTTGGACAGTAATGAATGTATTCTGACCCAATATGAAGCGGCCCAACCCGAATCCTATTTTTGAGATCACTCCAAAATATTTAAAAATCGACCGCACTCCTCTGACGACCCGACAAAGAACTTTGATGATGGAAAGTTGTTATTTGGACAGTAATGAATGTATTCTGACCCAATATGAAGCGGCCCAACCCGAATCCTATTTTTGAGATCACTCCAAAATATTTAAAAATCGACCGCACTCCTCTGACGACCCGACAAAGGACTTTGATGATGGAAAGTTGTTATTTGGACAGTAATGAATGTATTCTGACCCAATATGAAGCGGCCCAACCCGAATCCTATTTTTGAGATCACTCCAAAATATTTAAAAATCGACCGCACTCCTCTGACGACCCGACAAAGGACTTTGATGATGGAAAGTTGTTATTTGGACAGTTATGAATGTATTCTGACCCAATATGAAGCGGGCCAACTCGAATCCTATTTTTGAGACCACTCCAAAATATTTAACAATCGACCGCACTCCTCTGATGACCCGACAAAGGACTTTGATGATGGAAAGTTGTTATTTGGATAGTAATGCATGTATTCTGACCTACTACAAATCGCGCCAACCCGAATACTATTTTTGAGATCACTCCAAAATATTTAAAAATCGACCGCACTCCTCTGACGACCCGACAAAGGACTTTGATGATGGAAAGTTGTTATTTGGATAGTAATGAATGTATTCTGACCTAATACAAATCGCGCCAACCCAAATCCTATTATTGAGATCACTCCAAAATATTTAAAAATCGACCGCACTCCTCTGACGACCCGACAAAGGACTTTGATGATGGAAAGTTGTTATTTGGACAGTAATGAATGTATTCTGACCCGATATGAAGCGGCCCAACCCGAATCCTATTTTTGAGATCACTCCAAAATATTTAAAAATCAACCGCACTCCTCTGACGACTCGACAAAGGACTTTGATGATGGAAAGTTGTTATTTGGATAGTAGTGAATGTATTCTGACCTACTACAAATCGCTCCAACCCGAATCCTATTTTTGAGATCACTCCAAAATATTTACAATTCGACCGCACTCATCTGAGGACCCGACAAAGGACTTTGATGATGGAAAGTTGTTATTTGGACAGTAATGAATGTATTCTGATCCAATATGAAGCGGGCCAACTCGAATCCTATTTTTGAGACCACTCCAAAATATTTAACAATCGACCGCACTCCTCTGACGACCCCACGAAGGACTTTGATGATGGAAAGTTGTTATTTGGACAGTAATGAATGTATTCTGACCCAATATGAAGCGGCCCTACCCGAATCCTATTTTTGAGATCACTCCAAAATATTTAAACATCGACCGCACTCCTCTGACGACCCGACAAAGGACTTTGATGATGGAAAGTTGTTATTTGGACAGTAATGAATGTATTCTGATCCAATATGAAGCGGGCCAACTCGAATCCTATTTTTGAGACCACTCCAAAATATTTAACAATCGACCGCACTCCTCTGACGACCCCACGAAGGACTTTGATGATGGAAAGTTGTTATTTGGACAGTAATGAATGTATTCTGACCCAATATGAAGCGGCCCAACCCGAATCCTATTTTTGAGATCACTCCAAAATATTTAAAAATCGACCGCACTCCTCTGACGACCCGACAAAGGACTTTGATGATGGAAAGTTGTTATTTGGACAGTAATGAATGTATTCTGACCCAATATGAAGCGGCCCAACCCGAATCCTATTTTTGAGATCACTCCAAAATATTTAAAAATCGACCGCACTCCTCTGACGACCCGACAAAGGACTTTGATGATGTAAAGTTGTTATTTGGACAGTAATGAATGTATTCTGACCCAATATGAAGCGGGCCAACCCGCTTCCTATTTTTGAGACCACTCCAAAATATTTAACAATCGACCGCACTCCTCTGACGACCCGACAAAAGACTTTGATGATGGAAAGCTGTTATTTGGACAGTAATGAATGTATTCTGACCCAATATGAAGCGGCCCAACCCGAATCCTATTTTTGAGATCACTCCAAAATATTTAAAAATCGACCGCACTCCTCTGACGACCCGACAATGGACTTTGATGATGGAAAGTTGTTATTTGGACAGTAATGAATGTATTCTGACCCAATATGAAGCGGCCCAACCCGAATCCCATTTTTGAGACCACTCCAAAATATATAAAAATCGACCGCACTCCTCTGATGACCCGACAAAGGACTTTGATGATGGAAAGTTGTTATTTGGACAGTAATGAATGTATTCTGACCCAATATGAAGCGGTCCAACCCGAATCCTATTTTTGAGACCACTCCAAAATATATAAAAGTCGACCGCACTCCTCTGACGGCCCGACAAAGGACTTTGATGATGGAAAGTTGTTATTTGGATAGTAATGAATGTATTCTGACCTACTACAAATCGCTCCAACCCGAATCCTATTTTTGAGATCACTCCAAAATATTTACAATTCGACCGCACTCCTCTGACGACCCGACAATGGACTTTGATGAAGGAAAGTTGTTATTTGGACAGTAATGAATGTATTCTGACCCAATATGAAGCGGCCCAACCCGAATCCTATTTTTGAGATCACTCCAAAATATTTAAACATCGACCGCACTCCTCTGACGACCCGACAAATGACTTTGATGATGGAAAGTTGTTATTTGGACAGTAATGAATGTATTCTGACCCAATATGAAGCGGGCCAACTCGAATCCTATTTTTGAGACCACTCCAAAATATATAAAAATCGACCGCACTCCTCTGATGACCCGACAAAGGACTTTGATGATGGAAAGTTGTTATTTGGACAGTAATGAATGTATTCTGACCCAATATGAAGCGGCCCAACCCGAATCCTATTTTTGAGATCACTCCAAAATATTTAAAAATCGACCGCACTCCTCTGACGACCCGACAAAGGACTTTGATGATGGAAAGTTGTTATTTGGACAGTAATGAATGTATTCTGACCCAATATGAAGCGGGCCAACTCGAATCCTATTTTTGAGACCACTCCAAAATATTTAACAATCGACCGCACTCCTCTGACGACCCGACAAAGGACTTTGATGATGGAAAGTTGTCATTTGGACAGTAATGAATGTATTCTGACCCAATATGAAGCGGCCCAACCCGAATCCTATTTTTGAGATCACTCCAAAATATTTAAAAATCGACCGCACTCCTCTGACGACCCGACAAAGGACTTTGATGATGGAAAGTTGTTATTTGGACAGTAATGAATGTATTCTGACCCAATATGAAGCGGCCCAACCCGAATCCTATTTTTGAGACCACTCCAAAATATATAAAAATCGACCGCACTCCTCTGATGACCCGACAAAGGACTTTGATGATGGAAAGTTGTTATTTGGATAGTAATGAATGTATTCTGACCTACTACAAATCGCTCCAACCCGAATCCTATTTTTGAGATCACTCCAAAATATTTACAATTCGACCGCACTCATCCGAGGACCCGACAAAGGACTTTGATGATGGAAAGTTGTTATTTGGATAGTAATGAATGTATTCTGACCCACTACAAATCGCGCCAACCCGAATCCTATTTTTGAGATCACTCCAAAATATATAAAAATCGACCGCACTCCTCTGACGACCCGACAAAGGACTTTGATGATGGAAAGTTATAATTTGGACAGTAATGAATGTATTCTGACCCAATATGAAGCGGCCCAACCCGAATCTTATTTTTGAGATCACTCCAAAATATTTAAAAATCGACCGCACTCCTCTGACGACCTGACAAAGGACTTTGATGATGGAAAGTTGTTATTTGGACAGTAATGAATGTATTCTGACCCAATATGAAGCGGGCCAACCCGAATCCTATTTTTGAGATCACTCCAAAATATTTAAAAATCGACCGCACTCCTCTGACGACCCGACAAAAAATTTTGATGATGGAAAGTTGTTATTTGGATAGTAATGAATGTATTCTGACCCAATATGAAGCGGCCCAACCCGAATCCTATTTTTGAGATCACTCCAAAATATTTAAAAATCGACCGCACTCCTCTGACGACCCGACAAAGGACTTTGATGATGGAAAGTTGTTATTTGGACAGTAATGAATGTATTCTGACCCAATATGAAGCGGTCCAACCCGAATCCTATTTTTGAGACCACTCCAAAATATATAAAAATCGACCGCACTCCCGACAAAGGACTTTGATGATGGAAAGTTGTTATTTGGACAGTAATGAATGTATTCTGACCCAATATGAAGCGGCCCAACCCGAATCCTATTTTTGAGATCACTCCAAAATATTTAAAAATCGACCGCACTCCTCTGACGACCCGACAAAGGACTTTGATGATGAAAAGTTGTTATTTGGACAGTAATGGATGTATTCTGACCCAATATGAAGCGGCCCAACCCGAATCCTATTTTTGAGATCACTCCAAAATATTTAAAAATCGACCGCACTCCTCTGACGACCCGACAAAGGACTTTGATGATGGAAAGTTGTTATTTGGATAGTAATGCATGTATTCTGACCTACTACAAATCGCGCCAACCCGAATACTATTTTTGAGATCACTCCAAAATATTTAAAATTCGACCGCACTCCTCTGACGACCCGACAAAGGACTTTGATGATGAAAAGTTGTTATTTGGACAGTAATGAATGTATTCTGACCCAATATGAAGCGGCCCAACCCGAATCCTATTTTTGAGATCACTCCAAAATATTTAAAAATCGACCGCACTCCTCTGACGACCCGACAAAGGACTTTGATGATGGAAAGTTGTTATTTGGATAGTAATGCATGTATTCTGACCTACTACAAATCGCGCCAACCCGAATACTATTTTTGAGATCACTCCAAAATATTTAAAAATCGACCGCACTCCTCTGACGACCCGACAAAGGACTTTGATGATGGAAAGTTGTTATTTGGATAGTAATGAATGTATTCTGACCTAATACAAATCGCGCCAACCCAAATCCTATTATTGAGATCACTCCAAAATATTTAAAAATCGACCGCACTCCTCTGACGACCCGACAAAGGACTTTGATGATGGAAAGTTGTTATTTGGATAGTAATGAATGTATTCTGACCTACTACAAATCGCGCCAACCCGAATCCTATTTTTGAGATCACTGCAAAATATTCAAAAATCGACCGCACTCCTCTGACGACCCGACAAAGGACTTTGATGATGGAAAGTTATTATTTGGACAGTAATGAATGTATTCTAACGCAATATGAAGCGGCCCAACCCGAAACCTAATTTTGAGATCACTCCAAAATATTTAAAAATCGACCGCACTCCTCTGACGGCCCGACTAAGGACTTTGATGTTGGGAAGTTGTTATTTGGATAGTAATGATTGTATTCTGACCTACTACAAATCGCTCCAACCCGAATCCTATTTTTGAGATCACTCCAAAATATTTACAATTCGACCGCACTCATCTGAGGACCCGACAAAGGACTTTGATGATGAAAAGTTGTTATTTGGACAGTAATGAATGTATTCTGACCCAATATGAAGCGGCCCAACCCGAATCCTATTTTTGAGATCACTCCAAAATATTTAACAATCGACCGCACTCCTCTGACGACCCGACAAAGGACTTTGATGATGGAAAGTTGTTAGTTGGACAGTAATGAATGTATTCTGACCCAATATGAAGCGGGCCAACTCGAATCCTATTTTTGAGACCACTCCAAAATATTTAACAATCGACCGCACTCCTCTGACGACCCGACAAAGGACTTTGATGATGGAAAGTTGTTATTTGGATAGTTATGAATGTATTCTGACCTACTACAAATCGCGCCAACCCGAATCCTATTTTTGAGACCACTCCAAAATATTTAACAATCGACCGCACTCCTCTGACGACCCGACAAAGGACTTTGATGATATAAAGTTGTCATTTGGACAGTAATGAATGTATTCTGACCCAATATGAAGCGGCCCAACCCGAAACCTATTTTTGAGATCACTCCAAAATATTTAAAAATCGACCGCACTCCTCTGACGACCCGACAAAGGACTTTGATGATGGAAAGTTGTTATTTGGATAGTAATGAATGTATTCTGACCCACTACAAATCGCGCCAACCCGAATCCTATTTTTGAGATCACTCCAAAATATATAAAAATCGACCGCACTCCTCTGACGACCCGACAAAGGACTTTGATGATGGAAAGTTATTATTTGGACAGTAATGAATGTATTCTGACCCAATATCAAGCGGCCCAACCCGAATCCTATTTTTGAGATCACTCCAAAATATTTAAAAATCGACCGCACTCCTCTGACGACCCGACAAAGGACTTTGATGATGGAAAGTTGTTATTTGGACAGTAATGAATGTATTCTGACCCAATATGAAGCGGGCCTACCCGAATCCTATTTTTGAGATCACTCCAAAATATTTAAAAATCGACCGCACTCCTCTGACGACCCGACAAAGACTTTGATGATGGAAAGTTGTTATTTGGATAGTAATGAATGTATTCTGACCCAATATGAAGCGGCCCAACCCGAATCCTATTATTGAGATCACTCCAAAATATTTAAAAATCGACCGCACTCCTCTGACGACCCGACAAAGGACTTTGATGATGGAAAGTTGTTATTTGGACAGTAATGAATGTATTCTGACCCATTATGAAGCGGTCCAACCCGAATCCTATTTTTGAGACCACTCCAAAATATATAAAAATCGACCGCACTCCTCTGACGACCCGACAAAGGACTTTGATGATGGAAAGTTGTTATTTGGACAGTAATGAATGTATTCTGACCCAATATGAAGCGGCCCAACCCGAATCCTATTTTTGAGATCACTCCAAAATATTTAAAAATCGACCGCACTCCTCTGACGACCCGACAAAGGACTTTGATGATGGAAAGTTGTTATTTGGACAATAATGAATGTATTCTGACCCAATATGAAGCGGCCCAACCCGAATCCTATTTTTGAGATCACTCCAAAATATTTAAAAATCGACCGCACTCCTCTGACGACCCGACAAAGGACTTTGATGATGGAAAGTTGTTATTTGGACAGTAATGAATGTATTCTGACCCAATATGAAGCGGGCCAACTTGAATCCTATTTTTGAGACCACTCCAAAATATTTAACAATCGACCGCACTCCTCTGACGACCCGACAAAGGACTTTGATGATGGAAAGTTGTTATTTGGATAGTTATGAATGTATTCTGACCTACTACAAATCGCGCCAACCCGAATCCTATTTTTGAGACCACTCCAAAATATTTAACAATCGACCGCACTCCTCTGACGACCCGACAAAGGACTTTGATGATATAAAGTTGTCATTTGGACAGTAATGAATGTATTCTGACCCAATATGAAGCGGCCCAACCCGAAACCTATTTTTGAGATCACTCCAAAATATTTAAAAATCGACCGCACTCCTCTGACGACCCGACAAAGGACTTTGATGATGGAAAGTTGTTATTTGGATAGTAATGAATGTATTCTGACCCACTACAAATCGCGCCAACCCGAATCCTATTTTTGAGATCACTCCAAAATATATAAAAATCGACCGCACTCCTCTGACGACCCGACAAAGGACTTTGATGATGGAAAGTTATTATTTGGACAGTAATGAATGTATTCTGACCCAATATGAAGCGGCCCAACCCGAATCCTATTTTTGAGATCACTCCAAAATATTTAAAAATCGACCGCACTCCTCTGACGACCCGACAAAGGACTTTGATGATGGAAAGTTGTTATTTGGACAGTAATGAATGTATTCTGACCCAATATGAAGCGGGCCTACCCGAATCCTATTTTTGAGATCACTCCAAAATATTTAAAAATCGACCGCACTCCTCTGACGACCCGACAAAGACTTTGATGATGGAAAGTTGTTATTTGGATAGTAATGAATGTATTCGGACCAAATATGAAGCGGCCCAACCCGAATCCTATTATTGAGATCACTCCAAAATATTTAAAAATCGACCGCACTCCTCTGACGACCCGACAAAGGACTTTGATGATGGAAAGTTGTTATTTGGACAGTAATGAATGTATTCTGACCCATTATGAAGCGGTCCAACCCGAATCCTATTTTTGAGACCACTCCAAAATATATAAAAATCGACCGCACTCCTCTGACGACCCGACAAAGGACTTTGATGATGGAAAGTTGTTATTTGGACAGTAATGAATGTATTCTGACCCAATATGAAGCGGCCCAACCCGAATCCTATTTTTGAGATCACTCCAAAATATTTAAAAATCGACCGCACTCCTCTGACGACCCGACAAAGGACTTTGATGATGGAAAGTTGTTATTTGGACAGTAATGAATGTATTCTGACCCAATATGAAGCGGCCCAACCCGAATCCTATTTTTGAGATCACTCCAAAATATTTAAAAATCGACCGCACTCCTCTGACGACCCGACAAAGGACTTTGATGATGGAAAGTTGTTATTTGGACAGTAATGAATGTATTCTGACCCAATATGAAGCGGGCCAACTCGAATACTATTTTTGAGACCACTCCAAAATATTTAACAATCGACCGCACTCATCTGAGGACCCGACAAAGGACTTTGATGATGGAAAGTTGTTATTTGGACAGTAATGAATGTATTCTGACCCAATATGAAGCGGCCCAACCCGAATCCTATTTTTGAGATCACTCCAAAATATTTAAAAATCGAACGCACTCCTCTGACGACCCGACAAAGGACTTTGATGATGGAAAGTTGTTATTTGGACAGTAATGAATGTATTCTGACCCAATATGAAGCGGCCCAACCCGAATCCTATTTTTGAGACCACTCCAAAATATATAAAAATCGACCGCACTCCTCTGATGACCCGACAAAGGACTTTGATGATGGAAAGTTGTTATTTGGATAGTAATGAATGTATTCTGACCTACTACAAATCGCTCCAACCCGAATCCTATTTTTGAGATCACTCCAAAATATTTACAATTCGACCGCACTCATCTGAGGACCCGACAAAGGACTTTGATGATGGAAAGTTGTTATTTGGACAGTAATGAATGTATTCTGACCCAATATGAAGCGGCCCAACCCGAATCCTATTTTTGAGATCACTCCAAAATATTTAAAAATCGACCGCACTCCTCTGACGACCCGACAAAGGACTTTGATGATGGAAAGTTGTTATTTGGACAGTAATGAATGTATTCTGACCCAATATGAAGCGGCCCAACCCGAATCCTATTTTTGAGATCACTCCAAAATATTTAAAAATCGACCGCACTCCTCTGACGACCCGACAAAGGACTTTGATGATGGAAAGTTGTTATTTGGATAGTAATGAATGTATTCTGACCTACTACAAATCGCGCCAACCCGAATCCTATTTTTGAGATCACTGCAAAATATTCAAAAATCGACCGCACTCCTCTGACGACCCGACAAAGGACTTTGATGATGGAAAGTTATTATTTGGACAGTAATGAATGTATTCTAACGCAATATGAAGCGGCCCAACCCGAAACCTAATTTTGAGATCACTCCAAAATATTTAAAAATCGACCGCACTCCTCTGACGGCCCGACTAAGGACTTTGATGTTGGGAAGTTGTTATTTGGATAGTAATGATTGTATTCTGACCTACTACAAATCGCTTCAACCCGAATCCTATTTTTGAGATCACTCCAAAATATTTACAATTCGACCGCACTCATCTGAGGACCCGACAAAGGACTTTGATGATGAAAAGTTGTTATTTGGACAGTAATGAATGTATTCTGACCCAATATGAAGCGGCCCAACCCGAATCCTATTTTTGAGATCACTCCAAAATATTTAAACATCGACCGCACTCCTCTGACGACCCGACAAATGACTTTGATGATGGAAAGTTGTTATTTGGACAGTAATGAATGTATTCTGACCCAATATGAAGCGGGCCAACTCGAATCCTATTTTTGAGACCACTCCAAAATATTTAACAATCGACCGCACTCCTCTGACGACCCGACAAAGGACTTTGATGATGGAAAGTTGTTAGTTGGACAGTAATGAATGTATTCTGACCCAATATGAAGCGGGCCAACTCGAATCCTATTTTTGAGACCACTCCAAAATATTTAACAATCGACCGCACTCCTCTGACGACCCGACAAAGGACTTTGATGATGGAAAGTTGTTATTTGGATAGTTATGAATGTATTCTGACCTACTACAAATCGCGCCAACCCGAATCCTATTTTTGAGACCACTCCAAAATATTTAACAATCGACCGCACTCCTCTGACGACCCGACAAAGGACTTTGATGATATAAAGTTGTCATTTGGACAGTAATGAATGTATTCTGACCCAATATGAAGCGGCCCAACCCGAAACCTATTTTTGAGATCACTCCAAAATATTTAAAAATCGACCGCACTCCTCTGACGACCCGACAAAGGACTTTGATGATGGAAAGTTGTTATTTGGATAGTAATGAATGTATTCTGACCCACTACAAATCGCGCCAACCCGAATCCTATTTTTGAGATCACTCCAAAATATATAAAAATCGACCGCACTCCTCTGACGACCCGACAAAGGACTTTGATGATGGAAAGTTATTATTTGGACAGTAATGAATGTATTCTGACCCAATATGAAGCGGCCCAACCCGAATCCTATTTTTGAGATCACTCCAAAATATTTAAAAATCGACCGCACTCCTCTGACGACCCGACAAAGGACTTTGATGATGGAAAGTTGTTATTTGGACAGTAATGAATGTATTCTGACCCAATATGAAGCGGGCCTACCCGAATCCTATTTTTGAGATCACTCCAAAATATTTAAAAATCGACCGCACTCCTCTGACGACCCGACAAAGACTTTGATGATGGAAAGTTGTTATTTGGATAGTAATGAATGTATTCTGACCCAATATGAAGCGGCCCAACCCGAATCCTATTATTGAGATCACTCCAAAATATTTAAAAATCGACCGCACTCCTCTGACGACCCGACAAAGGACTTTGATGATGGAAAGTTGTTATTTGGACAGTAATGAATGTATTCTGACCCATTATGAAGCGGTCCAACCCGAATCCTATTTTTGAGACCACTCCAAAATATATAAAAATCGACCGCACTCCTCTGACGACCCGACAAAGGACTTTGATGATGGAAAGTTGTTATTTGGACAGTAATGAATGTATTCTGACCCAATATGAAGCGGCCCAACCCGAATCCTATTTTTGAGATCACTCCAAAATATTTAAAAATCGACCGCACTCCTCTGACGACCCGACAAAGGACTTTGATGATGGAAAGTTGTTATTTGGACAGTAATGAATGTATTCTGACCCAATATGAAGCGGCCCAACCCGAATCCTATTTTTGAGATCACTCCAAAATATTTAAAAATCGACCGCACTCCTCTGACGACCCGACAAAGGACTTTGATGATGGAAAGTTGTTATTTGGACAGTAATGAATGTATTCTGACCCAATATGAAGCGGGCCAACTCGAATCCTATTTTTGAGACCACTTCAAAATATTTAACAATCGACCGCACTCCTCTGACGACCCGACAAAGGACTTTGATGATGGAAAGTTGTTATTTGGATAGTTATGAATGTATTCTGACCTACTACAAATCGCGCCAACCCGAATCCTATTTTTGAGACCACTCCAAAATATTTAACAATCGACCGCACTCCTCTGACGACCCGACAAAGGACTTTGATGATATAAAGTTGTCATTTGGACAGTAATGAATGTATTCTGACCCAATATGAAGCGGCCCAACCCGAAACCTATTTTTGAGATCACTCCAAAATATTTAAAAATCGACCGCACTCCTCTGACGACCCGACAAAGGACTTTGATGATGGAAAGTTGTTATTTGGATAGTAATGAATGTATTCTGACCCACTACAAATCGCGCCAACCCGAATCCTATTTTTGAGATCACTCCAAAATATATAAAAATCGACCGCACTCCTCTGACGACCCGACAAAGGACTTTGATGATGGAAAGTTATTATTTGGACAGTAATGAATGTATTCTGACCCAATATGAAGCGGCCCAACCCGAATCCTATTTTTGAGATCACTCCAAAATATTTAAAAATCGACCGCACTCCTCTGACGACCCGACAAAGGACTTTGATGATGGAAAGTTGTTATTTGGACAGTAATGAATGTATTCTGACCCAATATGAAGCGGGCCTACCCGAATCCTATTTTTGAGATCACTCCAAAATATTTAAAAATCGACCGCACTCCTCTGACGACCCGACAAAGACTTTGATGATGGAAAGTTGTTATTTGGATAGTAATGAATGTATTCGGACCCAATATGAAGCGGCCCAACCCGAATCCTATTATTGAGATCACTCCAAAATATTTAAAAATCGACCGCACTCCTCTGACGACCCGACAAAGGACTTTGATGATGGAAAGTTGTTATTTGGACAGTAATGAATGTATTCTGACCCATTATGAAGCGGTCCAACCCGAATCCTATTTTTGAGACCACTCCAAAATATATAAAAATCGACCGCACTCCTCTGACGACCCGACAAAGGACTTTGATGATGGAAAGTTGTTATTTGGACAGTAATGAATGTATTCTGACCCAATATGAAGCGGCCCAACCCGAATCCTATTTTTGAGATCACTCCAAAATATTTAAAAATCGACCGCACTCCTCTGACGACCCGACAAAGGACTTTGATGATGGAAAGTTGTTATTTGGACAGTAATGAATGTATTCTGACCCAATATGAAGCGGCCCAACCCGAATCCTATTTTTGAGATCACTCCAAAATATTTAAAAATCGACCGCACTCCTCTGACGACCCGACAAAGGACTTTGATGATGGAAAGTTGTTATTTGGACAGTAATGAATGTATTCTGACCCAATATGAAGCGGGCCAACTCGAATCCTATTTTTGAGACCACTCCAAAATATTTAACAATCGACCGCACTCATCTGAGGACCCGACAAAGGACTTTGATGATGGAAAGTTGTTATTTGGACAGTAATGAATGTATTCTGACCCAATATGAAGCGGCCCAACCCGAATCCTATTTTTGAGATCACTCCAAAATATTTAAAAATCGAACGCACTCCTCTGACGACCCGACAAAGGACTTTGATGATGGAAAGTTGTTATTTGGACAGTAATGAATGTATTCTGACCCAATATGAAGCGGCCCAACCCGAATCCTATTTTTGAGACCACTCCAAAATATATAAAAATCGACCGCACTCCTCTGATGACCCGACAAAGGACTTTGATGATGGAAAGTTGTTATTTGGATAGTAATGAATGTATTCTAACCTACTACAAATCGCTCCAACCCGAATCCTATTTTTGAGATCACTCCAAAATATTTACAATTCGACCGCACTCATCTGAGGACCCGACAAAGGACTTTGATGATGGAAAGTTGTTATTTGGACAGTAATGAATGTATTCTGACCCAATATGAAGCGGCCCAACCCGAATCCTATTTTTGAGATCACTCCAAAATATTTAAACATCGACCGCACTCCTCTGACGACCCGACAAAGGACTTTGATGATGGAAAGTTGTTATTCGGACAGTAATGAATGTATTCTGACCCAATATGAAGCGGCCCAACCCGAATCCTATTTTTGAGACCACTCCAAAATATATAAAAATCGACCGCACTCCTCTGATGACCCGACAAAGGACTTTGATTATGGAAAGTTGTTATTTGGATAGTAATGAATGTATTCTGACCCACTACAAATCGCGCCAACCCGAATCCTATTTTTGAGATCACTCCAAAATATATAAAAATCGACCGCACTCCTCTGACGACCCGACAAAGGACTTTGATGATGGAAAGTTGTTATTTGGACAGTAATGAATGTATTCTGACCCAATATGAAGCGGCCCAACCCGAATCCTATTTTTGAGATCACTCCAAAATATTTAAAAATCGACCGCACTCCTCTGACGACCCGACAAAGGACTTTGATGATGGAAAGTTGTTATTTGGACAGTAATGAATGTATTCTGACCCAATATGAAGCGGCCCAACCCGAATCCTATTTTTGAGATCACTCCAAAATATTTAAAAATCGACCGCACTCCTCTGACGACCCGACAAAGGACTTTGATGATGGAAAGTTGTTATTTGGACAGTAATGAATGTATTCTGACCCAATATGAAGCGGGCCAACTCGAATCCTATTTTTGAGACCACTCCAAAATATTTAACAATCGACCGCACTCATCTGAGGACCCGACAAAGGACTTTGATGATGGAAAGTTGTTATTTGGACAGTAATGAATGTATTCTGACCCAATATGAAGCGGCCCAACCCGAATCCTATTTTTGAGATCACTCCAAAATATTTAAAAATCGAACGCACTCCTCTGACGACCCGACAAAGGACTTTGATGATGGAAAGTTGTTATTTGGACAGTAATGAATGTATTCTGACCCAATATGAAGCGGCCCAACCCGAATCCTATTTTTGAGACCACTCCAAAATATATAAAAATCGACCGCACTCCTCTGATGACCCGACAAAGGACTTTGATGATGGAAAGTTGTTATTTGGATAGTAATGAATGTATTCTAACCTACTACAAATCGCTCCAACCCGAATCCTATTTTTGAGATCACTCCAAAATATTTACAATTCGACCGCACTCATCTGAGGACCCGACAAAGGACTTTGATGATGGAAAGTTGTTATTTGGACAGTAATGAATGTATTCTGACCCAATATGAAGCGGCCCAACCCGAATCCTATTTTTGAGATCACTCCAAAATATTTAAACATCGACCGCACTCCTCTGACGACCCGACAAAGGACTTTGATGATGGAAAGTTGTTATTCGGACAGTAATGAATGTATTCTGACCCAATATGAAGCGGCCCAACCCGAATCCTATTTTTGAGACCACTCCAAAATATATAAAAATCGACCGCACTCCTCTGATGACCCGACAAAGGACTTTGATTATGGAAAGTTGTTATTTGGATAGTAATGAATGTATTCTGACCCACTACAAATCGCGCCAACCCGAATCCTATTTTTGAGATCACTCCAAAATATATAAAAATCGACCGCACTCCTCTGACGACCCGACAAAGGACTTTGATGATGGAAAGTTATTATTTGGACAGTAATGAATGTATTCTGACCCAATATGAAGCGGCCCAACCCGAATCCTATTTTTGAGATCACTCCAAAATATTTAAAAATCGACCGCACTCCTCTGACGACCTGACAAAGGACTTTGATGATGAAAAGTTGTTATTTGGACAGTAATGAATGTATTCTGACCCAATATGAAGCGGCCCAACCCGAATCCTATTTTTGAGATCACTCCAAAATATTTAAAAATCGACCGCACTCCTCTGACGACCCGACAAAGGACTTTGATGATGGAAAGTTGTTATTTGGACAGTAATGAATGTATTCTGACCCAATATGAAGCGGGCCAACCCGAATCCTATTTTTGAGATCACTCCAAAATATTTAAAAATCGACCGCACTCCTCTGACGACCCGACAAAGGACTTTGATGATGGAAAGTTGTTATTTGGATAGTAATGAATGTATTCTGACCCAATATGAAGCGGCCCAACCCGAATCCTATTTTTGAGATCACTCCAAAATATTTAAAAATCGACCGCACTCCTCTGACGACCCGACAAAGGACTTTGATGATGGAAAGTTGTTATTTGGACAGTAATGAATGTATTCTGACCCAATATGAAGCGGTCCAACCCGAATCCTATTTTTGAGACCACTCCAAAATATTTAACAATCGACCGCACTCCTCTGACGACCCGACAAAGGACTTTGATGATATAAAGTTGTCATTTGGACAGTAATGAATGTATTCTGACCCAATATGAAGCGGCCCAACCCGAAACCTATTTTTGAGATCACTCCAAAATATTTAAAAATCGACCGCACTCCTCTGACGACCCGACAAAGGACTTTGATGATGGAAAGTTGTTATTTGGATAGTAATGAATGTATTCTGACCCACTACAAATCGCGCCAACCCGAATCCTATTTTTGAGATCACTCCAAAATATATAAAAATCGACCGCACTCCTCTGACGACCCGACAAAGGACTTTGATGATGGAAAGTTGTTATTTGGATAGTAATGAATGTATTCTGACCTACTAAAAATCGCGCCAACCCGAATACTATTTTTGAGATCACTCCAAAATATTTAAAATTCGACCGCACTCCTCTGACGACCCGACAAAGGACTTTGATGATGAAAAGTTGTTATTTGGACAGTAATGAATGTATTCTGACCCAATATGAAGCGGCCCAACCCGAATCCTATTTTTGAGATCACTCCAAAATATTTAAAAATCGACCGCACTCCTCTGACGACCCGACAAAGGACTTTGATGATGGAAAGTTGTTATTTGGATAGTTATGAATGTATTCTGACCTACTACAAATCGCGCCAACCCGAATCCTATTTTTGAGACCACTCCAAAATATTTAACAATCGACCGCACTCCTCTGACGACCCGACAAAGGACTTTGATGATATAAAGTTGTCATTTGGACAGTAATGAATGTATTCTGACCCAATATGAAGCGGTCCAACCCGAATCCTATTTTTGAGACCACTCCAAAATATATAAAAATCGACCGCACTCCTCTGACGACCCGACAAAGGACTTTGATGATGGAAAGTTGTTATTTGGACAGTAATGAATGTATTCTGACCCACTACAAATCGCGCCAACCCGAATCCTATTTTTGAGATCACTCCAAAATATTTAAAAATCGACCGCACTCCTCTGACGACCCGACAAAGGACTTTGATGATGGAAAGTTGTTATTTGGACAGTAATGAATGTATTCTGACCCAATATGAAGCGGCCCAACCCGAATCCTATTTTTGAGATCACTCCAAAATATTTAAAAATCGACCGCACTCCTCTGACGACCCGACAAAGGACTTTGATGATGGAAAGTTGTTATTTGGACAGTAATGAATGTATTCTGACCCAATATGAAGCGGGCCAACTCGAATCCTATTTTTGAGACCACTCCAAAATATTTTACAATCGACCGCACTCCTCTGACGACCCGACAAAGGACTTTGATGATGGAAAGTTGTTATTTGGATAGTTATGAATGTATTCTGACCTACTACAAATCGCGCCAACCCGAATCCTATTTTTGAGACCACTCCAAAATATTTAACAATCGACCGCACTCCTCTGACGACCCGACAAAGGACTTTGATGATATAAAGTTGTCATTTGGACAGTAATGAATGTATTCTGACCCAATATGAAGCGGCCCAACCCGAAACCTATTTTTGAGATCACTCCAAAATATTTAAAAATCGACCGCACTCCTCTGACGACCCGACAAAGGACTTTGATGATGGAAAGTTGTTATTTGGATAGTAATGAATGTATTCTGACCCACTACAAATCGCGCCAACCCGAATCCTATTTTTGAGATCACTCCAAAATATATAAAAATCGACCGCACTCCTCTGACGACCCGACAAAGGACTTTGATGATGGAAAGTTATTATTTGGACAGTAATGAATGTATTCTGACCCAATATGAAGCGGCCCAACCCGAATCCTATTTTTGAGATCACTCCAATATATTTAAAAATCGACCGCACTCCTCTGACGACCCGACAAAGGACTTTGATGATGGAAAGTTGTTATTTGGACAGTAATGAATGTATTCTGACCCAATATGAAGCGGGCCTACCCGAATCCTATTTTTGAGATCACTCCAAAATATTTAAAAATCGACCGCACTCCTCTGACGACCCGACAAAGACTTTGATGATGGAAAGTTGTTATTTGGATAGTAATGAATGTATTCGGACCCAATATGAAGCGGCCCAACCCGAATCCTATTATTGAGATCACTCCAAAATATTTAAAAATCGACCGCACTCCTCTGACGACCCGACAAAGGACTTTGATGATGGAAAGTTGTTATTTGGACAGTAATGAATGTATTCTGACCCATTATGAAGCGGTCCAACCCGAATCCTATTTTTGAGACCACTCCAAAATATATAAAAATCGACCGCACTCCTCTGACGACCCGACAAAGGACTTTGATGATGGAAAGTTGTTATTTGGACAGTAATGAATGTATTCTGACCCAATATGAAGCGGCCCAACCCGAATCCTATTTTTGAGATCACTCCAAAATATTTAAAAATCGACCGCACTCCTCTGACGACCCGACAAAGGACTTTGATGATGGAAAGTTGTTATTTGGACAGTAATGAATGTATTCTGACCCAATATGAAGCGGCCCAACCCGAATCCTATTTTTGAGATCACTCCAAAATATTTAAAAATCGACCGCACTCCTCTGACGACCCGACAAAGGACTTTGATGATGGAAAGTTGTTATTTGGACAGTAATGAATGTATTCTGACCCAATATGAAGCGGGCCAACTCGAATCCTATTTTTGAGACCACTCCAAAATATTTAACAATCGACCGCACTCATCTGAGGACCCGACAAAGGACTTTGATGATGGAAAGTTGTTATTTGGACAGTAATGAATGTATTCTGACCCAATATGAAGCGGCCCAACCCGAATCCTATTTTTGAGATCACTCCAAAATATTTAAAAATCGACCGCACTCCTCTGACGACCCGACAAAGGACTTTGATGATGGAAAGTTGTTATTTGGACAGTAATGAATGTATTCTGACCCAATATGAAGCGGCCCAACCCGAATCCTATTTTTGAGACCACTCCAAAATATATAAAAATCGACCGCACTCCTCTGATGACCCGACAAAGGACTTTGATGATGGAAAGTTGTTATTTGGATAGTAATGAATGTATTCTGACCTACTACAAATCGCTCCAACCCGAATCCTATTTTTGAGATCACTCCAAAATATTTACAATTCGACCGCACTCATCTGAGGACCCGACAAAGGACTTTGATGATGGAAAGTTGTTATTTGGACAGTAATGAATGTATTCTGACCCAATATGAAGCGGCCCAACCCGAATCCTATTTTTGAGATCACTCCAAAATATTTAAACATCGACCGCACTCCTCTGACGACCCGACAAAGGACTTTGATGATGGAAAGTTGTTATTCGGACAGTAATGAATGTATTCTGACCCAATATGAAGCGGCCCAACCCGAATCCTATTTTTGAGACCACTCCAAAATATATAAAAATCGACCGCACTCCTCTGATGACCCGACAAAGGACTTTGATTATGGAAAGTTGTTATTTGGATAGTAATGAATGTATTCTGACCCACTACAAATCGCGCCAACCCGAATCCTATTTTTGAGATCACTCCAAAATATATAAAAATCGACCGCACTCCTCTGACGACCCGACAAAGGACTTTGATGATGGAAAGTTATTATTTGGACAGTAATGAATGTATTCTGACCCAATATGAAGCGGCCCAACCCGAATCCTATTTTTGAGATCACTCCAAAATATTTAAAAATCGACCGCACTCCTCTGACGACCTGACAAAGGACTTTGATGATGAAAATTTGTTATTTGGACAGTAATGAATGTATTCTGACCCAATATGAAGCGGCCCAACCCGAATCCTATTTTTGAGATCACTCCAAAATATTTAAAAATCGACCGCACTCCTCTGACGACCCGACAAAGGACTTTGATGATGGAAAGTTGTTATTTGGACAGTAATGAATGTATTCTGACCCAATATGAAGCGGGCCAACCCGAATCCTATTTTTGAGATCACTCCAAAATATTTAAAAATCGACCGCACTCCTCTGACGACCCGACAAAGGACTTTGATGATGGAAAGTTGTTATTTGGATAGTAATGAATGTATTCTGACCCAATATGAAGCGGCCCAACCCGAATCCTATTTTTGAGATCACTCCAAAATATTTAAAAATCGACCGCACTCCTCTGACGACCCGACAAAGGACTTTGATGATGGAAAGTTGTTATTTGGACAGTAATGAATGTATTCTGACCCAATATGAAGCGGTCCAACCCGAATCCTATTTTTGAGACCACTCCAAAATATATAAAAATCGACCGCACTCCTCTGACGACCCGACAAAGGACTTTGATGATGGAAAGTTGTTATTTGGACAGTAATGAATGTATTCTGACCCAATATGAAGCGGCCCAACCCGAATCCTATTTTTGAGATCACTCCAAAATATTTAAAAATCGACCGCACTCCTCTGACGACCCGACAAAGGACTTTGATGATGAAAAGTTGTTATTTGGACAGTAATGAATGTATTCTGACCCAATATGAAGCGGCCCAACCCGAATCCTATTTTTGAGATCACTCCAAAATATTTAAAAATCGACCGCACTCCTCTGACGACCCGACAAAGGACTTTGATGATGAAAAGTTGTTATTTGGACAGTAATGAATGTATTCTGACCCAATATGAAGCGGCCCAACCCGAATCCTATTTTTGAGATCACTCCAAAATATTTAAAAATCGACCGCACTCCTCTGACGACCCGACAAAGGACTTTGATGATGAAAAGTTGTTATTTGGACAGTAATGAATGTATTCTGACCCAATATGAAGCGGCCCAACCCGAATCCTATTTTTGAGATCACTCCAAAATATTTAAAAATCGACCGCACTCCTCTGACGACCCGACAAAGGACTTTGATGATGGAAAGTTGTTATTTGGATAGTAATGCATGTATTCTGACCTACTACAAATCGCGCCAACCCGAATACTATTTTAGAGATCACTCCAAAATATTTAAAAATCGACCGCACTCCTCTGACGACCCGACAAAGGACTTTGATGATGGAAAGTTGTTATTTGGATAGTAATGAATGTATTCTGACCTAATACAAATCGCGCCAACCCAAATCATATTATTGAGATCACTCCAAAATATTTAAAAATCGACCGCACTCCTCTGACGACCCGACAAAGGACTTTGATGATGGAAAGTTGTTATTTGGACAGTAATGAATGTATTCTGACCCAATATGAAGCGGCCCAACCCGAATCCTATTTTTGAGATCACTCCAAAATATTTAAAAATCGACCGCACTCCTCTGACGACCCGACAAAGGACTTTGATGATGGAAAGTTGTTATTTGGATAGTAATGAATGTATTCTGACCTACTACAAATCGCGCCAACCCGAATCCTATTTTTGAGATCACTGCAAAATATTCAAAAATCGACCGCACTCCTCTGACGACCCGACAAAGGACTTTGATGATGGAAAGTTATTATTTGGACAGTAATGAATGTATTCTAACGCAATATGAAGCGGCCCAACCCGAAACATAATTTTGAGATCACTCCAAAATATTTAAAAATCGACCGCACTCCTCTGACGGCCCGACTAAGGACTTTGATGTTGGAAAGTTGTTATTTGGATAGTAATGAATGTATTCTGACCTACTACAAATCGCTCCAACCCGAATCCTATTTTTGAGATCACTCCAAAATATTTACAATTCGACCGCACTCATCTGAGGACCCGACAAAGGACTTTGATGATGGAAAGTTATTATTTGGACAGTAATGAATGTATTCTGACCCAATATGAAGCGGCCCAACCCGAATCCTATTTTTGAGATCACTCCAAAATATTTAAAAATCGACCGCACTCCTCTGACGACCCGACAAAGGACTTTGATGATGGAAAGTTGTTATTTGGACAGTAATGAATGTATTCTGACCCAATATGAAGCGGCCCAACCCGAATCCTATTTTTGAGATCACTCCAAAATATTTAAACATCGACCGCACTCCTCTGACGACCCGACAAATGACTTTGATGATGGAAAGTTGTTATTTGGACAGTAATGAATGTATTCTGACCCAATATGAAGCGGGCCAACTCGAATCCTATTTTTGAGACCACTCCAAAATATTTAACAATCGACCGCACTCCTCTGACGACCCGACAAAGGACTTTGATGATGGAAAGTTGTTATTTGGACAGTAATGAATGTATTCTGACCCAATATGAAGCGGGCCAACTCGAATCCTATTTTTGAGACCACTCCAAAATATTTAACAATCGACCGCACTCCTCTGACGACCCGACAAAGGACTTTGATGATGGAAAGTTGTTATTTGGATAGTTATGAATGTATTCTGACCTACTACAAATCGCGCCAACCCGAATCCTATTTTTGAGACCACTCCAAAATATTTAACAATCGACCGCACTCCTCTGACGACCCGACAAAGGACTTTGATGATATAAAGTTGTCATTTGGACAGTAATGAATGTATTCTGACCCAATATGAAGCGGCCCAACCCGAAACCTATTTTTGAGATCACTCCAAAATATTTAAAAATCGACCGCACTCCTCTGACGACCCGACAAAGGACTTTGATGATGGAAAGTTGTTATTTGGATAGTAATGAATGTATTCTGACCCACTACAAATCGCGCCAACCCGAATCCTATTTTTGAGATCACTCCAAAATATATAAAAATCGACCGCACTCCTCTGACGACCCGACAAAGGACTTTGATGATGGAAAGTTATTATTTGGACAGTAATGAATGTATTCTGACCCAATATGAAGCGGCCCAACCCGAATCCTATTTTTGAGATCACTCCAATATATTTAAAAATCGACCGCACTCCTCTGACGACCCGACAAAGGACTTTGATGATGGAAAGTTGTTATTTGGACAGTAATGAATGTATTCTGACCCAATATGAAGCGGGCCTACCCGAATCCTATTTTTGAGATCACTCCAAAATATTTAAAAATCGACCGCACTCCTCTGACGACCCGACAAAGACTTTGATGATGGAAAGTTGTTATTTGGATAGTAATGAATGTATTCGGACCCAATATGAAGCGGCCCAACCCGAATCCTATTATTGAGATCACTCCAAAATATTTAAAAATCGACCGCACTCCTCTGACGACCCGACAAAGGACTTTGATGATGGAAAGTTGTTATTTGGACAGTAATGAATGTATTCTGACCCATTATGAAGCGGTCCAACCCGAATCCTATTTTTGAGACCACTCCAAAATATATAAAAATCGACCGCACTCCTCTGACGACCCGACAAAGGACTTTGATGATGGAAAGTTGTTATTTGGACAGTAATGAATGTATTCTGACCCAATATGAAGCGGCCCAACCCGAATCCTATTTTTGAGATCACTCCAAAATATTTAAAAATCGACCGCACTCCTCTGACGACCCGACAAAGGACTTTGATGATGGAAAGTTGTTATTTGGACAGTAATGAATGTATTCTGACCCAATATGAAGCGGCCCAACCCGAATCCTATTTTTGAGATCACTCCAAAATATTTAAAAATCGACCGCACTCCTCTGACGACCCGACAAAGGACTTTGATGATGGAAAGTTGTTATTTGGACAGTAATGAATGTATTCTGACCCAATATGAAGCGGGCCAACTCGAATCCTATTTTTGAGACCACTCCAAAATATTTAACAATCGACCGCACTCATCTGAGGACCCGACAAAGGACTTTGATGATGGAAAGTTGTTATTTGGACAGTAATGAATGTATTCTGACCCAATATGAAGCGGCCCAACCCGAATCCTATTTTTGAGATCACTCCAAAATATTTAAAAATCGACCGCACTCCTCTGACGACCCGACAAAGGACTTTGATGATGGAAAGTTGTTATTTGGACAGTAATGAATGTATTCTGACCCAATATGAAGCGGCCCAACCCGAATCCTATTTTTGAGACCACTCCAAAATATATAAAAATCGACCGCACTCCTCTGATGACCCGACAAAGGACTTTGATGATGGAAAGTTGTTATTTGGATAGTAATGAATGTATTCTGACCTACAACAAATCGCTCCAACCCGAATCCTATTTTTGAGATCACTCCAAAATATTTACAATTCGACCGCACTCATCTGAGGACCCGACAAAGGACTTTGATGATGGAAAGTTGTTATTTGGACAGTAATGAATGTATTCTGACCCAATATGAAGCGGCCCAACTCGAATCCTATTTTTGAGACCACTCCAAAATATTTAACAATCGACCGCACTCCTCTGACGACCCGACAAAGGACTTTGATGATGGAAAGTTGTTATTTGGATAGTTATGAATGTATTCTGACCTACTACAAATCGCGCCAACCCGAATCCTATTTTTGAGACCACTCCAAAATATTTAACAATCGACCGCACTCCTCTGACGACCCGACAAAGGACTTTGATGATATAAAGTTGTCATTTGGACAGTAATGAATGTATTCTGACCCAATATGAAGCGGCCCAACCCGAAACCTATTTTTGAGATCACTCCAAAATATTTAAAAATCGACCGCACTCCTCTGACGACCCGACAAAGGACTTTGATGATGGAAAGTTGTTATTTGGATAGTAATGAATGTATTCTGACCCACTACAAATCGCGCCAACCCGAATCCTATTTTTGAGATCACTCCAAAATATATAAAAATCGACCGCACTCCTCTGACGACCCGACAAAGGACTTTGATGATGGAAAGTTATTATTTGGACAGTAATGAATGTATTCTGACCCAATATGAAGCGGCCCAACCCGAATCCTATTTTTGAGATCACTCCAATATATTTAAAAATCGACCGCACTCCTCTGACGACCCGACAAAGGACTTTGATGATGGAAAGTTGTTATTTGGACAGTAATGAATGTATTCTGACCCAATATGAAGCGGGCCTACCCGAATCCTATTTTTGAGATCACTCCAAAATATTTAAAAATCGACCGCACTCCTCTGACGACCCGACAAAGACTTTGATGATGGAAAGTTGTTATTTGGATAGTAATGAATGTATTCGGACCCAATATGAAGCGGCCCAACCCGAATCCTATTATTGAGATCACTCCAAAATATTTAAAAATCGACCGCACTCCTCTGACGACCCGACAAAGGACTTTGATGATGGAAAGTTGTTATTTGGACAGTAATGAATGTATTCTGACCCATTATGAAGCGGTCCAACCCGAATCCTATTTTTGAGACCACTCCAAAATATATAAAAATCGACCGCACTCCTCTGACGACCCGACAAAGGACTTTGATGATGGAAAGTTGTTATTTGGACAGTAATGAATGTATTCTGACCCAATATGAAGCGGCCCAACCCGAATCCTATTTTTGAGATCACTCCAAAATATTTAAAAATCGACCGCACTCCTCTGACGACCCGACAAAGGACTTTGATGATGGAAAGTTGTTATTTGGACAGTAATGAATGTATTCTGACCCAATATGAAGCGGCCCAACCCGAATCCTATTTTTGAGATCACTCCAAAATATTTAAAAATCGACCGCACTCCTCTGACGACCCGACAAAGGACTTTGATGATGGAAAGTTGTTATTTGGACAGTAATGAATGTATTCTGACCCAATATGAAGCGGGCCAACTCGAATCCTATTTTTGAGACCACTCCAAAATATTTAACAATCGACCGCACTCATCTGAGGACCCGACAAAGGACTTTGATGATGGAAAGTTGTTATTTGGACAGTAATGAATGTATTCTGACCCAATATGAAGCGGCCCAACCCGAATCCTATTTTTGAGATCACTCCAAAATATTTAAAAATCGACCGCACTCCTCTGACGACCCGACAAAGGACTTTGATGATGGAAAGTTGTTATTTGGACAGTAATGAATGTATTCTGACCCAATATGAAGCGGCCCAACCCGAATCCTATTTTTGAGACCACTCCAAAATATATAAAAATCGACCGCACTCCTCTGATGACCCGACAAAGGACTTTGATGATGGAAAGTTGTTATTTGGATAGTAATGAATGTATTCTGACCTACTACAAATCGCTCCAACCCGAATCCTATTTTTGAGATCACTCCAAAATATTTACAATTCGACCGCACTCATCTGAGGACCCGACAAAGGACTTTGATGATGGAAAGTTGTTATTTGGACAGTAATGAATGTATTCTGACCCAATATGAAGCGGCCCAACCCGAATCCTATTTTTGAGATCACTCCAAAATATTTAAACATCGACCGCACTCCTCTGACGACCCGACAAAGGACTTTGATGATGGAAAGTTGTTATTCGGACAGTAATGAATGTATTCTGACCCAATATGAAGCGGCCCAACCCGAATCCTATTTTTGAGACCACTCCAAAATATATAAAAATCGACCGCACTCCTCTGATGACCCGACAAAGGACTTTGATTATGGAAAGTTGTTATTTGGATAGTAATGAATGTATTCTGACCCACTACAAATCGCGCCAACCCGAATCCTATTTTTGAGATCACTCCAAAATATATAAAAATCGACCGCACTCCTCTGACGACCCGACAAAGGACTTTGATGATGGAAAGTTATTATTTGGACAGTAATGAATGTATTCTGACCCAATATGAAGCGGCCCAACCCGAATCCTATTTTTGAGATCACTCCAAAATATTTAAAAATCGACCGCACTCCTCTGACGACCTGACAAAGGACTTTGATGATGAAAAGTTGTTATTTGGACAGTAATGAATGTATTCTGAACCAATATGAAGCGGCCCAACCCGAATCCTATTTTTGAGATCACTCCAAAATATTTAAAAATCGACCGCACTCCTCTGACGACCCGACAAAGGACTTTGATGATGGAAAGTTGTTATTTGGACAGTAATGAATGTATTCTGACCCAATATGAAGCGGGCCAACCCGAATCCTATTTTTGAGATCACTCCAAAATATTTAAAAATCGACCGCACTCCTCTGACGACCCGACAAAGGACTTTGATGATGGAAAGTTGTTATTTGGATAGTAATGAATGTATTCTGACCCAATATGAAGCGGCCCAACCCGAATCCTATTTTTGAGATCACTCCAAAATATTTAAAAATCGACCGCACTCCTCTGACGACCCGACAAAGGACTTTGATGATGGAAAGTTGTTATTTGGACAGTAATGAATGTATTCTGACCCAATATGAAGCGGTCCAACCCGAATCCTATTTTTGAGACCACTCCAAAATATATAAAAATCGACCGCACTCCTCTGACGACCCGACAAAGGACTTTGATGATGGAAAGTTGTTATTTGGACAGTAATGAATGTATTCTGACCCAATATGAAGCGGCCCAACCCGAATCCTATTTTTGAGATCACTCCAAAATATTTAAAAATCGACCGCACTCCTCTGACGACCCGACAAAGGACTTTGATGATGAAAAGTTGTTATTTGGACAGTAATGAATGTATTCTGACCCAATATGAAGCGGCCCAACCCGAATCCTATTTTTGAGATCACTCCAAAATATTTAAAAATCGACCGCACTCCTCTGACGACCCGACAAAGGACTTTGATGATGGAAAGTTGTTATTTGGATAGTAATGCATGTATTCTGACCTACTACAAATCGCGCCAACCCGAATACTATTTTTGAGATCACTCCAAAATATTTAAAATTCGACCGCACTCCTCTGACGACCCGACAAAGGACTTTGATGATGAAAAGTTGTTATTTGGACAGTAATGAATGTATTCTGACCCAATATGAAGCGGCCCAACCCGAATCCTATTTTTGAGATCACTCCAAAATATTTAAAAATCGACCGCACTCCTCTGACGACCCGACAAAGGACTTTGATGATGGAAAGTTGTTATTTGGATAGTAATGCATGTATTCTGACCTACTACAAATCGCGCCAACCCGAATACTATTTTTGAGATCACTCCAAAATATTTAAAAATCGACCGCACTCCTCTGACGACCCGACAAAGGACTTTGATGATGGAAAGTTGTTATTTGGATAGTAATGAATGTATTCTGACCTAATACAAATCGCGCCAACCCAAATCATATTATTGAGATCACTCCAAAATATTTAAAAATCGACCGCACTCCTCTGACGACCCGACAAAGGACTTTGATGATGGAAAGTTGTTATTTGGACAGTAATGAATGTATTCTGACCCAATATGAAGCGGCCCAACCCGAATCCTATTTTTGAGATCACTCCAAAATATTTAAAAATCGACCGCACTCCTCTGACGACCCGACAAAGGACTTTGATGATGGAAAGTTGTTATTTGGATAGTAATGAATGTATTCTGACCTACTACAAATCGCGCCAACCCGAATCCTATTTTTGAGATCACTGCAAAATATTCAAAAATCGACCGCACTCCTCTGACGACCCGACAAAGGACTTTGATGATGGAAAGTTATTATTTGGACAGTAATGAATGTATTCTAACGCAATATGAAGCGGCCCAACCCGAAACCTAATTTTGAGATCACTCCAAAATATTTAAAAATCGACCGCACTCCTCTGACGGCCCGACTAAGGACTTTGATGTTGGAAAGTTGTTATTTGGATAGTAATGAATGTATTCTGACCTACTACAAATCGCTCCAACCCGAATCCTATTTTTGAGATCACTCCAAAATATTTAAAAATCGACCGCACTCCTCTGACGACCCGACAAAGGACTTTGATGATGGAAAGTTGTTATTTGGACAGTAATGAATGTATTCTGACCCAATATGAAGCGGGCCAACCCGAATCCTATTTTTGAGATCACTCCAAAATATTTAAAAATCGACCGCACTCCTCTGACGACCCGACAAAGGACTTTGATGATGGAAAGTTGTTATTTGGATAGTAATGAATGTATTCTGACCCAATATGAAGCGGCCCAACCCGAATCCTATTTTTGAGATCACTCCAAAATATTTAAAAATCGACCGCACTCCTCTGACGACCCGACAAAGGACTTTGATGATGGAAAGTTGTTATTTGGACAGTAATGAATGTATTCTGACCCAATATGAAGCGGTCCAACCCAAATCCTATTTTAGAGACCACTCCAAAATATATAAAAATCGACCGCACTCCTCTGACGACCCGACAAAGGACTTTGATGATGGAAAGTTGTTATTTGGACAGTAATGAATGTATTCTGACCCAATATGAAGCGGCCCAACCCGAATCCCATTTTTGAGATCACTCCAAATTATTTAAAAATCGACCGCACTCCTCTGACGACCCGACAAAGGACTTTGATGATGGAAAGTTGTTGTTTGGATAGTAATGAATGTATTCTGACCTACTACAAATCGCGCCAACCCGAATCCTATTTTTGAGATCACTCCAAAATATTTAAAAATCGACCGCACTCCTCTGACGACCCGACAAAGGACTTTGATGATGAAAAGTTGTTATTTAGACAGTAATGAATGTATTCTGACCCAATATGAAGCGGCCCAACCCGAATCCTATTTTTGAGATCACTCCAAAATATTTAAAAATCGACCGCACTCCTCTGACGACCCGACAAAGGACTTTGATGATGAAAAGTTGTTATTTAGACAGTAATGAATGTATTCTGACCCAATATGAAGCGGCCCAACCCGAATCCTATTTTTGAGATCACTCCAAAATATTTAAAAATCGACCGCACTCCTCTGACGACCCGACAAAGGACTTTGATGATGGAAAGTTGTTATTTGGACAGTAATGAATGTATTCTGACCCAATATGAAGCGGCCCAACCCGAATCCTATTTTTGAGATCACTCCAAAATATTTAAAAATCAACCGCACTCCTCTGACGACCCGACAAAGAACTTTAATGATGGAAAGTTGTTATGTGGACAGTAATGAATGTATTCTGATTCAATATGAAGCGGCCCAACCCGAATCCTATTTTTGAGATCACTCCAAAATATTTAAAAATCGACCGCACTCCTCTGACGACCCGACAAAGGACTTTGATGATGGAAAGTTGTTATTTGGATAGTAATGCATGTATTCTGACCTACTACAAATCGCGCCAACCCGAATCCTATTTTTGAGATCACTCCAAAATATATAAAAATCGACCGCACTCCTCTGACGACCCGACAAAGGACTTTGATGATGGAAAGTTATTATTTGGACAGTAATGAATGTATTCTGACCCAATATGAAGCGGCCCAACCCGAATCCTATTTTTGAGATCACTCCAAAATATTTAAAAATCGACCGCACTCCTCTGACGACCCGACAAAGGACTTTGATGATGAAAAGTTGTTATTTGGACAGTAATGAATGTATTCTGACCCAATATGAAGCGGCCCAACCCGAATCCTATTTTTGAGATCACTCCAAAATATTTAAAAATCGACCGCACTCCTCTGACGACCCGACAAAGGACTTTGATGATGGAAAGTTGTTATTTGGATAGTAATGAATGTATTCTGACCTACAACAAATCGCGCCAACCCGAATCCTATTTTTGAGATCACTCCAAAATATATAAAAATCGACCGCACTCCTCTGACGACCCGACAAAGGACTTTGATGATGGAAAGTTATTATTTGGACAGTAATGAATGTATTCTGACCCAATATGAAGCGGCCCAACCCGAATCCTATTTTTGAGATCACTCCAAAATATTTAAAAATCGACCGCACTCCTCTGACGACCTGACAAAGGACTTTGATGATGAAAAGTTGTTATTTGGACAGTAATGAATGTATTCTGACCCAATATGAAGCGGGCCAACCCGAATCCTATTTTTGAGATCACTCCAAAATATTTAAAAATCGACCGCACTCCTCTGACGACCCGACAAAGGACTTTGATGATGGAAAGTTGTTATTTGGATAGTAATGAATGTATTCTGACCCAATATGAAGCGGCTCAACCCGAATCCTATTTTTGAGATCACTCCAAAATATTTAAAAATCGACCGCACTCCTCTGACGACCCGACAAAGGACTTTGATGATGGAAAGTTGTTATTTGGACAGTAATGAATGTATTCTGACCCAATATGAAGCGGTCCAACCCGAATCCTATTTTTGAGACCACTCCAAAATATATAAAAATCGACCGCACTCCTCTGACGACCCGACAAATGACTTTGATGATGGAAAGTTGTTATTTGGACAGTAATGAATGTATTCTGACCCAATATGAAGCGGCCCAACCCGAATCCTATTTTTGAGATCACTCCAAATTATTTAAAAATCGACCGCACTCCTCTGACGACCCGACAAAGGACTTTGATGATGGAAAGTTGTTGTTTGGATAGTAATGAATGTATTCTGACCTACTACAAATCGCGCCAACCCGAATCCTATTTTTGAGATCACTCCAAAATATATAAAAATCGACCGCACTCCTCTGACGACCCGACAAAGGACTTTGATGATGGAAAGTTGTTATTTGGACAGTAATGAATGTATTCTGACCCAATATGAAGCGGCCCAACCCGAATCCTATTTTTGAGATCACTCCAAAATATTTAAAAATCGACCGCACTCCTCTGACGACCCGACAAAGGACTTTGATGATGAAAAGTTGTTATTTGGACAGTAATGAATGTATTCTGACCCAATATGAAGCGGCCCAACCCGAATCCTATTTTTGAGATCACTCCAAAATATTTAAAAATCGACCGCACTCCTCTGACGACCCGACAAAGGACTTTGATGATGGAAAGTTGTTATTTGGATAGTAATGCATGTATTCTGACCTACTACAAATCGCGCCAACCCGAATACTATTTTTGAGATCACTCCAAAATATTTAAAATTCGACCGCACTCCTCTGACGACCCGACAAAGGACTTTGATGATGGAAAGTTGTTATTCGGATAGTAATGAATGTATTCTGACCTAATACAAATCGCGCCAACCCAAATCCTATTATTGAGATCACTCCAAAATATTTAAACATCGACCGCACTCCTCTGACGACCCGACAAAGGACATTGATGATGGAAAGTTGTTATTTGGACAGTAATGAATGTATTCTGACCCAATATGAAGCGGCCCAACCCGAATTCTATTTTAGAGATCACTCCAAAATATTTAAAAATCGACCGCACTCCTCTGACGACCCGACAAAGGACTTTGATGATGGAAAGTTGTTATTTGGATAGTAATGAATGTATTCTGACCTACTACAAATCGCGCCAACCCGAATCCTATTTTTGAGATCACTCCAAAATATTTAAAAATCGACCGCACTACTCTGACGACCCGACAAAGGACTTTGATGATGGAAAGTTGTTATTTGGACAGTAATGAATGTATTCTGACGCAATATGAAGCGGGCCAACCCGAATCCTATTTTTGAGATCACTCCAAAATATTTAAAAATCGACCGCACTCCTCTGACGACCCGACAAAGAACTTTGATGATGGAAAATTGTTACTTGGACAGTAATTAATGTATTCTGACCCAATATGAAGCGGCCCAACCCGAATCCTATTTTTGAGATCACTCCAAAATATTTAAAAATCAACCGCACTCCTCTGACGACCCGACAAAGAACTTTAATGATGGAAAGTTGTTATGTGGACAGTAATGAATGTATTCTGATTCAATATGAAGCGGCCCAACACGAAACCTATTTTTGAGATCACTCCAAAATATTTAAAAATCGACCGCACTCCTCTGACGACCCGACAAAGGACTTTGATGATGGAAAGTTGTTATTTGGATAGTAATGAATGTATTCTGACCTACTACAAATCGCGCCAACCCGAATCCTATTTTTGAGATCACTCCAAGATATATAAAAATCGACCGCACTCCTCTGACGACCCGACAAAGGACTTTGATGATGGAAAGTTATTATTTGGACAGTAATGAATGTATTCTGACCCAATATGAAGCGGCCCAACCCGAATCCTATTTTTGAGATCACTCCAAAATATTTAAAAATCGACCGCACTCCTCTGACGACCCGACAAAGGACTTTGATGATGAAAAGTTGTTATTTGGACAGTAATGAATGTATTCTGACCCAATATGAAGCGGCCCAACCCGAATCCTATTTTTGAGATCACTCCAAAATATTTAAAAATCGACCGCACTCCTCTGACGACCCGACAAAGGACTTTGATGATGGAAAGTTGTTATTTGGACAGTAATGAATGTATTCTGACCCAATATGAAGCGGGCCAACCCGAATCCTATTTTTGAGATCACTCCAAAATATTTAAAAATCGACCGCACTCCTCTGACGACCCGACAAAGGACTTTGATGATGGAAAGTTGTTATTTGGATAGTAATGAATGTATTCTGACCCAATATGAAGCGGCCCAACCCGAATCCTATTTTTGAGATCACTCCAAAATATTTAAAAATCGACCGCACTCCTCTGACGACCCGACAAAGGACTTTGATGATGGAAAGTTGTTATTTGGACAGTAATGAATGTATTCTGACCCAATATGAAGCGGTCCAACCCAAATCCTATTTTAGAGACCACTCCAAAATATATAAAAATCGACCGCACTCCTCTGACGACCCGACAAAGGACTTTGATGATGGAAAGTTGTTATTTGGACAGTAATGAATGTATTCTGACCCAATATGAAGCGGCCCAACCCGAATCCCATTTTTGAGATCACTCCAAATTATTTAAAAATCGACCGCACTCCTCTGACGACCCGACAAAGGACTTTGATGATGAAAAGTTGTTATTTAGACAGTAATGAATGTATTCTGACCCAATATGAAGCGGCCCAACCCGAATCCTATTTTTGAGATCACTCCAAAATATTTAAAAATCGACCGCACTCCTCTGACGACCCGACAAAGGACTTTGATGATGGAAAGTCGTTATTTGGATAGTAATGCATGTATTCTGACCTACTACAAATCGCGCCAACCCGAATACTATTTTTGAGATCACTCCAAAATATTTAAAATTCGACCGCACTCCTCTGACGACCCGACAAAGGACTTTGATGATGGAACGTTGTTATTTAGATAGTAATGAATGTATTCTGACCTAATACAAATCGCGCCAACCCAAATCCTATTATTGAGATCACTCCAAAATATTTAAACATCGACCGCACTCCTCTGACGACCCGACAAAGGACTTTGATGATGGAAAGTTGTTATTTGGACAGTAATGAATGTACTCTGACCCAATATGAAGCGGCCCAACCCGAATCCTATTTTAGAGATCACTCCAAAATATTTAAAAATCGACCGCACTCCTCTGACGACCCGACAAAGGACTTTGATGATGGAAAGTTGTTATTTGGACAGTAATGAATGTATTCTGACCCAATATGAAGCGGCCCAACCCGAATCCTATTTTAGAGATCACTCCAAAATATTTAAAAATCGACCGCACTCCTCTGACGACCCGACAAAGGACTTTGATGATGGAAAGTTGTTATTTGGACAGTAATGAATGTATTCTGACCCAATATGAAGCGGGCCAACCCGAATCCTATTTTTGAGATCACTCCAAAATATTTAAAAATCGACCGCACTCCTCTGACGACCCGACAAAGGACTTTGATGATGGAAAGTTGTTATTTGGACAGTAATGAATGTATTCTGACCCAATATGAAGCGGCCCAACCCGAATCCTATTTTTGAGATCACTCCAAAATATTTAAAAATCGACCGCACTCCTCTGACGACCCGACAAAGGACTTTGATGATGAAAAGTTGTTATTTAGACAGTAATGAATGTATTCTGACCCAATATGAAGCGGCCCAACCCGAATCCTATTTTTGAGATCACTCCAAAATATTTAAAAATCGACCGCACTCCTCTGACGACCCGACAAAGGACTTTGATGATGGAAAGTCGTTATTTGGATAGTAATGCATGTATTCTGACCTACTACAAATCGCGCCAACCCGAATACTATTTTTGAGATCACTCCAAAATATTTAAAATTCGACCGCACTCCTCTGACGACCCGACAAAGGACTTTGATGATGGAACGTTGTTATTTAGATAGTAATGAATGTATTCTGACCTAATACAAATCGCGCCAACCCAAATCCTATTATTGAGATCACTCCAAAATATTTAAACATCGACCGCACTCCTCTGACGACCCGACAAAGGACTTTGATGATGGAAAGTTGTTATTTGGACAGTAATGAATGTACTCTGACCCAATATGAAGCGGCCCAACCCGAATCCTATTTTAGAGATCACTCCAAAATATTTAAAAATCGACCGCACTCCTCTGACGACCCGACAAAGGACTTTGATGATGGAAAGTTGTTATTTGGACAGTAATGAATGTATTCTGACCCAATATGAAGCGGCCCAACCCGAATCCTATTTTAGAGATCACTCCAAAATATTTAAAAATCGACCGCACTCCTCTGACGACCCGACAAAGGACTTTGATGATGGAAAGTTGTTATTTGGACAGTAATGAATGTATTCTGACCCAATATGAAGCGGGCCAACCCGAATCCTATTTTTGAGATCACTCCAAAATATTTAAAAATCGCCCGCACTCCTCTGACGACCTGACAAAGGACTTTTATGATGGAAAGTTGTTATTTGGACAGTAATGAATGTATTCTGACCCAATATGAAGGGCCCAACACGAATCCTATTTTTGAGATCACTTCGAAATATTTAAAAATCGACCGCACTCCTCTGACGACCCGACAAAGGACTTTGATGATGAAAAGTTGTTATTTAGACAGTAATGAATGTATTCTGACCCAATATGAAGCGGCCCAACCCGAATCCTATTTTTGAGATCACTCCAAAATATTTAAAAATCGACCGCACTCCTCTGACGACCCGACAAAGGACTTTGATGATGGAAAGTTGTTATTTGGACAGTAATGAATGTATTCTGACCCAATATGAAGCGGCCCAACCCGAATCCTATTTTTGAGATCACTCCAAAATATTTAAAAATCAACCGCACTCCTCTGACGACCCGACAAAGAACTTTAATGATGGAAAGTTGTTATGTGGACAGTAATGAATGTATTCTGATTCAATATGAAGCGGCCCAACCCGAATCCTATTTTTGAGATCACTCCAAAATATTTAAAAATCGACCGCACTCCTCTGACGACCCGACAAAGGACTTTGATGATGGAAAGTTGTTATTTGGATAGTAATGCATGTATTCTGACCTACTACAAATCGCGCCAACCCGAATCCTATTTTTGAGATCACTCCAAAATATATAAAAATCGACCGCACTCCTCTGACGACCCGACAAAGGACTTTGATGATGGAAAGTTATTATTTGGACAGTAATGAATGTATTCTGACCCAATATGAAGCGGCCCAACCCGAATCCTATTTTTGAGATCACTCCAAAATATTTAAAAATCGACCGCACTCCTCTGACGACCCGACAAAGGACTTTGATGATGAAAAGTTGTTATTTGGACAGTAATGAATGTATTCTGACCCAATATGAAGCGGCCCAACCCGAATCCTATTTTTGAGATCACTCCAAAATATTTAAAAATCGACCGCACTCCTCTGACGACCCGACAAAGGACTTTGATGATGGAAAGTTGTTATTTGGATAGTAATGAATGTATTCTGACCTACAACAAATCGCGCCAACCCGAATCCTATTTTTGAGATCACTCCAAAATATATAAAAATCGACCGCACTCCTCTGACGACCCGACAAAGGACTTTGATGATGGAAAGTTATTATTTGGACAGTAATGAATGTATTCTGACCCAATATGAAGCGGCCCAACCCGAATCCTATTTTTGAGATCACTCCAAAATATTTAAAAATCGACCGCACTCCTCTGACGACCTGACAAAGGACTTTGATGATGAAAAGTTGTTATTTGGACAGTAATGAATGTATTCTGACCCAATATGAAGCGGGCCAACCCGAATCCTATTTTTGAGATCACTCCAAAATATTTAAAAATCGACCGCACTCCTCTGACGACCCGACAAAGGACTTTGATGATGGAAAGTTGTTATTTGGATAGTAATGAATGTATTCTGACCCAATATGAAGCGGCTCAACCCGAATCCTATTTTTGAGATCACTCCAAAATATTTAAAAATCGACCGCACTCCTCTGACGACCCGACAAAGGACTTTGATGATGGAAAGTTGTTATTTGGACAGTAATGAATGTATTCTGACCCAATATGAAGCGGTCCAACCCGAATCCTATTTTTGAGACCACTCCAAAATATATAAAAATCGACCGCACTCCTCTGACGACCCGACAAATGACTTTGATGATGGAAAGTTGTTATTTGGACAGTAATGAATGTATTCTGACCCAATATGAAGCGGCCCAACCCGAATCCTATTTTTGAGATCACTCCAAATTATTTAAAAATCGACCGCACTCCTCTGACGACCCGACAAAGGACTTTGATGATGGAAAGTTGTTGTTTGGATAGTAATGAATGTATTCTGACCTACTACAAATCGCGCCAACCCGAATCCTATTTTTGAGATCACTCCAAAATATATAAAAATCGACCGCACTCCTCTGACGACCCGACAAAGGACTTTGATGATGGAAAGTTGTTATTTGGACAGTAATGAATGTATTCTGACCCAATATGAAGCGGCCCAACCCGAATCCTATTTTTGAGATCACTCCAAAATATTTAAAAATCGACCGCACTCCTCTGACGACCCGACAAAGGACTTTGATGATGAAAAGTTGTTATTTGGACAGTAATGAATGTATTCTGACCCAATATGAAGCGGCCCAACCCGAATCCTATTTTTGAGATCACTCCAAAATATTTAAAAATCGACCGCACTCCTCTGACGACCCGACAAAGGACTTTGATGATGGAAAGTTGTTATTTGGATAGTAATGCATGTATTCTGACCTACTACAAATCGCGCCAACCCGAATACTATTTTTGAGATCACTCCAAAATATTTAAAATTCGACCGCACTCCTCTGACGACCCGACAAAGGACTTTGATGATGGAAAGTTGTTATTCGGATAGTAATGAATGTATTCTGACCTAATACAAATCGCGCCAACCCAAATCCTATTATTGAGATCACTCCAAAATATTTAAACATCGACCGCACTCCTCTGACGACCCGACAAAGGACATTGATGATGGAAAGTTGTTATTTGGACAGTAATGAATGTATTCTGACCCAATATGAAGCGGCCCAACCCGAATTCTATTTTAGAGATCACTCCAAAATATTTAAAAATCGACCGCACTCCTCTGACGACCCGACAAAGGACTTTGATGATGGAAAGTTGTTATTTGGATAGTAATGAATGTATTCTGACCTACTACAAATCGCGCCAACCCGAATCCTATTTTTGAGATCACTCCAAAATATTTAAAAATCGACCGCACTACTCTGACGACCCGACAAAGGACTTTGATGATGGAAAGTTGTTATTTGGACAGTAATGAATGTATTCTGACGCAATATGAAGCGGGCCAACCCGAATCCTATTTTTGAGATCACTCCAAAATATTTAAAAATCGACCGCACTCCTCTGACGACCCGACAAAGAACTTTGATGATGGAAAATTGTTACTTGGACAGTAATTAATGTATTCTGACCCAATATGAAGCGGCCCAACCCGAATCCTATTTTTGAGATCACTCCAAAATATTTAAAAATCAACCGCACTCCTCTGACGACCCGACAAAGAACTTTAATGATGGAAAGTTGTTATGTGGACAGTAATGAATGTATTCTGATTCAATATGAAGCGGCCCAACACGAAACCTATTTTTGAGATCACTCCAAAATATTTAAAAATCGACCGCACTCCTCTGACGACCCGACAAAGGACTTTGATGATGGAAAGTTGTTATTTGGATAGTAATGAATGTATTCTGACCTACTACAAATCGCGCCAACCCGAATCCTATTTTTGAGATCACTCCAAGATATATAAAAATCGACCGCACTCCTCTGACGACCCGACAAAGGACTTTGATGATGGAAAGTTATTATTTGGACAGTAATGAATGTATTCTGACCCAATATGAAGCGGCCCAACCCGAATCCTATTTTTGAGATCACTCCAAAATATTTAAAAATCGACCGCACTCCTCTGACGACCCGACAAAGGACTTTGATGATGAAAAGTTGTTATTTGGACAGTAATGAATGTATTCTGACCCAATATGAAGCGGCCCAACCCGAATCCTATTTTTGAGATCACTCCAAAATATTTAAAAATCGACCGCACTCCTCTGACGACCCGACAAAGGACTTTGATGATGGAAAGTTGTTATTTGGACAGTAATGAATGTATTCTGACCCAATATGAAGCGGGCCAACCCGAATCCTATTTTTGAGATCACTCCAAAATATTTAAAAATCGACCGCACTCCTCTGACGACCCGACAAAGGACTTTGATGATGGAAAGTTGTTATTTGGATAGTAATGAATGTATTCTGACCCAATATGAAGCGGCCCAACCCGAATCCTATTTTTGAGATCACTCCAAAATATTTAAAAATCGACCGCACTCCTCTGACGACCCGACAAAGGACTTTGATGATGGAAAGTTGTTATTTGGACAGTAATGAATGTATTCTGACCCAATATGAAGCGGTCCAACCCAAATCCTATTTTAGAGACCACTCCAAAATATATAAAAATCGACCGCACTCCTCTGACGACCCGACAAAGGACTTTGATGATGGAAAGTTGTTATTTGGACAGTAATGAATGTATTCTGACCCAATATGAAGCGGCCCAACCCGAATCCCATTTTTGAGATCACTCCAAATTATTTAAAAATCGACCGCACTCCTCTGACGACCCGACAAAGGACTTTGATGATGAAAAGTTGTTATTTAGACAGTAATGAATGTATTCTGACCCAATATGAAGCGGCCCAACCCGAATCCTATTTTTGAGATCACTCCAAAATATTTAAAAATCGACCGCACTCCTCTGACGACCCGACAAAGGACTTTGATGATGGAAAGTCGTTATTTGGATAGTAATGCATGTATTCTGACCTACTACAAATCGCGCCAACCCGAATACTATTTTTGAGATCACTCCAAAATATTTAAAATTCGACCGCACTCCTCTGACGACCCGACAAAGGACTTTGATGATGGAACGTTGTTATTTAGATAGTAATGAATGTATTCTGACCTAATACAAATCGCGCCAACCCAAATCCTATTATTGAGATCACTCCAAAATATTTAAACATCGACCGCACTCCTCTGACGACCCGACAAAGGACTTTGATGATGGAAAGTTGTTATTTGGACAGTAATGAATGTACTCTGACCCAATATGAAGCGGCCCAACCCGAATCCTATTTTAGAGATCACTCCAAAATATTTAAAAATCGACCGCACTCCTCTGACGACCCGACAAAGGACTTTGATGATGGAAAGTTGTTATTTGGACAGTAATGAATGTATTCTGACCCAATATGAAGCGGCCCAACCCGAATCCTATTTTAGAGATCACTCCAAAATATTTAAAAATCGACCGCACTCCTCTGACGACCCGACAAAGGACTTTGATGATGGAAAGTTGTTATTTGGACAGTAATGAATGTATTCTGACCCAATATGAAGCGGGCCAACCCGAATCCTATTTTTGAGATCACTCCAAAATATTTAAAAATCGACCGCACTCCTCTGACGACCCGACAAAGGACTTTGATGATGGAAAGTTGTTATTTGGACAGTAATGAATGTATTCTGACCCAATATGAAGCGGCCCAACCCGAATCCTATTTTTGAGATCACTCCAAAATATTTAAAAATCGACCGCACTCCTCTGACGACCCGACAAAGGACTTTGATGATGAAAAGTTGTTATTTAGACAGTAATGAATGTATTCTGACCCAATATGAAGCGGCCCAACCCGAATCCTATTTTTGAGATCACTCCAAAATATTTAAAAATCGACCGCACTCCTCTGACGACCCGACAAAGGACTTTGATGATGGAAAGTCGTTATTTGGATAGTAATGCATGTATTCTGACCTACTACAAATCGCGCCAACCCGAATACTATTTTTGAGATCACTCCAAAATATTTAAAATTCGACCGCACTCCTCTGACGACCCGACAAAGGACTTTGATGATGGAACGTTGTTATTTAGATAGTAATGAATGTATTCTGACCTAATACAAATCGCGCCAACCCAAATCCTATTATTGAGATCACTCCAAAATATTTAAACATCGACCGCACTCCTCTGACGACCCGACAAAGGACTTTGATGATGGAAAGTTGTTATTTGGACAGTAATGAATGTACTCTGACCCAATATGAAGCGGCCCAACCCGAATCCTATTTTAGAGATCACTCCAAAATATTTAAAAATCGACCGCACTCCTCTGACGACCCGACAAAGGACTTTGATGATGGAAAGTTGTTATTTGGACAGTAATGAATGTATTCTGACCCAATATGAAGCGGCCCAACCCGAATCCTATTTTAGAGATCACTCCAAAATATTTAAAAATCGACCGCACTCCTCTGACGACCCGACAAAGGACTTTGATGATGGAAAGTTGTTATTTGGACAGTAATGAATGTATTCTGACCCAATATGAAGCGGGCCAACCCGAATCCTATTTTTGAGATCACTCCAAAATATTTAAAAATCGCCCGCACTCCTCTGACGACCTGACAAAGGACTTTTATGATGGAAAGTTGTTATTTGGACAGTAATGAATGTATTCTGACCCAATATGAAGGGCCCAACACGAATCCTATTTTTGAGATCACTTCGAAATATTTAAAAATCGACCGCACTCCTCTGACGACCCGACAAAGGACTTTGATGATGGAAAGTTGTTATTTGGACAGTAATGAATGTATTCTGACGCAATATGAAGCGGGCCAACCCGAATCCTATTTTTGAGATCACTCCAAAATATTTAAAAATCGACCGCACTCCTCTGACGACCCGACAAAGTACTTTGATGATGGAAAGTTGTTACTTGGACAGTAATGATTGTATTCTGACCCAATATGAAGCAGCCCAACCCGAATCCTATTTTTGAGATCACTCCAAAATATTTAAAAATCGACCGCACTCCTCTGACGACCCGACAAAGAACTTTGATGATGGAAAGTTGCTATTTGGACAGTAATGAATGTATTCTAACCCAATATGAAGCGGCCCAACCCGAATCCTATTTTTGAGATCACTCCAAAATCTTTAAAAATCGACCGCACTCCTCTGACGACCCGACAAAGAACTTTGATGATGGAAAGTTGTTATTTGGACAGTAATGAATGTATTCTGACCCAATACGAAGCGGCCCAACACGAATCCTATTTTTGAGATCACTCCAAAATATTTAAAAATCGACCGCACTCCTCTGACGACCCGACAAAGGACTTTGATGATGGAAAGTTGTTATTTGGACAGTAATGAATGTATTCTGACCCAATATGAAGCGGCCCAACCCGAATCCTATTTTAGAGATCACTCCAAAATATTTAAAAATCGACCGCACTCCTCTGACGACCCGACAAAGGACTTTGATGATGGAAAGTTATTATTTGGACAGTAATGAATGTATTCTGACCCAATATGAAGCGGCCCAACCCGAATCCTATTTTTGAGATCACTCCAAAATATTTAAAAATCGACCGCACTCCTCTGACGACCTGACAAAGGACTTTGATGATGAAAAGTTATTATTTGGACAGTAATGAGTGTATTCTGACCCAATATGAAGCGGCCCAACCCGAATCCTATTTTTGAGATCACTCCAAAATATTTAAAAATCGACCGCACTCCTCTGACGACCCGACAAAGGACTTTGATGATGGAAAGTTGTTATTTGGACAGTAATGAATGTATTCTGACCCAATATGAAGCGGGCCAACCCGAATCCTATTTTTGAGATCACTCCAAAATATTTAAAAATCGACCGCACTCCTCTGACGACCCGACAAAGGACTTTGATGATGGAAAGTTGTTATTTGGATAGTAATGAATGTATTCTGACCCAATATGAAGCGGCCCAACCCGAATCCTATTTTTGAGATCACTCCAAAATATTTAAAAATCGACCGCACTCCTCTGACGACCCGACAAAGGACTTTGATGATGGAAAGTTGTTATTTGGACAGTAATGAATGTATTCTGACCCAATATGAAGCGGTCCAACCCGAATCCTATTTTTGAGACCACTCCAAAATATATAAAAATCGACCGCACTCCTCTGACGACCCGACAAAGGACTTTGATGATGGAAAGTTGTTATTTGGACAGTAATGAATGTATTCTGACCCAATATGAAGCGGCCCAACCCGAATCCTATTTTTGAGATCACTCCAAATTATTTAAAAATCGACCGCACTCCTCTGACGACCCGACAAAGGACTTTGATGATGGAAAGTTGTTGTTTGGATAGTAATGAATGTATTCTGACCTACTACAAATCGCGCCAACCCGAATCCTATTTTTGAGATCACTCCAAAATATATAAAAATCGACCGCACTCCTCTGACGACCCGACAAAGGACTTTGATGATGGAAAGTTGTTATTTGGACAGTAATGAATGTATTCTGACCCAATATGAAGCGGCCCAACCCGAATCCTATTTTTGAGATCACTCCGAAATATTTAAAAATCGACCGCACTCCTCTGACGACCCGACAAAGGACTTTGATGATGAAAAGTTGTTATTTGGACAGTAATGAATGTATTCTGACCCAATATGAAGCGGCCCAACCCGAATCCTATTTTTGAGATCACTCCAAAATATTTAAAAATCGACCGCACTCCTCTGACGACCAGACAAAGGACTTTGATGATGGAAAGTTGTTATTTGGATAGTAATGCATGTATTCTGACCTACTACAAATCGCGCCAACCCGAATACTATTTTTGAGATCACTCCAAAATATTTAAAATTCGACCGCACTCCTCTGACGACCCGACAAAGGACTTTGATGATGGAAAGTTGTTATTTGGATAGTAATGAATGTATTCTGACCTGATACAAATCGCGCCAACCCAAATCCTATTATTGAGATCACTCCAAAATATTTGAACATCGACCGCACTCCTCTGACGACCCGACAAAGGACTTTGATGATGGAAAGTTGTTATTTGGACAGTAATGAATGTATTCTGACCCAATATGAAGCGGCCCAACCCGAATCCTATTTTAGAGATCACTCCAAAATATTTAAAAATCGACCGCACTCCTCTGACGACCCGACAAAGGACTTTGATGATGGAAAGTTGTTATTTGGATAGTAATGAATGTATTCTGACCTACTACAAATCGCGCCAACCCGAATCCTATTTTTGAGATCACTCCAAAATATTTAAAAATCGACCGCACTCCTCTGACGACCCGACAAAGGACTTTGATGATGGAAAGTTATTATTTGGACAGTAATGAATGTATTCTGACCCAATATGAAGCGGCCCAACCCGAATCCTATTTTTGAGATCACTCCAAAATATATAAAAATCGACCGCACTCCTCTGACGACCCGACAAAGGACTTTGATGATGGAAAGTTGTTATTTGGACAGTAATGAATGTATTCTGACCCAATATGAAGCGGGCCAACCCGAATCCTATTTTTGAGATCACTCCAAAATATTTAAAAATCGACCGCACTCCTCTGACGACCCGACAAAGGACTTTGATGATGGAAAGTTGTTATTTGGATAGTAATGAATGTATTCTGACCCAATATGAAGCGGCCCAACCCGAATCCTATTTTTGAGATCACTCCAAAATATTTAAAAATCGACCGCACTCCTCTGACGACCCGACAAAGGACTTTGATGATGGAAAGTTGTTATTTGGACAGTAATGAATGTATTCTGACCCAATATGAAGCGGTCCAACCCGAATCCTATTTTTGAGACCACTCCAAAATATATAAAAATCGACCGCACTCCTCTGACGTCCCGACAAAGGACTTTGATGATGGAAAGTTGTTATTTGGACAGTAATGAATGTATTCTGACCCAATATGAAGCGGCCCAACCCGAATCCTATTTTTGAGATCACTCCAAATTATTTAAAAATCGACCGCACTCCTCTGACGACCCGACAAAGGACTTTGATGATGGAAAGTTGTTGTTTGGATAGTAATGAATGTATTCTGACCTACTACAAATCGCGCCAACCCGAATCCTATTTTTGAGATCACTCCAAAATATATAAAAATCGACCGCACTCCTCTGACGACCCGACAAAGGACTTTGATGATGGAAAGTTGTTATTTGGACAGTAATGAATGTATTCTGACCCAATATGAAGCGGCCCAACCCGAATCCTATTTTTGAGATCACTCCGAAATATTTAAAAATCGACCGCACTCCTCTGACGACCCGACAAAGGACTTTGATGATGAAAAGTTGTTATTTGGACAGTAATGAATGTATTCTGACCCAATATGAAGCGGCCCAACCCGAATCCTATTTTTGAGATCACTCCAAAATATTTAAAAATCGACCGCACTCCTCTGACGACCAGACAAAGGACTTTGATGATGGAAAGTTGTTATTTGGATAGTAATGCATGTATTCTGACCTACTACAAATCGCGCCAACCCGAATACTATTTTTGAGATCACTCCAAAATATTTAAAATTCGACCGCACTCCTCTGACGACCCGACAAAGGACTTTGATGATGGAAAGTTGTTATTTGGATAGTAATGAATGTATTCTGACCTAATACAAATCGCGCCAACCCAAATCCTATTATTGAGATCACTCCAAAATATTTAAACATCGACCGCACTCCTCTGACGACCCGACAAAGGACTTTGATGATGGAAAGTTGTTATTTGGACAGTAATGAATGTATTCTGACCCAATATGAAGCGGCCCAACCCGAATCCTATTTTAGAGATCACTCCAAAATATTTAAAAATCGACCGCACTCCTCTGACGACCCGACAAAGGACTTTGATGATGGAAAGTTGTTATTTGGATAGTAATGAATGTATTCTGACCTAATACAAATCGCGCCAACCCAAATCCTATTATTGAGATCACTCCAAAATATTTAAACATCGACCGCACTCCTCTGACGACCCGACAAAGGACTTTGATGATGGAAAGTTGTTATTTGGACAGTAATGAATGTATTCTGACCCAATATGAAGCGGCCCAACCCGAATCCTATTTTAGAGATCACTCCAAAATATTTAAAAATCGACCGCACTCCTCTGACGACCCGACCAAGGACTTTGATGATGGAAAGTTGTTATTTGGACAGTAATGAATGTATTCTGACCCAATATGAAGCGGGCCAACCCGAATCCTATTTTTGAGATCACTCCAAAATATTTAAAAATCGCCCGCACTCCTCTGACGACCTGACAAAGGACTTTTATGATGGAAAGTTGTTATTTGGACAGTAATGAATGTATTCTGACCCAATATGAAGGGCCCAACACGAATCCTATTTTTGAGATCACTCCGAAATATTTAAAAATCGACCGCACTCCTCTGACGACCCGACAAAGGACTTTGATGATGGAAAGTTGTTATTTGGACAGTAATGAATGTATTCTGACGCAATATGAAGCGGGCCAACCCGAATCCTATTTTTGAGATCACTCCAAAATATTTAAAAATCGACCGCACTCCTCTGACGACCCGACAAAGTACTTTGATGATGGAAAGTTGTTACTTGGACAGTAATGAATGTATTCTGACCCAATATGAAGCGGCCCAACCCGAATCCTATTTTTGAGATCACTCCAAAATATTTAAAAATCGACCGCACTCCTCTGACGACCCGACAAAGAACTTTGATGATGGAAAATTGTTACTTGGACAGTTATGAATGTATTCTGTCCCAATATGAAGCGGCCCAACCCGAATCCTATTTTTGAGATCACTCCAAAATATTTAAAAATCAACCGCACTCCTCTGACGACCCGACAAAGAACTTTGATGATGGAAAGTTGTTATGTGGACAGTAATGAATGTATTCTGACCCAATATGAAGCGGCCCAACCCAAATCCTATTTTTGAGATCACTCCAAAATATTTAAAAATCGACCGCACTCCTCTGACGACCCGACAAAGGACTTTGATGATGGAAAGTTGTTATTTGGACAGTAATGAATGTATTCTGACCCAATATGAAGCGGCCCAACCCAAATCCTATTTTTGAGATCACTCCAAAATATTTAAAAATCGACCACACTCCTCTGACGACCCGACAAAGAACTTTGATGATGGAAAGTTGTTATTTGGACAGTAATGAATGTATTCTGACCCAATATGAAGCGGCCCAACCCGAATCCTATTTTTGAGATCACTCCAAAATATTTAAAAATCGACCGCACTCCTCTGACGACCCGACAAAGAACTTTGATGATGGAAAGTTGTTATTTGGACAGTAATGAATGTATTCTGACCCAATATGAAGCGGCCCAACCCGAATCCTATTTTTGAGATCACTCCAAAATATTTAAAAATCGACCACACTCCTCTGACGACCCGACAAAGGACTTTGATGATGGAAAGTTGTTATTTGGACAGTAATGAATGTATTCTGACCCAATATGAAGCGGGCCAACCCGAATCCTATTTTTGAGATCACTCCAAAATATTTAAAAATCGACCGCACTCCTCTGACGACCCGACAAAGAACTTTGATGATGGAAAGTTGTTATTTGGACAGTAATGAATGTATTCTGACCCAATATGAAGCGGCCCAACCCGAATCCTATATTTGAGATCACTCCAAAATATTTAAAAATCGACCGCACTCCTCTGACGACCCGACAAAGAACTTTGATGATGGAAAGTTGTTATTTGGACAGTAATGAATGTATTCTGACCCAATATGAAGCGGCCCAACCCGAATCCTATTTTTGAGATCACTCCAAAATATTTAAAAATCGACCGCACTCCTCTGACGACCCGACAAAGAACTTTGATGATGGAAAGTTATTATTTGGACAGTAATGAATGTATTCTGACCCAATATGAAGCGGCCCAACCCGAATCCTATTTTTGAGATCACTCCAAAATATTTAAAAATCGACCGCACTCCTCTGACGACCCGACAAAGAACTTTGATGATGGAAAGTTGCTATTTGGACAGTAATGAATGTATTCTGACCCAATATGAAGCGGCCCAACCCGAATCCAATTTTTGAGATCACTCCAAAATCTTTAAAAATCGACCGCACTCCTCTGACGACCCGACAAAGAACTTTGATGATGGAAAGTTGTTATTTGGACAGTAATAAATGTATTCTGACCCAATACGAAGCGGCCCAACACGAATCCTATTTTTGAGATCACTCCGAAATATTTAAAAATCGACCGCACTCCTCTGACGACCCGACAAAGAACTTTGATGATGGAAAGTTGTTATTTGGACAGTAATGAATGTATTCTGACCCAATACGAAGCGGCCCAACACGAATCCTATTTTTGAGATCACTCCAAAATATTTAAAAATCGACCGCACTCCTCTGACGACCCGACAAAGGACTTTGATGATGGAAAGTTGTTATTTGGACAGTAATGAATGTATTCTGACCCAATATGAAGCGGCCCAACCCGAATCCTATTTTAGAGATCACTCCAAAATATTTAAAAATCGACCGCACTCCTCTGACGACCCGACAAAGAACTTTGATGATGGAAAGTTGTTATTTGGACAGTAATGAATGTATTCTGACCCAATATGAAGCGGCCCAACCCGAATCCTATTTTTGAGATCACTCCAAAATATTTAAAAATCGACCGCACTCCTCTGACGACCCGACAAAGAACTTTGATGATGGAAAGTTGTTATTTGGACAGTAATGAATGTATTCTGACCCAATATGAAGCGGCCCAACCCGATTCCTATTTTTGAGATCACTCCAAAATATTTAAAAATCGACCGCACTCCTCTGACGACCCGACAAAGAACTTTGATGATGGAAAGTTATTATTTGGACAGTAAAGAATGTATTCTGACCCAATATGAAGCGGCCCAACCCGAATCCTATTTTTGAGATCACTCCAAAATATTCAAAAATCGACCGCACTCCTCTGACGACCCGACAAAGAACTTTGATGATGGAAAGTTGCTATTTGGACAGTAATGAATGTATTCTAACCCAATATGAAGCGGCCCAACCCGAATCCTATTTTTGAGATCACTCCAAAATCTTTAAAAATCGACCGCACTCCTCTGACGACCCGACAAAGAACTTTGATGATGGAAAGTTGTTATTTGGACAGTAATGAATGTATTCTGACCCAATACGAAGCGGCCCAACACGAATCCTATTTTTGAGATCACTCCAAAATATTTAAAAATCGACCGCACTCCTCTGACGACCCGACAAAGGACTTTGATGATGGAAAGTTGTTATTTGGACAGTAATGAATGTATTCTGACCCAATATGAAGCGGCCCAACCCGAATCCTATTTTAGAGATCACTCCAAAATATTTAAAAATCGACCGCACTCCTCTGACGACCCGACAAAGGACTTTGATGATGGAAAGTTATTATTTGGACAGTAATGAATGTATTCTGACCCAATATGAAGCGGCCCAACCCGAATCCTATTTTTGAGATCACTCCAAAATATTTAAAAATCGACCGCACTCCTCTGACGACCTGACAAAGGACTTTGATGATGAAAAGTTATTATTTGGACAGTAATGAGTGTATTCTGACCCAATATGAAGCGGCCCAACCCGAATCCTATTTTTGAGATCACTCCAAAATATTTAAAAATCGACCGCACTCCTCTGACGACCCGACAAAGGACTTTGATGATGGAAAGTTGTTATTTGGACAGTAATGAATGTATTCTGACCCAATATGAAGCGGGCCAACCCGAATCCTATTTTTGAGATCACTCCAAAATATTTAAAAATCGACCGCACTCCTCTGACGACCCGACAAAGGACTTTGATGATGGAAAGTTGTTATTTGGATAGTAATGAATGTATTCTGACCCAATATGAAGCAGCCCAACCCGAATCCTATTTTTGAGATCACTCCAAAATATTTAAAAATCGACCGCACTCCTCTGACGACCCGACAAAGGACTTTGATGATGGAAAGTTGTTATTTGGACAGTAATGAATGTATTCTGACCCAATATGAAGCGGTCCAACCCGAATCCTATTTTTGAGACCACTCCAAAATATATAAAAATCGACCGCACTCCTCTGACGACCCGACAAAGGACTTTGATGATGGAAAGTTGTTATTTGGACAGTAATGAATGTATTCTGACCCAATATGAAGCGGCCCAACCCGAATCCTATTTTTGAGATCACTCCAAATTATTTAAAAATCGACCGCACTCCTCTGACGACCCGACAAAGGACTTTGATGATGGAAAGTTGTTGTTTGGATAGTAATGAATGTATTCTGACCTACTACAAATCGCGCCAACCCGAATCCTATTTTTGAGATCACTCCAAAATATATAAAAATCGACCGCACTCCTCTGACGACCCGACAAAGGACTTTGATGATGGAAAGTTGTTATTTGGACAGTAATGAATGTATTCTGACCCAATATGAAGCGGCCCAACCCGAATCCTATTTTTGAGATCACTCCAAAATATTTAAAAATCGACCGCACTCCTCTGACGACCCGACAAAGGACTTTGATGATGAAAAGTTGTTATTTGGACAGTAATGAATGTATTCTGACCCAATATGAAGCGGCCCAACCCGAATCCTATTTTTGAGATCACTCCAAAATATTTAAAAATCGACCGCACTCCTCTGACGACCAGACAAAGGACTTTGATGATGGAAAGTTGTTATTTGGATAGTAATGCATGTATTCTGACCTACTACAAATCGCGCCAACCCGAATACTATTTTTGAGATCACTCCAAAATATTTAAAATTCGACCGCACTCCTCTGACGACCCGACAAAGGACTTTGATGATGGAAAGTTGTTATTTGGATAGTAATGAATGTATTCTGACCTGATACAAATCGCGCCAACCCAAATCCTATTATTGAGATCACTCCAAAATATTTAAACATCGACCGCACTCCTCTGACGACCCGACAAAGGACTTTGATGATGGAAAGTTGTTATTTGGACAGTAAAGAATGTATTCTGACCCAATATGAAGCGGCCCAACCCGAATCCTATTTTAGAGATCACTCCAAAATATTTAAAAATCGACCGCACTCCTCTGACGACCCGACAAAGGACTTTGATGATGGAAAGTTGTTATTTGGATAGTAATGAATGTATTCTGACCTACTACAAATCGCGCCAACCCGAATCCTATTTTTGAGATCACTCCAAAATATTTAAAAATCGACCGCACTCCTCTGACGACCCGACAAAGGACTTTGATGATGGAAAGTTATTATTTGGACAGTAATGAATGTATTCTGACCCAATATGAAGCGGCCCAACCCGAATCCTATTTTTGAGATCACTCCAAAATATATAAAAATCGACCGCACTCCTCTGACGACCCGACAAAGGACTTTGATGATGGAAAGTTGTTATTTGGACAGTAATGAATGTATTCTGACCCAATATGAAGCGGGCCAACCCGAATCCTATTTTTGAGATCACTCCAAAATATTTAAACATCGACCGCACTCCTCTGACGACCCGACAAAGGACTTTGATGATGGAAAGTTGTTATTTGGACAGTAATGAATGTATTCTGACCCAATATGAAGCGGCCCAACCCGAATCCTATTTTTGAGACCACTCCAAAATATATAAAAATCGACCGCACTCCTCTGATGACCCGACAAAGGACTTTGATGATGGAAAGTTGTTATTTGGATAGTAATGAATGTATTCTGACCTACTACCAATCGCTCCAACCCGAATCCTATTTTTGAGATCACTCCAAAATATTTACAATTCGACCGCACTCATCTGAGGACCCGACAAAGGACTTTGATGATGGAAAGTTGTTATTTGGACAGTAATGAATGTATTCTGACCCAATATGAAGCGGCCCAACCCGAATCCTATTTTTGAGATCACTCCCAAATATTTAAACATCGACCGCACTCCTCTGACGACCCGACAAAGGACTTTGATGATGGAAAGTTGTTATTCGGACAGTAATGAATGTATTCTGACCCAATATGAAGCGGCCCAACCCGAATCCTATTTTTGAGACCACTCCAAAATATATAAAAATCGACCGCACTCCTCTGATGACCCGACAAAGGACTTTGATTATGGAAAGTTGTTATTTGGATAGTAATGAATGTATTCTGACCCACTACAAATCGCGCCAACCCGAATCCTATTTTTGAGATCACTCCAAAATATATAAAAATCGACCGCACTCCTCTGACGACCCGACAAAGGACTTTGATGATGGAAAGTTATTATTTGGACAGTAATGAATGTATTCTGACCCAATATGAAGCGGCCCAACCCGAATCCTATTTTTGAGATCACTCCAAAATATTTAAAAATCGACCGCACTCCTCTGACGACCTGACAAAGGACTTTGATGATGAAAAGTTGTTATTTGGACAGTAATGAATGTATTCTGAACCAATATGAAGCGGCCCAACCCGAATCCTATTTTTGAGATCACTCCAAAATATTTAAAAATCGACCGCACTCCTCTGACGACCCGACAAAGGACTTTGATGATGGAAAGTTGTTATTTGGACAGTAATGAATGTATTCTGACCCAATATGAAGCGGGCCAACCCGAATCCTATTTTTGAGATCACTCCAAAATATTTAAAAATCGACCGCACTCCTCTGACGACCCGACAAAGGACTTTGATGATGGAAAGTTGTTATTTGGATAGTAATGAATGTATTCTGACCCAATATGAAGCGGCCCAACCCGAATCCTATTTTTGAGATCACTCCAAAATATTTAAAAATCGACCGCACTCCTCTGACGACCCGACAAAGGACTTTGATGATGGAAAGTTGTTATTTGGACAGTAATGAATGTATTCTGACCCAATATGAAGCGGTCCAACCCGAATCCTATTTTTGAGACCACTCCAAAATATATAAAAATCGACCGCACTCCTCTGACGACCCGACAAAGGACTTTGATGATGGAAAGTTGTTATTTGGACAGTAATGAATGTATTCTGACCCAATATGAAGCGGCCCAACCCGAATCCTATTTTTGAGATCACTCCAAAATATTTAAAAATCGACCGCACTCCTCTGACGACCCGACAAAGGACTTTGATGATGAAAAGTTGTTATTTGGACAGTAATGAATGTATTCTGACCCAATATGAAGCGGCCCAACCCGAATCCTATTTTTGAGATCACTCCAAAATATTTAAAAATCGACCGCACTCCTCTGACGACCCGACAAAGGACTTTGATGATGGAAAGTTGTTATTTGGATAGTAATGCATGTATTCTGACCTACTACAAATCGCGCCAACCCGAATACTATTTTTGAGATCACTCCAAAATATTTAAAATTCGACCGCACTCCTCTGACGACCCGACAAAGGACTTTGATGATGAAAAGTTGTTATTTGGACAGTAATGAATGTATTCTGACCCAATATGAAGCGGCCCAACCCGAATCCTATTTTTGAGATCACTCCAAAATATTTAAAAATCGACCGCACTCCTCTGACGACCCGACAAAGGACTTTGATGATGGAAAGTTGTTATTTGGATAGTAATGCATGTATTCTGACCTACTACAAATCGCGCCAACCCGAATACTATTTTTGAGATCACTCCAAAATATTTAAAAATCGACCGCACTCCTCTGACGACCCGACAAAGGACTTTGATGATGGAAAGTTGTTATTTGGATAGTAATGAATGTATTCTGACCTAATACAAATCGCGCCAACCCAAATCATATTATTGAGATCACTCCAAAATATTTAAAAATCGACCGCACTCCTCTGACGACCCGACAAAGGACTTTGATGATGGAAAGTTGTTATTTGGACAGTAATGAATGTATTCTGACCCAATATGAAGCGGCCCAACCCGAATCCTATTTTTGAGATCACTCCAAAATATTTAAAAATCGACCGCACTCCTCTGACGACCCGACAAAGGACTTTGATGATGGAAAGTTGTTATTTGGATAGTAATGAATGTATTCTGACCTACTACAAATCGCGCCAACCCGAATCCTATTTTTGAGATCACTGCAAAATATTCAAAAATCGACCGCACTCCTCTGACGACCCGACAAAGGACTTTGATGATGGAAAGTTATTATTTGGACAGTAATGAATGTATTCTAACGCAATATGAAGCGGCCCAACCCGAAACCTAATTTTGAGATCACTCCAAAATATTTAAAAATCGACCGCACTCCTCTGACGGCCCGACTAAGGACTTTGATGTTGGAAAGTTGTTATTTGGATAGTAATGAATGTATTCTGACCTACTACAAATCGCTCCAACCCGAATCCTATTTTTGAGATCACTCCAAAATATTTAAAAATCGACCGCACTCCTCTGAGGACCCGACAAAGGACTTTGATGATGGAAAGTTGTTATTTGGACAGTAATGAATGTATTCTGACCCAATATGAAGCGGGCCAACCCGAATCCTATTTTTGAGATCACTCCAAAATATTTAAAAATCGACCGCACTCCTCTGACGACCCGACAAAGGACTTTGATGATGGAAAGTTGTTATTTGGATAGTAATGAATGTATTCTGACCCAATATGAAGCGGCCCAACCCGAATCCTATTTTTGAGATCACTCCAAAATATTTAAAAATCGACCGCACTCCTCTGACGACCCGACAAAGGACTTTGATGATGGAAAGTTGTTATTTGGACAGTAATGAATGTATTCTGACCCAATATGAAGCGGTCCAACCCAAATCCTATTTTAGAGACCACTCCAAAATATATAAAAATCGACCGCACTCCTCTGACGACCCGACAAAGGACTTTGATGATGGAAAGTTGTTATTTGGACAGTAATGAATGTATTCTGACCCAATATGAAGCGGCCCAACCCGAATCCCATTTTTGAGATCACTCCAAATTATTTAAAAATCGACCGCACTCCTCTGACGACCCGACAAAGGACTTTGATGATGGAAAGTTGTTGTTTGGATAGTAATGAATGTATTCTGACCTACTACAAATCGCGCCAACCCGAATCCTATTTTTGAGATCACTCCAAAATATATAAAAATCGACCGCACTCCTCTGACGACCCGACAAAGGACTTTGATGATGGAAAGTTGTTATTTGGACAGTAATGAATGTATTCTGACCCAATATGAAGCGGCCCAACCCGAATCCTATTTTTGAGATCACTCCAAAATATTTAAAAATCGACCGCACTCCTCTGACGACCCGACAAAGGACTTTGATGATGAAAAGTTGTTATTTAGACAGTAATGAATGTATTCTGACCCAATATGAAGCGGCCCAACCCGAATCCTATTTTTGAGATCACTCCAAAATATTTAAAAATCGACCGCACTCCTCTGACGACCCGACAAAGGACTTTGATGATGAAAAGTTGTTATTTAGACAGTAATGAATGTATTCTGACCCAATATGAAGCGGCCCAACCCGAATCCTATTTTTGAGATCACTCCAAAATATTTAAAAATCGACCGCACTCCTCTGACGACCCGACAAAGGACTTTGATGATGGAAAGTTGTTATTTGGACAGTAATGAATGTATTCTGACCCAATATGAAGCGGCCCAACCCGAATCCTATTTTTGAGATCACTCCAAAATATTTAAAAATCAACCGCACTCCTCTGACGACCCGACAAAGAACTTTAATGATGGAAAGTTGTTATGTGGACAGTAATGAATGTATTCTGACCCAATATGAAGCGGCCCAACCCGAATCCTATTTTTGAGATCACTCCAAAATCTTTAAAAATCGACCGCACTCCTCTGACGACCCGACAAAGGACTTTGATGATGGAAAGTTGTTATTTGGACAGTAATGAATGTATTCTGACCCAATATGAAGCGGCCCAACCCGAATCCTATTTTTGAGATCACTCCAAAATATTTAAAACTCGACCACACTCCTCTGACGACCCGACAAAGAACTTTGATGATGGAAAGTTGTTATTTGGACAGTAATGAATGTATTCTGACCCAATATGAAGCGGTCCAACCCGAATCCTATTTTTGAGATCACTCCAAAATCTTTAAAAATCGACCGCACTCCTCTGACGACCCGACAAAGAACTTTGATGATGGAAAGTTGTTATTTGGACAGTAATGAATGTATTCTGGCCCAATACGAAGCGGCCCAACACGAATCCTATTTTTGAGATCACTCCAAAATATTTAAAAATCGACCGCACTCCTCTGACGACCCGACAAAGGACTCTGATGATGGAAAGTTGTTATTTGGATAGTAATGAATGTATTCTGACCTACTACAAATCGCGCCAACCCGAATCCTATTTTTGAGATCACTCCAAAATATATAAAAATCGACCGCACTCCTCTGACGACCCGACAAAGGACTTTGATGATGGAAAGTTATTATTTGGACAGTAATGAATGTATTCTGACCCAATATGAAGCGGCCCAACCCGAATCCTATTTTTGAGATCACTCCAAAATATTTAAAAATCGACCGCACTCCTCTGACGACCTGACAAAGGACTTTGATGATGAAAAGTTGTTATTTGGACAGTAATGAATGTATTCTGACCCAATATGAAGCGGGCCAACCCGAATCCTATTTTTGAGATCACTCCAAAATATTTAAAAATCGACCGCACTCCTCTGACGACCCGACAAAGGACTTTGATGATGGAAAGTTGTTATTTGGATAGTAATGAATGTATTCTGACCCAATATGAAGCGGCTCAACCCGAATCCTATTTTTGAGATCACTCCAAAATATTTAAAAATCGACCGCACTCCTCTGACGACCCGACAAAGGACTTTGATGATGGAAAGTTGTTATTTGGACAGTAATGAATGTATTCTGACCCAATATGAAGCGGTCCAACCCGAATCCTATTTTTGAGACCACTCCAAAATATATAAAAATCGACCGCACTCCTCTGACGACCCGACAAAGGACTTTGATGATGGAAAGTTGTTATTTGGACAGTAATGAATGTATTCTGACCCAATATGAAGCGGCCCAACCCGAATCCTATTTTTGAGATCACTCCAAATTATTTAAAAATCGACCGCACTCCTCTGACGACCCGACAAAGGACTTTGATGATGGAAAGTTGTTGTTTGGATAGTAATGAATGTATTCTGACCTACTACAAATCGCGCCAACCCGAATCCTATTTTTGAGATCACTCCAAAATATATAAAAATCGACCGCACTCCTCTGACGACCCGACAAAGGACTTTGATGATGGAAAGTTGTTATTTGGACAGTAATGAATGTATTCTGACCCAATATGAAGCGGCCCAACCCGAATCCTATTTTTGAGATCACTCCAAAATATTTAAAAATCGACCGCACTCCTCTGACGACCCGACAAAGGACTTTGATGATGAAAAGTTGTTATTTGGACAGTAATGAATGTATTCTGACCCAATATGAAGCGGCCCAACCCGAATCCTATTTTTGAGATCACTCCAAAATATTTAAAAATCGACCGCACTCCTCTGACGACCCGACAAAGGACTTTGATGATGGAAAGTTGTTATTTGGATAGTAATGCATGTATTCTGACCTACTACAAATCGCGCCAACCCGAATACTATTTTTGAGATCACTCCAAAATATTTAAAATTCGACCGCACTCCTCTGACGACCCGACAAAGGACTTTGATGATGGAAAGTTGTTATTCGGATAGTAATGAATGTATTCTGACCTAATACAAATCGCGCCAACCCAAATCCTATTATTGAGATCACTCCAAAATATTTAAAAATCGACCGCACTACTCTGACGACCCGACAAAGGACTTTGATGATGGAAAGTTGTTATTTGGACAGTAATGAATGTATTCTGACGCAATATGAAGCGGGCCAACCCGAATCCTATTTTTGAGATCACTCCAAAATATTTAAAAATCGACCGCACTCCTCTGACGACCCGACAAAGAACTTTGATGATGGAAAATTGTTACTTGGACAGTAATTAATGTATTCTGACCCAATATGAAGCGGCCCAACCCGAATTCTATTTTAGAGATCACTCCAAAATATTTAAAAATCGACCGCACTCCTCTGACGACCCGACAAAGGACTTTGATGATGGAAAGTTGTTATTTGGATAGTAATGAATGTATTCTGACCTACTACAAATCGCGCCAACCCGAATCCTATTTTTGAGATCACTCCAAAATATTTAAAAATCGACCGCACTACTCTGACGACCCGACAAAGGACTTTGATGATGGAAAGTTGTTATTTGGACAGTAATGAATGTATTCTGACGCAATATGAAGCGGGCCAACCCGAATCCTATTTTTGAGATCACTCCAAAATATTTAAAAATCGACCGCACTCCTCTGACGACCCGACAAAGAACTTTGATGATGGAAAATTGTTACTTGGACAGTAATTAATGTATTCTGACCCAATATGAAGCGGCCCAACCCGAATCCTATTTTTGAGATCACTCCAAAATATTTAAAAATCAACCGCACTCCTCTGACGACCCGACAAAGAACTTTAATGATGGAAAGTTGTTATGTGGACAGTAATGAATGTATTCTGATTCAATATGAAGCGGCCCAACACGAAACCTATTTTTGAGATCACTCCAAAATATTTAAAAATCGACCGCACTCCTCTGACGACCCGACAAAGGACTTTGATGATGGAAAGTTGTTATTTGGATAGTAATGAATGTATTCTGACCTACTACAAATCGCGCCAACCCGAATCCTATTTTTGAGATCACTCCAAGATATATAAAAATCGACCGCACTCCTCTGACGACCCGACAAAGGACTTTGATGATGGAAAGTTATTATTTGGACAGTAATGAATGTATTCTGACCCAATATGAAGCGGCCCAACCCGAATCCTATTTTTGAGATCACTCCAAAATATTTAAAAATCGACCGCACTCCTCTGACGACCCGACAAAGGACTTTGATGATGAAAAGTTGTTATTTGGACAGTAATGAATGTATTCTGACCCAATATGAAGCGGCCCAACCCGAATCCTATTTTTGAGATCACTCCAAAATATTTAAAAATCGACCGCACTCCTCTGACGACCCGACAAAGGACTTTGATGATGGAAAGTTGTTATTTGGACAGTAATGAATGTATTCTGACCCAATATGAAGCGGGCCAACCCGAATCCTATTTTTGAGATCACTCCAAAATATTTAAAAATCGACCGCACTCCTCTGACGACCCGACAAAGGACTTTGATGATGGAAAGTTGTTATTTGGATAGTAATGAATGTATTCTGACCCAATATGAAGCGGCCCAACCCGAATCCTATTTTTGAGATCACTCCAAAATATTTAAAAATCGACCGCACTCCTCTGACGACCCGACAAAGGACTTTGATGATGGAAAGTTGTTATTTGGACAGTAATGAATGTATTCTGACCCAATATGAAGCGGTCCAACCCAAATCCTATTTTAGAGACCACTCCAAAATATATAAAAATCGACCGCACTCCTCTGACGACCCGACAAAGGACTTTGATGATGGAAAGTTGTTATTTGGACAGTAATGAATGTATTCTGACCCAATATGAAGCGGCCCAACCCGAATCCCATTTTTGAGATCACTCCAAATTATTTAAAAATCGACCGCACTCCTCTGACGACCCGACAAAGGACTTTGATGATGGAAAGTTGTTGTTTGGATAGTAATGAATGTATTCTGACCTACTACAAATCGCGCCAACCCGAATCCTATTTTTGAGATCACTCCAAAATATATAAAAATCGACCGCACTCCTCTGACGACCCGACAAAGGACTTTGATGATGGAAAGTTGTTATTTGGACAGTAATGAATGTATTCTGACCCAATATGAAGCGGCCCAACCCGAATCCTATTTTTAAGATCACTCCAAAATATTTAAAAATCGACCGCACTCCTCTGACGACCCGACAAAGGACTTTGATGATGAAAAGTTGTTATTTAGACAGTAATGAATGTATTCTGACCCAATATGAAGCGGCCCAACCCGAATCCTATTTTTGAGATCACTCCAAAATATTTAAAAATCGACCGCACTCCTCTGACGACCCGACAAAGGACTTTGATGATGGAAAGTCGTTATTTGGATAGTAATGCATGTATTCTGACCTACTACAAATCGCGCCAACCCGAATACTATTTTTGAGATCACTCCAAAATATTTAAAATTCGACCGCACTCCTCTGACGACCCGACAAAGGACTTTGATGATGGAACGTTGTTATTTAGATAGTAATGAATGTATTCTGACCTAATACAAATCGCGCCAACCCAAATCCTATTATTGAGATCACTCCAAAATATTTAAACATCGACCGCACTCCTCTGACGACCCGACAAAGGACTTTGATGATGGAAAGTTGTTATTTGGACAGTAATGAATGTACTCTGACCCAATATGAAGCGGCCCAACCCGAATCCTATTTTAGAGATCACTCCAAAATATTTAAAAATCGACCGCACTCCTCTGACGACCCGACAAAGGACTTTGATGATGGAAAGTTGTTATTTGGACAGTAATGAATGTATTCTGACCCAATATGAAGCGGCCCAACCCGAATCCTATTTTAGAGATCACTCCAAAATATTTAAAAATCGACCGCACTCCTCTGACGACCCGACAAAGGACTTTGATGATGGAAAGTTGTTATTTGGACAGTAATGAATGTATTCTGACCCAATATGAAGCGGGCCAACCCGAATCCTATTTTTGAGATCACTCCAAAATATTTAAAAATCGCCCGCACTCCTCTGACGACCTGACAAAGGACTTTTATGATGGAAAGTTGTTATTTGGACAGTAATGAATGTATTCTGACCCAATATGAAGGGCCCAACACGAATCCTATTTTTGAGATCACTTCGAAATATTTAAAAATCGACCGCACTCCTCTGACGACCCGACAAAGGACTTTGATGATGGAAAGTTGTTATTTGGACAGTAATGAATGTATTCTGACGCAATATGAAGCGGGCCAACCCGAATCCTATTTTTGAGATCACTCCAAAATATTTAAAAATCGACCGCACTCCTCTGACGACCCGACAAAGTACTTTGATGATGGAAAGTTGTTACTTGGACAGTAATGATTGTATTCTGACCCAATATGAAGCAGCCCAACCCGAATCCTATTTTTGAGATCACTCCAAAATATTTAAAAATCGACCGCACTCCTCTGACGACCCGACAAAGAACTTTGATGATGGAAAGTTGCTATTTGGACAGTAATGAATGTATTCTAACCCAATATGAAGCGGCCCAACCCGAATCCTATTTTTGAGATCACTCCAAAATCTTTAAAAATCGACCGCACTCCTCTGACGACCCGACAAAGAACTTTGATGATGGAAAGTTGTTATTTGGACAGTAATGAATGTATTCTGACCCAATACGAAGCGGCCCAACACGAATCCTATTTTTGAGATCACTCCAAAATATTTAAAAATCGACCGCACTCCTCTGACGACCCGACAAAGGACTTTGATGATGGAAAGTTGTTATTTGGACAGTAATGAATGTATTCTGACCCAATATGAAGCGGCCCAACCCGAATCCTATTTTAGAGATCACTCCAAAATATTTAAAAATCGACCGCACTCCTCTGACGACCCGACAAAGGACTTTGATGATGGAAAGTTATTATTTGGACAGTAATGAATGTATTCTGACCCAATATGAAGCGGCCCAACCCGAATCCTATTTTTGAGATCACTCCAAAATATTTAAAAATCGACCGCACTCCTCTGACGACCTGACAAAGGACTTTGATGATGAAAAGTTATTATTTGGACAGTAATGAGTGTATTCTGACCCAATATGAAGCGGCCCAACCCGAATCCTATTTTTGAGATCACTCCAAAATATTTAAAAATCGACCGCACTCCTCTGACGACCCGACAAAGGACTTTGATGATGGAAAGTTGTTATTTGGACAGTAATGAATGTATTCTGACCCAATATGAAGCGGGCCAACCCGAATCCTATTTTTGAGATCACTCCAAAATATTTAAAAATCGACCGCACTCCTCTGACGACCCGACAAAGGACTTTGATGATGGAAAGTTGTTATTTGGATAGTAATGAATGTATTCTGACCCAATATGAAGCGGCCCAACCCGAATCCTATTTTTGAGATCACTCCAAAATATTTAAAAATCGACCGCACTCCTCTGACGACCCGACAAAGGACTTTGATGATGGAAAGTTGTTATTTGGACAGTAATGAATGTATTCTGACCCAATATGAAGCGGTCCAACCCGAATCCTATTTTTGAGACCACTCCAAAATATATAAAAATCGACCGCACTCCTCTGACGACCCGACAAAGGACTTTGATGATGGAAAGTTGTTATTTGGACAGTAATGAATGTATTCTGACCCAATATGAAGCGGCCCAACCCGAATCCTATTTTTGAGATCACTCCAAATTATTTAAAAATCGACCGCACTCCTCTGACGACCCGACAAAGGACTTTGATGATGGAAAGTTGTTGTTTGGATAGTAATGAATGTATTCTGACCTACTACAAATCGCGCCAACCCGAATCCTATTTTTGAGATCACTCCAAAATATATAAAAATCGACCGCACTCCTCTGACGACCCGACAAAGGACTTTGATGATGGAAAGTTGTTATTTGGACAGTAATGAATGTATTCTGACCCAATATGAAGCGGCCCAACCCGAATCCTATTTTTGAGATCACTCCGAAATATTTAAAAATCGACCGCACTCCTCTGACGACCCGACAAAGGACTTTGATGATGAAAAGTTGTTATTTGGACAGTAATGAATGTATTCTGACCCAATATGAAGCGGCCCAACCCGAATCCTATTTTTGAGATCACTCCAAAATATTTAAAAATCGACCGCACTCCTCTGACGACCAGACAAAGGACTTTGATGATGGAAAGTTGTTATTTGGATAGTAATGCATGTATTCTGACCTACTACAAATCGCGCCAACCCGAATACTATTTTTGAGATCACTCCAAAATATTTAAAATTCGACCGCACTCCTCTGACGACCCGACAAAGGACTTTGATGATGGAAAGTTGTTATTTGGATAGTAATGAATGTATTCTGACCTGATACAAATCGCGCCAACCCAAATCCTATTATTGAGATCACTCCAAAATATTTGAACATCGACCGCACTCCTCTGACGACCCGACAAAGGACTTTGATGATGGAAAGTTGTTATTTGGACAGTAATGAATGTATTCTGACCCAATATGAAGCGGCCCAACCCGAATCCTATTTTAGAGATCACTCCAAAATATTTAAAAATCGACCGCACTCCTCTGACGACCCGACAAAGGACTTTGATGATGGAAAGTTGTTATTTGGATAGTAATGAATGTATTCTGACCTACTACAAATCGCGCCAACCCGAATCCTATTTTTGAGATCACTCCAAAATATTTAAAAATCGACCGCACTCCTCTGACGACCCGACAAAGGACTTTGATGATGGAAAGTTATTATTTGGACAGTAATGAATGTATTCTGACCCAATATGAAGCGGCCCAACCCGAATCCTATTTTTGAGATCACTCCAAAATATATAAAAATCGACCGCACTCCTCTGACGACCCGACAAAGGACTTTGATGATGGAAAGTTGTTATTTGGACAGTAATGAATGTATTCTGACCCAATATGAAGCGGGCCAACCCGAATCCTATTTTTGAGATCACTCCAAAATATTTAAAAATCGACCGCACTCCTCTGACGACCCGACAAAGGACTTTGATGATGGAAAGTTGTTATTTGGATAGTAATGAATGTATTCTGACCCAATATGAAGCGGCCCAAGCCGAATCCTATTTTTGAGATCACTCCAAAATATTTAAAAATCGACCGCACTCCTCTGACGACCCGACAAAGGACTTTGATGATGGAAAGTTGTTATTTGGACAGTAATGAATGTATTCTGACCCAATATGAAGCGGTCCAACCCGAATCCTATTTTTGAGACCACTCCAAAATATATAAAAATCGACCGCACTCCTCTGACGTCCCGACAAAGGACTTTGATGATGGAAAGTTGTTATTTGGACAGTAATGAATGTATTCTGACCCAATATGAAGCGGCCCAACCCGAATCCTATTTTTGAGATCACTCCAAATTATTTAAAAATCGACCGCACTCCTCTGACGACCCGACAAAGGACTTTGATGATGGAAAGTTGTTGTTTGGATAGTAATGAATGTATTCTGACCTACTACAAATCGCGCCAACCCGAATCCTATTTTTGAGATCACTCCAAAATATATAAAAATCGACCGCACTCCTCTGACGACCCGACAAAGGACTTTGATGATGGAAAGTTGTTATTTGGACAGTAATGAATGTATTCTGACCCAATATGAAGCGGCCCAACCCGAATCCTATTTTTGAGATCACTCCGAAATATTTAAAAATCGACCGCACTCCTCTGACGACCCGACAAAGGACTTTGATGATGAAAAGTTGTTATTTGGACAGTAATGAATGTATTCTGACCCAATATGAAGCGGCCCAACCCGAATCCTATTTTTGAGATCACTCCAAAATATTTAAAAATCGACCGCACTCCTCTGACGACCAGACAAAGGACTTTGATGATGGAAAGTTGTTATTTGGATAGTAATGCATGTATTCTGACCTACTACAAATCGCGCCAACCCGAATACTATTTTTGAGATCACTCCAAAATATTTAAAATTCGACCGCACTCCTCTGACGACCCGACAAAGGACTTTGATGATGGAAAGTTGTTATTTGGACAGTAATGAATGTATTCTGACCCAATATGAAGCGGCCCAACCCGAATCCTATTTTAGAGATCACTCCAAAATATTTAAAAATCGACCGCACTCCTCTGACGACCCGACAAAGGACTTTGATGATGGAAAGTTGTTATTTGGATAGTAATGAATGTATTCTGACCTAATACAAATCGCGCCAACCCAAATCCTATTATTGAGATCACTCCAAAATATTTAAACATCGACCGCACTCCTCTGACGACCCGACAAAGGACTTTGATGATGGAAAGTTGTTATTTGGACAGTAATGAATGTATTCTGACCCAATATGAAGCGGCCCAACCCGAATCCTATTTTAGAGATCACTCCAAAATATTTAAAAATCGACCGCACTCCTCTGACGACCCGACCAAGGACTTTGATGATGGAAAGTTGTTATATGGACAGTAATGAATGTATTCTGACCCAATATGAAGCGGGCCAACCCGAATCCTATTTTTGAGATCACTCCAAAATATTTAAAAATCGCCCGCACTCCTCTGACGACCTGACAAAGGACTTTTATGATGGAAAGTTGTTATTTGGACAGTAATGAATGTATTCTGACCCAATATGAAGGGCCCAACACGAATCCTATTTTTGAGATCACTCCGAAATATTTAAAAATCGACCGCACTCCTCTGACGACCCGACAAAGGACTTTGATGATGGAAAGTTGTTATTTGGACAGTAATGAATGTATTCTGACGCAATATGAAGCGGGCCAACCCGAATCCTATTTTTGAGATCACTCCAAAATATTTAAAAATCGACCGCACTCCTCTGACGACCCGACAAAGTACTTTGATGATGGAAAGTTGTTACTTGGACAGTAATGAATGTATTCTGACCCAATATGAAGCGGCCCAACCCGAATCCTATTTTTGAGATCACTCCAAAATATTTAAAAATCGACCGCACTCCTCTGACGACCCGACAAAGAACTTTGATGATGGAAAATTGTTACTTGGACAGTTATGAATGTATTCTGTCCCAATATGAAGCGGCCCAACCCGAATCCTATTTTTGAGATCACTCCAAAATATTTAAAAATCAACCGCACTCCTCTGACGACCCGACAAAGAACTTTGATGATGGAAAGTTGTTATGTGGACAGTAATGAATGTATTCTGACCCAATATGAAGCGGCCCAACCCAAATCCTATTTTTGAGATCACTCCAAAATATTTAAAAATCGACCGCACTCCTCTGACGACCCGACAAAGGACTTTGATGATGGAAAGTTGTTATTTGGACAGTAATGAATGTATTCTGACCCAATATGAAGCGGCCCAACCCAAATCCTATTTTTGAGATCACTCCAAAATATTTAAAAATCGACCACACTCCTCTGACGACCCGACAAAGAACTTTGATGATGGAAAGTTGTTATTTGGACAGTAATGAATGTATTCTGACCCAATATGAAGCGGCCCAACCCGAATCCTATTTTTGAGATCACTCCAAAATATTTAAAAATCGACCGCACTCCTCTGACGACCCGACAAAGAACTTTGATGATGGAAAGTTGTTATTTGGACAGTAATGAATGTATTCTGACCCAATATGAAGCGGCCCAACCCGAATCCTATTTTTGAGATCACTCCAAAATATTTAAAAATCGACCACACTCCTCTGACGACCCGACAAAGGACTTTGATGATGGAAAGTTGTTATTTGGACAGTAATGAATGTATTCTGACCCAATATGAAGCGGGCCAACCCGAATCCTATTTTTGAGATCACTCCAAAATATTTAAAAATCGACCGCACTCCTCTGACGACCCGACAAAGAACTTTGATGATGGAAAGTTGTTATTTGGACAGTAATGAATGTATTCTGACCCAATATGAAGCGGCCCAACCCGAATCCTATATTTGAGATCACTCCAAAATATTTAAAAATCGACCGCACTCCTCTGACGACCCGACAAAGAACTTTGATGATGGAAAGTTGTTATTTGGACAGTAATGAATGTATTCTGACCCAATATGAAGCGGCCCAACCCGAATCCTATTTTTGAGATCACTCCAAAATATTTAAAAATCGACCGCACTCCTCTGACGACCCGACAAAGAACTTTGATGATGGAAAGTTATTATTTGGACAGTAATGAATGTATTCTGACCCAATATGAAGCGGCCCAACCCGAATCCTATTTTTGAGATCACTCCAAAATATTTAAAAATCGACCGCACTCCTCTGACGACCCGACAAAGAACTTTGATGATGGAAAGTTGCTATTTGGACAGTAATGAATGTATTCTGACCCAATATGAAGCGGCCCAACCCGAATCCAATTTTTGAGATCACTCCAAAATCTTTAAAAATCGACCGCACTCCTCTGACGACCCGACAAAGAACTTTGATGATGGAAAGTTGTTATTTGGACAGTAATAAATGTATTCTGACCCAATACGAAGCGGCCCAACACGAATCCTATTTTTGAGATCACTCCGAAATATTTAAAAATCGACCGCACTCCTCTGACGACCCGACAAAGAACTTTGATGATGGAAAGTTGTTATTTGGACAGTAATGAATGTATTCTGACCCAATACGAAGCGGCCCAACACGAATCCTATTTTTGAGATCACTCCAAAATATTTAAAAATCGACCGCACTCCTCTGACGACCCGACAAAGGACTTTGATGATGGAAAGTTGTTATTTGGACAGTAATGAATGTATTCTGACCCAATATGAAGCGGCCCAACCCGAATCCTATTTTAGAGATCACTCCAAAATATTTAAAAATCGACCGCACTCCTCTGACGACCCGACAAAGAACTTTGATGATGGAAAGTTGTTATTTGGACAGTAATGAATGTATTCTGACCCAATATGAAGCGGCCCAACCCGAATCCTATTTTTGAGATCACTCCAAAATATTTAAAAATCGACCGCACTCCTCTGACGACCCGACAAAGAACTTTGATGATGGAAAGTTGTTATTTGGACAGTAATGAATGTATTCTGACCCAATATGAAGCGGCCCAACCCGATTCCTATTTTTGAGATCACTCCAAAATATTTAAAAATCGACCGCACTCCTCTGACGACCCGACAAAGAACTTTGATGATGGAAAGTTATTATTTGGACAGTAAAGAATGTATTCTGACCCAATATGAAGCGGCCCAACCCGAATCCTATTTTTGAGATCACTCCAAAATATTCAAAAATCGACCGCACTCCTCTGACGACCCGACAAAGAACTTTGATGATGGAAAGTTGCTATTTGGACAGTAATGAATGTATTCTAACCCAATATGAAGCGGCCCAACCCGAATCCTATTTTTGAGATCACTCCAAAATCTTTAAAAATCGACCGCACTCCTCTGACGACCCGACAAAGAACTTTGATGATGGAAAGTTGTTATTTGGACAGTAATGAATGTATTCTGACCCAATACGAAGCGGCCCAACACGAATCCTATTTTTGAGATCACTCCAAAATATTTAAAAATCGACCGCACTCCTCTGACGACCCGACAAAGGACTTTGATGATGGAAAGTTGTTATTTGGACAGTAATGAATGTATTCTGACCCAATATGAAGCGGCCCAACCCGAATCCTATTTTAGAGATCACTCCAAAATATTTAAAAATCGACCGCACTCCTCTGACGACCCGACAAAGGACTTTGATGATGGAAAGTTATTATTTGGACAGTAATGAATGTATTCTGACCCAATATGAAGCGGCCCAACCCGAATCCTATTTTTGAGATCACTCCAAAATATTTAAAAATCGACCGCACTCCTCTGACGACCTGACAAAGGACTTTGATGATGAAAAGTTATTATTTGGACAGTAATGAGTGTATTCTGACCCAATATGAAGCGGCCCAACCCGAATCCTATTTTTGAGATCACTCCAAAATATTTAAAAATCGACCGCACTCCTCTGACGACCCGACAAAGGACTTTGATGATGGAAAGTTGTTATTTGGACAGTAATGAATGTATTCTGACCCAATATGAAGCGGGCCAACCCGAATCCTATTTTTGAGATCACTCCAAAATATTTAAAAATCGACCGCACTCCTCTGACGACCCGACAAAGGACTTTGATGATGGAAAGTTGTTATTTGGATAGTAATGAATGTATTCTGACCCAATATGAAGCAGCCCAACCCGAATCCTATTTTTGAGATCACTCCAAAATATTTAAAAATCGACCGCACTCCTCTGACGACCCGACAAAGGACTTTGATGATGGAAAGTTGTTATTTGGACAGTAATGAATGTATTCTGACCCAATATGAAGCGGTCCAACCCGAATCCTATTTTTGAGACCACTCCAAAATATATAAAAATCGACCGCACTCCTCTGACGACCCGACAAAGGACTTTGATGATGGAAAGTTGTTATTTGGACAGTAATGAATGTATTCTGACCCAATATGAAGCGGCCCAACCCGAATCCTATTTTTGAGATCACTCCAAATTATTTAAAAATCGACCGCACTCCTCTGACGACCCGACAAAGGACTTTGATGATGGAAAGTTGTTGTTTGGATAGTAATGAATGTATTCTGACCTACTACAAATCGCGCCAACCCGAATCCTATTTTTGAGATCACTCCAAAATATATAAAAATCGACCGCACTCCTCTGACGACCCGACAAAGGACTTTGATGATGGAAAGTTGTTATTTGGACAGTAATGAATGTATTCTGACCCAATATGAAGCGGCCCAACCCGAATCCTATTTTTGAGATCACTCCAAAATATTTAAAAATCGACCGCACTCCTCTGACGACCCGACAAAGGACTTTGATGATGAAAAGTTGTTATTTGGACAGTAATGAATGTATTCTGACCCAATATGAAGCGGCCCAACCCGAATCCTATTTTTGAGATCACTCCAAAATATTTAAAAATCGACCGCACTCCTCTGACGACCAGACAAAGGACTTTGATGATGGAAAGTTGTTATTTGGATAGTAATGCATGTATTCTGACCTACTACAAATCGCGCCAACCCGAATACTATTTTTGAGATCACTCCAAAATATTTAAAATTCGACCGCACTCCTCTGACGACCCGACAAAGGACTTTGATGATGGAAAGTTGTTATTTGGATAGTAATGAATGTATTCTGACCTGATACAAATCGCGCCAACCCAAATCCTATTATTGAGATCACTCCAAAATATTTAAACATCGACCGCACTCCTCTGACGACCCGACAAAGGACTTTGATGATGGAAAGTTGTTATTTGGACAGTAAAGAATGTATTCTGACCCAATATGAAGCGGCCCAACCCGAATCCTATTTTAGAGATCACTCCAAAATATTTAAAAATCGACCGCACTCCTCTGACGACCCGACAAAGGACTTTGATGATGGAAAGTTGTTATTTGGATAGTAATGAATGTATTCTGACCTACTACAAATCGCGCCAACCCGAATCCTATTTTTGAGATCACTCCAAAATATTTAAAAATCGACCGCACTCCTCTGACGACCCGACAAAGGACTTTGATGATGGAAAGTTATTATTTGGACAGTAATGAATGTATTCTGACCCAATATGAAGCGGCCCAACCCGAATCCTATTTTTGAGATCACTCCAAAATATATAAAAATCGACCGCACTCCTCTGACGACCCGACAAAGGACTTTGATGATGGAAAGTTGTTATTTGGACAGTAATGAATGTATTCTGACCCAATATGAAGCGGGCCAACCCGAATCCTATTTTTGAGATCACTCCAAAATATTTAAACATCGACCGCACTCCTCTGACGACCCGACAAAGGACTTTGATGATGGAAAGTTGTTATTTGGACAGTAATGAATGTATTCTGACCCAATATGAAGCGGCCCAACCCGAATCCTATTTTAGAGATCACTCCAAAATATTTAAAAATCGACCGCACTCCTCTGACGACCCGACAAAGGACTTTGATGATGGAAAGTTGTTATTTGGACAGTAATGAATGTATTCTGACCCAATATGAAGCGGGCCAACCCGAATCCTATTTTTGAGATCACTCCAAAATATTTAAAAATCGCCCGCACTCCTCTGACGACCTGACAAAGGACTTTTATGATGGAAAGTTGTTATTTGGACAGTAATGAATGTATTCTGACCCAATATGAAGGGCCCAACACGAATCCTATTTTTGAGATCACTCCGAAATATTTAAAAATCGACCGCACTCCTCTGACGACCCGACAAAGGACTTTGATGATGGAAAGTTGTTATTTGGACAGTAATGAATGTATTCTGACGCAATATGAAGCGGGCCAACCCGAATCCTATTTTTGAGATCACTCCAAAATATTTAAAAATCGACCGCACTCCTCTGACGACCCGACAAAGTACTTTGATGATGGAAAGTTGTTACTTGGACAGTAATGAATGTATTCTGACCCAATATGAAGCGGCCCAACCCGAATCCTATTTTTGAGATCACTCCAAAATATTTAAAAATCGACCGCACTCCTCTGACGACCCGACAAAGAACTTTGATGATGGAAAATTGTTACTTGGACAGTAATGAATGAATTCTGACCCAATATGAAGCGGCCCAACCCGAATCCTATTTTTGAGATCACTCCAAAATATTTAAAAATCAACCGCACTCCTCTGACGACCCGACAAAGAACTTTAATGATGGAAAGTTGTTATGTGGACAGTAATGAATGTATTCTGATTCAATATGAAGCGGCCCAACCCGAAACCTATTTTTGAGATCACTCCAAAATATTTAAAAATCGACCGCACTCCTTTGACGACCCGACAAAGGACTTTGATGATGGAAAGTTGTTATTTGGATAGTAATGAATGTATTCTGACCTACTACAAATCGCGCCAACCCGAATCCTATTTTTGAGATCACTCCAAAATATATAAAAATCGACCGCACTCCTCTGACGACCCGACAAAGGACTTTGATGATGGAAAGTTATTATTTGGACAGTAATGAATGTATTATGACCCAATATGAAGCGGCCCAACCCGAATCCTATTTTTGAGATCACTCCAAAATATTTAAAAATCGACCGCACTCCTCTGACGACCTGACAAAGGACTTTGATGATGAAAAGTTGTTATTTGGACAGTAATGAATGTATTCTGACCAAATATGAAGCGGCCCAACCCGAATCCTATTTTTGAGATCACTCCAAAATATTTAAAAATCGACCGCACTCCTCTGACGACCCGCCAAAGGACTTTGATGATGGAAAGTTGTTATTTGGACAGTAATGAATGTATTCTGACCCAATATGAAGCGGGCCAACCCGAATCCTATTTTTGAGATCACTCCAAAATATTTAAAAATCGACCGCACTCCTCTGACGACCCGACAAAGGACTTTGATGATGGAAAGTTGTTATTTGGATAGTAATGAATGTATTCTGACCCAATATGAAGCGGCCCAACCCGAATCCTATTTTTGAGATCACTCCAAAATATTTAAAAATCGACCGCACTCCTCTGACGACCCGACAAAGGACTTTGATGATGGAAAGTTGTTATTTGGACAGTAATGAATGTATTCTGACCCAATATGAAGCGGTCCAACCCGAATCCTATTTTTGAGACCACTCCAAAATATATAAAAATCGACCGCACTCCTCTGACGACCCGACAAAGGACTTTGATGATGGAAAGTTGTTATTTGGACAGTAATGAATGTATTCTGACCCAATATGAAGCGGCCCAACCCGAATCCTATTTTTGAGATCACTCCAAATTATTTAAAAATCGACCGCACTCCTCTGACGACCCGACAAAGGACTTTGATGATGGAAAGTTGTTGTTTGGATAGTAATGAATGTATTCTGACCTACTACAAATCGCGCCAACCCGAATCCTATTTTTGAGATCACTCCAAAATATTTAAAAATCGAACGCACTCCTCTGACGACCCGACAAAGGACTTTGATGATGGAAAGTTGTTATTTGGACAGTAATGAATGTATTCTGACCCAATATGAAGCGGCCCAACCCGAATCCTATTTTTGAGATCACCCCAAAATATTTAAAAATCGACCGCACTCCTCTGACGACCCGACAAAGGACTTTGATGATGAAAAGTTGTTATTTAGACAGTAATGAATGTATTCTGACCCAATATGAAGCGGCCCAACCCGAATCCTATTTTTGAGATCACTCCAAAATATTTAAAAATCGACCGCACTCCTCTGACGACCCGACAAAGGACTTTGATGATGGAAAGTTGTTATTTGGATAGTAATGCATGTATTCTGACCTACTACAAATCGCGCCAACCCGAATACTATTTTTGAGATCACTCCAAAATATTTAAAATTCGACCGCACTCCTTTGACGACCCGACAAAGGACTTTGATGATGGAAAGTTGTTATTTGGATAGTAATGAATGTATTCTGACCTAATACAAATCGCGCCAACCCAAATCCTATTTTTGAGATCACTCCAAAATATTTAAAAATCCACCGCACTCCTCTGACGACCCGACAAAGGACTTCGATGATGGAAAGTTGTTATTTGGATAGTAATGAATGTATTCTGACCTACTACAAATCGCGCCAACCCGAATCCTATTTTTGAGATCACTCCAAAATATATAAAAATCGACCGCACTCTGACGACCCGAAAAAGGACTTTGATGATGGAAAGATATTATTTGGTCAGTAATGAATGTATTCTGACCGAATATGAAGCGGCCCAGCCCGAATCCTATTTTTGAGATCACTCCAAAAAATTTAAAAATCGCCCGCACTCCTCTGACGACCTGACAAAGGACTTTGATGATGGAAAGTTGTTATTTGGACAGTAATGAATGTATTCTGACCCAATATGAAGCGGCCCAACACGAATCCTATTTTTGAGATCACTCCAAAATATTTAAAAATCGACCGCACTCCTCTGACGACCCGACAAAGGACTTTGATGATGGAAAGTTGTTATTTGGACAGTAATGAATGTATTCTGACGCAATATGAAGCGGGCCAACCCGAATCCTATTTTTGAGATCACTCCAAAATATTTAAAAATCGACCGCACTCCTCTGACGACCCGACAAAGGACTTTGATGATGGAAAGTTGTTATTTGGATAGTAATGAATGTATTCTGACCCAATATGAAGCGGCCCAACCCGAATCCTATTTTTGAGATCACTCCAAAATATTTAAAAATTGACCGCACTCCTCTGACGACCCGACAAAGGACTTTGATGATGGAAAGTTGTTATTTGGACAGTAATGAATGAATTCTGACCCAATATGAAGCGGTCCAACCCGAATCCTATTTTTGAGACCACTCCAAAATATATAAAAATCGACCGCACTCCTCTGACGACCCGACAAAGGACTTTGATGATGGAAAGTTGTTATTTGGACAGTAATGAATGTATTCTGACCCAATATGAAGCGGCCCAACCCGAATCCTATTTTTGAGATCACTCCAAAATATTTAAAAATCGACCGCACTCCTCTGACGACCCGACAAAGAACTTTGATGATGGAAAGTTGTTATTTGGACAGTAATGAATGTATTCTGACCCAATATGAAGCGGCCCAACCCGAATCCTATTTTTGAGATCACTCCAAAATATTTAAAAATCCACCGCACTCCTCTGACGACCCGACAAAGGACTTCGATGATGGAAAGTTGTTATTTGGATAGTAATGAATGTATTCTGACCTACTACAAATCGCGCCAACCCGAATCCTATTTTTGAGATCACTCCAAAATATATAAAAATCGACCGCACTCTGAAGACCCGACAAAGGACTTTGATGATGGAAAGTTGTTATTTGGACAGTAATGAATGTATTCTGACCCAATATGAAGCGGCCCAACCCGAATCCTATTTTTGAGATCACTCCAAAATATTTAAAAATCGACCGCACTCCTCTGACGACCCGACAAAGTACTTTGATGATGGAAAGTTGTTACTTGGATAGTAATGAATGTATTCTGACCCAATATGAAGCGGCCCAACCCGAATCCCATTTTTGAGATCACTCCTAAATATTTAAAAATCGACCGCACTCCTCTGACGACCCGACAAAGAACTTTGATGATGGATAGTTGTTATTTGACCCAATATGACCCAATATGAAGCGGACCAACCCGAATCCTATTTTTGAGATCACTCCAAAATCTTTAAAAATCGACCGCACTCCTCTGACGACCCGACAAAGAACTTTGATGATGGAAAGTTGTTATTTGGACAGTAATGAATGTATTCTGACCCAATACGAAGCGGCCCAACACGAATCCTATTTTTGAGATCACTCCAAAATATTTAAAAATCGACCGCACTCCTCTGACGACCCGACAAAGGACTTTGATGATGGAAAGTTGTTATTTGGACAGTAATGAATGTATTCTGACCCAATATGAAGCGGCCCAACCCGAATCCTATTTTAGAGATCACTCCAAAATATTTAAAAATCGACCGCACTCCTCTGACGACCCGACAAAGGACTTTGATGATGGAAAGTTGTTATTTGGACAGTAATGATTGTATTCTGACCCAATATGAAGCGGCCCAACCCGAATCCTTATTTTGAGACCACTCCAAAATATATAAAAATCGACCGCACTCCTCTGACGACCCGACAAAGGACTTTGATGATGGAAAGTTGTTATTTGGATAGTAATGAAAGTATTCTGACCCAATATGAAGCGGCCCAACCCGAATCCTATTTTTGAGACCACTCCAAAATATATAAAAATCGACCGCACTCCTCTGACGACCCGACAAAGGACTTTGATGATGGAAAGTTGTTATTTGGACAGTAATGAATGTATTCTGACCCAATATGAAGCGGCCCAACCCGAATCCTATTTTTGAGATCACTCCAAAATATTTAAAAATCGACCGCACTCCTCTGACGACCCGACAAAGAACTTTGATGATGGAAAGTTGTTATTTGGACAGTAACGAATGTATTCTGACCCAATATGAAGCGGCCCAACCCGAATCCTATTTTTGAGATCACTCCAAAATATTTAAAAATCGACCGCACTCCTCTGACGACCCGACAAAGAACTTTGATGATGGAAAGTTATTATTTGGACAGTAATGAATGTATTCTGACCCAATATGAAGCGGCCCAACCCGAATCCTATTTTTGAGATCACTCCAAAATATTTAAAAATCGACCGCACTCCTCTGACGACCCGACAAAGAACTTTGATGATGGAAAGTTGCTATTTGGACAGTAATGAATGTATTCTGACCCAATATGAAGCGGCCCAACCCAAATCCTATTTTTGAGATCACTCCAAAATATTTAAAAATCGACCGCACTCCTCTGACGACCCGACAAAGGACTTTGATGATGGAAAGTTGTTATTTGGACAGTAATGAATGTATTCTGACCCAATATGAAGCGGCCCAACCCAAATCCTATTTTTGAGATCACTCCAAAATATTTAAAAATCGACCACACTTCTCTGACGACCCGACAAAGAACTTTGATGATGGAAAGTTGTTATTTGGACAGTAATGAATGTATTCTGACCCAATATGAAGCGGCCCAACCCGAATCCTATTTTTGAGATCACTCCAAAATATTTAAAAATCGACCGCACTCCTCTGACGACCCGCCAAAGAACTTTGATGATGGAAAGTTGTTATTTGGACAGTAATGAATGTATTCTGACCCAATATGAAGCGGCCCAACCCGAATCCTATTTTTGAGATCACTCCAAAATATTTAAAAATCGACCACACTCCTCTGACGACCCGACAAAGAACTTTGATGATGGAAAGTTGTTATTTGGACAGTTATGAATGTATTCTGACCCAATATGAAGCGGCCCAACCCGAATCCTATTTTTGAGATCACTCCAAAATATTTAAAAATCGACCGCACTCCTCTGACGACCCGACAAAGAACTTTGATGATGGAAATTTGTTATTTGAACAGTAATGAATGTATTCTGACCCAATATGAAGCGGCCCAACCCGAATCCTATTTTTGAGATCACTCCAAAATCTTTAAAAATCGACCGCACTCCTCTGACGACCCGACAAAGAACTTTGATGATGGAAAGTTGTTATTTGTACAGTAATGAATGTATTCTGACCCAATATGAAGCGGCCCAACCCGAATCCTATTTTTGAGATCACTCCAAAATATTTAAAAATCGACCGCACTCCTCTGACGACCCGACAAAGGACTTTGATGATGGAAAGTTGTTATTTAGACAGTAATGAATGTATTCTGACCCAATATGAAGCGGTCCAACCCGAATCCTATTTTTGAGACCACTCCAAAATATATAAAAATCGACCGCACTCCTCTGACGACCCGACAAAGGACTTTGATGATGGAAAGTTGTTATTTGGACAGTAATGAATGTATTCTGACCCAATATGAAGCGGCCCAACCCGAATCCTATTTTTGAGATCACTCCAAATTATTTAAAAATCGACCGCACTCCTCTGACGACCCGACAAAGGACTTTGATGATGGAAAGTTGTTGTTTGGATAGTAATGAATGTATTCTGACCTACTACAAATCGCGCCAACCCGAATCCTATTTTTGAGATCACTCCAAAATATTTAAAAATCGACCACACTCCTCTGACGACCCGACAAAGAACTTTGATGATGGAAAGTTGTTATTTGGACAGTTATGAATGTATTCTGACCCAATATGAAGCGGCCCAACCCGAATCCTATTTTTGAGATCACTCCAAAATATTTAAAAATCGACCGCACTCCTCTGACGACCCGACAAAGAACTTTGATGATGGAAAGTTGTTATTTGGACAATAATGAATGTATTCTGACCCAATATGAAGCGGCCCAACCCGAATCCTATTTTTGAGATCACTCCAAATTATTTAAAAATCGACCGCACTCCTCTGACGACCCGACAAAGGACTTTGATGATGGAAAGTTGTTGTTTGGATAGTAATGAATGTATTCTGACCTACTACAAATCGCGCCAACCCGAATCCTATTTTTGAGATCACTCCAAAATATTTAAAAATCGACCACACTCCTCTGACGACCCGACAAAGAACTTTGATGATGGAAAGTTGTTATTTGGACAGTTATGAATGTATTCTGACCCAATATGAAGCGGCCCAACCCGAATCCTATTTTTGAGATCACTCCAAAATATTTAAAAATCGACCGCACTCCTCTGACGACCCGACAAAGAACTTTGATGATGGAAAGTTGTTATTTGGATAGTAATGAATGTATTCTGACCTACTACAAATCGCGCCAACCCGAATCCTATTTTTGAGATCACTCCAAAATATATAAAAATCGACCGCACTCCTCTGACGACCCGAAAAAGGACTTTGATGATGGAAAGATATTATTTGGTCAGTAATGAATGTATTCTGACCGAATATGAAGCGGCCCAATCCGAATCCTATTTTTGAGATCACTCCAAAATATTTAAAAATCGACCGCACTCCTCTGACGACCCGACAAAGGACTCTGATGATAGAAAGTTGTTATTTGGATAGTAATGAATGTATTCTGACCTACTACAAATCGCGCCAACCCGAATCCTATTTTTGAGATCACTCCAAAATATATAAAAATCGACCGCACTCCTCTGACGACCCGAAAAAGGACTTTGATGATGGAAAGATATTATTTGGTCAGTAATGAATGTATTCTGACCGAATATGAAGCGGCCCAACCCGAATCCTATTTTTGAGATCACTCCAAAATATTTAAAAATCGCCCGCACTCCTCTGACGACCTGACAAAGGACTTTGATGATGGAAAGTTGTTATTTGGACAGTAATGAATGTATTCTGACCCAATATGAAGCGGCCCAACACGAATCCTATTTTTGAGATCACTCCAAAATATTTAAAAATCGACCGCACTCCTCTGACGACCCGACAAAGGACTTTGATGATGGAAAGTTGTTATTTGGACAGTAATGAATGTATTCTGACGCAATATGAAGCGGGCCAACCCGAATCCTATTTTTGAGATCACTCCAAAATATTTAAAAATCGACCGCACTCCTCTGACGACCCGACAAAGGACTTTGATGATGGAAAGTTGTTATTTGGATAGTAATGAATGTATTCTGACCCAATATGAAGCGGCCCAACCCGAATCCTATTTTTGAGATCACTCCAAAATATTTAAAAATTGACCGCACTCCTCTGACGACCCGACAAAGGACTTTGATGATGGAAAGTTGTTATTTGGACAGTAATGAATGAATTCTGACCCAATATGAAGCGGTCCAACCCGAATCCTATTTTTGAGACCACTCCAAAATATATAAAAATCGACCGCACTCCTCTGACGACCCGACAAAGGACTTTGATGATGGAAAGTTGTTATTTGGACAGTAATGAATGTATTCTGACCCAATATGAAGCGGCCCAACCCGAATCCTATTTTTGAGATCACTCCAAAATATTTAAAAATCGACCGCACTCCTCTGACGACCCGACAAAGAACTTTGATGATGGAAAGTTGTTATTTGGACAGTAATGAATGTATTCTGACCCAATATGAAGCGGCCCAACCCGAATCCTATTTTTGAGATCACTCCAAAATATTTAAAAATCCACCGCACTCCTCTGACGACCCGACAAAGGACTTCGATGATGGAAAGTTGTTATTTGGATAGTAATGAATGTATTCTGACCTACTACAAATCGCGCCAACCCGAATCCTATTTTTGAGATCACTCCAAAATATATAAAAATCGACCGCACTCCTCTGACGACCCGACAAAGGACTTTGATGATGGAAAGTTATTATTTGGACAGTAATGAATGTATTATGACCCAATATGAAGCGGCCCAACCCGAATCCTATTTTTGAGATCACTCCAAAATATTTAAAAATCGACCGCACTCCTCTGACGACCTGACAAAGGACTTTGATGATGAAAAGTTGTTATTTGGACAGTAATGAATGTATTCTGACCCAATATGAAGCGGCCCAACCCGAATCCTATTTTTGAGATCACTCCAAAATATTTAAAAATCGACCGCACTCCTCTGACGACCCGCCAAAGGACTTTGATGATGGAAAGTTGTTATTTGGACAGTAATGAATGTATTCTGACCCAATATGAAGCGGGCCAACCCGAATCCTATTTTTGAGATCACTCCAAAATATTTAAAAATCGACCGCACTCCTCTGACGACCCGACAAAGGACTTTGATGATGGAAAGTTGTTATTTGGATAGTAATGAATGTATTCTGACCCAATATGAAGCGGCCCAACCCGAATCCTATTTTTGAGATCACTCCAAAATATTTAAAAATCGACCGCACTCATCTGACGACCCGACAAAGGACTTTGATGATGGAAAGTTGTTATTTGGACAGTAATGAATGTATTCTGACCCAATATGAAGCGGTCCAACCCGAATCCTATTTTTGAGACCACTCCAAAATATATAAAAATCGACCGCACTCCTCTGACGACCCGACAAAGGACTTTGATGATGGAAAGTTGTTATTTGGACAGTAATGAATGTATTCTGACCCAATATGAAGCGGCCCAACCCGAATCCTATTTTTGAGATCACTCCAAATTATTTAAAAATCGACCGCACTCCTCTGACGACCCGACAAAGGACTTTGATGATGGAAAGTTGTTGTTTGGATAGTAATGAATGTATTCTGACCTACTACAAATCGCGCCAACCCGAATCCTATTTTTGAGATCACTCCAAAATATTTAAAAATCGAACGCACTCCTCTGACGACCCGACAAAGGACTTTGATGATGGAAAGTTGTTATTTGGACAGTAATGAATGTATTCTGACCCAATATGAAGCGGCCCAACCCGAATCCTATTTTTGAGATCACCCCAAAATATTTAAAAATCGACCGCACTCCTCTGACGACCCGACAAAGGACTTTGATGATGAAAAGTTGTTATTTAGACAGTAATGAATGTATTCTGACCCAATATGAAGCGGCCCAACCCGAATCCTATTTTTGAGATCACTCCAAAATATTTAAAAATCGACCGCACTCCTCTGACGACCCGACAAAGGACTTTGATGATGGAAAGTTGTTATTTGGATAGTATTGCATGTATTCTGACCTACTACAAATCGCGCCAACCCGAATACTATTTTTGAGATCACTCCAAAATATTTAAAATTCGACCGCACTCCTTTGACGACCCGACAAAGGACTTTGATGATGGAAAGTTGTTATTTGGATAGTAATGAATGTATTCTGACCTAATACAAATCGCGCCAACCCGAATCCTATTTTTGAGATCACTCCAAAATATTTAAAAATCCACCGCACTCCTCTGACGACCCGACAAAGGACTTCGATGATGGAAAGTTGTTATTTGGATAGTAATGAATGTATTCTGACCTACTACAAATCGCGCCAACCCGAATCCTATTTTTGAGATCACTCCAAAATATATAAAAATCGACCGCACTCTGACGACCCGAAAAAGGACTTTGATGATGGAAAGATATTATTTGGTCAGTAATGAATGTATTCTGACCGAATATGAAGCGGCCCAGCCCGAATCCTATTTTTGAGATCACTCCAAAATATTTAAAAATCGCCCGCACTCCTCTGACGACCTGACAAAGGACTTTGATGATGGAAAGTTGTTATTTGGACAGTAATGAATGTATTCTGACCCAATATGAAGCGGCCCAACACGAATCCTATTTTTGAGATCACTCCAAAATATTTAAAAATCGACCGCACTCCTCTGACGACCCGACAAAGGACTTTGATGATGGAAAGTTGTTATTTGGACAGTAATGAATGTATTCTGACGCAATATGAAGCGGGCCAACCCGAATCCTATTTTTGAGATCACTCCAAAATATTTAAAAATCGACCGCACTCCTCTGACGACCCGACAAAGGACTTTGATGATGGAAAGTTGTTATTTGGATAGTATTGAATGTATTCTGACCCAATATGAAGCGGCCCAACCCGAATCCTATTTTTGAGATCACTCCAAAATATTTAAAAATTGACCGCACTCCTCTGACGACCCGACAAAGGACTTTGATGATGGAAAGTTGTTATTTGGACAGTAATGAATGAATTCTGACCCAATATGAAGCGGTCCAACCCGAATCCTATTTTTGAGACCACTCCAAAATATATAAAAATCGACCGCACTCCTCTGACGACCCGACAAAGGACTTTGATGATGGAAAGTTGTTATTTGGACAGTAATGAATGTATTCTGACCCAATATGAAGCGGCCCAACCCGAATCCTATTTTTGAGATCACTCCAAAATATTTAAAAATCGACCGCACTCCTCTGACGACCCGACAAAGAACTTTGATGATGGAAAGTTGTTATTTGGACAGTAATGAATGTATTCTGACCCAATATGAAGCGGCCCAACCCGAATCCTATTTTTGAGATCACTCCAAAATATTTAAAAATCCACCGCACTCCTCTGACGACCCGACAAAGGACTTCGATGATGGAAAGTTGTTATTTGGATAGTAATGAATGTATTCTGACCTACTACAAATCGCGCCAACCCGAATCCTATTTTTGAGATCACTCCAAAATATATAAAAATCGACCGCACTCTGAAGACCCGACAAAGGACTTTGATGATGGAAAGTTGTTATTTGGACAGTAATGAATGTATTCTGACCCAATATGAAGCGGCCCAACCCGAATCCTATTTTTGAGATCACTCCAAAATATTTAAAAATCGACCGCACTCCTCTGACGACCCGACAAAGTACTTTGATGATGGAAAGTTGTTACTTGGATAGTAATGAATGTATTCTGACCCAATATGAAGCGGCCCAACCCGAATCCTATTTTTGAGATCACTCCTAAATATTTAAAAATCGACCGCACTCCTCTGACGACCCGACAAAGAACTTTGATGATGGATAGTTGTTATTTGGACAGTAATGAATGTATTCTGACCCAATATGAAGCGGCCCAACCCAAATCCTATTTTTGAGATCACTCCAAAATATTTAAAAATCGACCGCACTCCTCTGACGACCCGACAAAGAACTTTGATGATGGAAAGTTGTTATTTGGACAGTAATGAATGTATTCTGACCCAATATGAAGCGGCCCAACCCGAATCCTATTTTTGAGATCACTCCAAAATATTTAAAAATCGACCGCACTCCTCTGACGACCCGACAAAGAACTTTGATGATGGAAAGTTGTTATTTGGACAGTAATGAATGTATTCTGACCCAATATGAAGCGGCCCAACCCGAATCCTATTTTTGAGATCACTCCAAAATATTTAAAAATCGACCGCACTCCTCTGACGACCCGACAAAGAACTTTGATGATGGAAAGTTATTATTTGGACAGTAATGAATGTATTCTGACCCAATATGAAGCGGCCCAACCCGAATCCTATTTTTGAGATCACTCCAAAATATTTAAAAATCGACCGCACTCCTCTGACGACCCGACAAAGAACTTTGACCCAATATGAAGCGGCCCAACCCGAATCCTATTTTTGAGATCACTCCAAAATCTTTAAAAATCGACCGCACTCCTCTGACGACCCGACAAAGAACTTTGATGATGGAAAGTTGTTATTTGGACAGTAATGAATGTATTCTGCCCCAATACGAAGCGGCCCAACACGAATCCTATTTTTGAGATCACTCCAAAATATTTAAAAATCGACCGCACTCCTCTGACGACCCGACAAAGAACTTTGATGATGGAAAGTTGTTATTTGGACAGTAATGAATGTATTCTGACCCAATACGAAGCGGCCCAACACGAATCCTATTTTTGAGATCACTCCAAAATATTTAAAAATCGACCGCACTCCTCTGACGACCCGACAAAGGACTTTGATGATGGAAAGTTGTTATTTGGACAGTAATGAATGTATTCTGACCCAATATGAAGCGGCCCAACCCGAATCCTATTTTAGAGATCACTCCAAAATATTTAAAAATCGACCGCACTCCTCTGACGACCCGACAAAGAACTTTGATGATGGAAAGTTGTTATTTGGACGGTAATGAATGTATTCTGACCCAATATGAAGCGGCCCAACCCGAATCCTATTTTTGAGATCACTCCAAAATATTTAAAAATCGACCGCACTCCTCTGACGACCCGACAAAGAACTTTGATGATGGAAAGTTGTTATTTGGACAGTAATGAATGTATTCTGACCCAATATGAAGCGGCCCAACCCGAATCCTATTTTTGAGATCACTCCAAAATATTTAAAAATCGACCGCACTCCTCTGACGACCCGACAAAGAACTTTGATGATGGAAAGTTATTATTTGGACAGTAATGAATGTATTCTGACCCAATATGAAGCGGCCCAACCCGAATCCTATTTTTGAGATCACTCCAAAATATTTAAAAATCGACCGCACTCCTCTGACGACCCGACAAAGAACTTTGATGATGGAAAGTTGCTATTTGGACAGAAATGAATGTATTCTGACCCAATATGAAGCGGACCAACCCGAATCCTATTTTTGAGATCACTCCAAAATCTTTAAAAATCGACCGCACTCCTCTGACGACCCGACAAAGAACTTTGATGATGGAAAGTTGTTATTTGGACAGTAATGAATGTATTCTGACCCAATACGAAGCGGCCCAACACGAATCCTATTTTTGAGATCACTCCAAAATATTTAAAAATCGACCGCACTCCTCTGACGACCCGACAAAGGACTTTGATGATGGAAAGTTGTTATTTGGACAGTAATGAATGTATTCTGACCCAATATGAAGCGGCCCAACCCGAATCCTATTTTAGAGATCACTCCAAAATATTTAAAAATCGACCGCACTCCTCTGACGACCCGACAAAGGACTTTGATGATGGAAAGTTGTTATTTGGACAGTAATGATTGTATTCTGACCCAATATGAAGCGGCCCAACCCGAATCCTTATTTTGAGACCACTCCAAAATATATAAAAATCGACCGCACTCCTCTGACGACCCGACAAAGGACTTTGATGATGGAAAGTTGTTATTTGGATAGTAATGAAAGTATTCTGACCCAATATGAAGCGGCCCAACCCGAATCCTATTTTTGAGACCACTCCAAAATATATAAAAATCGACCGCACTCCTCTGACGACCCGACAAAGGACTTTGATGATGGAAAGTTGTTATTTGGACAGTAATGAATGTATTCTGACCCAATATGAAGCGGCCCAACCCGAATCCTATTTTTGAGATCACTCCAAAATATTTAAAAATCGACCGCACTCCTCTGACGACCCGACAAAGAACTTTGATGATGGAAAGTTGTTATTTGGACAGTAACGAATGTATTCTGACCCAATATGAAGCGGCCCAACCCGAATCCTATTTTTGAGATCACTCCAAAATATTTAAAAATCGACCGCACTCCTCTGACGACCCGACAAAGAACTTTGATGATGGAAAGTTATTATTTGGACAGTAATGAATGTATTCTGACCCAATATGAAGCGGCCCAACCCGAATCCTATTTTTGAGATCACTCCAAAATATTTAAAAATCGACCGCACTCCTCTGACGACCCGACAAAGAACTTTGATGATGGAAAGTTGCTATTTGGACAGTAATGAATGTATTCTGACCCAATATGAAGCGGCCCAACCCAAATCCTATTTTTGAGATCACTCCAAAATATTTAAAAATCGACCGCACTCCTCTGACGACCCGACAAAGGACTTTGATGATGGAAAGTTGTTATTTGGACAGTAATGAATGTATTCTGACCCAATATGAAGCGGCCCAACCCAAATCCTATTTTTGAGATCACTCCAAAATATTTAAAAATCGACCACACTCCTCTGACGACCCGACAAAGAACTTTGATGATGGAAAGTTGTTATTTGGACAGTAATGAATGTATTCTGACCCAATATGAAGCGGCCCAACCCGAATCCTATTTTTGAGATCACTCCAAAATATTTAAAAATCGACCGCACTCCTCTGACGACCCGCCAAAGAACTTTGATGATGGAAAGTTGTTATTTGGACAGTAATGAATGTATTCTGACCCAATATGAAGCGGCCCAACCCGAATCCTATTTTTGAGATCACTCCAAAATATTTAAAAATCGACCACACTCCTCTGACGACCCGACAAAGAACTTTGATGATGGAAAGTTGTTATTTGGACAGTTATGAATGTATTCTGACCCAATATGAAGCGGCCCAACCCGAATCCTATTTTTGAGATCACTCCAAAATATTTAAAAATCGACCGCACTCCTCTGACGACCCGACAAAGAACTTTGATGATGGAAACTTGTTATTTGAACAGTAATGAATGTATTCTGACCCAATATGAAGCGGCCCAACCCGAATCCTATTTTTGAGATCACTCCAAAATCTTTAAAAATCGACCGCACTCCTCTGACGACCCGACAAAGAACTTTGATGATGGAAAGTTGTTATTTGTACAGTAATGAATGTATTCTGACCCAATATGAAGCGGCCCAACCCGAATCCTATTTTTGAGATCACTCCAAAATATTTAAAAATCGACCGCACTCCTCTGACGACCCGACAAAGGACTTTGATGATGGAAAGTTGTTATTTAGACAGTAATGAATGTATTCTGACCCAATATGAAGCGGTCCAACCCGAATCCTATTTTTGAGACCACTCCAAAATATATAAAAATCGACCGCACTCCTCTGACGACCCGACAAAGGACTTTGATGATGGAAAGTTGTTATTTGGACAGTAATGAATGTATTCTGACCCAATATGAAGCGGCCCAACCCGAATCCTATTTTTGAGATCACTCCAAATTATTTAAAAATCGACCGCACTCCTCTGACGACCCGACAAAGGACTTTGATGATGGAAAGTTGTTGTTTGGATAGTAATGAATGTATTCTGACCTACTACAAATCGCGCCAACCCGAATCCTATTTTTGAGATCACTCCAAAATATTTAAAAATCGACCACACTCCTCTGACGACCCGACAAAGAACTTTGATGATGGAAAGTTGTTATTTGGACAGTTATGAATGTATTCTGACCCAATATGAAGCGGCCCAACCCGAATCCTATTTTTGAGATCACTCCAAAATATTTAAAAATCGACCGCACTCCTCTGACGACCCGACAAAGAACTTTGATGATGGAAAGTTGTTATTTGGACAATAATGAATGTATTCTGACCCAATATGAAGCGGCCCAACCCGAATCCTATTTTTGAGATCACTCCAAAATCTTTAAAAATCGACCGCACTCCTCTGACGACCCGACAAAGAACTTTGATGATGGAAAGTTGTTATTTGGATAGTAATGAATGTATTCTGACCTACTACAAATCGCGCCAACCCGAATCCTATTTTTGAGATCACTCCAAAATATATAAAAATCGACCGCACTCCTCTGACGACCCGAAAAAGGACTTTGATGATGGAAAGATATTATTTGGTCAGTAATGAATGTATTCTGACCGAATATGAAGCGGCCCAACCCGAATCCTATTTTTGAGATCACTCCAAAATATTTAAAAATCGACCGCACTCCTCTGACGACCCGACAAAGGACTCTGATGATAGAAAGTTGTTATTTGGATAGTAATGAATGTATTCTGACCTACTACAAATCGCGCCAACCCGAATCCTATTTTTGAGATCACTCCAAAATATATAAAAATCGACCGCACTCCTCTGACGACCCGAAAAAGGACTTTGATGATGGAAAGATATTATTTGGTCAGTAATGAATGTATTCTGACCGAATATGAAGCGGCCCAACCCGAATCCTATTTTTGAGATCACTCCAAAATATTTAAAAATCGCCCGCACTCCTCTGACGACCTGACAAAGGACTTTGATGATGGAAAGTTGTTATTTGGACAGTAATGAATGTATTCTGACCCAATATGAAGCGGCCCAACACGAATCCTATTTTTGAGATCACTCCAAAATATTTAAAAATCGACCGCACTCCTCTGACGACCCGACAAAGGACTTTGATGATGGAAAGTTGTTATTTGGACAGTAATGAATGTATTCTGACGCAATATGAAGCGGGCCAACCCGAATCCTATTTTTGAGATCACTCCAAAATATTTAAAAATCGACCGCACTCCTCTGACGACCCGACAAAGGACTTTGATGATGGAAAGTTGTTATTTGGATAGTAATGAATGTATTCTGACCCAATATGAAGCGGCCCAACCCGAATCCTATTTTTGAGATCACTCCAAAATATTTAAAAATTGACCGCACTCCTCTGACGACCCGACAAAGGACTTTGATGATGGAATGTTGTTATTTGGACAGTAATGAATGAATTCTGACCCAATATGAAGCGGTCCAACCCGAATCCTATTTTTGAGACCACTCCAAAATATATAAAAATCGACCGCACTCCTCTGACGACCCGACAAAGGACTTTGATGATGGAAAGTTGTTATTTGGACAGTAATGAATGTATTCTGACCCAATATGAAGCGGCCCAACCCGAATCCTATTTTTGAGATCACTCCAAAATATTTAAAAATCGACCGCACTCCTCTGACGACCCGACAAAGAACTTTGATGATGGAAAGTTGTTATTTGGACAGTAATGAATGTATTCTGACCCAATATGAAGCGGCCCAACCCGAATCCTATTTTTGAGATCACTCCAAAATATTTAAAAATCCACCGCACTCCTCTGACGACCCGACAAAGGACTTCGATGATGGAAAGTTGTTATTTGGATAGTAATGAATGTATTCTGACCTACTACAAATCGCGCCAACCCGAATCCTATTTTTGAGATCACTCCAAAATATATAAAAATCGACCGCACTCTGACGACCCGACAAAGGACTTTGATGATGGAAAGTTGTTATTTGGACAGTAATGAATGTATTCTGACCCAATATGAAGCGGCCCAACCCGAATCCTATTTTTGAGATCACTCCAAAATATTTAAAAATCGACCGCACTCCTCTGACGACCCGACAAAGTACTTTGATGATGGAAAGTTGTTACTTGGATAGTAATGAATGTATTCTGACCCAATATGAAGCGGCCCAACCCAAATCCTATTTTTGAGATCACTCCTAAATATTTAAAAATCGACCGCACTCCTCTGACGACCCGACAAAGAACTTTGATGATGGATAGTTGTTATTTGGACAGTAATGAATGTATTCTGACCCAATATGAAGCGGCCCAACCCAAATCCTATTTTTGAGATCACTCCAAAATATATAAAATCGACCGCACTCCTCTGACGACCCGACAAAGAACTTTGATGATGGAAAGTTGTTATTTGGACAGTAATGAATGTATTCTGACCCAATATGAAGCGGCCCAACCCGAATCCTATTTTTGAGATCACTCCATAATATTTAAAAATCGACCGCACTCCTCTGACGACCCGACAAAGAACTTTGATGATGGAAAGTTGTTATTTGGACAGTAATGAATGTATTCTGACCCAATATGAAGCGGCCCAACCCGAATCCTATTTTTGAGATCACTCCAAAATATTTAAAAATCGACCGCACTCCTCTGACGACCCGACAAAGAACTTTGATGATGGAAAGTTATTATTTGGACAGTAATGAATGTATTCTGACCCAATATGAAGCGGCCCAAGCCGAATCCTATTTTTGAGATCACTCCAAAATATTTAAAAATCGACCGCACTCCTCTGACGACCCGACAAAGAACTTTGATGATGGAAAGTTGCTATTTGGACAGTAATGAATGTATTCTGACTCAATATGAAGCGGCCCAACCCGAATCCTATTTTTGAGATCACTCCAAAATCTTTAAAAATCGACCGCACTCCTCTGACGACCCGACAAAGGACTTTGATGATGGAAAGTTGTTATTTGGACAGTAATGAATGAATTCTGACCCAATATGAAGCGGTCCAACCCGAATCCTATTTTTGAGACCACTCCAAAATATATAAAAATCGACCGCACTCCTCTGACGACCCGACAAAGGACTTTGATGATGGAAAGTTGTTATTTGGACAGTAATGAATGTATTCTGACCCAATATGAAGCGGCCCAACCCGAATCCTATTTTTGAGATCACTCCAAAATATTTAAAAATCGACCGCACTCCTCTGACGACCCGACAAAGAACTTTGATGATGGAAAGTTGTTATTTGGACAGTAATGAATGTATTCTGACCCAATATGAAGCGGCCCAACCCGAATCCTATTTTTGAGATCACTCCAAAATATTTAAAAATCCACCGCACTCCTCTGACGACCCGACAAAGGACTTCGATGATGGAAAGTTGTTATTTGGATAGTAATGAATGTATTCTGACCTACTACAAATCGCGCCAACCCGAATCCTATTTTTGAGATCACTCCAAAATATATAAAAATCGACCGCACTCTGACGACCCGAAAAAGGACTTTGATGATGGAAAGATATTATTTGGTCAGTAATGAATGTATTCTGACCGAATATGAAGCGGTTCAACCCGAATCCTATTTTTGAGATCACTCCAAAATATTTAAAAATCGACCGCACTCCTCTGACGACCTGACAAAGGACTTTGATGATGGAAAGTTGTTATTTGGACAGTAATGAATGTATTCTGACCCAATATGAAGCGGCCCAACACGAATCCTATTTTTGAGATCACTCCAAAATATTTAAAAATCGACCGCACTCCTCTGACGACCCGACAAAGGACTTTGATGATGGAAAGTTGTTATTTGGACAGTAATGAATGTATTCTGACGCAATATGAAGCGGGCCAACCCGAATCCTATTTTTGAGATCACTCCAAAATATTTAAAAATCGACCGCACTCCTCTGACGACCCGACAAAGGACTTTGATGATGGAAAGTTGTTATTTGGATAGTAATGAATGTATTCTGACCCAATATGAAGCGGCCCAACCCGAATCCTATTTTTGAGATCACTCCAAAATATTTAAAAATTGACCGCACTCCTCTGACGACCCGACAAAGGACTTTGATGATGGAAAGTTGTTATTTGGACAGTAATGAATGAATTCTGACCCAATATGAAGCGGTCCAACCCGAATCCTATTTTTGAGACCACTCCAAAATATATAAAAATCGACCGCACTCCTCTGACGACCCGACAAAGAACTTTGATGATGGAAAGTTGTTATTTGGACAGTAATGAATGTATTCTGACCCAATATGAAGCGGCCCAACCCGAATCCTATTTTTGAGATCACTCCAAAATATTTAAAAATCGACCGCACTCCTCTGACGACCCGACAAAGAACTTTGATGATGGAAAGTTGTTATTTGGACAGTAATGAATGTATTCTGACCCAATATGAAGCGGCCCAACCCGAATCCTATTTTTGAGATCACTCCAAAATATTTAAAAATCCACCGCACTCCTCTGACGACCCGACAAAGGACTTCGATGATGGAAAGTTGTTATTTGGATAGTAATGAATGTATTCTGACCTACTACAAATCGCGCCAACCCGAATCCTATTTTTGAGATCACTCCAAAATATATAAAAATCGACCGCACTCTGAAGACCCGACAAAGGACTTTGATGATGGAAAGTTGTTATTTGGACAGTAATGAATGTATTCTGACCCAATATGAAGCGGCCCAACCCGAATCCTATTTTTGAGATCACTCCAAAATATTTAAAAATCGACCGCACTCCTCTGACGACCCGACAAAGTACTTTGATGATGGAAAGTTGTTACTTGGATGGTAATGAATGTATTCTGACCCATTATGAAGCGGCCCAACCCGAATCCTATTTTTGAGATCACTCCTAAATATTTAAAAATCGACCGCACTCCTCTGACGACCCGACAAAGAACTTTGATGATGGATAGTTGTTATTTGGACAGTAATGAATGTATTCTGACCCAATATGAAGCGGCCCAACCCAAATCCTATTTTTGAGATCACTCCAAAATATTTAAAAATCGACCGCACTCCTCTGACGACCCGACAAAGAACTTTGATGATGGAAAGTTGTTATTTGGACAGTAATGAATGTATTCTGACCCAATATGAAGCGGCCCAACCCGAATCCTATTTTTGAGATCACTCCAAAATATTTAAAAATCGACCGCACTCCTCTGACGACCCGACAAAGAACTTTGATGATGGAAAGTTGTTATTTGGACAGTAATGAATGTATTCTGACCCAATATGAAGCGGCCCAACCCGAATCCTATTTTTGAGATCACTCCAAAATATTTAAATATCGACCGCACTCCTCTGACGACCCGACAAAGAACTTTGATGATGGAAAGTTATTATTTGGACAGTAATGAATGTATTCTGACCCAATATGAAGCGGCCCAACCCGAATCCTATTTTTGAGATCACTCCAAAATATTTAAAAATCGACCGCACTCCTCTGACGACCCGACAAAGAACTTTGATGATGGAAAGTTGCTATTTGGACAGTAATGAATGTATTCTGACCCATTATGAAGCGGCCCAACCCGAATCCTATTTTTGAGATCACTCCAAAATATTTAAAAATCGACCGCACTCCTCTGACGACCCGACAAAGAACGTTGATGATGGAAAGTTGCTATTTGGACAGTAATGAATGTATTCTGACCCAATATGAAGCGGCCCAACCCGAATCCTATTTTTGAGATCACTCCAAAATATTTAAAAATCGACCGCACTCCTCTGACGACCCGACAAAGAACTTTGATGATGGAAAGTTGTTATTTGGACAGTAATGAATGTATTCTGACCCAATATGAAGCGGCCCAACCCGAATCCTATTTTTGAGATCACTCCAAAATATTTAAAAATCGACCGCACTCCTCTGACGACCCGACAAAGAACTTTGATGATGGAAAGTTGTTATTTGGACAGTAATGAATGTATTCTGACCCAATATGAAGCGGCCCAACCCGAATCCTATTTTTGAGATCACTCCAAAATATTTAAAAATCGACCGCACTCCTCTGACGACCCGACAAAGAACTTTGATGATGGAAAGTTATTATTTGGACAGTAATGAATGTATTCTGACCCAATATGAAGCGGCCCAACCCGAATCCTATTTTTGAGATCACTCCAAAATATTTAAAAATCGACCGCACTCCTCTGACGACCCGACAAAGAACTTTGATGATGGAAAGTTGCTATTTGGACAGTAATGAATGTATTCTGACCCAATATGAAGCGGCCCAACCCGAATCCTATTTTTGAGATCACTCCAAAATCTTTAAAAATCGACCGCACTCCTCTGACGACCCGACAAAGAACTTTGATGATGGAAAGTTGTTATTTGGACAGTAATGAATGTATTCTGCCCCAATACGAAGCGGCCCAACACGAATCCTATTTTTGAGATCACTCCAAAATATTTAAAAATCGACCGCACTCCTCTGACGACCCGACAAAGAACTTTGATGATGGAAAGTTGTTATTTGGACAGTAATGAATGTATTCTGACCCAATACGAAGCGGCCCAACACGAATCCTATTTTTGAGATCACTCCAAAATATTTAAAAATCGACCGCACTCCTCTGACGACCCGACAAAGGACTTTGATGATGGAAAGTTGTTATTTGGACAGTAATGAATGTATTCTGACCCAATATGAAGCGGCCCAACCCGAATCCTATTTTAGAGATCACTCCAAAATATTTAAAAATCGACCGCACTCCTCTGACGACCCGACAAAGAACTTTGATGATGGAAAGTTGTTATTTGGACAGTAATGAATGTATTCTGACCCAATATGAAGCGGCCCAACCCGAATCCTATTTTTGAGATCACTCCAAAATATTTAAAAATCGACCGCACTCCTCTGACGACCCGACAAAGAACTTTGATGATGGAAAGTTGTTATTTGGACAGTAATGAATGTATTCTGACCCAATATGAAGCGGCCCAACCCGAATCCTATTTTTGAGATCACTCCAAAATATTTAAAAATCGACCGCACTCCTCTGACGACCCGACAAAGAACTTTGATGATGGAAAGTTATTATTTGGACAGTAATGAATGTATTCTGACCCAATATGAAGCGGCCCAACCCGAATCCTATTTTTGAGATCACTCCAAAATATTTAAAAATCGACCGCACTCCTCTGACGACCCGACAAAGAACGTTGATGATGGAAAGTTGCTATTTGGACAGTAATGAATGTATTCTGACCCAATATGAAGCGGCCCAACCCGAATCCTATTTTTGAGATCACTCCAAAATCTTTAAAAATCGACCGCACTCCTCTGACGACCCGACAAAGAACTTTGATGATGGAAAGTTGTTATTTGGACAGTAATGAATGTATTCTGACCCAATACGAAGCGGCCCAACACGAATCCTATTTTTGAGATCACTCCAAAATATTTAAAAATCGACCGCACTCCTCTGACGACCCGACAAAGGACTTTGATGATGGAAAGTTGTTATTTGGACAGTAATGAATGTATTCTGACCCAATATGAAGCGGCCCAACCCGAATCCTATTTTAGAGATCACTCCAAAATATTTAAAAATCGACCGCACTCCTCTGACGACCCGACAAAGGACTTTGATGATGGAAAGTTGTTATTTGGACAGTAATGAATGTATTCTGACCCAATATGAAGCGGCCCAACCCGAATCCTTATTTTGAGACCACTCCAAAATATATAAAAATCGACCGCACTCCTCTGACGACCCGACAAAGGACTTTGATGATGGAAAGTTGTTATTTGGATAGTAATGAAAGTATTCTGACCCAATATGAAGCGGCCCTACCCGAATCCTATTTTTGAGACCACTCCAAAATATATAAAAATCGACCGCACTCCTCTGACGACCCGACAAAGGACTTTGATGATGGAAAGTTGTTATTTGGACAGTAATGAAAGTATTCTGACCCAATATGAAGCGGCCCAACCCGAAACCTATTTTTGAGATCACTCCAAAATATTTAAAAATCGACCGCACTCCTCTGACGACCCGACAAAGGACTTTGATGATGGAAAGTTGTTATTTGGATAGTAATGAATGTATTCTGACCTACTACAAATCGCGCCAACCCGAATCCTATTTTTGAGATCACTCCAAAATATATAAAAATCGACCGCACTCCTCTGACGACCCGACAAAGGACTTTGATGATGGAAAGTTATTATTTGGACAGTAATGAATGTATTCTGACCCAATATGAAGCGGCCCAACCCGAATCCTATTTTTGAGATCACTCCAAAATATTTAAAAATCGACCGCACTCCTCTGACGACCTGACAAAGGACTTTGATGATGAAAAGTTGTTATTTGGACAGTAATGAATGTATTCTGACCCAATATGAAGCGGCCCAACCCGAATCCTATTTTTGAGATCACTCCAAAATATTTAAAAATCGACCGCACTCCTCTGACGACCCGACAAAGGACTTTGATGATGGAAAGTTGTTATTTGGACAGTAATGAATGTATTCTGACCCAATATGAAGCGGGCCAACCCGAATCCTATTTTTGAGATCACTCCAAAATATTTAAAAATCGACCGCACTCCTCTGACGACCCGACAAAGGACTTTGATGATGGAAAGTTGTTATTTGGATAGTAATGAATGTATTCTGACCCAATATGAAGCGGCCCAACCCGAATCCTATTTTTGAGATCACTCCAAAATATTTAAAAATCGACCGCACTCCTCTGACGACCCGACAAAGGACTTTGATGATGGAAAGTTGTTATTTGGACAGTAATGAATGTATTCTGACCCAATATGAAGCGGTCCAACCCGAATCCTATTTTTGAGACCACTCCAAAATATATAAAAATCGACCGCACTCCTCTGACGACCCGACAAAGGACTTGATGATGGAAAGTTGTTATTTGGACAGTAATGAATGTATTCTGACCCAATATGAAGCGGCCCAACCCGAATCCTATTTTTGAGATCACTCCAAATTATTTAAAAATCGACCGCACTCCTCTGACGACCCGACAAAGGACTTTGATGATGGAAAGTTGTTGTTTGGATAGTAATGAATGTATTCTGACCTACTACAAATCGCGCCAACCCGAATCCTATTTTTGAGATCACTCCAAAATATATAAAAATCGACCGCACTCCTCTGACGACCCGACAAAGGACTTTGATGATGGAAAGTTGTTATTTGGACAGTAATGAATGTATTCTGACCCAATATGAAGCGGCCCAACCCGAATCCTATTTTTGAGATCACTCCAAAATATTTAAAAATCGACCGCACTCCTCTGACGACCCGACAAAGGACTTTGATGATGAAAAGTTGTTATTTGGACAGTAATGAATGTATTCTGACCCAATATGAAGCGGCCCAACCCGAATCCTATTTTTGAGATCACTCCAAAATATTTAAAAATCGACCGCACTCCTCTGACGACCCGACAAAGGACTTTGATGATGGAAAGTTGTTATTTGGATAGTAATGCATGTATTCTGACCTACTACAAATCGCGCCAACCCGAATACTATTTTTGAGATCACTCCAAAATATTTAAAATTCGACCGCACTCCTCTGACGACCCGACAAAAGACTTTGATGATGGAAAGTTGTTATTTGGATAGTAATGAATGTATTCTGACCTAATACAAATCGCGCCAACCCAAATCCTATTATTGAGATCACTCCAAAATATTTATACATCGACCGCACTCCTCTGACGACCCGACAAAGGACTTTGATGATGGAAAGTTGTTATTTGGACAGTAATGAATGTATTCTGACCCAATATGAAGCGGCCCAACCCGAATCCTATTTTAGAGATCACTCCAAAATATTTAAATATCGACCGCACTCCTCTGACGACCCGACAAAGGACTTTGATGATGGAAAGTTGTTATTTGGATAGTAATGAATGTATTCTGACCTACTACAAATCGCGCCAACCCGAATCCTATTTTTGAGATCACTCCAAAATATTTAAAAATCGACCGCACTCCTCTGACGACCCGACAAAGGACTTTGATGATGGAAAGTTGTTATTTGGACAGTAATGAATGTATTCTGACCCAATATGAAGCGGGCCAACCCGAATCCTATTTTTGAGATCACTCCAAAATATTTAAAAATCGCCCGCACTCCTCTGACGACCTGACAAAGGACTTTTATGATGGAAAGTTGTTATTTGGACAGTAATGAATGTATTCTGACCCAATATGAAGGGCCCAACACGAATCCTATTTTTGAGATCACTCCGAAATATTTAAAAATCGACCGCACTCCTCTGACGACCCGACAAAGGACTTTGATGATGGAAAGTTGTTATTTGGATAGTAATGAATGTATTCTGACGCAATATGAAGCGGGCCAACCCGAATCCTATTTTTGAGATCACTCCAAAATATTTAAAAATCGACCGCACTCCTCTGACGACCCGACAAAGTACTTTGATGATGGAAAGTTGTTACTTGGACAGTAATGAATGTATTCTGACCCAATATGAAGCGGCCCAACCCGAATCCTATTTTTGAGATCACTCCAAAATATTTAAAAATCGACCGCACTCCTCTGACGACCCGACAAAGAACTTTGATGATGGAAAATTGTTACTTGGACAGTAATGAATGTATTCTGACCCAATATGAAGCGGCCCAACCCGAATCCTATTTTTGAGATCACTCCAAAATATTTAAATATCAACCGCACTCCTCTGACGACCCGACAAAGAACTTTAATGATGGAAAGTTGTTATGCGGACAGTAATGAATGTATTCTGATTCAATATGAAGCGGCCCAACCCGAAACCTATTTTTGAGATCACTCCAAAATATTTAAAAATCGACCGCACTCCTCTGTCGACCCGACAAAGGACTTTGATGATGGAAAGTTGTTATTTGGATAGTAATGAATGTATTCTGACCTACTACAAATCGCGCCAACCCGAATCCTATTTTTGAGATCACTCCAAAATATATAAAAATCGACCGCACTCCTCTGACGACCCGACAAAGGACTTTGATGATGGAAAGTTAATATTTGGACAGTAATGAATGTATTCTGACCCAATATGAAGCGGCCCAACCCGAATCCTATTTTTGAGATCACTCCAAAATATTTAAAAATCGACCGCACTCCTCTGACGACCTGACAAAGGACTTTGATGATGAAAAGTTGTTATTTGGACAGTAATGAATGTATTCTGACCCAATATGAAGCGGCCCAACCCGAATCCTATTTTTGAGATCACTCCAAAATATTTAAAAATCGACCGCACTCCTCTGACGACCCGACAAAGGACTTTGATGATGGAAAGTTGTTATTTGGACAGTAATGAATGTATTCTGACCCAATATGAAGCGGGCCAACCCGAATCCTATTTTTGAGATCACTCCAAAATATTTAAAAATCGACCGCACTCCTCTGACGACCCGACAAAGGACTTTGATGATGGAAAAATGTTATTTGGATAGTAATGAATGTATTCTGACCCGATATGAAGCGGCCCAACCCGAATCCTATTTTTGAGATCACTCCAAAATATTTAAAAATCGACCGCACTCCTCTGACGACCCGACAAAGGACTTTGATGATGGAAATTTGTTATTTGGACAGTAATAAATGTATTCTGACCCAATATGAAGCGGTCCAACCCGAATCCTATTTTTGAGACCACTCCAAAATATATAAAAATCGACCGCACTCCTCTGACGACCCGACAAAGGACTTTGATGATGGAAAGTTGTTATTTGGACAGTAATGAATGTATTCTGACCCAATATGAAGCGGCCCAACCCGAATCCTATTTTTGAGATCACTCCAAATTATTTAAAACTCGACCGCACTTCTCTGACGACCCGACAAAGGACTTTGATGATGGAAAGTTGTTGTTTGGATAGTAATGAATGTATTCTGACCTACTACAAATCGCGCCAACCCGAATCCTATTTTTCAGATCACTCCAAAATATATAAAAATCGACCGCACTCCTCTGACGACCCGACAAAGGACTTTGATGATGGAAAGTTGTTATTTGGACAGTAATGAATGTATTCTGACCCAATATGAAGCGGCCCAACCCGAATCCTATTTTTGAGATCACTCCAAAATATTTAAAAATCGACCGCACTCCTCTGACGACCCGACAAAGGACTTTGATGATAAAAAGTTGTTATTTGGATAGTAATGCATGTATTCTGACCTACTACAAATCGCGCCAACCCGAATACTATTTTTGAGATCACTCCAAAATATTTAAAATTCGACCGCACTCCTCTGACGACCCGACAAAGGACTTTGATGATGGAAAGTTGTTATTTGGATAGTAATGAATGTATTCTGACGCAATATGAAGCGGGCCAACCCGAATCCTATTTTTGAGATCACTCCAAAATATTTAAAAATCGACCGCACTCCTCTGACGACCCGACAAAGTACTTTGATGATGGAAAGTTGTTACTTGGACAGTAATGAATGTATTCTGACCCAATATGAAGCGGCCCAACCCGAATCCTATTTTTGAGATCACTCCAAAATATTTAAAAATCGACCGCACTCCTCTGACGACCCGACAAAGAACTTTGATGATGGAAAATTGTTACTTGGACAGTAATGAATGTATTCTGACCCAATATGAAGCGGCCCAACCCGAATCCTATTTTTGAGATCACTCCAAAATATTTAAAAATCAACCGCACTCCTCTGACGACCCGACAAAGAACTTTGATGATGGAAAGTTGTTATGTGGACAGTAATGAATGTATTCTGACCCAATATGAAGCGGCCCAACCCAAATCCTATTTTTGAGATCACTCCAAAATATTTAAAAATCGACCGCACTCCTCTGACGACCCGACAAAGGACTTTGATGATGGAAAGTTGTTATTTGGACAGTAATGAATGTATTCTGACCCAATATGAAGCGGCCCAACCCAAATCCTATTTTTGAGATCACTCCAAAATATTTAAAAATCGACCACACTCCTCTGACGACCCGACAAAGAACTTTGATGATGGAAAGTTGTTATTTGGACAGTAATGAATGTATTCTGACCCAATATGAAGCGGCCCAACCCGAATCCTATTTTTGAGATCACTCCAAAATATTTAAAAATCGACCGCACTCCTCTGACGACCCGACAAAGAACTTTGATGATGAAAAGTTGTTATTTGGACAGTAATGAATGTATTCTGACCCAATATGAAGCGGCCCAACCCAAATCCTATTTTTGAGATCACTCCAAAATATTTAAAAATCGACCACACTCCTCTGACGACCCGACAAAGAACTTTGATGATGGAAAGTTGTTATTTGGACAGTAATGAATGTATTCTGACCCAATATGAAGCGGCCCAACCCGAATCCTATTTTTGAGATCACTCCAAAATATTTAAAAATCGACCGCACTCCTCTGACGACCCGACAAAGAACTTTGATGATGGAAAGTTGTTATTTGGACAGTAATGAATGTATTCTGACCCAATATGAAGCGGCCCAACCCGAATCCTATTTTTGAGATCACTCCAAAATCTTTAAAAATCGACCGCACTCCTCTGACGACCCGACAAAGAACTTTGATGATGGAAAGTTGTTATTTGGACAGTAATGAATGTATTCTGACCCAATATGAAGCGGCCCAACCCGAATCCTATTTTTGAGATCACTCCAAAATATTTAAAAATCGACCGCACTCCTCTGACGACCCGACAAAGGACTTTGATGATGGAAAGTTGTTATTTGAACAGTAATGAATGTATTCTGACCCAATATGAAGCGGCCCAACCCGAATCCTATTTTTGAGATCACTCCAAAATATTTAAAAATCGACCGCACTCCTCTGACGACCCGACAAAGAACTTTGATGATGGAAAGTTGTTATTTGGACAGTAATGAATGTATTCTGACCCAATATGAAGCGGCCCAACCCGAATCCTATTTTTGAGATCACTCCAAAATATTTAAAAATCGACCGCACTCCTCTGACGACCCGACAAAGGACTTTGATGATGGAAAGTTGTTATTTGGACAGAAATGAATGTATTCTGACCCAATATGAAGCGGCCCAACCCGAATCCTATTTTTGAGATCACTCCAAATTATTTAAAAATCGACCGCACTCCTCTGACGACCCGACAAAGGACTTTGATGATGGAAAGTTGTTGTTTGGATAGTAATGAATGTATTCTGACCTACTACAAATCGCGCCAACCCGAATCCTATTTTTGAGATCACTCCAAAATATATAAAAATCGACCGCACTCCTCTGACGACCCGACAAAGGACTTTGATGATGGAAAGTTGTTATTTGGACAGTAATGAATGTATTCTGACCCAATATGAAGCGGCCCAACCCGAATCCTATTTTTGAGATCACTCCAAAATATTTAAAAATCGACCGCACTCCTCTGACGACCCGACAAAGGACTTTGATGATGAAAAGTTGTTATTTGGACAGTAATGAATGTATTCTGACCCAATATGAAGCGGCCCAACCCGAATCCTATTTTTGAGATCACTCCAAAATATTTAAAAATCGACCGCACTCCTCTGACGACCCGACAAAGGACTTTGATGATGGAAAGTTGTTATTTGGATAGTAATGCATGTATTCTGACCTACTACAAATCGCGCCAACCCGAATACTATTTTTGAGATCACTCCAAAATATTTAAAATTCGACCGCACTCCTCTGACGACCCGACAAAGGACTTTGATGATGGAAAGTTGTTATTTGGATAGTAATGAATGTATTCTGACCTAATACAAATCGCGCCAACCCAAATCCTATTATTGAGATCACTCCAAAATATTTAAACATCGACCGCACTCCTCTGACGACTCGACAAAGGACTTTGATGATGGAAAGTTGTTATTTGGACAGTAATGAATGTATTCTGACCCAATATGAAGCGGCCCAACCCGAATCCTATTTAAGAGATCACTCCAAAATATTTAAAAATCGACCGCACTCCTCTGACGACCCGACAAAGGACTTTGATGATGGAAAGTTGTTATTTGGACAGTAATGAATGTATTCTGACCCAATATGAAGCGGCCCAACCCGAATCCTATTTTTGAGATCACTCCAAAATATTTAAAAATCGCCCGCACTCCTCTGACGACCTGACAAAGGACTTTTATGATGGAAAGTTGTTATTTGGACAGTAATGAATGTATTCTGACCCAATATGAAGGGCCCAACACGAATCCTATTTTTGAGATTACTCCGAAATATTTAAAAATCGACCGCACTCCTCTGACGACCAGACAAAGGACTTTGATGATGGAAAGTTGTTATTTGGACAGTAATGAATGTATTCTGACGCAATATGAAGCGGGCCAACCCGAATCCTATTTTTGAGATCACTCCAAAATATTTAAAAATCGACCGCACTCCTCTGACGACCCGACAAAGTACTTTGATGATGGAAAGTTGTTACTTGGACAGTAATGAATGTATTCTGACCCAATATGAAGCGGCCCAACCCGAATCCTATTTTTGAGATCACTCCAAAATATTTAAAAATCGACCGCACTCCTCTGACGACCCGACAAAGGACTTTGATGATGGAAAGTTGTTATTTGGACAGTAATGAATGTATTCTGACCCAATATGAAGCGGGCCAACCCGAATCCTATTTTTGAGATCACTCCAAAATATTAAAAAATCGCCCGCACTCCTCTGACGACCTGACAAAGGACTTTTATGATAGAAAGTTGTTATTTGGACAGTAATGAATGTATTCTGACCCAATATGAAGGGCCCAACACGAATCCTATTTTTGAGATCACTCCGAAATATTTAAAAATCGACCGCACTCCTCTGACGACCCGACAAAGGACTTTGATGATGGAAAGTTGTTATTTGGACAGTAATGAATGTATTCTGACGCAATATGAAGCGGGCCAACCCGAATCCTATTTTTGAGATCACTCCAAAATATTTAAAAATCGACCGCACTCCTCTGACGACCCGACAAAGTACTTTGATGATGGAAAGTTGTTACTTGGACAGTAATGAATGTATTCTGACCCAATATGAAGCGGCCCAACCCGAATCCTATTTTTGAGATCACTCCAAAATATTTAAAAATCGACCGCACTCCTCTGACGACCCGACAAAGAACTTTGATGATGGAAAATTGTTACTTGGACAGTAATGAATGTATTCTGACCCAATATGAAGCGGCCCAACCCGAATCCTATTTTTGAGATCACTCCAAAATATTTAAAAATCAACCGCACTCCTCTGACGACCCGACAAAGAACTTTGATGATGGAAAGTTGTTATGTGGACAGTAATGAATGTATTCTGACCCAATATGAAGCGGCCCAACCCGAAACCTATTTTTGAGATCACTCCAAATTATTTAAAAATCGACCGCACTCCTCTGACGACCCGACTAAGGACTTTGATGACGGAAAGTTGTTATTTGGATAGTAATGAATGTATTCTGACCTACTACAAATCGCGCCAACCCGAATCCTATTTTTGAGATCACTCCAAAATATATAAAAATCGACCGCACTCCTCTGACGACCCGACAAAGGACTTTGATGATGGAAAGTTATTATTTGGACAGTAATGAATGTATTCTGACCCAATATGAAGCGGCCCAACCCGAATCCTTTTTTTGAGATCACTCCAAAATATTTAAAAATCGACCGCACTCCTCTGACGACCTGACAAAGGACTTTGATGATGAAAAGTTGTTATTTGGACAGTAATGAATGTATTCTGACCCAATATGAAGCGGCCCAACCCGAATCCTATTTTTGAGATCACTCCAAAATATTTAAAAATCGACCGCACTCCTCTGACGACCCGACAAAGGACTTTGATGATGGAAAGTTGTTATTTGGACAGTGATGAATGTATTCTGACCCAATATGAAGCGGACCAACCCGAATCCTATTTTTGAGATCACTCCAAAATATTTAAAAATCGACCGCACTCCTCTGACGACCCGACAAAGGACTTTGATGATGGAAAGTTGTTATTTGGATAGTAATGAATGTATTCTGACCCAATATGAAGCGGCCCAACCCGAATCCTATTTTTGAGATCACTCCAAAATATTTAAAAATCGACCGCACTCCTCTGACGACCCGACAAAGGACTTTGATGATGGAAAGTTGTTATTTGGACAGTAATGAATGTATTCTGACCCAATATGAAGCGGTCCAACCCGAATCCTATTTTTGAGACCACTCCAAAATATATAAAAATCGACCGCACTCCTCTGACGACCCGACAAAGGACTTTGATGATGGAAAGTTGTTATTTGGACAGTAATGAATGTATTCTGACCCAATATGAAGCGGCCCAACCCGAATCCTATTTTTGAGATCACTCCAAATTATTTAAAAATCGACCGCACTCCTCTGACGACCCGACAAAGGACTTTGATGATGGAAAGTTGTTGTTTGGATAGTAATGAATGTATTCTGACCTACTACAAATCGCGCCAACCCGAATCCTATTTTTGAGATCACTCCAAAATATATAAAAATCGACCGCACTCCTCTGACGACCCGACAAAGGACTTTGATGATGGACAGTTGTTATTTGGACAGTAATGAATGTATTCTGACCCAATATGAAGCGGCCCAACCCGAATCCTATTTTTGAGATCACTCCAAAATATTTAAAAATCGACCGCACTCCTCTGACGACCCGACAAAGGACTTTGATGATGAAAAATTGTTATTTGGACAGTAATGAATGTATTCTGACCCAATATGAAGCGGCCCAACCCGAATCCTATTTTTGAGATCACTCCAAAATATTTAAAAATCGACCGCACTCCTCTGACGACCCGACAAAGGACTTTAATGATGGAAAGTTGTTATTTGGACAGTAATGAATGTATTCTGACCCAATATGAAGCGGGCCAACCCGAATCCTATTTTTGAGATCACTCCAAAATATTTAAAAATCGACCGCACTCCTCTGACGACCCGACAAAGGACTTTGATGATGGAAAGTTGTTATTTGGATAGTAATGCATGTATTCTGACCTACTACAAATCGCGCCAACCCGAATACTATTTTTGAGATCACTCCAAAATATTTAAAAATCGACCGCACTCCTCTGACGACCCGACAAAGGACTTTGATGATGGAAAGTTGTTATTTGGATAGTAATGAATGTATTCTGACCTAATACAAATCGCGCCAACCCAAATCCTATTATTGAGATCACTCCAAAATATTTAAAAATCGACCGCACTCCTCTGACGACCCGACAAAGGACTTTGATGATGGAAAGTTGTTATTTGGACAGTAATGAATGTATTCTGACCCAATATGGAGCGGCCCAACCCGAATCCTATTTTTGAGATCACTCCAAAATATTTAAAAATCGACCGCACTCCTCTGACGACCCGACAAAGGACTTTGATGATGGAAAGTTGTTATTTGGACAGTAATGAATGTATTCTGACCCAATATGAAGCGGCCCAACCCAAATCCTATTTTTGAGATCACTCCAAAATATTTAAAAATCGACCGCACTCCTCTGACGACCCGACAAAGAACTTTGATGATGGAAAGTTGTTATTTGGACAGTAATGAATGTATTCTGACCCAATATGAAGCGGCCCAACCCGAATCCTATTTTTGAGACCACTCCAAAATATATAAAAATCGACCGCACTCCTCTGACGACCCGACAAAGGACTTTGATGATGGAAAGTTGTTATTTGGACAGTAATGAATGTATTCTGACCCAATATGAAGCGGCCCAACCCGAATCCTATTTTTGAGATCACTCCAAATTATTTAAAAATCGACCGCACTCCTCTGACGACCCGACAAAGGACTTTGATGTTGGAAAGTTGTTGTTTGGATAGTAATGAATGTATTCTGACCTACTACAAATCGCGCCAACCCGAATCCTATTTTTGAGATCACTCCAAAATATATAAAAATCGACCGCACTCCTCTGACGACCCGACAAAGGACTTTGATGATGAAAAGTTGTTATTTGGACAGTAATGAATGTATTCTGACCCAATATGAAGCGGCCCAACCCGAATCCTATTTTTGAGATCACTCCAAAATATTTAAAAATCGACCGCACTCCTCTGACGACCCGACAAAGGACTTTGATGATGAAAAGTTGTTATTTGGACAGTAATGAATGTATTCTGACCCAATATGAAGCGGCCCAACCCGAATCCTATTTTTGAGATCACTCCAAAATATTTAAAAATCGACCGCACTCCTCTGACGACCCGACAAAGGACTTTGATGATGGAAAGTTGTTATTTGGATAGTAATGCATGTATTCTGACCTACTACAAATCGCGCCAACCCGAATCCTATTTTTGAGATCACTCCAAAATATTTAAAAATCGACCGCACTCCTCTGACGACCCGACAAAGGACTTTGATGATGGAAAGTTGTTATTTGGACAGTAATGAATGTATTCTGACCCAATATGAAGCGGGCCAACCCGAATCCTATTTTTGAGATCACTCAAAAATATTTAAAAATCGCCCGCACTCCTCTGACGACCTGACAAAGGACTTTTATGATGGAAAGTTGTTATTTGGACAGTAATGAATGTATTCTGACCCAATATGAAGGGCCCAACACGAATCCTATTTTTGAGATCACTCCGAAATATTTAAAAATCGACCGCACTCCTCTGACGACCCGACAAAGGACTTTGATGATGGAAAGTTGTTATTTGGACAGTAATGAATGTATTCTGACCCAATATGAAGCGGCCCAACCCGAATCCTATTTTTGAGATCACTCCAAATTATTTAAAAATCGACCGCACTCCTCTGACGACCCGACAAAGGACTTTGATGATGGAAAGTTGTTATTTGGATAGTAATGAATGTATTCTGACCTACTACAAATCGCGCCAACCCGAATCCTATTTTTGAGATCACTCCAAAATATTTAAAAATCGACCGCACTCCTCTGACGACCCGACAAAGGACTTTGATGATGGAAAGTTGTTATTTGGACAGTAATGAATGTATTCTGACCCAATATGAAGCGGGCCAACCCGAATCCTATTTTTGAGATCACTCCAAAATATTTAAAAATCGCCCGCACTCCTCTGACGACCTGACAAAGGACTTTTATGATGGAAAGTTGTTAGTTGGACAGTAATGAATGTATTCTGACCCAATATGAAGGGCCCAACACGAATCCTATTTTTGAGATCACTCCGAAATATTTAAAAATCGACCGCACTCCTCTGACGACCCGACAAAGGACTTTGATGATGGAAAGTTGTTATTTGGACAGTAATGAATGTATTCTGACGCAATATGAAGCGGGCCAACCCGAATCCTATTTTTGAGATCACTCCAAAATATTTGAAAATCGACCGCACTCCTCTGACGACCCGACAAAGTACTTTGATGATGGAAAGTTGTTACTTGGACAGTAATGAATGTATTCTGACCCAATATGAAGCGACCCAACCCGAATCCTATTTTTGAGATCACTCCAAAATATTTAAAAATCGACCGCACTCCTCTGACGACCCGACAAAGGACTTTGATGATGGAAAGTTGTTATTTGGACAGTAATGAATGTATTCTGACCCAATATGAAGCGGGCCAACCCGAATCCTATTTTTGAGATCACTCCAAAATATTTAAAAATCGCCCGCACTCCTCTGACGACCTGACAAAGGACTTTTAAGATGGAAAGTTGTTATTTGGACAGTAATGAATGTATTCTGACCCAATATGAAGGGCCCAACACGAATCCTATTTTTGAGATCACTCCGAAATATTTAAAAATCGACCGCACTCCTCTGACGACCCGACAAAGGACTTTGATGATGGAAAGTTGTTATTTGGACAGTAATGAATGTATTCTGACGCAATATGAAGCGGGCCAACCCGAATCCTATTTTTGAGATCACTCCAAAATATTTAAAAATCGACCGCACTCCTCTGACGACCCGACAAAGTACTTTGATGATGGAAAGTTGTTACTTGGACAGTAATGAATGTATTCTGACCCAATATGAAGCGGCCCAACCCGAATCCTATTTTTGAGATCACTCCAAAATATTTAAAAATCGACCGCACTCCTCTGCCGACCCGACAAAGAACTTTGATGATGGAAAATTGTTACTTGGACAGTAATGAATGTATTCTGACCCAATATGAAGCGGCCCAACCCGAATCCTATTTTTGAGATCACTCCAAAATATTTAAAAATCAACCGCACTCCTCTGACGACCCGACAAAGAACTTTGATGATGGAAAGTTGTTATGTGGACAGTAATGAATGTATTCTGACCCAATATGAAGCGGCCCAACCCGAAACCTATTTTTGAGATCACTCCAAAATATTTAAAAATCGACCGCACTCCTCTGACGACCCGACAAAGGACTTTGATGATGGAAAGTTGTTATTTGGATAGTAATGAATGTATTCTGACCTACTACAAATCGCGCCAACCCGAATCCTATTTTTGAGATCACTCCAAAATATATAAAAATCGACCGCACTCCTCTGACGACCCGACAAAGGACTTTGATGATGGAAAGTTATTATTTGGACAGTAATGAATGTATTCTGACCCAATATGAAGCGGCCCAACCCGAATCCTATTTTTGAGATCACTCCAAAATATTTAAAAATCGACCGCACTCCTCTGACGACCTGACAAAGGACTTTGATGATGAAAAGTTGTTATTTGGACAGTAATGAATGTATTCTGACCCAATATGAAGCGGCCCAACCCGAATCCTATTTTTGAGATCACTCCAAAATATTTAAAAATCGACCGCACTCCTCTGACGACCCGACAAAGGACTTTGATGATGGAAAGTTGTTATTTGGATAGTAATGAATGTATTCTGACCTACTACAAATCGCGCCAACCCGAATCCTATTTTTGAGATCACTCCAAAATATATAAAAATCGACCGCACTCCTCTGACGACCCGACAAAGGACTTTGATGATGGAAAGTTATTATTTGGACAGTAATGAATGTATTCTGACCCAATATGAAGCGGCCCAACCCGAATCCTATTTTTGAGATCACTCCAAAATATTTAAAAATCGACCGCACTCCTCTGACGACCTGACAAAGGACTTTGATGATGAAAAGTTGTTATTTGGACAGTAATGAATGTATTCTGACCCAATATGAAGCGGCCCAACCCGAATCCTATTTTTGAGATCACTCCAAAATATTTAAAAATCGACCGCACTCCTCTGACGACCCGACAAAGGACTTTGATGATGGAAAGTTGTTATTTGGACAGTAATGAATGTATTCTGACCCAATATGAAGCGGGCCAACCCGAATCCTATTTTTGAGATCACTCCAAAATATTTAAAAATCGACCGCACTCCTCTGACGACCCGACAAAGGACTTTGATGATGGAAAGTTGTTATTTGGATAGTAATGAATGTATTCTGACCCAATATGAAGCGGGCCAACCCGAATCCTATTTTTGAGATCACTCCAAAATATATAAAAATCGACCGCACTCCTCTGACGACCCGACAAAGGACTTTGATGATGGAAAGTTATTATTTGGACAGTAATGAATGTATTCTGACCCAATATGAAGCGGCCCAACCCGAATCCTATTTTTGAGATCACTCCAAAATATTTAAAAATCGACCGCACTCCTCTGACGACCTGACAAAGGACTTTGATGATGAAAAGTTGTTATTTGGACAGTAATGAATGTATTCTGACCCAATATGAAGCGGCCCAACCCGAATCCTATTTTTGAGATCACTCCAAAATATTTAAAAATCGACCGCACTCCTCTGACGACCCGACAAAGGACTTTGATGATGGAAAGTTGTTATTTGGACAGTAATGAATGTATTCTGACCCAATATGAAGCGGGCCAACCCGAATCCTATTTTTGAGATCACTCCAAAATATTTAAAAATCGACCGCACTCCTCTGACGACCCGACAAAGGACTTTGATGATGGAAAGTTGTTATTTGGATAGTAATGAATGTATTCTGACCCAATATGAAGCGGCCCAACCCGAATCCTATTTTTGAGATCACTCCAAAATATTTAAAAATCGACCGCACTCCTCTGACGACCCGACAAAGGACTTTGATGATGGAAAGTTGTTATTTGGACAGTAATGAATGTATTCTGACCCAATATGAAGCGGTCCAACCCGAATCCTATTTTTGAGACCACTCCAAAATATATAAAAATCGACCGCACTCCTCTGACGACCCGACAAAGGACTTTGATGATGGAAAGTTGTTATTTGGACAGTAATGAATGTATTCTGACCCAATATGAAGCGGCCCAACCCGAATCCTATTTTTGAGATCACTCCAAATTATTTAAAAATCGACCGCACTCCTCTGACGACCCGACAAAGGACTTTGATGATGGAAAGTTGTTGTTTGGATAGTAATGAATGTATTCTGACCTACTACAAATCGCGCCAACCCGAATCCTATTTTTGAGATCACTCCAAAATATATAAAAATCGACCGCACTCCTCTGACGACCCGACAAAGGACTTTGATGATGGACAGTTGTTATTTGGACAGTAATGAATGTATTCTGACCCAATATGAAGCGGCCCAACCCGAATCCTATTTTTGAGATCACTCCAAAATATTTAAAAATCGACCGCACTCCTCTGACGACCCGACAAAGGACTTTGATGATGAAAAATTGTTATTTGGACAGTAATGAATGTATTCTGACCCAATATGAAGCGGCCCAACCCGAATCCTATTTTTGAGATCACTCCAAAATATTTAAAAATCGACCGCACTCCTCTGACGACCCGACAAAGGACTTTAATGATGGAAAGTTGTTATTTGAACAGTAATGAATGTATTCTGACCCAATATGAAGCGGGCCAACCCGAATCCTATTTTTGAGATCACTCCAAAATATTTAAAAATCGACCGCACTCCTCTGACGACCCGACAAAGGACTTTGATGATGGAAAGTTGTTATTTGGATAGTAATGCATGTATTCTGACCTACTACAAATCGCGCCAACCCGAATACTATTTTTGAGATCACTCCAAAATATTTAAAAATCGACCGCACTCCTCTGACGACCCGACAAAGGACTTTGATGATGGAAAGTTGTTATTTGGATAGTAATGAATGTATTCTGACCTAATACAAATCGCGCCAACCCAAATCCTATTATTGAGATCACTCCAAAATATTTAAAAATCGACCGCACTCCTCTGACGACCCGACAAAGGACTTTGATGATGGAAAGTTGTTATTTGGACAGTAATGAATGTATTCTGACCCAATATGAAGCGGCCCAACCCGAATCCTATTTTTGAGATCACTCCAAAATATTTAAAAATCGACCGCACTCCTCTGACGACCCGACAAAGGACTTTGATGATGGAAAGTTGTTATTTGGACAGTAATGAATGTATTCTGACCCAATATGAAGCGGCCCAACCCAAATCCTATTTTTGAGATCACTCCAAAATATTTAAAAATCGACCGCACTCCTCTGACGACCCGACAAAGAACTTTGATGATGGAAAGTTGTTATTTGGACAGTAATGAATGTATTCTGACCCAATATGAAGCGGCCCAACCCGAATCCTATTTTTGAGACCACTCCAAAATATATAAAAATCGACCGCACTCCTCTGACGACCCGACAAAGGACTTTGATGATAGAAAGTTGTTATTTGGACAGTAATGAATGTATTCTGACCCAATATGAAGCGGCCCAACCCGAATCCTATTTTTGAGATCACTCCAAATTATTTAAAAATCGACCGCACTCCTCTGACGACCCGACAAAGGACTTTGATGTTGGAAAGTTGTTGTTTGGATAGTAATGAATGTATTCTGACCTACTACAAATCGCGCCAACCCGAATCCTATTTTTGAGATCACTCCAAAATATATAAAAATCGACCGCACTCCTCTGACGACCCGACAAAGGACTTTGATGATGAAAAGTTGTTATTTGGACAGTAATGAATGTATTCTGACCCAATATGAAGCGGCCCAACCCGAATCCTATTTTTGAGATCACTCCAAAATATTTAAAAATCGACCGCACTCCTCTGACGACCCGACAAAGGACTTTGATGATGAAAAGTTGTTATTTGGACAGTAATGAATGTATTCTGACCCAATATGAAGCGGCCCAACCCGAATCCTATTTTTGAGATCACTCCAAAATATTTAAAAATCGACCGTACTCCTCTGACGACCCGACAAAGGACTTTGATGATGGAAAGTTGTTATTTGGATAGTAATGCATGTATTCTGACCTACTACAAATCGCGCCAACCCGAATCCTATTTTTGAGATCACTCCAAAATATTTAAAAATCGACCGCACTCCTCTGACGACCCGACAAAGGACTTTGATGATGGAAAGTTGTTATTTGGACAGTAATGAATGTATTCTGACCCAATATGAAGCGGGCCAACCCGAATCCTATTTTTGAGATCACTCAAAAATATTTAAAAATCGCCCGCACTCCTCTGACGACCTGACAAAGGACTTTTATGATGGAAAGTTGTTATTTGGACAGTAATGAATGTATTCTGACCCAATATGAAGGGCCCAACACGAATCCTATTTTTGAGATCACTCCGAAATAATTAAAAATCGACCGCACTCCTCTGACGACCCGACAAAGGACTTTGATGATGGAAAGTTGTTATTTGGACAGTAATGAATGTATTCTGACCCAATATGAAGCGGCCCAACCCGAATCCTATTTTTGAGATCACTCCAAATTATTTAAAAATCGACCGCACTCCTCTGACGACCCGACAAAGGACTTTGATGATGGAAAGTTGTTATTTGGATAGTAATGAATGTATTCTGACCTACTACAAATCGCGCCAACCCGAATCCTATTTTTGAGATCACTCCAAAATATTTAAAAATCGACCGCACTCCTCTGACGACCCGACAAAGGACTTTGATGATGGAAAGTTGTTATTTGGACAGTAATGAATGTATTCTGACCCAATATGAAGCGGGCCAACCCGAATCCTATTTTTGAGATCACTCCAAAATATTTAAAAATCGCCCGCACTCCTCTGACGACCTGACAAAGGACTTTTATGATGGAAAGTTGTTATTTGGACAGTAATGAATGTATTCTGACCCAATATGAAGGGCCCAACACGAATCCTATTTTTGAGATCACTCCGAAATATTTAAAAATCGACCGCACTCCTCTGACGACCCGACAAAGGACTTTGATGATGGAAAGTTGTTATTTGGACAGTAATGAATGTATTCTGACGCAATATGAAGCGGCCCAACCCAAATCCTATTTTTGAGATCACTCCAAAATATTTAAAAATCGACCGCACTCCTCTGACGACCCGACAAAGAACTTTGATGATGGAAAGTTGTTATTTGGACAGTAATGAATGTATTCTGACCCAATATGAAGCGGCCCAACCCGAATCCTATTTTTGAGACCACTCCAAAATATATAAAAATCGACCGCACTCCTCTGACGACCCGACAAAGGACTTTGATGATGGAAAGTTGTTATTTGGACAGTAATGAATGTATTCTGACCCAATATGAAGCGGCCCAACCCGAATCCTATTTTTGAGATCACTCCAAATTATTTAAAAATCGACCGCACTCCTCTGACGACCCGACAAAGGACTTTGATGTTGGAAAGTTGTTGTTTGGATAGTAATGAATGTATTCTGACCTACTACAAATCGCGCCAACCCGAATCCTATTTTTGAGATCACTCCAAATTATATAAAAATCGACCGCACTCCTCTGACGACCCGACAAAGGACTTTGATGATGAAAAGTTGTTATTTGGACAGTAATGAATGTATTCTGACCCAATATGAAGCGGCCCAACCCGAATCCTATTTTTGAGATCACTCCAAAATATTTAAAAATCGACCGCACTCCTCTGACGACCCGACAAAGGACTTTGATGATGAAAAGTTGTTATTTGGACAGTAATGAATGTATTCTGACCCAATATGAAGCGGCCCAACCCGAATCCTATTTTTGAGATCACTCCAAAATATTTAAAAATCGACCGCACTCCTCTGACGACCCGACAAAGGACTTTGATGATGGAAAGTTGTTATTTGGATAGTAATGCATGTATTCTGACCTACTACAAATCGCGCCAACCCGAATCCTATTTTTGAGATCACTCCGAAATATTTAAAAATCGACCGCACTCCTCTGACGACCCGACAAAGGACTTTGATGATGGAAAGTTGTTATTTGGACAGTAATGAATGTATTCTGACCCAATATGAAGCGGCCCAACCCGAATCCTATTTTTGAGATCACTCCAAATTATTTAAAAATCGACCGCACTCCTCTGACGACCCGACAAAGGACTTTGATGATGGAAAGTTGTTATTTGGATAGTAATGAATGTATTCTGACCTACTACAAATCGCGCCAACCCGAATCCTATTTTTGAGATCACTCCAAAATATTTAAAAATCGACCGCACTCCTCTGACGACCCGACAAAGGACTTTGATGATGGAAAGTTGTTATTTGGACAGTAATGAATGTATTCTGACCCAATATGAAGCGGGCCAACCCGAATCCTATTTTTGAGATCACTCCAAAATATTTAAAAATCGCCCGCACTCCTCTGACGACCTGACAAAGGACTTTTATGATGGAAAGTTGTTATTTGGACAGTAATGAATGTATTCTGACCCAATATGAAGGGCCCAACACGAATCCTATTTTTGAGATCACTCCGAAATATTTAAAAATCGACCGCACTCCTCTGACGACCCGACAAAGGACTTTGATGATGGAAAGTTGTTATTTGGACAGTAATGAATGTATTCTGACGCAATATGAAGCGGGCCAACCCGAATCCTATTTTTGAGATCACTCCAAAATATTTAAAAATCGACCGCACTCCTCTGACGACCCGACAAAGTACTTTGATGATGGAAAGTTGTTACTTGGACAGTAATGAATGTATTCTGACCCAATATGAAGCGACCCAACCCGAATCCTATTTTTGAGATCACTCCAAAATATTTAAAAATCGACCGCACTCCTCTGACGACCCGACAAAGGACTTTGATGATGGAAAGTTGTTATTTGGACAGTAATGAATGTATTCTGACCCATTATGAAGCGGGCCAACCCGAATCCTATTTTTGAGATCACTCCAAAATATTTAAAAATCGCCCGCACTCCTCTGACGACCTGACAAAGGACTTTTATGATGGAAAGTTGTTATTTGGACAGTAATGAATGTATTCTGACCCAATATGAACGAATCCTATTTTTGAGATCACTCCGAAATATTTAAAAATCGACCGCACTCCTCTGACGACCCGACAAAGGACTTTGATGATGGAAAGTTGTTATTTGGACAGTAATGAATGTATTCTGACGCAATATGAAGCGGGCCAACCCGAATCCTATTTTTGAGATCACTCCAAAATATTTAAAAATCGACCGCACTCCTCTGACGACCCGACAAAGTACTTTGATGATGGAAAGTTGTTACTTGGACAGTAATGAATGTATTCTGACCCAATATGAAGCGGCCCAACCCGAATCCTATTTTTGAGATCACTCCAAAATATTTAAAAATCGACCGCACTCCTCTGACGACCCGACAAAGAACTTTGATGATGGAAAATTGTTACTTGGACAGTAATGAATGTATTCTGACCCAATATGAAGCGGCCCAACCCGAATCCTATTTTTGAGATCACTCCAAAATATTTAAAAATCAACCGCACTCCTCTGACGACCCGACAAAGAACTTTGATGATGGAAAGTTGTTATGTGGACAGTAATGAATGTATTCTGACCCAATATGAAGCGGCCCAACCCGAAACCTATTTTTGAGATCACTCCAAAATATTTAAAAATCGACCGCACTCCTCTGACGACCCGACAAAGGACTTTGATGATGGAAAGTTGTTATTTGGATAGTAATGAATGTATTCTGACCTACTACAAATCGCGCCAACCCGAATCCTATTTTTGAGATCACTCCAAAATATATAAAAATCGACCGCACTCCTCTGACGACCCGACAAAGGACTTTGATGATGGAAAGTTATTATTTGGACAGTAATGAATGTATTCTGACCCAATATGAAGCGGCCCAACCCGAATCCTATTTTTGAGATCACTCCAAAATATTTAAAAATCGACCGCACTCCTCTGACGACCTGACAAAGGACTTTGATGATGAAAAGTTGTTATTTGGACAGTAATGAATGTATTCTGACCCAATATGAAGCGGCCCAACCCGAATCCTATTTTTGAGATCACTCCAAAATATTTAAAAATCGACCGCACTCCTCTGACGACCCGACAAAGGACTTTGATGATGGAAAGTTGTTATTTGGACAGTAATGAATGTATTCTGACCCAATATGAAGCGGGCCAACCCGAATCCTATTTTTGAGATCACTCCAAAATATTTAAAAATCGACCGCACTCCTCTGACGACCCGACAAAGGACTTTGATGATGGAAAGTTGTTATTTGGATAGTAATGAATGTATTCTGACCCAATATGAAGCGGCCCAACCCAAATCCTATTTTTGAGATCACTCCAAAATATTTAAAAATCGACCGCACTCCTCTGACGACCCGACAAAGGACTTTGATGATGGAAAGTTGTTATTTGGACAGTAATGAATGTATTCTGACCCAATATGAAGCAGTCCAACCCGAATCCTATTTTTGAGACCACTCCAAAATATATAAAAATCGACCGCATTCCTCTGACGACCCGACAATGGACTTTGATGATGGAAAGTTGTTATTTGGACAGTAATGAATGTATTCTGACCCAATATGAAGCGGCCCAACCCGAATCCTATTTTTGAGATCACTCCAAATTATTTAAAAATCGACCGCACTCCTCTGACGACCCGACAAAGGACTTTGATGATGGAAAGTTGTTGTTTGGATAGTAATGAATGTATTCTGACCTACTACAAATCGCGCCAACCCGAATCCTATTTTTGAGATCACTCCAAAATATATAAAAATCGACCGCACTCCTCTGACGACCCGACAAAGGACTTTGATGATGGACAGTTGTTATTTGGACAGTAATGAATGTATTCTGACCCAATATGAAGCGGCCCAACCCGAATCCTATTTTTGAGATCACTCCAAAATATTTAAAAATCGACCGCACTCCTCTGACGACCCGACAAAGGACTTTGATGATGAAAAATTGTTATTTGGACAGTAATGAATGTATTCTGACCCAATATGAAGCGGCCCAACCCGAATCCTATTTTTGAGATCACTCCAAAATATTTAAAAATCGACCGCACTCCTCTGACGACCCGACAAAGGACTTTAATGATGGAAAGATGTTATTTGGACAGTAATGAATGTATTCTGACCCAATATGAAGCGGGCCAACCCGAATCCTATTTTTGAGATCACTCCAAAATATTTAAAAATCGACCGCACTCCTCTGACGACCCGACAAAGGACTTTGATGATGGAAAGTTGTTATTTGGATAGTAATGCATGTATTCTGACCTACTACAAATCGCGCCAACCCGAATACTATTTTTGAGATCACTCCAAAATATTTAAAAATCGACCGCACTCCTCTGACGACCCGACAAAGGACTTTGATGATGGAAAGTTGTTATTTGGATAGTAATGAATGTATTCTGACCTAATACAAATCGCGCCAACCCAAATCCTATTATTGAGATCACTCCAAAATATTTAAAAATCGACCGCACTCCTCTGACGACCCGACAAAGGACTTTGATGATGGAAAGTTGTTATTTGGACAGTAATGAATGTATTCTGACCCAATATGAAGCGGCCCAACCCGAATCCTATTTTTGAGATCACTCCAAAATATTTTAAAATCGACCGCACTCCTCTGACGACCCGACAAAGGACTTTGATGATGGAAAGTTGTTATTTGGACAGTAATGAATGTATTCTGACCCAATATGAAGCGGCCCAACCCAAATCCTATTTTTGAGATCACTCCAAAATATTTAAAAATCGACCGCACTCCTCTGACGACCCGACAAAGAACTTTGATGATGGAAAGTTGTTATTTGGACAGTAATGAATGTATTCTGACCCAATATGAAGCGGCCCAACCCGAATCCTATTTTTGAGACCACTCCAAAATATATAAAAATCGACCGCACTCCTCTGACGATCCGACAAAGGACTTTGATGATGGAAAGTTGTTATTTGGACAGTAATGAATGTATTCTGACCCAATATGAAGCGGCCCAACCCGAATCCTATTTTTGAGATCACTCCAAATTATTTAAAAATCGACCGCACTCCTCTGACGACCCGACAAAGGACTTTGATGTTGGAAAGTTGTTGTTTGGATAGTAATGAATGTATTCTGACCTACTACAAATCGCGCCAACCCGAATCCTATTTTTGAGATCACTCCAAAATATATAAAAATCGACCGCACTCCTCTGACGACCCGACAAAGGACTTTGATGATGAAAAGTTGTTATTTGGACAGTAATGAATGTATTCTGACCCTATATGAAGCGGCCCAACCCGAATCCTATTTTTGAGATCACTCCAAAATATTTAAAAATCGACCGCACTCCTCTGACGACCCGACAAAGGACTTTGATGATGAAAAGTTGTTATTTGGACAGTAATGAATGTATTCTGACCCAATATGAAGCGGCCCAACCCGAATCCTATTTTTGAGATCACTCCAAAATATTTAAAAATCGACCGCACTCCTCTGACGACCCGACAAAGGACTTTGATGATGGAAAGTTGTTATTTGGATAGTAATGCATGTATTCTGACCTACTACAAATCGTGCCAACTCGAATACTATTTTTGAGATCACTCCAAAATATTTAAAATTCGACCGCACTCCTCTGACGACCCGACAAAGGACTTTGATGATGGAAAGTTGTTATTTGGATAGTAATGCATGTATTCTGACCTACTACAAATCGCGCCAACCCGAATACTATTTTTGAGATCACTCCAAAATATTTAAAAATCGACCGCACTCCTCTGACGACCCGACAAAGTACTTTGATGATGGAAAGTTGTTACTTGGACAGTAATGAATATATTCTGACCCAATATGAAGCGGCCCAACCCGAATCCTATTTTTGAGATCACTCCAAAATATTTAAAAATCGACCGCACTCCTCTGACGACCCGACAAAGAACTTTGATGATGGAAAATTGTTACTTGGACAGTAATGAATGTATTCTGACCCAATATGAAGCGGCCCAACCCGAATCCTATTTTTGAGATCACTCCAAAATATTTAAAAATCAACCGCACTCCTCTGACGACCCGACAAAGAACTTTGATGATGGAAAGTTGTTATGTGGACAGTAATGAATGTATTCTGACCCAATATGAAGCGGCCCAACCCAAATCCTATTTTTGAGATCACTCCAAAATATTTAAAAATCGACCGCACTCCTCTGACGACCCGACAAAGGACTTTGATGATAGGAAGTTGTTATTTGGACAGTAATGAATGTATTCTGACCCAATATGAAGCGGCCCAACCCAAATCCTATTTTTGAGATCACTCCACAATATTTAAAAATCGACCGCACTCCTCTGACGACCCGACAAAGAACTTTGATGATGGAAAGTTGTTATTTGGACAGTAATGAATGTATTCTGACCCAATATGAAGCGGCCCAACCCGAATCCTATTTTAGAGATCACTCCAAAATATTTAAAAATCGACCGCACTCCTCTGACGACCCGACAAAGAACTTTGATGATGGAAAGTTGTTATTTGGACAGTAATGAATGTATTCTGACCCAATATGAAGCGGCCCAACACGAATCCTATTTTTGAGATCACTCCAAAATATTTAAAAATCGACCGCACTCCTCTGACGACCCGACAAAGGACTTTGATGATGGAAAGTTGTTATTTGGACAGTAATGAATGTATTCTGACCCAATATGAAGCGGCCCAACCCGAATCCTATTTTTGAGATCACTCCAAAATATTTAAAAATCGACCGCACTCCTCTGACGACCCGACAAAGAACTTTGATGATGGTAAGTTGTTATTTGAACAGTAATGAATGTATTCTGACCCAATATGAAGCGGCCCAACCCGAATCCTATTTTTGAGATCACTCCAAAATCTTTAAAAATCGACCGCACTCCTCTGACGACCCGACAAAGAACTTTGATGATGGAAAGTTGTTATTTGGACAGTAATGAATGTATTCTGACCCAATATGAAGCGGCCCAACCCGAATCCTATTTTTGAGATCACTCCAAAATATTTAAAAATCGACCACACTCTTCTGACGACCCGACAAAGAACTTTGATGATGGAAAGTTGTTATTTGGACAGTAATGAATGTATTCTTACCCAATATGAAGCGGCCCAACCCGAATCCTATTTTTGAGATCACTCCAAAATATTTAAAAATCGACCACACTCCTCTGACGACCCGACAAAGAACTTTGATGATGGAAAGTTGTTATTTGGACAGTTATGAATGTATTCTGACCCAATATGAAGCGGCCCAACCCGAATCCTATTTTTGAGATCACTCCAAAATATTTAAAAATCGACCGCACTCCTCTGACGACCCGACAAAGAACTTTGATGATGGAAAGTTGTTATTTGGACAATAATGAATGTATTCTGACCCAATATGAAGCGGCCCAACCCGAATCCTATTTTTGAGATCACTCCAAAATCTTTAAAAATCGACCGCACTCCTCTGACGACCCGACAAAGGACTCTGATGATGGAAAGTTGTTATTTGGATAGTAATGAATGTACTCTGACCTACTACAAATCGCGCCAACCCGAATCCTATTTTTGAGATCACTCCAAAATATATAAAAATCGACCGCACTCCTCTGACGACCCGAAAAAGGACTTTGATGATGGAAAGATATTATTTGGTCAGTAATGAATGTATCCTGACCGAATATGAAGCGGCCCAACCCGAATCCTATTTTTGAGATCACTCCAAAATATTTAAAAATCGCCCGCACTCCTCTGACGACCTGACAAAGGACTTTGATGATGGAAAGTTGTTATTTGGACAGTAATGAATGTATTCTGACCCAATATGAAGCGGCCCAACACGAATCCTATTTTTGAGATCACTCCAAAATATTTAAAAATCGACCGCACTCCTCTGACGACCCGACAAAGGACTTTGATGATGGAAAGTTGTTATTTGGACAGTAATGAATGTATTCTGACCCAATATGAAGCGGCCCAACCCGAATCCTTATTTTGAGACCACTCCAAAATATATAAAAATCGACCGCACTCCTCTGACGACCCGACAAAGGACTTTGATGATGGAAAGTTGTTATTTGGATAGTAATGAAAGTATTCTGACCCAATATGAAGCGGCCCAACCCGAATCCTATTTTTGAGACCACTCCAAAATATATAAAAATCGACCGCACTCCTCTGACGACCCGACAAAGGACTTTGATGATGGAAAGTTGTTATTTGGACAGTAATGAATGTATTCTGACCCAATATGAAGCGGCCCAACCCGAAACCTATTTTTGAGATCACTCCAAAATATTTAAAAATCGACCGCACTCCTCTGACGACCCGACAAAGGACTTTGATGATGGAAAATTGTTATTTGGATAGTAATGCATGTATTCTGACCTATTACAAATCGCGCCAACCCGAATACTATTTTTGAGATCACTCCAAAATATTTAAAAATCGACCGCACTCCTCTGACGACCCGACAAAGTACTTTGATGATGGAAAGTTGTTACTTGGACAGTAATGAATGTATTCTGACCCAATATGAAGCGGCCCAACCCGAATCCTATTTTTGAGATCACTCCAAAATATTTAAAAATCGACCGCACTCCTCTGACGACCCGACAAAGAACTTTGATGATGGAAAATTGTTACTTGGACAGTAATGAATGTATTCTGACCCAATATGAAGCGGCCCAACCCGAATCCTATTTTTGAGATCACTCCAAAATATTTAAAAATCAACCGCACTCCTCTGACGACCCGACAAAGAACTTTGATGATGGAAAGTTGTTATGTGGACAGTAATGAATGTATTCTGACCCAATATGAAGCGGCCCAACCCAAATCCTATTTTTGAGATCACTCCAAAATATTTAAAAATCGACCGCACTCCTCTGACGACCCGACAAAGGACTTTGATGATAGAAAGTTGTTATTTGGACAGTAATGAATGTATTCTGACCCAATATGAAGCGGCCCAACCCAAATCCTATTTTTGAGATCACTCCAAAATATTTAAAAATCGACCGCACTCCTCTGACGACCCGACAAAGAACTTTGATGATGGAAAGTTGTTATTTGGACAGTAATGAATGTATTCTGACCCAATATGAAGCGGCCCAACCCGAATCCTATTTTTGAGATCACTCCAAAATATTTAAAAATCGACCGCACTCCTCTGACAACCCGACAAAGAACTTTGATGATGGTAAGTTGTTATTTGAACAGTAATGAATGTATTCTGACCCAATATGAAGCGGCCCAACCCGAATCCTATTTTTCAGATCACTCCAAAATCTTTAAAAATCGACCGCACTCCTCTGACGACCCGACAAAGAACTTTGATGATGGAAAAATGTTATTTGGACAGTAATGAATGTATTCTGACCCAATATGAAGCGGCCCAACCCGAATCCTATTTTTGAGATCACTCCAAAATATTTAAAAATCGACCACACTCTTCTGACGACCCGACAAAGAACTTTGATGATGGAAAGTTGTTATTTGGACAGTAATGAATGTATTCTGACCCAATATGAAGCGGCCCAACCCGAATCCTATTTTTGAGATCACTCCAAAATATTTAAAAATCGACCACACTCCTCTGACGACCCGACAAAGAACTTTGATGATGGAAAGTTGTTATTTGGACAGTTATGAATGTATTCTGACCCAATATGAAGCGGCCCTACCCGAATCCTATTTTTGAGATCACTCCAAAATATTTAAAAATCGACCGCACTCCTCTGACGACCCGACAAAGAACTTTGATGATGGAAAGTTGTTATTTGGACAATAATGAATGTATTCTGACCCAATATGAAGCGGCCCAACCCGAATCCTATTTTTGAGATCACTCCAAAATCTTTAAAAATCGACCGCACTCCTCTGACGACCCGACAAAGGACTCTGATGATGGAAAGTTGTTATTTGGATAGTAATGAATGTATTCTGACCTACTACAAATCGCGCCAACCCGAATCCTATTTTTGAGATCACTCCAAAATATATAAAAATCGACCGCACTCCTCTGACGACCCGAAAAAGGACTTTGATGATGGAAAGATATTATTTGGTCAGTAATGAATGTATCCTGACCGAATATGAAGCGGCCCAACCCGAATCCTATTTTTGAGATCACTCCAAAATATTTAAAAATCGCCCGCACTCCTCTGACGACCTGACAAAGGACTTTGATGATGGAAAGTTGTTATTTGGACAGTAATGAATGTATTCTGACCCAATATGAAGCGGCCCAACACGAATCCTATTTTTGAGATCACTCCAAAATATTTAAAAATCGACCGCACTCCTCTGACGACCCGACAAAGGACTTTGATGATGGAAAGTTGTTATTTGGAGAGTAATGAATGTATTCTGACCCAATATGAAGCGGCCCAACCCGAATCCTTATTTTGAGACCACTCCAAAATATATAAAAATCGACCGCACTCCTCTGACGACCCGACAAAGGACTTTGATGATGGAAAGTTGTTATTTGGATAGTAATGAAAGTATTCTGACCCAATATGAAGCGGCCCAACCCGAATCCTATTTTTGAGACCACTCCAAAATATATAAAAATCGACCGCACTCCTCTGACGACCCGACAAAGGACTTTGATGATGGAAAGTTGTTATTTGGACAGTAATGAATGTATTCTGACCCAATATGAAGCGGCCCAACCCGAAACCTATTTTTGAGATCACTCCAAAATATTTAAAAATCGACCGCACTCCTCTGACGACCCGACAAAGGACTTTGATGATGGAAAGTTGTTATTTGGATAGTAATGCATGTATTCTGACCTACTACAAATCGCGCCAACCCGAATACTATTTTTGAGATCACTCCAAAATATTTAAAAATCGACCGCACTCCTCTGACGACCCGACAAAGTACTTTGATGATGGAAAGTTGTTACTTGGACAGTAATGAATGTATTCTGACCCAATATGAAGCGGCCCAACCCGAATCCTATTTTTGAGATCACTCCAAAATATTTAAAAATCGACCGCACTCCTCTGACGACCCGACAAAGAACTTTGATGATGGAAAATTGTTACTTGGACAGTAATGAATGTATTCTGACCCAATATGAAGCGGCCCAACCCGAATCCTATTTTTGAGATCACTCCAAAATATTTAAAAATCAACCGCACTCCTCTGACGACCCGACAAAGAACTTTGATGATGGAAAGTTGTTATGTGGACAGTAATGAATGTATTCTGACCCAATATGAAGCGGCCCAACCCAAATCCTATTTTTGAGATCACTCCAAAATATTTAAAAATCGACCGCACTCCTCTGACGACCCGACAAAGGACTTTGATGATAGAAAGTTGTTATTTGGACAGTAATGAATGTATTCTGACCCAATATGAAGCGGCCCAACCCAAATCCTATTTTTGAGATCACTCCAAAATATTTAAAAATCGACCGCACTCCTCTGACGACCCGACAAAGAACTTTGATGATGGAAAGTTGTTATTTGGACAGTAATGAATGTATTCTGACCCAATATGAAGCGGCCCAACCCGAATCCTATTTTTGAGATCACTCCAAAATATTTAAAAATCGACCGCACTCCTCTGACAACCCGACAAAGAACTTTGATGATGGTAAGTTGTTATTTGAACAGTAATGAATGTATTCTGACCCAATATGAAGCGGCCCAACCCGAATCCTATTTTTGAGATCACTCCAAAATCTTTAAAAATCGACCGCACTCCTCTGACGACCCGACAAAGAACTTTGATGATGGAAAAATGTTATTTGGACAGTAATGAATGTATTCTGACCCAATATGAAGCGGCCCAACCCGAATCCTATTTTTGAGATCACTCCAAAATATTTAAAAATCGACCACACTCTTCTGACGACCCGACAAAGAACTTTGATGATGGAAAATTGTTATTTGGACAGTAATGAATGTATTCTGACCCAATATGAAGCGGCCCAACCCGAATCCTATTTTTGAGATCACTCCAAAATATTTAAAAATCGACCACACTCCTCTGACGACCCGACAAAGAACTTTGATGATGGAAAGTTGTTATTTGGACAGTTATGAATGTATTCTGACCCAATATGAAGCGGCCCTACCCGAATCCTATTTTTGAGATCACTCCAAAATATTTAAAAATCGACCGCACTCCTCTGACGACCCGACAAAGAACTTTGATGATGGAAAGTTGTTATTTGGACAATAATGAATGTATTCTGACCCAATATGAAGCGGCCCAACCCGAATCCTATTTTTGAGATCACTCCAAAATCTTTAAAAATCGACCGCACTCCTCTGACGACCCGACAAAGGACTCTGATGATGGAAAGTTGTTATTTGGATAGTAATGAATGTATTCTGACCTACTACAAATCGCGCCAACCCGAATCCTATTTTTGAGATCACTCCAAAATATATAAAAATCGACCGCACTCCTCTGACGACCCGAAAAAGGACTTTGATGATGGAAAGATATTATTTGGTCAGTAATGAATGTATCCTGACCGAATATGAAGCGGCCCAACCCGAATCCTATTTTTGAGATCACTCCAAAATATTTAAAAATCGCCCGCACTCCTCTGACGACCTGACAAAGGACTTTGATGATGGAAAGTTGTTATTTGGACAGTAATGAATGTATTCTGACCCAATATGAAGCGGCCCAACACGAATCCTATTTTTGAGATCACTCCAAAATATTTAAAAATCGACCGCACTCCTCTGACGACCCGACAAAGGACTTTGATGATGGAAAGTTGTTATTTGGAGAGTAATGAATGTATTCTGACCCAATATGAAGCGGCCCAACCCGAATCCTTATTTTGAGACCACTCCAAAATATATAAAAATCGACCGCACTCCTCTGACGACCCGACAAAGGACTTTGATGATGGAAAGTTGTTATTTGGATAGTAATGAAAATATTCTGACCCAATATGAAGCGGCCCAACCCGAATCCTATTTTTGAGACCACTCCAAAATATATAAAAATCGACCGCACTCCTCTGACGACCCGACAAAGGACTTTGATGATGGAAAGTTGTTATTTGGACAGTAATGAATGTATTCTGACCCAATATGAAGCGGCCCAACCCGAAACCTATTTTTGAGATCACTCCAAAATATTTAAAAATCGACCGCACTCCTCTGACGACCCGACAAAGGACTTTGATGATGGAAAGTTGTTATTTGGATAGTAATGAATGTATTCTGACCTACTACAAATCGCGCCAACCCGAATCCTATTTTTGAGATCACTCCTAAATATATAAAAATCGACCGCACTCCTCTGACGACCCGACAAAGGACTTTGATGATGGAAAGTTATTATTTGGACAGTAATGAATGTATTCTGACCCAATATGAAGCGGCCCAACCCGAATCCTATTTTTGAGATCACTCCTAAATCTTTAAAAATCGACCGCACTCCTCTGACGACCCGACAAAGAACTTTGATGATGGAAAGTTGTTATTTGGACAGTAATGAATGTATTCTGACCCAATACGAAGCGGCCCAACACGAATCCTATTTTTGAGATCACTCCAAAATATTTAAAAATCGACCGCACTCCTCTGACGACCCGACAAAGAACTTTGATGATGGAAAGTTGTTATTTGGACAGTAATGAATGTATTCTGACCCAATATGAAGCGGCCCAACCCGAATCCTATTTTTGAGATCACTCCAAAATATTTAAAAATCGACCACACTCCTCTGACGACCCGACAAAGAACTTTGATGATGGAAAGTTGTTATTTGGACAGTTATGAATGTATTCTGACCCAATATGAAGCGGCCCAACCCGAATCCTATTTTTGAGATCACTCCAAAATATTTAAAAATCGACCGCACTCCTCTGACGACCCGACAAAGAACTTTGATGATGGTAAGTTGTTATTTGAACAGTAATGAATGTATTCTGACCCAATATGAAGCGGCCCAACCCGAATCCTATTTTTGAGATCACTCCAAAATCTTTAAAAATCGACCGCACTCCTCTGACGACCCGACAAAGAACTTTGATGATGGAAAAATGTTATTTGGACAGTAATGAATGTATTCTGACCCAATATGAAGCGGCCCAACCCGAATCCTATTTTTGAGATCACTCCAAAATATTTAAAAATCGACCACACTCTTCTGACGACCCGACAAAGAACTTTGATGATGGAAAGTTGTTATTTGGGCAGTAATGAATGTATTCTGACCCAATATGAAGCGGCCCAACCCGAATCCTATTTTTGAGATCACTCCAAAATATTTAAAAATCGACCACACTCCTCTGACGACCCGACAAAGAACTTTGATGATGGAAAGTTGTTATTTGGACAGTTATGAATGTATTCTGACCCAATATGAAGCGGCCCTACCCGAATCCTATTTTTGAGATCACTCCAAAATATTTAAAAATCGACCGCACTCCTCTGACGACCCGACAAAGAACTTTGATGATGGAAAGTTGTTATTTGGACAATAATGAATGTATTCTGACCCAATATGAAGCGGCCCAACCCGAATCCTATTTTTGAGATCACTCCAAAATCTTTAAAAATCGACCGCACTCCTCTGACGACCCGACAAAGGACTCTGATGATGGAAAGTTGTTATTTGGATAGTAATGAATGTATTCTGACCTACTACAAATCGCGCCAACCCGAATCCTATTTTTGAGATCACTCCAAAATATATAAAAATCGACCGCACTCCTCTGACGACCCGAAAAAGGACTTTGATGATGGAAAGATATTATTTGGTCAGTAATGAATGTATCCTGACCGAATATGAAGCGGCCCAACCCGAATCCTATTTTTGAGATCACTCCAAAATATTTAAAAATCGCCCGCACTCCTCTGACGACCTGACAAAGGACTTTGATGATGGAAAGTTGTTATTTGGACAGTAATGAATGTATTCTGACCCAATATGAAGCGGCCCAACACGAATCCTATTTTTGAGATCACTCCAAAATATTTAAAAATCGACCGCACTCCTCTGACGACCCGACAAAGGACTTTGATGATGGAAAGTTGTTATTTGGAGAGTAATGAATGTATTCTGACCCAATATGAAGCGGCCCAACCCGAATCCTTATTTTGAGACCACTCCAAAATATATAAAAATCGACCGCACTCCTCTGACGACCCGACAAAGGACTTTGATGATGGAAAGTTGTTATTTGGATAGTAATGAAAATATTCTGACCCAATATGAAGCGGCCCAACCCGAATCCTATTTTTGAGACCACTCCAAAATATATAAAAATCGACCGCACTCCTCTGACGACCCGACAAAGGACTTTGATGATGGAAAGTTGTTATTTGGACAGTAATGAATGTATTCTGACCCAATATGAAGCGGCCCAACCCGAAACCTATTTTTGAGATCACTCCAAAATATTTAAAAATCGACCGCACTCCTCTGACGACCCGACAAAGGACTTTGATGATGGAAAGTTGTTATTTGGATAGTAATGAATGTATTCTGACCTACTACAAATCGCGCCAACCCGAATCCTATTTTTGAGATCACTCCTAAATATATAAAAATCGACCGCACTCCTCTGACGACCCGACAAAGGACTTTGATGATGGAAAGTTATTATTTGGACAGTAATGAATGTATTCTGACCCAATATGAAGCGGCCCAACCCGAATCCTATTTTTGAGATCACTCCAAAATCTTTAAAAATCGACCGCACTCCTCTGACGACCCGACAAAGAACTTTGATGATGGAAAGTTGTTATTTGGACAGTAATGAATGTATTCTGACCCAATACGAAGCGGCCCAACACGAATCCTATTTTTGAGATCACTCCAAAATATTTAAAAATCGACCGCACTCCTCTGACGACCCGACAAAGGACTCTGATGATGGAAAGTTGTTATTTGGATAGTAATGAATGTATTCTGACCTACTACAAATCGCGCCAACCCGAATCCTATTTTTGAGATCACTCCAAAATATATAAAAATCGACCGCACTCCTCTGACGACCCGAAAAAGGACTTTGATGATGGAAAGATATTATTTGGTCAGTAATGAATGTATTCTGACCGAATATGAAGCGGCCCAACCCGAATCCTATTTTTGAGATCACTCCAAAATATTTAAAAATCGCCCGCACTCCTCTGACGACCTGACAAAGGACTTTGATGATGGAAAGTTGTTATTTGGACAGTAATGAATGTATTCTGACCCAATATGAAGCGGCCCAACCCGAATCCTATTTTTGAGATCACTCCAAAATATTTAAAAATCGACCGCACTCCTCTGACGACCCGACAAAGGACTTTGATGATGGAAAGTTGTTATTTGGACAGTAATGGATGTATTCTGACCCAATATGAAGCGGGCCAACCCGAATCCTATTTTTGAGACCACTCCAAAATATATAAAAATCGACCACACTCCTCTGACGACCCGACAAAGGACTTTGATGATGGAAAGTTGTTATTTGGACAGTAATGAATGTATTCTGACCCAATATGAAGCGGCCCAACCCGAATCCTATTTTTGAGATCACTCCAAATTATTTAAAAATCGACCGCACTCCTCTGACGACCCGACAAAGGACTTTGATGATGGAAAGTTGTTATTTGGACAGTAATGAATGTATTCTGACCCAATATGAAGCGGTCCAACCCGAATCCTATTTTTGAGACCACTCCAAAATATATAAAAATCGACCGCACTCCTCTGACGACCCGACAAAGGACTTTGATGATGGAAAGTTGTTATTTGGACAGTAATGAATGTATTCTGACCCAATATGAAGCGGCCCAACCCGAATCCTATTTTTGAGATCAGTCCAAATTATTTAAAAATCGACCGCACTCCTCTGACGACCCGACAAAGGACTTTGATGTTGGAAAGTTGTTGTTTGGATAGTAATGAATGTATTCTGACCTACTACAAATCGCGCCAACCCGAATCCTATTTTTGAGATCACTCCAAAATATATAAAAATCGACCGCACTCCTCTGACGACCCGACAAAGGACTTTGATGATGAAAAGTTGTTATTTGGACAGTAATGAATGTATTCTGACCCAATATGAAGCGGCCCAACCCGAATCCTATTTTTGAGATCACTCCAAAATATTTAAAAATCGACCGCACTCCTCTGACGACCCGACAAAGAACTTTGATGATGGTAAGTTGTTATTTGAACAGTAATGAATGTATTCTGACCCAATATGAAGCGGCCCAACCCGAATCCTATTTTTGAGATCACTCCAAAATCTTTAAAAATCGACCGCACTCCTCTGACGACCCGACAAAGAACTTTGATGATGGAAAGTTGTTATTTGGACAGTAATGAATGTATTCTGACCCAATATGAAGCGGCCCAACCCGAATCCTATTTTTGAGATCACTCCAAAATATTTAAAAATCGACCACACTCTTCTGACGACCCGACAAAGAACTTTGATGATGGAAAGTTGTTATTTGGACAGTAATGAATGTATTCTGACCCAATATGAAGCGGCCCAACCCGAATCCTATTTTTGAGATCACTCCAAAGTATTTAAAAATCGCCCGCACTCCTCTGACGACCTGACAAAGGACTTTGATGATGGAAAGTTGTTATTTGGACAGTAATGAATGTATTCTGACCCAATATGAAGCGGCCCAACCCGAATCCTATTTTTGAGATCACTCCAAAATATTTAAAAATCGACCGCACTCCTCTGACGACCCGACAAAGAACTTTGATGATGGTAAGTTGTTATTTGAACAGTAATGAATGTATTCTGACCCAATATGAAGCGGCCCAACCCGAATCCTATTTTTGAGATCACTCCAAAATCTTTAAAAATCGACCGCACTCCTCTGACGACCCGACAAAGAACTTTGATGATGGAAAGTTGTTATTTGGACAGTAATGAATGTATTCTGACCCAATATGAAGCGGCCCAACCCGAATCCTATTTTTGAGATCACTCCAAAATATTTAAAAATCGACCACACTCTTCTGACGACCCGACAAAGAACTTTGATGATGGAAAGTTGTTATTTGGACAGTAATGAATGTATTCTGACCCAATATGAAGCGGCCCAACCCAAAATCCTATTTTTGAGATCACTCCAAAATATTTAAAAATCGACCACACTCCTCTGACGACCCGACAAAGAACTTTGATGATGGAAAGTTGTTATTTGGACAGTTATGAATGTATTCTGACCCAATATGAAGCGGCCCAACCCGAATCCTATTTTTGAGATCACTCCAAAATATTTAAAAATCGACCGCACTCCTCTGACGACCTGACAAAGAACTTTGATGATGGAAAGTTGTTATTTGGACAATAATGAATGTATTCTGACCCAATATGAAGCGGCCCAACCCGAATCCTATTTTTGAGATCACTCCAAAATCTTTAAAAATCGACCGCACTCCTCTGACGACCCGACAAAGGACTCTGATGATGGAAAGTTGTTATTTGGATAGTAATGAATGTATTCTGACCTACTACAAATCGCGCCAACCCGAATCCTATTTTTGAGATCACTCCAAAATATATAAAAATCGACCGCACTCCTCTGACGACCCGAAAAAGGACTTTGATGATGGAAAGATATTATTTGGTCAGTAATGAATGTATCCTGACCGAATATGAAGCGGCCCAACCCGAATCCTATTTTTGAGATCACTCCAAAATATTTAAAAATCGCCCGCACTCCTCTGACGACCTGACAAAGGACTTTGATGATGGAAAGTTGTTATTTGGACAGTAATGAATGTATTCTGACCCAATATGAAGCGGCCCAACACGAATCCTATTTTTGAGATCACTCCAAAATATTTAAAAATCGACCGCACTCCTCTGACGACCCGACAAAGGACTTTGATGATGGAAAGTTGTTATTTGGATAGTAATGCATGTATTCTGACCTACTACAAATCGCGCCAACCCAAATCCTATTATTGAGATCACTCCAAAATATTTAAACATCGACCGCACTCCTCTGACGACCCGACAAAGGACTTTGATGATGGAAAGTTGTTATTTGGACAGTAATGAATGTATTCTGACCCAATATGAAGCGGCCCAACCCGAATCCTATTTTAGAGATCACTCCAAAATATTTAAAAATCGACCGCACTCCTCTGACGACCCGACAAAGGACTTTGATGATGGAAAGTTGTTATTTGGACAGTAATGAATGTATTCTGACCCAATATGAAGCGGCCCAACACGAATCCTATTTTTGAGATCACTCCAAAATATTTAAAAATCGACCGCACTCCTCTGACGACCCGACAAAGGACTTTGATGATGGAAAGTTGTTATTTGGACAGTAATGAATGTATTCTGACCCAATATGAAGCGGCCCAACCCGAATCCTATTTTTGAGATCACTCCAAAATATTTAAAAATCGACCGCACTCCTCTGACGACCCGACAAAGAACTTTGATGATGGTAAGTTGTTATTTGAACAGTAATGAATGTATTCTGACCCAATATGAAGCGGCCCAACCCGAATCCTATTTTTGAGATCACTCCAAAATCTTTAAAAATCGACCGCACTCCTCTGACGACCCGACAAAGAACTTTGATGATGGAAAGTTGTTATTTGGACAGTAATGAATGTATTCTGACCCAATATGAAGCGGCCCAACCCGAATCCTATTTTTGAGATCACTCCAAAATATTTAAAAATCGACCACACTCTTCTGACGACCCGACAAAGAACTTTGATGATGGAAAGTTGTTATTTGGACAGTAATGAATGTATTCTGACCCAATATGAAGCGGCCCAACCCGAATCCTATTTTTGAGATCACTCCAAAATATTTAAAAATCGACCACACTCCTCTGACGACCCGACAAAGAACTTTGATGATGGAAAGTTGTTATTTGGACAGTTATGAATGTATTCTGACCCAATATGAAGCGGCCCAACCCGAATCCTATTTTTGAGATCACTCCAAAATATTTAAAAATCGACCGCACTCCTCTGACGACCTGACAAAGAACTTTGATGATGGAAAGTTGTTATTTGGACAATAATGAATGTATTCTGACCCAATATGAAGCGGCCCAACCCGAATCCTATTTTTGAGATCACTCCAAAATCTTTAAAAATCGACCGCACTCCTCTGACGACCCGACAAAGGACTCTGATGATGGAAAGTTGTTATTTGGATAGTAATGAATGTATTCTGACCTACTACAAATCGCGCCAACCCGAATCCTATTTTTGAGATCACTCCAAAATATATAAAAATCGACCGCACTCCTCTGACGACCCGAAAAAGGACTTTGATGATGGAAAGATATTATTTGGTCAGTAATGAATGTATCCTGACCGAATATGAAGCGGCCCAACCCGAATCCTATTTTTGAGATCACTCCAAAATATTTAAAAATCGCCCGCACTCCTCTGACGACCTGACAAAGGACTTTGATGATGGAAAGTTGTTATTTGGACAGTAATGAATGTATTCTGACCCAATATGAAGCGGCCCAACACGAATCCTATTTTTGAGATCACTCCAAAATATTTAAAAATCGACCGCACTCCTCTGACGACCCGACAAAGGACTTTGATGATGGAAAGTTGTTATTTGGATAGTAATGCATGTATTCTGACCTACTACAAATCGCGCCAACCCAAATCCTATTATTGAGATCACTCCAAAATATTTAAACATCGACCGCACTCCTCTGACGACCCGACAAAGGACTTTGATGATGGAAAGTTGTTATTTGGACAGTAATGAATGTATTCTGACCCAATATGAAGCGGCCCAACCCGAATCCTATTTTAGAGATCACTCCAAAATATTTAAAAATCGACCGCACTCCTCTGACGACCCGACAAAGGACTTTGATGATGGAAAGTTGTTATTTGGACAGTAATGAATGTATTCTGACCCAATATGAAGCGGCCCAACACGAATCCTATTTTTGAGATCACTCCAAAATATTTAAAAATCGACCGCACTCCTCTGACGACCCGACAAAGGACTTTGATGATGGAAAGTTGTTATTTGGACAGTAATGAATGTATTCTGACCCAATATGAAGCGGCCCAACCCGAATCCTATTTTTGAGATCACTCCAAAATATTTAAAAATCGACCGCACTCCTCTGACGACCCGACAAAGAACTTTGATGATGGTAGGTTGTTATTTGAACAGTAATGAATGTATTCTGACCCAATATGAAGCGGCCCAACCCGAATCCTATTTTTGAGATCACTCCAAAATCTTTAAAAATCGACCGCACTCCTCTGACGACCCGACAAAGAACTTTGATGATGGAAAGTTGTTATTTGGACAGTAATGAATGTATTCTGACCCAATATGAAGCGGCCCAACCCGAATCCTATTTTTGAGATCACTCCAAAATATTTAAAAATCGACCACACTCTTCTGACGACCCGACAAAGAACTTTGATGATGGAAAGTTGTTATTTGGACAGTAATGAATGTATTCTGACCCAATATGAAGCGGCCCAACCCGAATCCTATTTTTGAGATCACTCCAAAATATTTAAAAATCGACCACACTCCTCTGACGACCCGACAAAGAACTTTGATGATGGAAAGTTGTTATTTGGACAGTTATGAATGTATTCTGACCCAATATGAAGCGGCCCAACCCGAATCCTATTTTTGAGATCACTCCAAAATATTTAAAAATCGACCGCACTCCTCTGACGACCTGACAAAGAACTTTGATGATGGAAAGTTGTTATTTGGACAATAATGAATGTATTCTGACCCAATATGAAGCGGCCCAACCCGAATCCTATTTTTGAGATCACTCCAAAATCTTTAAAAATCGACCGCACTCCTCTGACGACCCGACAAAGGACTCTGATGATGGAAAGTTGTTATTTGGATAGTAATGAATGTATTCTGACCTACTACAAATCGCGCCAACCCGAATCCTATTTTTGAGATCACTCCAAAATATATAAAAATCGACCGCACTCCTCTGACGACCCGAAAAAGGACTTTGATGATGGAAAGATATTATTTGGTCAGTAATGAATGTATCCTGACCGAATATGAAGCGGCCCAACCCGAATCCTATTTTTGAGATCACTCCAAAATATTTAAAAATCGCCCGCACTCCTCTGACGACCTGACAAAGGACTTTGATGATGGAAAGTTGTTATTTGGACAGTAATGAATGTATTCTGACCCAATATGAAGCGGCCCAACACGAATCCTATTTTTGAGATCACTCCAAAATATTTAAAAATCGACCGCACTCCTCTGACGACCCGACAAAGGACTTTGATGATGGAAAGTTGTTATTTGGACAGTAATGAATGTATTCTCACCCAATATGAAGCGGCCCAACCCGAATCCTTATTTTGAGACCACTCCAAAATATATAAAAATCGACCGCACTCCTCTGACGACCCGACAAAGGACTTTGATGATGGAAAGTTGTTATTTGGATAGTAATGAAAGTATTCTGACCCAATATGAAGCGGCCCAACCCGAATCCTATTTTTGAGACCACTCCAAAATATATAAAAATCGACCGCACTCCTCTGACGACCCGACAAAGGACTTTGATGATGGAAAGTTGTTATTTGGACAGTAATGAATGTATTCTGACCCAATATGAAGCGGCCCAACCCGAAACCTATTTTTGAGATCACTCCAAAATATATAAAAATCGACCGCACTCCTCTGACGACCCGACAAAGGACTTTGATGATGGAAAGTTATTATTTGGACAGTAATGAATGTATTCTGACCCAATATGAAGCGGCCCAACCCGAATCCTATTTTTGAGATCACTCCAAAATCTTTAAAAATCGACCGCACTCCTCTGACGACCCGACAAAGAACTTTGATGATGGAAAGTTGTTATTTGGACAGTAATGAATGTATTCTGACCCAATACGAAGCGGCCCAACACGAATCCTATTTTTGAGATCACTCCAAAATATTTAAAAATCGACCGCACTCCTCTGACGACCCGACAAAGGACTCTGATGATGGAAAGTTGTTATTTGGATAGTAATGAATGTATTCTGACCTACTACAAATCGCGCCAACCCGAATCCTATTTTTGAGATCACTCCAAAATATATAAAAATCGACCGCACTCCTCTGACGACCCGAAAAAGGACTTTGATGATGGAAAGATATTATTTGGTCAGTAATGAATGTATTCTGACCGAATATGAAGCGGCCCAACCCGAATCCTATTTTTGAGATCACTCCAAAATATTTAAAAATCGCCCGCACTCCTCTGACGACCTGACAAAGGACTTTGATGATGGAAAGTTGTTATTTGGACAGTAATGAATGTATTCTGACCCAATATGAAGCGGCCCAACACGAATCCTATTTTTGAGATCAGTCCAAAATATTTAAAAATCGACCGCACTCCTCTGACGACCCGACAAAGGACTTTGATGATGGAAAGTTGTTATTTGGACAGTAATGAATGTATTCTGACCCAATATGAAGCGGCCCAACCCGAATCCTTATTTTGAGACCACTCCAAAATATATAAAAATCGACCGCACTCCTCTGACGACCCGACAAAGGACTTTGATGATGGAAAGTTGTTATTTGGATAGTAATGAAAGTATTCTGACCCAATATGAAGCGGCCCAACCCGAATCCTATTTTTGAGACCACTCCAAAATATATAAAAATCGACCGCACTCCTCTGACGACCCGACAAAGGACTTTGATGATGGAAAGTTGATATTTGGACAGTAATGAATGTATTCTGACCCAATATGAAGCGGCCCAACCCGAAACCTATTTTTGAGATCGTTCCAAAATATTTAAAAATCGACCGCACTCCTCTGACGACCCGACAAAGGACTTTGATGATGGAAAGTTATTATTTGGATAGTAATGAATGTATTCTGACCTACTACAAATCGCGCCAACCCGAATCCTATTTTTGAGATCACTCCAAAATATATAAAAATCGACCGCACTCCTCTGACGACCCGACAAAGGACTTTGATGATGGAAAGTTGTTATTTGGACAGTAATGAATGTATTCTGACCCAATATGAAGCGGCCCAACACGAATCCTATTTTTGAGATCACTCCAAAATATTTAAAAATCGACCGCACTCCTCTGACGACCCGACAAAGGACTTTGATGATGGAAAGTTGTTATTTGGACAGTAATGAATGTATTCTGACCCAATATGAAGCGGCCCAACCCGAATCCTATTTTTGAGACCACTCCAAAATATATAAAAATCGACCGCACTCCTCTGACGACCCGACAAAGGACTTTGATGATGGAAAGTTGTTATTTGGATAGTAATGAATGTATTCTGACCTAATACAAATCGCGCCAACCCAAATCCTATTATTGAGATCACTCCAAAATATTTAAACATCGACCGCACTCCTCTGACGAACCGACAAAGGACTTTGATGATGGAAAGTTGTTATTTGGACGGTAATGAATGTATTCTGACCCAATATGAAGCGGCCCAACCCGAATCCTATTTTAGAGATCACTCCAAAATATTTAAAAATCGACCGCACTCCTCTGACGACCCGACAAAGGACTTTGATGATGGAAAGTTGTTATTTGGACAGTAATGAATGTATTCTGACCCAATATGAAGCGGCCCAACACGAATCCTATTTTTGAGATCACTCCAAAATATTTAAAAATCGACCGTACTCCTCTGACGACCCGACAAAGGACTTTGATGATGGAAAGTTGTTATTTGGACAGTAATGAATGTATTCTGACCCAATATGAAGCGGCCCAACCCGAATCCTATTTTTGAGACCACTCCAAAATATATAAAACCGACCGCACCCCTCTGACGACCCGACAAAGGACTTTGATGATGGAAAGTTGTTATTTGGACAGTAATGAATGTATTCTGACCCAATATGAAGCGGCCCAACCCGAATCCTATTTTTGAGACCACTACAAAATATATAAAAATCGACCGCACTCCTCTGACGACCCGACAAAGGACTTTGATGATGGAAAGTTGTTATTTGGACAGTAATGAATGTATTCTGACCCAATATGAAGCGGCCCAACCCGAAACCTATTTTTGAGACCACTCCAAAATATTTAAAAATCGACCGCACTCCTCTGACGACCCGACAAAGGACTTTGATGATGGAAAGTTGTTATTTGGATAGTAATGAATGTATTCTGACCTACTACAAATCGCGCCACCCCGAATCCTATTTTTGAGATCACTCCAAAATATATAAAAATCGACCGCACTCCTCTGACGACCCGACAAAGGACTTTGATGATGGAAAGTTATTATTTGGACAGTAATGAATGTATTCTGACCCAATATGAAGCGGCCCAACCCGAATCCTATTTTTGAGATCACTCCAAAATCTTTAAAAATCGACCGCACTCCTCTGACGACCCGACAAAGAACTTTGATGATGGAAAGTTGTTATTTGGACAGTAATGAATGTATTCTGACCCAATACGAAGCGGCCCAACACGAATCCTATTTTTGAGATCACTCCAAAATATTTAAAAATCGACCGCACTCCTCTGACGACCCGACAAAGGACTTTGATGATGGAAAGTTGTTATTTGGATAGTAATGAATGTATTCTGACCTACTACAAATCGCGCCAACCCGAATCCTATTTTTGAGATCACTCCAAAATATATAAAAATCGACCGCACTCCTCTGACGACCCGACAAAGGACTCTGATGATGGAAAGTTGTTATTTGGATAGTAATGAATGTATTCTGACCTACTACAAATCGCGCCAACCCGAATCCTATTTTTGAGATCACTCCAAAATATATAAAAATCGACCGCACTCCTCTGACGACCCGAAAAAGGACTTTGATGATGGAAAGACATTATTTGGTCAGTAATGAATGTATTCTGACCGAATATGAAGCGGCCCAACCCGAATCCTATTTTTGAGATCACTCCAAAGTATTTAAAAATCGCCCGCACTCCTCTGACGACCTGACAAAGGACTTTGATGATGGAAAGTTGTTATTTGGACAGTAATGAATGTATTCTGACCCAATATGAAGCGGCCCAACACGAATCCTATTTTTGAGATCAATCCAAAATATTTAAAAATCGACCGCACTCCTCTGACGACCCGACAAAGGACTTTGATGATGGAAAGTTGTTATTTGGACAGTAATGAATGTATTCTGACCCAATATGAAGCGGCCCAACCCGAATCCTTATTTTGAGACCACTCCAAAATATATAAAAATCGACCGCACTCCTCTGACGACCCGACAAAGGACTTTGATGATGGAAAGTTGTTATTTGGATAGTAATGAAAGTATTCTGACCCAATATGAAGCGGCCCAACCCGAATCCTATTTTTGAGACCACTCCAAAATATATAAAAATCGACCGCACTCCTCTGACGACCCGACAAAGGACTTTGATGATGGAAAGTTGTTATTTGGACAGTAATGAATGTATTCTGACCCAATATGAAGCGGCCCAACCCGAAACCTATTTTTGAGATCACTCCAAAATATTTAAAAATCGACCGCACTCCTCTGACGACCCGACAAAGGACTTTGATGATGGAAAGTTGTTATTTGGATAGTAATGAATGTATTCTGACCTACTACAAATCGCGCCAACCCGAATCCTATTTTTGAGATCACTCCAAAATATATAAAAATCGACCGCACTCCTCTGACGACCCGACAAAGGACTTTGATGATGGAAAGTTATTATTTGGACAGTAATGAATGTATTCTGACCCAATATGAAGCGGCCCAACCCGAATCCTATTTTTGAGATCACTCCAAAGTATTTAAAAATCGACCGCACTCCTCTGACGACCTGACAAAGGACTTTGATGATGAAAAGTTGTTATTTGGACAGTAATGAATGTATTCTGACCACATATGAAGCGGCCCAACCCGAATCCTATTTTTGAGATCACTCCAAAATATTTAAAAATCGACCGCACTCCTCTGACGACCCGACAAAGGACTTTGATGATGGAAAGTTGTTATTTGGACAGTAATGGATGTATTCTGACCCAATATGAAGCGGGCCAACCCGAATCCTATTTTTGAGATCACTCCAAAATATTTAAAAATCGACCGCACTCCTCTGACGACCCGACAAAGGACTTTGATGATGGAAAGTTGTTATTTGGATAGTAATGAATGTATTCTGACCCAATATGAAGCGGCCCAACCAGAATCCTATTTTTGAGATCACTCCAAAATATTTAAAAATCGACCGCACTCCTCTGACGACCCGACAAAGGACTTTGATGATGGAAAGTTGTTATTTGGACAGTAATGAATGTATTCTGACCCAATATGAAGCGGCCCAACCCGAATCCTATTTTTGAGATCACTCCAAATTATTTAAAAATCGACCGCACTCCTCTGACGACCCGACAAAGGACTTTGATGATGGAAAGTTGTTGTTTGGATAGTAATGAATGTATTCTGACCTACTACAAATCGCGCCAACCCGAATCCAATTTTTGAGATCACTCCAAAATATATAAAAATCGACCGCACTCCTCTGACGACCCGACAAAGGACTTTGATGATGAAAAGTTGTTATTTGGACAGTAATGAATGTATTCTGACCCAATATGAAGCGGCCCAACCCGAATCCTATTTTTGAGATCACTCCAAAATATTTAAAAATCGACCGCACTCCTCTGACGACCCGACAAAGGACTTTGATGATGGAAAGTTGCTATTTGGATAGTAATGCATGTATTCTGACCTACTACAAATCGCGCCAACCCGAATACTATTTTTGAGATCACTCCAAAATATTTAAAATTCGACCGCACTCCTCTGACGACCCGACAAAGGACTTTGATGATGGAAAGTTGTTATTTGGATAGTAATGAATGTATTCTGACCTAATACAAATCGCGCCAACCCAAATCCTATTATTGAGATCACTCCAAAATATATAAAAATCGACCGCACTCCTCTGACGACCCGACAAAGGACTTTGATGATGAAAAGTTGTTATTTGGACAGTAATGAATGTATTCTGACCCAATATGAAGCGGCCCAACCCGAATCCTATTTTTGAGATCACTCCAAAATATTTAAAAATCGACCGCACTCCTCTGACGACCCGACAAAGGACTTTGATGATGGAAAGTTGCTATTTGGATAGTAATGCATGTATTCTGACCTACTACAAATCGCGCCAACCCGAATACTATTTTTGAGATCACTCCAAAATATTTAAAATTCGACCGCACTCCTCTGACGACCCGACAAAGGACTTTGATGATGGAAAGTTGTTATTTGGACAGTAATGAATGTATTCTGACCCAATATGAAGCGGCCCAACCCGAATCCTATTTTAGAGATCACTCCAAAATATTTAAAAATCGACCGCACTCCTCTGACGACCCGACAAAGGACTTTGATGATGGAAAGTTGTTATTTGGATAGTAATGAATGTATTCTGACCTACTACAAATCGCGCCAACCCGAATCCTATTTTTGAGATCACTCCAAAATATATAAAAATCGACCGCACTCCTCTGACGACCCGAAAAAGGACTTTGATGATGGAAAGATATTATTTGGTCAGTAATGAATGTATTCTGACCCAATATGAAGCGGCCCAACCCGAATCCTATTTTTGAGATCACTCCAAAATATTTAAAAATCGCCCGCACTCCTCTGACGACCTGACAAAGGACTTTTATGATGGAAAGTTGTTATTTGGACAGTAATGAATGTATTCTGACCCAATATGAAGCGGCCCAACACGAATCCTATTTTTGAGATCACTCCAAAATATTTAAAAATCGACCGCACTCCTCTGACGACCCGACAAAGGACTTTGATGATGGAAAGTTGTTATTTAGACAGTAATGAATGTATTCTGACGCAATATGAAGCGGGCCAACCCGAATCCTATTTTTGAGATCACTCCAAAATATTTAAAAATCGACCGCACTCCTCTGACGACCCGACAAAGTACTTTGATGATGGAAAGTTGTTACTTGGGCAGTAATGAATGTATTCTGACCCAATATGAAGCGGCCCAACCCGAATCCTATTTTTGAGATCACTCCAAAATATTTAAAAATCGACCGCACTCCTCTGACGACCCGACAAAGAACTTTGATGATGGAAAATTGTTACTTGGACAGTAATGAATGTATTCTGACCCAATATGAAGCGGCCCAACCCGAATCCTATTTTTGAGATCACTCCAAAATATTTAAAAATCAACCTCACTCCTCTGACGACCCGACAAAGAACTTTGATGATGGAAAGTTGTTATGTGGACAGTAATGAATGTATTCTGACCCAATATGAAGCGGCCCAACCCAAATCCAATTTTTGAGATCACTCCAAAATATTTAAAAATCGACCGCACTCCTCTGACGACCCGACAAAGGACTTTGATGATGGAAAGTTGTTATTTGGACAGTAATGAATGTATTCTGACCCAATATGAAGCGGCCCAACCCAAATCCTATTTTTGAGATCACTCCAAAATATTTAAAAATCGACCGCACTCCTCTGACGACCCGACAAAGAACTTTGATGATGGAAAAATGTTATTTGGACAGTACTGAATGTATTCTGACCCAATATGAAGCGGCCCAACCCGAATCCTATTTTTGAGATCACTCCAAAATATTTAAAAATCGACCGCACTCCTCTGACGACCCGACAAAGAACTTTGATGATGGAAAGTTGTTATTTGGACAGTAATGAATGTATTCTGACCCAATATGAAGCGGCCCAACCCGAATCCTATTTTTGAGATCACTCCAAAATATTTAAAAATCGACCACACTCCTCTGACGACCCGACAAAGAACTTTGATGATGGAAAGTTGTTATTTGGATAGTTATGAATGTATTCTGACCCAATATGAAGCGGCCCTACCCGAATCCTATTTTTGAGATCACTCCAAAATATTTAAAAATCGACCGCACTCCTCTGACGACCCGACAAAGAACTTTGATGATGGAAAGTTGTTATTTGAACAGTAATGAATGTATTCTGACCCAATATGAAGCGGCCCAACCCTAATCCTATTTTTGAGATCACTTCAAAATCTTTAAAAATCGCACTCCTCTGACGACCCGACAAAGAACTTTGATGATGGAAAGTTGTTATTTGGACAGTAATGAATGTATTCTGACCCAATATGAAGCGGCCCAACCCGAATCCTATTTTTGAGATCACTACAAAATATTTAAAAATCGACCACACTCCTCTGACGACCCGACAAAGAACTTTGATGATGGGAAGTTGTTATTTGGACAGTAATGAATGTATTCTGACCCAATATGAAGCGGCCCAACCCGAATCCTATTTTTGAGATCACTCCAAAATATTTAAAAATCGACCACACTCCTCTGACGACCCGACAAAGAACTTTGATGATGGAAAGTTGTTATTTGGACAGTTATGAATGTATTCTGACCCAATATGAAGCGGCCCAACCCGAATCCTATTTTTGAGATCACTCCAAAATATTTAAAAATCGCCCGCACTCCTCTGACGACCTGACAAAGGACTTTGATAATGGAAAGTTGTTATTTGGACAGTAATGAATGTATTCTGACCCAATATGAAGCGGCCCAACACGAATCCTATTTTTGAGATCACTCCAAAATATTTAAAAATCGACCGCACTCCTCTGACGACCCGACAAAGGACTTTGATGATGGAAAGTTGTTATTTGGACAGTAATGAATGTATTCTGACCCAATATGAAGCGGCCCAACACGAATCCTATTTTTGAGATCACTCCAAAATATTTAAAAATCGACCGCACTCCTCTGACGACCCGACAAAGGACTTTGATGATGGAAAGTTGTTATTTGGACAGTAATGAATGTATTCTGACGCAATATGAAGCGGGCCAACCCGAATCCTATTTTTGAGATCACTCCAAAATATTTAAAAATCGACCGCACTCCTCTGACGACCCGACAAAGGACTTTGATGATGGAAAGTTGTTATTTGGATAGTAATGAATGTATTCTGACCCAATATGAAGCGGCCCAACCCGAATCCTATTTTTGAGATCACTCCAAAATATTTAAAAATTGACCGCACTCCTCTGACGACCCGACAAAGGACTTTGATGCTGGAAAGTTGTTATTTGGACAGTAATGAATGAATTCTGACCCAATATGAAGCGGTCCAAACCGAATCCTATTTTTGAGACCACTCCAAAATATATAAAAATCGACCGCACTCCTCTGACGACCCGACAAAGGACTTTGATGATGGAAAGTTGTTATTTGGACAGTAATGAATGTATTCTGACCCAATATGAAGCGGCCCAACCCGAATCCTATTTTTGAGATCACTCCAAAATATTTAAAAATCGACCGCACTCCTCTGACGACCCGACAAAGAACTTTGATGATGGAAAGTTGTTATTTGGACAGTAATGAATGTATTCTGACCCAATATGAAGCGGCCCAACCCGAATCCTATTTTTGAGATCACTCCAAAATATTTAAAAATCCACCGCACTCCTCTGACGACCCGACAAAGGACTTCGATGATGGAAAGTTGTTATTTGGATAGTAATGAATGTATTCTGACCTACTACAAATCGCGCCAACCCGAATCCTATTTTTGAGATCACTCCAAAATATATAAAAATCGACCGCACTCTGACGACCCGACAAAGGACTTTGATGATGGAAAGTTGTTATTTGGACAGTAATGAATATATTCTGACCCAATATGAAGCGGTCCAACCCGAATCCTATTTTTGAGACCACTCCAAAATATATAAAAATCGACCGCACTCCTCTGACGACCCGACAAAGGACTTTGATGATGGAAAGTTGTTATTTGGACAGTAATGAATGTATTCTGACCCAATATGAAGCGGCCCAACCCAAATCCTATTTTTGAGATCACTCCAAATTATTTAAAAATCGACCGCACTCCTCTGACGACCCGACAAAGGACTTTGATGATGGAAAGTTGTTGTTTGGATAGTAATGAATGTATTCTGACCTACTACAAATCGCGCCAACCCGAATCCTATTTTTGAGATCACTCCAAAATATTTAAAAATCGACCGCACTCCTCTGACGACCTGACAAAGGACTTTGATGATGGAAAGTTGTTATTTGGACAGTAATGAATGTATTCTGACCCAATATGAAGCGGCCCAACCCGAATCCTATTTTTGAGATCACTCCAAAATATTTAAAAATCGACCGCACTCCTCTGACGACCCGACAAAGGACTTTGATGATGGAAAGTTGTTATTTGGACAGTAATGAATGTATTCTGACCCAATATGAAGCGGGCCAACCCGAATCCTATTTTTGAGATCACTCCAAAATATTTAAAAATCGACCGCACTCCTCTGACGACCTGACAAAGGACTTTGATGATGGAAAGTTGTTATTTGGACAGTAATGAATGTATTCTGACCCAATATGAAGCGGCCCAACCCGAATCCTATTTTTGAGATCACTCCAAAATATTTAAAAATCGACCGCACTCCTCTGACGACCCGACAAAGGACTTTGATGATGGAAAGTTGTTATTTGGACAGTAATGAATGTATTCTGACCCAATATGAAGCGGGCCAACCCGAATCCTATTTTTGAGATCACTCCAAAATATTTAAAAATCGACCGCACTCCTCTGACGACCCGACAAAGGACTTTGATGATGGAAAGTTGTTATTTGGATAGTAATGAATGTATTCTGACCCAATATGAAGCGGCCCAACCCGAATCCTATTTTTGAGATCACTCCAAAATATTTAAAAATCGACCGCACTCCTCTGACGACCCGACAAAGGACTTTGATGATGGAAAGTTGTTATTTGGACAGTAATGAATGTATTCTGACCCAATATGAAGCGGTCCAACCCGAATCCTATTTTTGAGACCACTCCAAAATATATAAAAATCGACCGCACTCCTCTGACGACCCGACAAAGGACTTTGATGATGGAAAGTTGTTATTTGGACAGTAATGAATGTATTCTGACCCAATATGAAGCGGCCCAACCCGAATCCTATTTTTGAGATCACTCCAAAATATTTAAAAATCGACCGCACTCCTCTGACGACCCGACAAAGGACTTTGATGATGAAAAGTTGTTATTTGGACAGTAATGAATGTATTCTGACCCAATATGAAGCGGCCCAACCCGAATCCTATTTTTGAGATCACTCCAAAATATTTAAAAATCGACCGCACTCCTCTGACGACCCGACAAAGGACTTTGATGATGGAAAGTTGTTATTTGGATAGTAATGCATGTATTCTGACCTACTACAAATCGCGCCAACCCGAATACTATTTTTGAGATCACTCCAAAATATTTAAAATTCGACCGCACTCCTCTGACGACCCGACAAAGGACTTTGATGATGGAAAGTTGTTATTTGGATAGTAATGAATGTATTCTGACCTAATACAAATCGCGCCAACCCAAATCCTATTATTGAGATCACTCCAAAATATTTACAATTCGACCGCACTCCTCTGACGACCCGACAAAGGACTTTGATGATGGAAAGTTGTTATTTGGATAGTAATGCATGTATTCTGACCTACTACAAATCGCGCCAACCCGAATACTATTTTTGAGATCACTCCAAAATATTTAAAAATCGACCGCACTCCTCTGACGACCCGACAAAGGACTTTGATGATGGAAAGTTGTTATTTGGATAGTAATGAATGTATTCTGACCCAATATGAAGCGGCCCAACCCGAATCCTATTTTTGAGATCACTCCAAAATATTTAAAAATTGACCGCACTCCTCTGACGACCCGACAAAGGACTTTGATGCTGGAAAGTTGTTATTTGGACAGTAATGAATGAATTCTGACCCAATATGAGGCGGTCCAAACCGAATCCTATTTTTGAGACCACTCCAAAATATATAAAAATCGACCGCACTCCTCTGACGACCCGACAAAGGACTTTGATGATGGAAAGTTGTTATTTGGACAGTAATGAATGTATTCTGACCCAATATGAAGCGGCCCAACCCGAATCCTATTTTTGAGATCACTCCAAAATATTTAAAAATCGACCGCACTCCTCTGACGACCCGACAAAGAACTTTGATGATGGAAAGTTGTTATTTGGACAGTAATGAATGTATTCTGACCCAATATGAAGCGGCCCAACCCGAATCCTATTTTTGAGATCACTCCAAAATATTTAAAAATCCACCGCACTCCTCTGACGACCCGACAAAGGACTTCGATGATGGAAAGTTGTTATTTGGATAGTAATGAATGTATTCTGACCTACTACAAATCGCGCCAACCCGAATCCTATTTTTGAGATCACTCCAAAATATATAAAAATCGACCGCACTCTGACGACCCGACAAAGGACTTTGATGATGGAAAGTTGTTATTTGGACAGTAATGAATGTATTCTGACCCAATATGAAGCGGTCCAACCCGAATCCTATTTTTGAGACCACTCCAAAATATATAAAAATCGACCGCACTCCTCTGACGACCCGACAAAGGACTTTGATGATGGAAAGTTGTTATTTGGACAGTAATGAATGTATTCTGACCCAATATGAAGCGGCCCAACCCAAATCCTATTTTTGAGATCACTCCAAATTATTTAAAAATCGACCGCACTCCTCTGACGACCCGACAAAGGACTTTGATGATGGAAAGTTGTTGTTTGGATAGTAATGAATGTATTCTGACCTACTACAAATCGCGCCAACCCGAATCCTATTTTTGAGATCACTCCAAAATATTTAAAAATCGACCGCACTCCTCTGACGACCTGACAAAGGACTTTGATGATGGAAAGTTGTTATTTGGACAGTAATGAATGTATACTGACCCAATATGAAGCGGCCCAACCCGAATCCTATTTTTGAGATCACTCCAAAATATTTAAAAATCGACCGCACTCCTCTGACGACCCGACAAAGGACTTTGATGATGGAAAGTTGTTATTTGGACAGTAATGAATGTATTCTGACCCAATATGAAGCGGGCCAACCCGAATCCTATTTTTGAGATCACTCCAAAATATTTAAAAATCGACCGCACTCCTCTGACGACCTGACAAAGGACTTTGATGATGGAAAGTTGTTATTTGGACAGTAATGAATGTATTCTGACCCAATATGAAGCGGCCCAACCCGAATCCTATTTTTGAGATCACTCCAAAATATTTAAAAATCGACCGCACTCCTCTGACGACCCGACAAAGGACTTTGATGATGGAAAGTTGTTATTTGGACAGTAATGAATGTATTCTGACCCAATATGAAGCGGGCCAACCCGAATCCTATTTTTGAGATCACTCCAAAATATTTAAAAATCGACCGCACTCCTCTGACGACCCGACAAAGGACTTTGATGATGGAAAGTTGTTATTTGGATAGTAATGAATGTATTCTGACCCAATATGAAGCGGCCCAACCCGAATCCTATTTTTGAGATCACTCCAAAATATTTAAAAATCGACCGCACTCCTCTGACGACCCGACAAAGGACTTTGATGATGGAAAGTTGTTATTTGGACAGTAATGAATGTATTCTGACCCAATATGAAGCGGTCCAACCCGAATCCTATTTTTGAGACCACTCCAAAATATATAAAAATCGACCGCACTCCTCTGACGACCCGACAAAGGACTTTGATGATGGAAAGTTGTTATTTGGACAGTAATGAATGTATTCTGACCCAATATGAAGCGGCCCAACACGAATCCTATTTTTGAGATCACTCCAAAATATTTAAAAATCGACCGCACTCCTCTGACGACCCGACAAAGGACTTTGATGATGAAAAGTTGTTATTTGGACAGTAATGAATGTATTCTGACCCAATATGAAGCGGCCCAACCCGAATCCTATTTTTGAGATCACTCCAAAATATTTAAAAATCGACCGCACTCCTCTGACGACCCGACAAAGGACTTTGATGATGGAAAGTTGTTATTTGGATAGTAATGCATGTATTCTGACCTACTACAAATCGCGCCAACCCGAATACTATTTTTGAGATCACTCCAAAATATTTAAAATTCGACCGCACTCCTCTGACGACCCGACAACGGACTTTGATGATGGAAAGTTGTTATTTGGATAGTAATGAATGTATTCTGACCTAATACAAATCGCGCCAACCCAAATCCTATTATTGAGATCACTCCAAAATATTTAAACATCGACCGCACTCCTCTGACGACCCGACAAAGGACTTTGATGATGGAAAATTGTTATTTGGATAGTAATGAATGTATTCTGACCTACTACAAATCGCGCCAACCCGAATCCTATTTTTGAGATCACTGCAAAATATTCAAAAATCGACCGCACTCCTCTGACGACCCGACAAAGGACTTTGATGATGGAAAGTTGTTATTTGGATAGTTATGAATGTATTCTGACCTACTACAAATCGCGCCAACCCGAATCCTATTTTTGAGATCACTCCAAAATATTTACAATTCGACCGCACTCATCTGAGGACCCGACAAAGGACTTTGATGATGGAAAGTTGTTATTTGGACAGTAATGAATGTATTCTGACCCAATATGAAGCGGGCCAACTCGAATCCTATTTTTGAGACCACTCCAAAATATTTAACAATCGACCGCACTCCTCTGACGACCCGACAAAGGACTTTGATGATGGAAAGTTGTTATTTGGACAGTAATGAATGTATTCTGACCCAATATGAAGCGGCCCAACCCGAATCCTATTTTTGAGATCACTCCAAAATATTTAAAAATCGACCGCACTCCTCTGACGACCCGACAAAGGACTTTGATGATGGAAAGTTGTTATTTGGACAGTAATGAATGTATTCTGACCCAATATGAAGCGGCCCAACCCGAATCCTATTTTTGAGACCACTCCAAAATATATAAAAATCGACCGCACTCCTCTGATGACCCGACAAAGGACTTTGATGATGGAAAGTTGTTATTTGGACAGTAATGAATGTATTCTGACCCAATATGAAGCGGTCCAACCCGAATCCTATTTTTGAGACCACTCCAAAATATATAAAAATCGACCGCACTCCTCTGACGACCCGACAAAGGACTTTGATGATGGAAAGTTATTATTTGGACAGTAATGAATGTATTCTGATGCAATATGAAGCGGCCCAACCCGAAACCTAATTTTGAGATCACTCCAAAATATTTAAAAATCGACCGCACTCCTCTGACGGCCCGACAAAGGACTTTGATGATGGAAAGTTGTTATTTGGATAGTAATGAATGTATTCTGACCTACTACAAATCGCTCCAACCCGAATCCTATTTTTGAGACCACTCCAAAATATATAAAAATCGACCGCACTCCTCTGACGACCCGACAAAGGACTTTGATGATGGAAAGTTATTATTTGGACAGTAATGAATGTATTCTGACCCAATATGAAGCGGCCCAACCCGAATCCTATTTTAGAGATCACTCCAAAATATTTAAAAATCGACCGCACTCCTCTGACGACCCGACAAAGGACTTTGATGATGGAAAGTTGTTATTTGGATAGTAATGAATGTATTCTGACCTACTACAAATCGCGCCAACCCGAATCCTATTTTTGAGATCACTCCAAAATATATAAAAATCGACCGCACTCCTCTGACGACCCGAAAAAGGACTTTGATGATGGAAAGATATTAATTGGTCAGTAATGAATGTATTCTGACCCAATATGAAGCGGCCCAACCCGAATCCTATTTTTGAGATCACTCCAAAATATTTAAAAATCGCCCGCACTCCTCTGACGACCTGACAAAGGACTTTTATGATGGAAAGTTGTTATTTGGACAGTAATGAATGTATTCTGACCCAATATGAAGCGGCCCAACACGAATCCTATTTTTGAGATCACTCCAAAATATTTAAAAATCGACCGCACTCCTCTGACGACCCGACAAAGGACTTTGATGATGGAAAGTTGTTATTTGGACAGTAATGAATGTATTCTGACGCAATATGAAGCGGGCCAACCCGAATCCTATTTTTGAGATCACTCCAAAATATTTAAAAATCGACCGCACTCCTCTGACGACCCGACAAAGTACTTTGATGATGGAAAGTTGTTACTTGGGCAGTAATGAATGTATTCTGACCCAATATGAAGCGGCCCAACCCGAATCCTATTTTTGAGATCACTCCAAAATATTTAAAAATCGACCGCACTCCTCTGACGATCCGACAAAGAACTTTGATGATGGAAAATTGTTACTTGGACAGTAATGAATGTATTCTGACCCAATATGAAGCGGCCCAACCCGAATCCTATTTTTGAGATCACTCCAAAATATTTAAAAATCAACCTCACTCCTCTGACGACCCGACAAAGAACTTTGATGATGGAAAGTTGTTAGGTGGACAGTAATGAATGTATTCTGACCCAATATGAAGCGGCCCAACCCAAATCCAATTTTTGAGATCACTCCAAAATATTTAAAAATCGACCGCACTCCTCTGACGACCGACAAAGGACTTTGATGATGGAAAGTTGTTATTTGGACAGTAATGAATGTATTCTGACCCAATATGAAGCGGCCCAACCCAAATCCTATTTTTGAGATCACTCCAAAATATTTAAAAATCGACCGCACTCCTCTGACGACCCGACAAAGAACTTTGATGATGGAAAAATGTTATTTGGACAGTACTGAATGTATTCTGACCCAATATGAAGCGGCCCAACCCGAATCCTATTTTTGAGATCACTCCAAAATATTTAAAAATCGACCGCACTCCTCTGACGACCCGACAAAGAACTTTGATGATGGAAAGTTGTTATTTGGACAGTAATGAATGTATTCTGACCCAATATGAAGCGGCCCAACCCGAATCCTATTTTTGAGATCAATCCAAAATATTTAAAAATCGACCACACTCCTCTGACGACCCGACAAAGAACTCTGATGATGGAAAGTTGTTATTTGGATAGTTATGAATGTATTCTGACCCAATATGAAGCGGCCCTACCCGAATCCTATTTTTGAGATCACTCCAAAATATTTAAAAATCGACCGCACTCCTCTGACGACCCGACAAAGAACTTTGATGATGGAAAGTTGTTATTTGAACAGTAATGAATGTATTCTGACCCAATATGAAGCGGCCCAACCCTAATCCTATTTTTGAGATCACTTCAAAATCTTTAAAAATCGCACTCCTCTGACGACCCGACAAAGAACTTTGATGATGGAAAGTTGTTATTTGGACAATAATGAATGTATTCTGACCCAATATGAAGCGGCCCAACCCGAATCCTATTTTTGAGATCACTCCAAAATATTTAAAAATCGACCACACTCCTCTGACGACCCGACAAAGAACTTTGATGATGGAAAGTTGTTATTTGGACAGTAATGAATGTATTCTGACCCAATATGAAGCGGCCCAACCCGAATCCTATTTTTGAGATCACTCCAAAATATTTAAAAATCGACCACACTCCTCTGACGACCCGACAAAGAACTTTGATGATGGAAAGTTGTTATTTGGACAGTTATGAATGTATTCAGACCCAATATGAAGCGGCCCAACCCGAATCCTATTTTTGAGATCACTCCAAAATATTTAAAAATCGCCCGCACTCCTCTGACGACCTGACAAAGGACTTTGATAATGGAAAGTTGTTATTTGGACAGTAATGAATGTATTCTGACCCAATATGAAGCGGCCCAACACGAATCCTATTTTTGAGATCACTCCAAAATATTTAAAAATCGACCGCACTCCTCTGACGACCCGACAAAGGACTTTGATGATGGAAAGTTGTTATTTGGACAGTAATGAATGTATTCTGACCCAATATGAAGCGGCCCAACACGAATCCTATTTTTGAGATCACTCCAAAATATTTAAAAATCGACCGCACTCCTCTGACGACCCGACAAAGGACTTTGATGCTGGAAAGTTGTTATTTGGACAGTAATGAATGAATTCTGACCCAATATGAAGCGGTCCAAACCGAATCCTATTTTTGAGACCACTCCAAAATATATAAAAATCGACCGCACTCCTCTGACGACCCGACAAAGGACTTTGATGATGGAAAGTTGTTATTTGGACAGTAATGAATGTATTCTGACCCAATATGAAGCGGCCCAACCCGAATCCTATTTTTGAGATCACTCCAAAATATTTAAAAATCGACCGCACTCCTCTGACGACCCGACAAAGAACTTTGATGATGGAAAGTTGTTATTTGGACAGTAATGAATGTATTCTGACCCAATATGAAGCGGCCCAACCCGAATCCTATTTTTGAGATCACTCCAAAATATTTAAAAATCGCCCGCACTCCTCTGACGACCCGACAAAGGACTTTGATAATGGAAAGTTGTTATTTGGACAGTAATGAATGTATTCTGACGCAATATGAAGCGGGCCAACCCGAATCCTATTTTTGAGATCACTCCAAAATATTTAAAAATCGACCGCACTCCTCTGACGACCCGACAAAGGACTTTGATGATGGAAAGTTGTTATTTGGATAGTAATGAATGTATTCTGACCCAATATGAAGCGGCCCAACCCGAATCCTATTTTTGAGATCACTCCAAAATATTTAAAAATTGACCGCACTCCTCTGACGACCCGACAAAGGACTTTGATGCTGGAAAGTTGTTATTTGGACAGTAATGAATGAATTCTGACCCAATATGAAGCGGTCCAAACCGAATCCTATTTTTGAGACCACTCCAAAATATATAAAAATCGACCGCACTCCTCTGACGACCCGACAAAGGACTTTGATGATGGAAAGTTGTTATTTGGACAGTAATGAATGTATTCTGACCCAATATGAAGCGGCCCAACCCGAATCCTATTTTTGAGATCACTCCAAAATATCTAAAAATCGACCGCACTCCTCTGACGACCCGACAAAGAACTTTGATGATGGAAAGTTGTTATTTGGACAGTAATGAATGTATTCTGACCCAATATGAAGCGGCCCAACCCGAATCCTATTTTTGAGATCACTCCAAAATATTTAAAAATCCACCGCACTCCTCTGACGACCCGACAAAGGACTTCGATGATGGAAAGTTGTTATTTGGATAGTAATGAATGTATTCTGACCTACTACAAATCGCGCCAACCCGAATCCTATTTTTGAGATCACTCCAAAATATATAAAAATCGACCGCACTCTGACGACCCGACAAAGGACTTTGATGATGGAAAGTTGTTATTTGGACAGTAATGAATGTATTCTGACCCAATATGAAGCGGTCCAACCCGAATCCTATTTTTGAGACCACTCCAAAATATATAAAAATCGACCGCACTCCTCTGACGACCCGACAAAGGACTTTGATGATGGAAAGTTGTTATTTGGACAGTAATGAATGTATTCTGACCCAATATGAAGCGGCCCAACCCAAATCCTATTTTTGAGATCACTCCAAATTATTTAAAAATCGACCGCACTCCTCTGACGACCCGACAAAGGACTTTGATGATGGAAAGTTGTTGTTTGGATAGTAATGAATGTATTCCGACCTACTACAAATCGCGCCAACCCGAATCCTATTTTTGAGATCACTCCAAAATATTTAAAAATCGACCGCACTCCTCTGACGACCTGACAAAGGACTTTGATGATGGAAAGTTGTTATTTGGACAGTAATGAATGTATTCTGACCCAATATGAAGCGGCCCAACCCGAATCCTATTTTTGAGATCACTCCAAAATATTTAAAAATCGACCGCACTCCTCTGACGACCCGACAAAGGACTTTGATGATGGAAAGTTGTTATTTGGACAGTAATGAATGTATTCTGACCCAATATGAAGCGGGCCAACCCGAATCCTATTTTTGAGATCACTCCAAAATATTTAAAAATCGACCGCACTCCTCTGACGACCTGACAAAGGACTTTGATGATGGAAAGTTGTTATTTGGACAGTAATGAATGTATTCTGACCCAATATGAAGCGGCCCAACCCGAATCCTATTTTTGAGATCACTCCAAAATATTTAAAAATCGACCGCACTCCTCTGACGACCCGACAAAGGACTTTGATGATGAAAAGTTGTTATTTGGACAGTAATGAATGTATTCTGACCCAATATGAAGCGGGCCAACCCGAATCCTATTTTTGAGATCACTCCAAAATATTTAAAAATCGACCGCACTCCTCTGACGACCCGACAAAGGACTTTGATGATGGAAAGTTGTTATTTGGATAGTAATGAATGTATTCTGACCCAATATGAAGCGGCCCAACCCGAATCCTATTTTTGAGATCACTCCAAAATATTTAAAAATCGACCGCACTCCTCTGACGACCCGACAAAGGACTTTGATGATGGAAAGTTGTTATTTGGACAGTAATGAATGTATTCTGACCCAATATGAAGCGGTCCAACCCGAATCCTATTTTTGAGACCACTCCAAAATATATAAAAATCGACCGCACTCCTCTGACGACCCGACAAAGGACTTTGATGATGGAAAGTTGTTATTTGGACAGTAATGAATGTATTCTGACCCAATATGAAGCGGCCCAACCCGAATCCTATTTTTGAGATCACTCCAAAATATTTAAAAATCGACCGCACTCCTCTGACGACCCGACAAAGGACTTTGATGATGAAAAGTTGTTATTTGGACAGTAATTAATGTATTCTGACCCAATATGAAGCGGCCCAACCCGAATCCTATTTTTGAGATCACTCCAAAATATTTAAAAATCGACCGCACTCCTCTGACGACCCGACAAAGGACTTTGATGATGGAAAGTTGTTATTTGGATAGTAATGCATGTATTCTGACCTACTACAAATCGCGCCAACCCGAATACTATTTTTGAGATCACTCCAAAATATTTAAATTTCGACCGCACTCCTCTGACGACCCGACAAAGGACTTTGATGATGGAAAGTTGTTATTTGGATAGTAATGAATGTATTCTGACCTAATACAAATCGCGCCAACCCAAATCCTATTATTGAGATCACTCCAAAATATTTAAAATTCGACCGCACTCCTCTGACGACCCGACAAAGGACTTTGATGATGGAAAGTTGTTATTTGGATAGTAATGAATGTATTCTGACCTAATACAAATCGCGCCAACCCAAATCCTATTATTGAGATCACTCCAAAATATTTACAATTCGACCGCACTCCTCTGACGACCCGACAAAGGACTTTGATGATGGAAAGTTGTTATTTGGATAGTAATGCATGTATTCTGACCTACTACAAATCGCGCCGACCCGAATACTATTTTTGAGATCACTCCAAAATATTTAAAAATCGACCGCACTCCTCTGACGACCCGACAAAGGACTTTGATGATGGAAAGTTGTTATTTGGATAGTAATGAATGTATTCTGACCCAATATGAAGCGGCCCAACCCGAATCCTATTTTTGAGATCACTCCAAAATATTTAAAAATTGACCGCACTCCTCTGAAGACCCGACAAAGGACTTTGATGCTGGAAAGTTGTTATTTGGACAGTAATGAATGAATTCTGACCCAATATGAGGCGGTCCAAACCGAATCCTATTTTTGAGACCACTCCAAAATATATAAAAATCGACCGCACTCCTCTGACGACCCGACAAAGGACTTTGATGATGGAAAGTTGTTATTTGGACAGTAATGAATGTATTCTGACCCAATATGAAGCGGCCCAACCCGAATCCTATTTTTGAGATCACTCCAAAATATTTAAAAATCGACCGCACTCCTCTGACGACCCGACAAAGAACTTTGATGATGGAAAGTTGTTATTTGGACAGTAATGAATGTATTCTGACCCAATATGAAGCGGCCCAACCCGAATCCTATTTTTGAGATCACTCCAAAATATTTAAAAATCCACCGCACTCCTCTGACGACCCGACAAAGGACTTCGATGATGGAAAGTTGTTATTTGGATAGTAATGAATGTATTCTGACCTACTACAAATCGCGCCAACCCGAATCCTATTTTTGAGATCACTCCAAAATATATAAAAATCGACCGCACTCTGACGACCCGACAAAGGACTTTGATGATGGAAAGTTGTTATTTGGACAGTAATGAATGTATTCTGACCCAATATGAAGCGGTCCAACCCGAATCCTATTTTTGAGACCACTCCAAAATATATAAAAATCGACCGCACTCCTCTGACGACCCGACAAAGGACTTTGATGATGGAAAGTTGTTATTTGGACAGTAATGAATGTATTCTGACCCAATATGAAGCGGCCCAACCCAAATCCTATTTTTGAGATCAATCCAAATTATTTAAAAATCGACCGCACTCCTCTGACGACCCGACAAAGGACTTTGATGATGGAAAGTTGTTGTTTGGATAGTAATGAATGTATTCTGACCTACTACAAATCGCGCCAACCCGAATCCTATTTTTGAGATCACTCCAAAATATTTAAAAATCGACCGCACTCCTCTGACGACCTGACAAAGGACTTTGATGATGGAAAGTTGTTATTTGGACAGTAATGAATGTATACTGACCCAATATGAAGCGGCCCAACCCGAATCCTATTTTTGAGATCACTCCAAAATATTTAAAAATCGACCGCACTCCTCTGACGACCCGACAAAGGACTTTGATGATGGAAAGTTGTTATTTGGACAGTAATGAATGTATTCTGACCCAATATGAAGCGGGCCAACCCGAATCCTATTTTTGAGATCACTCCAAAATATTTAAAAATCGACCGCACTCCTCTGACGACCCGACAAAGGACTTTGATGATGGAAAGTTGTTATTTGGATAGTAATGAATGTATTCTGACCCAATATGAAGCGGCCCAACCCGAATCCTATTTTTGAGATCACTCCAAAATATTTAAAAATCGACCGCACTCCTCTGACGACCCGACAAAGGACTTTGATGATGGAAAGTTGTTATTTGGACAGTAATGAATGTATTCTGACCCAATATGAAGCGGCCCAACCCGAATCCTATTTTTGAGATCACTCCAAAATATTTAAAAATCGACCGCACTCCTCTGACGACCCGACAAAGGACTTTGATGATGGAAAGTTGTTATTTGGACAGTAATGAATGTATTCTGACCCAATATGAAGCGGGCCAACCCGAATCCTATTTTTGAGATCACTCCAAAATATTTAAAAATCGACCGCACTCCTCTGACGACCCGACAAAGGACTTTGATGATGGAAAGTTGTTATTTGGATAGTAATGAATGTATTCTGACCCAATATGAAGCGGCCCAACCCGAATCCTATTTTTGAGATCACTCCAAAATATTTAAAAATCGACCGCACTCCTCTGACGACCCGACAAAGGACTTTGATGATGGAAAGTTGTTATTTGGACAGTAATGAATGTATTCTGACCCAATATGAAGCGGTCCAACCCGAATCCTATTTTTGAGACCACTCCAAAATATATAAAAATCGACCGCACTCCTCTGACGACCCGACAAAGGACTTTGATGATGGAAAGTTGTTATTTGGACAGTAATGAATGTATTCTGACCCAATATGAAGCGGCCCAACCCGAATCCTATTTTTGAGATCACTCCAAAATATTTAAAAATCGACCGCACTCCTCTGACGACCCGACAAAGGACTTTGATGATGAAAAGTTGTTATTTGGACAGTAATGAATGTATTCTGACCCAATATGAAGCGGCCCAACCCGAATCCTATTTTTGAGATCACTCCAAAATATTTAAAAATCGACCGCACTCCTCTGACGACCCGACAAAGGACTTTGATGATGGAAAGTTGTTATTTGGATAGTAATGCATGTATTCTGACCTACTACAAATCGCGCCAACCCGAATACTATTTTTGAGATCACTCCAAAATATTTAAAATTCGACCGCACTCCTCTGACGACCCGACAACGGACTTTGATGATGGAAAGTTGTTATTTGGATAGTAATGAATGTATTCTGACCTAATACAAATCGCGCCAACCCAAATCCTATTATTGAGATCACTCCAAAATATTTAAACATCGACCGCACTCCTCTGACGACCCGACAAAGGACTTTGATGATGGAAAATTGTTATTTGGATAGTAATGAATGTATTCTGACCTACTACAAATCGCGCCAACCCGAATCCTATTTTTGAGATCACTGCAAAATATTCAAAAATCGACCGCACTCCTCTGACGACCCGACAAAGGACTTTGATGATGGAAAGTTGTTATTTGGATAGTTATGAATGTATTCTGACCTACTACAAATCGCGCCAACCCGAATCCTATTTTTGAGATCACTCCAAAATATTTACAATTCGACCGCACTCATCTGAGGACCCGACAAAGGACTTTGATGATGGAAAGTTGTTATTTGGACAGTAATGAATGTATTCTGACCCAATATGAAGCGGGCCAACTCGAATCCTATTTTTGAGACCACTCCAAAATATTTAACAATCGACCGCACTCCTCTGACGACCCGACAAAGGACTTTGATGATGGAAAGTTGTTATTTGGACAGTAATGAATGTATTCTGACCCAATATGAAGCGGCCCAACCCGAATCCTATTTTTGAGATCACTCCAAAATATTTAAAAATCGACCGCACTCCTCTGACGACCCGACAAAGGACTTTGATGATGGAAAGTTGTTATTTGGACAGTAATGAATGTATTCTGACCCAATATGAAGCGGCCCAACCCGAATCCTATTTTTGAGACCACTCCAAAATATATAAAAATCGACCGCACTCCTCTGATGACCCGACAAAGGACTTTGATGATGGAAAGTTGTTATTTGGACAGTAATGAATGTATTCTGACCCAATATGAAGCGGTCCAACCCGAATCCTATTTTTGAGACCACTCCAAAATATATAAAAATCGACCGCACTCCTCTGACGACCCGACAAAGGACTTTGATGATGGAAAGTTATTATTTGGACAGTAATGAATGTATTCTGATGCAATATGAAGCGGCCCAACCCGAAACCTAATTTTGAGATCACTCCAAAATATTTAAAAATCGACCGCACTCCTCTGACGGCCCGACAAAGGACTTTGATGATGGAAAGTTGTTATTTGGATGGTATTGAATGTATTCTGACCTACTACAAATCGCTCCAACCCGAATCCTATTTTTGAGACCACTCCAAAATATATAAAAATCGACCGCACTCCTCTGACGACCCGACAAAGGACTTTGATGATGGAAAGTTATTATTTGGACAGTAATGAATGTATTCTGACCCAATATGAAGCGGCCCAACCCGAATCCTATTTTAGAGATCACTCCAAAATATTTAAAAATCGACCGCACTCCTCTGACGACCCGACAAAGGACTTTGATGATGGAAAGTTGTTATTTGGATAGTAATGAATGTATTCTGACCTACTACAAATCGCGCCAACCCGAATCCTATTTTTGAGATCACTCCAAAATATATAAAAATCGACCGCACTCCTCTGACGACCCGAAAAAGGACTTTGATGATGGAAAGATATTAATTGGTCAGTAATGAATGTATTCTGACCCAATATGAAGCGGCCCAACCCGAATCCTATTTTTGAGATCACTCCAAAATATTTAAAAATCGCCCGCACTCCTCTGACGACCTGACAAAGGACTTTTATGATGGAAAGTTGTTATTTGGACAGTAATGAATGTATTCTGACCCAATATGAAGCGGCCCAACACGAATCCTATTTTTGAGATCACTCCAAAATATTTAAAAATCGACCGCACTCCTCTGACGACCCGACAAAGTACTTTGATGATGGAAAGTTGTTACTTGGGCAGTAATGAATGTATTCTGACCCAATATGAAGCGGCCCAACCCGAATCCTATTTTTGAGATCACTCCAAAATATTTAAAAATCGACCGCACTCCTCTGACGACCCGACAAAGAACTTTGATGATGGAAAATTGTTACTTGGACAGTAATGAATGTATTCTGACCCAATATGAAGCGGCCCAACACGAATCCTATTTTTGAGATCACTCCAAAATATTTAAAAATCAACCTCACTCCTCTGACGACCCGACAAAGAACTTTGATGATGGAAAGTTGTTAGGTGGACAGTAATGAATGTATTCTGACCCAATATGAAGCGGCCCAACCCAAATCCAATTTTTGAGATCACTCCAAAATATTTAAAAATCGACCGCACTCCTCTGACGACCGACAAAGGACTTTGATGATGGAAAGTTGTTATTTGGACAGTAATGAATGTATTCTGACCCAATATGAAGCGGCCCAACCCAAATCCTATTTTTGAGATCACTCCAAAATATTTAAAAATCGACCGCACTCCTCTGACGACCCGACAAAGAACTTTGATGATGGAAAAATGTTATTTGGACAGTACTGAATGTATTCTGACCCAATATGAAGCGGCCCAACCCGAATCCTATTTTTGAGATCACTCCAAAATATTTAAAAATCGACCGCACTCCTCTGACGACCCGACAAAGAACTTTGATGATGGAAAGTTGTTATTTGGACAGTAATGAATGTATTCTGACCCAATATGAAGCGGCCCAACCCGAATCCTATTTTTGAGATCAATCCAAAATATTTAAAAATCGACCACACTCCTCTGACGACCCGACAAAGAACTCTGATGATGGAAAGTTGTTATTTGGATAGTTATGAATGTATTCTGACCCAATATGAAGCGGCCCTACCCGAATCCTATTTTTGAGATCACTCCAAAATATTTAAAAATCGACCGCACTCCTCTGACGACCCGACAAAGAACTTTGATGATGGAAAGTTGTTATTTGAACAGTAATGAATGTATTCTGACCCAATATGAAGCGGCCCAACCCTAATCCTATTTTTGAGATCACTTCAAAATCTTTAAAAATCGCACTCCTCTGACGACCCGACAAAGAACTTTGATGATGGAAAGTTGTTATTTGGACAATAATGAATGTATTCTGACCCAATATGAAGCGGCCCAACCCGAATCCTATTTTTGAGATCACTCCAAAATATTTAAAAATCGACCACACTCCTCTGACGACCCGACAAAGAACTTTGATGATGGAAAGTTGTTATTTGGACAGTAATGAATGTATTCTGACCCAATATGAAGCGGCCCAACCCGAATCCTATTTTTGAGATCACTCCAAAATATTTAAAAATCGACCACACTCCTCTGACGACCCGACAAAGAACTTTGATGATGGAAAGTTGTTATTTGGACAGTTATGAATGTATTCTGACCCAATATGAAGCGGCCCAACCCGAATCCTATTTTTGAGATCACTCCAAAATATTTAAAAATCGCCCGCACTCCTCTGACGACCTGACAAAGGACTTTGATAATGGAAAGTTGTTATTTGGACAGTAATGAATGTATTCTGACCCAATATGAAGCGGCCCAACACGAATCCTATTTTTGAGATCACTCCAAAATATTTAAAAATCGACCGCACTCCTCTGACGACCCGACAAAGGACTTTGATGATGGAAAGTTGTTATTTGGACAGTAATGAATGTATTCTGACCCAATATGAAGCGGCCCAACACGAATCCTATTTTTGAGATCACTCCAAAATATTTAAAAATCGACCGCACTCCTCTGACGACCCGACAAAGGACTTTGATGATGGAAAGTTGTTATTTGGACAGTAATGAATGTATTCTGACCCAATATGAAGCGGCCCAACACGAATCCTATTTTTGAGATCACTCCAAAATATTTAAAAATCGACCGCACTCCTCTGACGACCCGACAAAGGACTTTGATGCTGGAAAGTTGTTATTTGGACAGTAATGAATGAATTCTGACCCAATATGAAGCGGTCCAAACCGAATCCTATTTTTGAGACCACTCCAAAATATATAAAAATCGACCGCACTCCTCTGACGACCCGACAAAGGACTTTGATGATGGAAAGTTGTTATTTGGACAGTAATGAATGTATTCTGACCCAATATGAAGCGGCCCAACCCGAATCCTATTTTTGAGATCACTCCAAAATATTTAAAAATCGACCGCACTCCTCTGACGACCCGACAAAGAACTTTGATGATGGAAAGTTGTTATTTGGACAGTAATGAATGTATTCTGACCCAATATGAAGCGGCCCAACCCGAATCCTATTTTTGAGATCACTCCAAAATATTTAAAAATCGCCCGCACTCCTCTGACGACCTGACAAAGGACTTTGATAATGGAAAGTTGTTATTTGGACAGTAATGAATGTATTCTGACCCAATATGAAGCGGCCCAACCCGAATCCTATTTTTGAGATCACTCCAAAATATTTAAAAATCGACCACACTCCTCTGACGACCCGACAAAGAACTTTGATGATGGAAAGTTGTTATTTGGACAGTTATGAATGTATTCTGACCCAATATGAAGCGGCCCAACCCGAATCCTATTTTTGAGATCACTCCAAAATATTTAAAAATCGCCCGCACTCCTCTGACGACCTGACAAAGGACTTTGATAATGGAAAGTTGTTATTTGGACAGTAATGAATGTATTCTGACCCAATATGAAGCGGCCCAACACGAATCCTATTTTTGAGATCACTCCAAAATATTTAAAAATCGACCGCACTCCTCTGACGACCCGACAAAGGACTTTGATGATGGAAAGTTGTTATTTGGACAGTAATGAATGTATTCTGACCCAATATGAAGCGGCCCAACACGAATCCTATTTTTGAGATCACTCCAAAATATTTAAAAATCGACCGCACTCCTCTGACGACCCGACAAAGGACTTTGATGCTGGAAAGTTGTTATTTGGACAGTAATGAATGAATTCTGACCCAATATGAAGCGGTCCAAACCGAATCCTATTTTTGAGACCACTCCAAAATATATAAAAATCGACCGCACTCCTCTGACGACCCGACAAAGGACTTTGATGATGGAAAGTTGTTATTTGGACAGTAATGAATGTATTCTGACCCAATATGAAGCGGCCCAACCCGAATCCTATTTTTGAGATCACTCCAAAATATTTAAAAATCGACCGCACTCCTCTGACGACCCGACAAAGAACTTTGATGATGGAAAGTTGTTATTTGGACAGTAATGAATGTATTCTGACCCAATATGAAGCGGCCCAACCCGAATCCTATTTTTGAGATCACTCCAAAATATTTAAAAATCGCCCGCACTCCTCTGACGACCTGACAAAGGACTTTGATAATGGAAAGTTGTTATTTGGACAGTAATGAATGTATTCTGACGCAATATGAAGCGGGCCAACCCGAATCCTATTTTTGAGATCACTCCAAAATATTTAAAAATCGACCGCACTCCTCTGACGACCCGACAAAGGACTTTGATGATGGAAAGTTGTTATTTGGATAGTAATGAATGTATTCTGACCCAATATGAAGCGGCCCAACCCGAATCCTATTTTTGAGATCACTCCAAAATATTTAAAAATTGACCGCACTCCTCTGACGACCCGACAAAGGACTTTGATGCTGGAAAGTTGTTATTTGGACAGTAATGAATGAATTCTGACCCAATATGAAGCGGTCCAAACCGAATCCTATTTTTGAGACCACTCCAAAATATATAAAAATCGACCGCACTCCTCTGACGACCCGACAAAGGACTTTGATGATGGAAAGTTGTTATTTGGACAGTAATGAATGTATTCTGACCCAATATGAAGCGGCCCAACCCGAATCCTATTTTTGAGATCACTCCAAAATATCTAAAAATCGACCGCACTCCTCTGACGACCCGACAAAGAACTTTGATGATGGAAAGTTGTTATTTGGACAGTAATGAATGTATTCTGACCCAATATGAAGCGGCCCAACCCGAATCCTATTTTTGAGATCACTCCAAAATATTTAAAAATCCACCGCACTCCTCTGACGACCCGACAAAGGACTTCGATGATGGAAAGTTGTTATTTGGATAGTAATGAATGTATTCTGACCTACTACAAATCGCGCCAACCCGAATCCTATTTTTGAGATCACTCCAAAATATATAAAAATCGACCGCACTCTGACGACCCGACAAAGGACTTTGATGATGGAAAGTTGTTATTTGGACAGTAATGAATGTATTCTGACCCAATATGAAGCGGTCCAACCCGAATCCTATTTTTGAGACCACTCCAAAATATATAAAAATCGACCGCACTCCTCTGACGACCCGACAAAGGACTTTGATGATGGAAAGTTGTTATTTGGACAGTAATGAATGTATTCTGACCCAATATGAAGCGGCCCAACCCAAATCCTATTTTTGAGATCACTCCAAATTATTTAAAAATCGACCGCACTCCTCTGACGACCCGACAAAGGACTTTGATGATGGAAAGTTGTTGTTTGGATAGTAATGAATGTATTCTGACCTACTACAAATCGCGCCAACCCGAATCCTATTTTTGAGATCACTCCAAAATATTTAAAAATCGACCGCACTCCTCTGACGACCTGACAAAGGACTTTGATGATGGAAAGTTGTTATTTGGACAGTAATGAATGTATTCTGACCCAATATGAAGCGGCCCAACCCGAATCCTATTTTTGAGATCACTCCAAAATATTTAAAAATCGACCGCACTCCTCTGACGACCCGACAAAGGACTTTGATGATGGAAAGTTGTTATTTGGACAGTAATGAATGTATTCTGACCCAATATGAAGCGGGCCAACCCGAATCCTATTTTTGAGATCACTCCAAAATATTTAAAAATCGACCGCACTCCTCTGACGACCTGACAAAGGACTTTGATGATGGAAAGTTGTTATTTGGACAGTAATGAATGTATTCTGACCCAATATGAAGCGGCCCAACCCGAATCCTATTTTTGAGATCACTCCAAAATATTTAAAAATCGACCGCACTCCTCTGACGACCCGACAAAGGACTTTGATGATGAAAAGTTGTTATTTGGACAGTAATGAATGTATTCTGACCCAATATGAAGCGGGCCAACCCGAATCCTATTTTTGAGATCACTCCAAAATATTTAAAAATCGACCGCACTCCTCTGACGACCCGACAAAGGACTTTGATGATGGAAAGTTGTTATTTGGATAGTAATGAATGTATTCTGACCCAATATGAAGCGGCCCAACCCGAATCCTATTTTTGAGATCACTCCAAAATATTTAAAAATCGACCGCACTCCTCTGACGACCCGACAAAGGACTTTGATGATGGAAAGTTGTTATTTGGACAGTAATGAATGTATTCTGACCCAATATGAAGCGGTCCAACCCGAATCCTATTTTTGAGACCACTCCAAAATATATAAAAATCGACCGCACTCCTCTGACGACCCGACAAAGGACTTTGATGATGGAAAGTTGTTATTTGGACAGTAATGAATGTATTCTGACCCAATATGAAGCGGCCCAACCCGAATCCTATTTTTGAGATCACTCCAAAATATTTAAAAATCGACCGCACTCCTCTGACGACCCGACAAAGGACTTTGATGATGAAAAGTTGTTATTTGGACAGTAATGAATGTATTCTGACCCAATATGAAGCGGCCCAACCCGAATCCTATTTTTGAGATCACTCCAAAATATTTAAAAATCGACCGCACTCCTCTGACGACCCGACAAAGGACTTTGATGATGGAAAGTTGTTATTTGGATAGTAATGCATGTATTCTGACCTACTACAAATCGCGCCAACCCGAATACTATTTTTGAGATCACTCCAAAATATTTAAATTTCGACCGCACTCCTCTGACGACCCGACAAAGGACTTTGATGATGGAAAGTTGTTATTTGGATAGTAATGAATGTATTCTGACCTAATACAAATCGCGCCAACCCAAATCCTATTATTGAGATCACTCCAAAATATTTAAACATCGACCGCACTCCTCTGACGACCCGACAAAGGACTTTGATGATGGAAAGTTGTTATTTGGATAGTAATGAATGTATTCTGACCTACTACAAATCGCGCCAACCCGAATCCTATTTTTGAGATCACTGCAAAATATTCAAAAATCGACCGCACTCCTCTGACGACCCGACAAAGGACTTTGATGATGGAAAGTTGTTATTTGGATAGTTATGAATGTATTCTGACCTACTACAAATCGCGCCAACCCGAATCCTATTTTTGAGATCACTCCAAAATATTTACAATTCGACCGCACTCATCTGAGGACCCGACAAAGGACTTTGATGATGGAAAGTTGTTATTTGGACAGTAATGAATGTATTCTGACCCAATATGGAGCGGCCCAACCCGAATCCTATTTTTGAGATCACTCCAAAATATTTAAAAATCGACCGCACTCCTCTGACGACCCGACAAAGGACTTTGATGATGGAAAGTTGTTATTTGGACAGTAATGAATGTATTCTGACCCAATATGAAGCGGGCCAACTCGAATCCTATTTTTGAGACCACTCCAAAATATTTAACAATCGACCGCACTCCTCTGACGACCCGACAAAGGACTTTGATGATGGAAAGTTGTTATTTGGACAGTAATGAATGTATTCTGACCCAATATGAAGCGGCCCAACCCGAATCCTATTTTTGAGATCACTCCAAAATATTTAAAAATCGACCGCACTCCTCTGACGACCCGACAAAGGACTTTGATGATGGAAAGTTGTTATTTGGACAGTAATGAATGTATTCTGACCCAATATGAAGCGGCCCAACCCGAATCCTATTTTTGAGACCACTCCAAAATATATAAAAATCGACCGCACTCCTCTGATGACCCGACAAAGGACTTTGATGATGGAAAGTTGTTATTTGGACAGTAATGAATGTATTCTGACCCAATATGAAGCGGTCCAACCCGAATCCTATTTTTGAGACCACTCCAAAATATATAAAAATCGACCGCACTCCTCTGACGACCCGACAAAGGACTTTGATGATGGAAAGTTATTATTTGGACAGTAATGAATGTATTCTAACGCAATATGAAGCGGCCCAACCCGAAACCTAATTTTGAGATCACTCCAAAATATTTAAAAATCGACCGCACTCCTCTGACGGCCCGACAAAGGACTTTGATGATGGAAAGTTGTTATTTGGATAGTAATGAATGTATTCTGACCTACTACAAATCGCTCCAACCCGAATCCTATTTTTGAGACCACTCCAAAATATATAAAAATCGACCGCACTCCTCTGACGACCCGACAAAGGACTTTGATGATGGAAAGTTATTATTTGGACAGTAATGAATGTATTCTGACGCAATATGAAGCGGCCCAACCCGACACCTAATTTTGAGATCACTCCAAAATATTTAAAAATCGACCGCACTCCTCTGACGGCCCGACAAAGGACTTTGATGATGGAAAGTTGTTATTTGGATAGTAATGAATGTATTCTGACCTACTACAAATCGCTCCAACCCGAATCCTATTTTTGAGATCACTCCAAAATATTTAAAAATCGACCGCACTCCTCTGACGACCCGACAAAGGACTTTGATGATGGAAAGTTGTTATTTGGACAGTAATGAATGTATTCTGACCCAATATGAAGCGGCCCAACCCGAATCCTATTTTTGAGATCACTCCAAATTATTTAAAAATCGACCGCACTCCTCTGACGACCCGAAAAAGGACTTTGATGATGGAAAGTTGTTGTTTGGATAGTAATGAATGTATTCTGACCTACTACAAATCGCGCCAACCCGAATCCTATTTTTGAGATCACTCCAAAATATATAGAAATCGACCGCACTCCTCTGACGACCCGACAAAGGACTTTGATGATAGAAAGTTGTTATTTGGACAGTAATGAATGTATTCTGACCCAATATGAAGCGGCCCAACCCGAATCCTATTCTTGAGATCACTCCAAAATATTTAAAAATCGACCGCACTCCTCTGACGACCTGACAAAGGACTTTTATGATGGAAAGTTGTTATTTGGACAGTAATGAATGTATTCTGACCCAATATGAAGCGGCCCAACACGAATCCTATTTTTGAGATCACTCCAAAATATTTAAAAATCGACCGCACTCCTCTGACGACCCGACAAAGGACTTTGATGATGGAAAGTTGTTATTTGGACAGTAATGAATGTATTCTGACGCAATATGAAGCGGGCCAACCCGAATCCTATTTTTGAGATCACTCCAAAATATTTAAAAATCGACCGCACTCCTCTGACGACCCGACAAAGTACTTTGATGATGGAAAGTTGTTACTTGGGCAGTAATGAATGTATTCTGACCCAATATGAAGCGGCCCAACCCGAATCCTATTTTTGAGATCACTCCAAAATATTTAAAAATCGACCGCACTCCTCTGACGACCCGACAAAGAACTTTGATGATGGAAAATTGTTACTTGGACAGTAATGAATGTATTCTGACCCAATATGAAGCGGCCCAACCCGAATCCTATTTTTGAGATCACTCCAAAATATTTAAAAATCAACCTCACTCCTCTGACGACCCGACAAAGAACTTTGATGATGGAAAGTTGTTAGGTGGACAGTAATGAATGTATTCTGACCCAATATGAAGCGGCCCAACCCAAATCCAATTTTTGAGATCACTCCAAAATATTTAAAAATCGACCGCACTCCTCTGACGACCGACAAAGGACTTTGATGATGGAAAGTTGTTATTTGGACAGTAATGAATGTATTCTGACCCAATATGAAGCGGCCCAACCCAAATCCTATTTTTGAGATCACTCCAAAATATTTAAAAATCGACCGCACTCCTCTGACGACCCGACAAAGAACTTTGATGATGGAAAAATGTTATTTGGACAGTACTGAATGTATTCTGACCCAATATGAAGCGGCCCAACCCGAATCCTATTTTTGAGATCACTCCAAAATATTTAAAAATCGACCGCACTCCTCTGACGACCCGACAAAGAACTTTGATGATGGAAAGTTGTTATTTGGACAGTAATGAATGTATTCTGACCCAATATGAAGCGGCCCAACCCGAATCCTATTTTTGAGATCAATCCAAAATATTTAAAAATCGACCACACTCCTCTGACGACCCGACAAAGAACTCTGATGATGGAAAGTTGTTATTTGGATAGTTATGAATGTATTCTGACCCAATATGAAGCGGCCCTACCCGAATCCTATTTTTGAGATCACTCCAAAATATTTAAAAATCGACCGCACTCCTCTGACGACCCGACAAAGAACTTTGATGATGGAAAGTTGTTATTTGAACAGTAATGAATGTATTCTGACCCAATATGAAGCGGCCCAACCCTAATCCTATTTTTGAGATCACTTCAAAATCTTTAAAAATCGCACTCCTCTGACGACCCGACAAAGAACTTTGATGATGGAAAGTTGTTATTTGGACAATAATGAATGTATTCTGACCCAATATGAAGCGGCCCAACCCGAATCCTATTTTTGAGATCACTCCAAAATATTTAAAAATCGACCACACTCCTCTGACGACCCGACAAAGAACTTTGATGATGGAAAGTTGTTATTTGGACAGTAATGAATGTATTCTGACCCAATATGAAGCGGCCCAACCCGAATCCTATTTTTGAGATCACTCCAAAATATTTAAAAATCGACCACACTCCTCTGACGACCCGACAAAGAACTTTGATGATGGAAAGTTGTTATTTGGACAGTTATGAATGTATTCTGACCCAATATGAAGCGGCCCAACCCGAATCCTATTTTTGAGATCACTCCAAAATATTTAAAAATCGCCCGCACTCCTCTGACGACCTGACAAAGGACTTTGATAATGGAAAGTTGTTATTTGGACAGTAATGAATGTATTCTGACCCAATATGAAGCGGCCCAACACGAATCCTATTTTTGAGATCACTCCAAAATATTTAAAAATCGACCGCACTCCTCTGACGACCCGACAAAGGACTTTGATGATGGAAAGTTGTTATTTGGACAGTAATGAATGTATTCTGACCCAATATGAAGCGGCCCAACACGAATCCTATTTTTGAGATCACTCCAAAATATTTAAAAATCGACCGCACTCCTCTGACGACCCGACAAAGGACTTTGATGCTGGAAAGTTGTTATTTGGACAGTAATGAATGAATTCTGACCCAATATGAAGCGGTCCAAACCGAATCCTATTTTTGAGACCACTCCAAAATATATAAAAATCGACCGCACTCCTCTGACGACCCGACAAAGGACTTTGATGATGGAAAGTTGTTATTTGGACAGTAATGAATGTATTCTGACCCAATATGAAGCGGCCCAACCCGAATCCTATTTTTGAGATCACTCCAAAATATTTAAAAATCGACCGCACTCCTCTGACGACCCGACAAAGAACTTTGATGATGGAAAGTTGTTATTTGGACAGTAATGAATGTATTCTGACCCAATATGAAGCGGCCCAACCCGAATCCTATTTTTGAGATCACTCCAAAATATTTAAAAATCGCCCGCACTCCTCTGACGACCTGACAAAGGACTTTGATAATGGAAAGTTGTTATTTGGACAGTAATGAATGTATTCTGACGCAATATGAAGCGGGCCAACCCGAATCCTATTTTTGAGATCACTCCAAAATATTTAAAAATCGACCGCACTCCTCTGACGACCCGACAAAGGACTTTGATGATGGAAAGTTGTTATTTGGATAGTAATGAATGTATTCTGACCCAATATGAAGCGGCCCAACCCGAATCCTATTTTTGAGATCACTCCAAAATATTTAAAAATTGACCGCACTCCTCTGACGACCCGACAAAGGACTTTGATGCTGGAAAGTTGTTATTTGGACAGTAATGAATGAATTCTGACCCAATATGAAGCGGTCCAAACCGAATCCTATTTTTGAGACCACTCCAAAATATATAAAAATCGACCGCACTCCTCTGACGACCCGACAAAGGACTTTGATGATGGAAAGTTGTTATTTGGACAGTAATGAATGTATTCTGACCCAATATGAAGCGGCCCAACCCGAATCCTATTTTTGAGATCACTCCAAAATATCTAAAAATCGACCGCACTCCTCTGACGACCCGACAAAGAACTTTGATGATGGAAAGTTGTTATTTGGACAGTAATGAATGTATTCTGACCCAATATGAAGCGGCCCAACCCGAATCCTATTTTTGAGATCACTCCAAAATATTTAAAAATCCACCGCACTCCTCTGACGACCCGACAAAGGACTTCGATGATGGAAAGTTGTTATTTGGATAGTAATGAATGTATTCTGACCTACTACAAATCGCGCCAACCCGAATCCTATTTTTGAGATCACTCCAAAATATATAAAAATCGACCGCACTCTGACGACCCGACAAAGGACTTTGATGATGGAAAGTTGTTATTTGGACAGTAATGAATGTATTCTGACCCAATATGAAGCGGTCCAACCCGAATCCTATTTTTGAGACCACTCCAAAATATATAAAAATCGACCGCACTCCTCTGACGACCCGACAAAGGACTTTGATGATGGAAAGTTGTTATTTGGACAGTAATGAATGTATTCTGACCCAATATGAAGCGGCCCAACCCAAATCCTATTTTTGAGATCACTCCAAATTATTTAAAAATCGACCGCACTCCTCTGACGACCCGACAAAGGACTTTGATGATGGAAAGTTGTTGTTTGGATAGTAATGAATGTATTCTGACCTACTACAAATCGCGCCAACCCGAATCCTATTTTTGAGATCACTCCAAAATATTTAAAAATCGACCGCACTCCTCTGACGACCTGACAAAGGACTTTGATGATGGAAAGTTGTTATTTGGACAGTAATGAATGTATTCTGACCCAATATGAAGCGGCCCAACCCGAATCCTATTTTTGAGATCACTCCAAAATATTTAAAAATCGACCGCACTCCTCTGACGACCCGACAAAGGACTTTGATGATGGAAAGTTGTTATTTGGACAGTAATGAATGTATTCTGACCCAATATGAAGCGGGCCAACCCGAATCCTATTTTTGAGATCACTCCAAAATATTTAAAAATCGACCGCACTCCTCTGACGACCTGACAAAGGACTTTGATGATGGAAAGTTGTTATTTGGACAGTAATGAATGTATTCTGACCCAATATGAAGCGGCCCAACCCGAATCCTATTTTTGAGATCACTCCAAAATATTTAAAAATCGACCGCACTCCTCTGACGACCCGACAAAGGACTTTGATGATGAAAAGTTGTTATTTGGACAGTAATGAATGTATTCTGACCCAATATGAAGCGGGCCAACCCGAATCCTATTTTTGAGATCACTCCAAAATATTTAAAAATCGACCGCACTCCTCTGACGACCCGACAAAGGACTTTGATGATGGAAAGTTGTTATTTGGATAGTAATGAATGTATTCTGACCCAATATGAAGCGGCCCAACCCGAATCCTATTTTTGAGATCACTCCAAAATATTTAAAAATCGACCGCACTCCTCTGACGACCCGACAAAGGACTTTGATGATGGAAAGTTGTTATTTGGACAGTAATGAATGTATTCTGACCCAATATGAAGCGGTCCAACCCGAATCCTATTTTTGAGACCACTCCAAAATATATAAAAATCGACCGCACTCCTCTGACGACCCGACAAAGGACTTTGATGATGGAAAGTTGTTATTTGGACAGTAATGAATGTATTCTGACCCAATATGAAGCGGCCCAACCCGAATCCTATTTTTGAGATCACTCCAAAATATTTAAAAATCGACCGCACTCCTCTGACGACCCGACAAAGGACTTTGATGATGAAAAGTTGTTATTTGGACAGTAATGAATGTATTCTGACCCAATATGAAGCGGCCCAACCCGAATCCTATTTTTGAGATCACTCCAAAATATTTAAAAATCGACCGCACTCCTCTGACGACCCGACAAAGGACTTTGATGATGGAAAGTTGTTATTTGGATAGTAATGCATGTATTCTGACCTACTACAAATCGCGCCAACCCGAATACTATTTTTGAGATCACTCCAAAATATTTAAATTTCGACCGCACTCCTCTGACGACCCGACAAAGGACTTTGATGATGGAAAGTTGTTATTTGGATAGTAATGAATGTATTCTGACCTAATACAAATCGCGCCAACCCAAATCCTATTATTGAGATCACTCCAAAATATTTAAACATCGACCGCACTCCTCTGACGACCCGACAAAGGACTTTGATGATGGAAAGTTGTTATTTGGATAGTAATGAATGTATTCTGACCTACTACAAATCGCGCCAACCCGAATCCTATTTTTGAGATCACTGCAAAATATTCAAAAATCGACCGCACTCCTCTGACGACCCGACAAAGGACTTTGATGATGGAAAGTTGTTATTTGGATAGTTATGAATGTATTCTGACCTACTACAAATCGCGCCAACCCGAATCCTATTTTTGAGATCACTCCAAAATATTTACAATTCGACCGCACTCATCTGAGGACCCGACAAAGGACTTTGATGATGGAAAGTTGTTATTTGGACAGTAATGAATGTATTCTGACCCAATATGGAGCGGCCCAACCCGAATCCTATTTTTGAGATCACTCCAAAATATTTAAAAATCGACCGCACTCCTCTGACGACCCGACAAAGGACTTTGATGATGGAAAGTTGTTATTTGGACAGTAATGAATGTATTCTGACCCAATATGAAGCGGGCCAACTCGAATCCTATTTTTGAGACCACTCCAAAATATTTAACAATCGACCGCACTCCTCTGACGACCCGACAAAGGACTTTGATGATGGAAAGTTGTTATTTGGACAGTAATGAATGTATTCTGACCCAATATGAAGCGGCCCAACCCGAATCCTATTTTTGAGATCACTCCAAAATATTTAAAAATCGACCGCACTCCTCTGACGACCCGACAAAGGACTTTGATGATGGAAAGTTGTTATTTGGACAGTAATGAATGTATTCTGACCCAATATGAAGCGGCCCAACCCGAATCCTATTTTTGAGACCACTCCAAAATATATAAAAATCGACCGCACTCCTCTGATGACCCGACAAAGGACTTTGATGATGGAAAGTTGTTATTTGGACAGTAATGAATGTATTCTGACCCAATATGAAGCGGTCCAACCCGAATCCTATTTTTGAGACCACTCCAAAATATATAAAAATCGACCGCACTCCTCTGACGACCCGACAAAGGACTTTGATGATGGAAAGTTATTATTTGGACAGTAATGAATGTATTCTGACGCAATATGAAGCGGCCCAACCCGAAACCTAATTTTGAGATCACTCCAAAATATTTAAAAATCGACCGCACTCCTCTGACGGCCCGACAAAGGACTTTGATGATGGAAAGTTGTTATTTGGATAGTAATGAATGTATTCTGACCTACTACAAATCGCTCCAACCCGAATCCTATTTTTGAGACCACTCCAAAATATATAAAAATCGACCGCACTCCTCTGACGACCCGACAAAGGACTTTGATGATGGAAAGTTATTATTTGGACAGTAATGAATGTATTCTGACGCAATATGAAGCGGCCCAACCCGAAACCTAATTTTGAGATCACTCCAAAATATTTAAAAATCGACCGCACTCCTCTGACGGCCCGACAAAGGACTTTGATGATGGAAAGTTGTTATTTGGATAGTAATGAATGTATTCTGACCTACTACAAATCGCTCCAACCCGAATCCTATTTTTGAGATCACTCCAAAATATTTAAAAATCGACCGCACTCCTCTGACGACCCGACAAAGGACTTTGATGATGGAAAGTTGTTATTTGGACAGTAATGAATGTATTCTGACCCAATATGAAGCGGCCCAACCCGAATCCTATTTTTGAGATCACTCCAAATTATTTAAAAATCGACCGCACTCCTCTGACGACCCGAAAAAGGACTTTGATGATGGAAAGTTGTTGTTTGGATAGTAATGAATGTATTCTGACCTACTACAAATCGCGCCAACCCGAATCCTATTTTTGAGATCACTCCAAAATATATAAAAATCGACCGCACTCCTCTGACGACCCGACAAAGGACTTTGATGATAGAAAGTTGTTATTTGGACAGTAATGAATGTATTCTGACCCAATATGAAGCGGCCCAACCCGAATCCTATTCTTGAGATCACTCCAAAATATTTAAAAATCGACCGCACTCCTCTGACGACCCGACAAAGGACTTTGATGATGAAAAGTTGTTATTTGGACAGTGATGAATGTATTCTGACCCAATATGAAGCGGCCCAACCCGAATCCTATTTTTGAGATCACTCCAAAATATTTAAAAATCGACCGCACTCCTCTGACGACCCGACAAAGGACTTTAATGATGGAAAGTTGTTATTTGGACAGTAATGAATGTATTCTGACCCAATATGAAGCGGGCCAACCCGAATCCTATTTTTGAGATCACTCCAAAATATTTAAAAATCGACCGCACTCCTCTGACGACCCGACAAAGGACTTTGATGATGGAAAGTTGTTATTTGGATAGTAATGCATGTATTCTGACCTACTACAAATCGCGCCAACCCGAATACTATTTTTGAGATCACTCCAAAATATTTAAAAATCGGCCGCACTCCTCTGACGAACCGACAAAGGACTCTGATGATGGAAAGTTGTTATTTAGATAGTAATGAATGTATTCTGACCTAATACAAATCGCGCCAACCCAAATCCTATTATTGAGATCACTCCAAAATATTTAAAAATCGACCGCACTCCTCTGACGACCCGACAAAGGACTTTGATGATGGAAAGTTGTTATTTGGACAGTAATGAATGTATTCTGACCCAATATGAAGCGGCCCAACCCAAATCCTATTTTTGAGATCACTCCAAAATATTTAAAAATCGACCGCACTCCTCTGACGACCCGACAAAGAACTTTGATGATGGAAAGTTGTTATTTGGACAGTAATGAATGTATTCTGACCCAATATGAAGCGGCCCAACCCGAATCCTATTTTTGAGATCACTCCAAAATATTTAAAAATCGACCGCACTCCTCTGACGACCCGACAAAGAACTTTGATGATGGAAAGTTGTTATTTGGACAGTAATGAATGTATTCTGACCCAATATGAAGCGGCCCAACCCGAATCCTATTTTAGAGATCACTCCAAAATATTTAAAAATCGACCGCACTCCTCTGACAACCCGACAAAGGACTTTGATGATAGAAAGTTGTTATTTGGACAGTAATGAATGTATTCTGACCCAATATGAAGCGGCCCAACCCGAATCCTTATTTTGAGACCACTCCAAAATATATAAAAATCGACCGCACTCCTCTGACTACCCGACAAAGGACTTTGATGATGGAAAGTTGTTATTTGGATAGTAATGAAAGTATTCTGACCCAATATGAAGCGGCCCAACCCGAATCCTATTTTTGAGATCACTCCAAAATATTTAAAAATCGACCGCACTCCTCTGACGACCCGACAAAGGACTTTGATGATGGAAAGTTGTTATTTGGATAGTAATGAATGTATTCTGACCCAATATGAAGCGGTCCAACCCGAATCCTATTTTTGAGACCACTCCAAAATATATAAAAATCGACCACACTCCTCTGACGACCCGACAAAGGACTTTGATGATGGAAAGTTGTTATTTGGACAGTAATGAATGTATTCTGACCCAATATGAAGCGGCCCAACCCGAAACCTATTTTTGAGATCACTCCAAAATATTTAAAAATCGACCGCACTCCTCTGACGACCCGACAAAGGACTTTGATGATGGAAAGTTGTTTTTTGGATAGTAATGAATGTATTCTGACCTACTACAAATCGCGCCAACCCGAATCCTATTTTTGAGATCACTCCAAAATATATAAAAATCGACCGCACTCCTCTGACGACCCGACAAGAGACTTTGATGATGGAAAGTTATTATTTGGACAGTAATGAATGTATTCTGACCCAATATGAAGCGGCCCAACCCGAATCCTACTTTTGAGATCACTCCAAAATATTTAAAAATCGACCGCACTCCTCTGACGACCCGACAAAGGACTTTGATGATGGAAAGTTGTTATTTGGACAGTAATGAATGTATTCTGACCCAATATGAAGCGGGCCAACCCGAATCCTATTTTTGAGATCACTCCAAAATATTTAAAAATCGACCGCACTCCTCTGACGACCCGACAAAGGACTTTGATGATGGAAAGTTGTTATTTGGATAGTAATGAATGTATTCTGACCCAATATGAAGCGGCCCAACCCGAATCCTATTTTTGAGATCACTCCAAAATATTTAAAAATCGACCGCACTCCTCTGACGACCCGACAAAGAACTTTGATGATGGAAAGTTGTTATTTGGACAGTAATGAATGTATTCTGACCCAATATGAAGCGGCCCAACCCGAATCCTATTTTTGAGATCACTCCAAAATATATAAAAATCGACCGCACTCCTCTGACGACCCGACAAAGGACTTTGATGATGGAAAGTTGTTATTTGGACAGTAATGAATGTATTCTGACCCAATATGAAGCGGTCCAACCCGAATCCTATTTTTGAGATCACTCCAAAATATTTAAAAATCGACCGCACTCCTCTGACGACCCGACAAAGGACTTTGATGATGAAAAGTTGTTATTTGGACAGTAATGAATGTATTCTGACCCAATATGAAGCGGCCCAACCCGAATCCTATTTTTGAGATCACTCCAAAATATTTAAAAATCGACCGCACTCCTCTGACCACCCGACAAAGGACTTTAATGATGGAAAGTTGTTATTTGGACAGTAATGAATGTATTCTGACCCAATATGAAGCGGGCCAACCCGAATCCTATTTTTGAGATCACTCCAAAATATTTAAAAATCGACCGCACTCCTCTGACGACCCGACAAAGGACTTTGATGATGGAAAGTTGTTTTTTGGATAGTAATGAATGTATTCTGACCTACTACAAATCGCGCCAACCCGAATCCTATTTTTGAGATCACTCCAAAATATATAAAAATCGACCGCACTCCTATGACGACCCGACAAAGGACTTTGATGATGGAAAGTTATTATTTGGACAGTAATGAATGTATTCTGACCCAATATGAAGCGGCCCAACCCGAATCCTATTTTTGAGATCACTCCAATATATTTAAAAATCGACCGCACTCCTCTGACGACCCGACAAAGGACTTTGATGATGGAAAGTTGTTATTTGGACAGTAATGAATGTATTCTGACCCAATATGAAGCGGTCCAACCCGAATCCTATTTTTGAGATCACTCCAAAATATTTAAAAATCGACCGCACTCCTCTGACGACCCGACAAAGGACTTTGATGATGGAAAGTTGTTATTTGGATAGTAATGAATGTATTCTGACCCAATATGAAGCGGCCCAACCCGAATCCTATTTTTGAGATCACTCCAAAATATTTAAAAATCGACCGCACTCCTCTGACGACCCGACAAAGAACTTTGATGATGGAAAGTTGTTATTTGGACAGTAATGAATGTATTCTGACCCAATATGAAGCGGCCCAACCCGAATCCTATTTTTGAGATCACTCCAAAATATATAAAAATCGACCGCACTCCTCTGACGACCCGACAAAGGACTTTGATGATGGAAAGTTGTTATTTGGACAGTAATGAATGTATTCTGACCCAATATGAAGCGGTCCAACCCGAATCCTATTTTTGAGATCACTCCAAAATATTTAAAAATCGACCGCACTCCTCTGACGACCCGACAAAGAACTTTGATGATGGAAAGTTGTTATTTGGACAGTAATGAATGTATTCTGACCCAATATGAAGCGGCCCAACCCGAATCCCATTTTTGAGATCACTTCAAATTATTCATACTTCGACCGCACCCCTCTGACGACTCGGCAATGACCTTCGATGATGAAAAGTTGTTATTTGGACAAAAACTAATGTATTCTGACCCACCACGAACCGCGCCAACTCGAATCCCATTTTTGAGAATACTTCAAATTATTCATACTTCGACCGCACCCCTCTGACGACTCGGCAATGACCTTCGATGATGAAAAGTTGTTATTTGGACAAAAACTAATGTATTCTGACCCACTACAAACCGTGCCAACTCGAATCTTCTTTTTGAGATCACTCCAAAATATTTAAAAATCGACCGCACTCCTCTGACGACCCGACAAAGAACTTTGATGATGGAAAGTTGTTATTTGGACAGTAATGAATGTATTCTGACCCAATATGAAGCGGCCCAACCCGAATCCTATTTTTGAGATCACTCCAAAATATTTAAAAATCGACCGCACTCCTCTGACGACCCGGCAATGACCTTCGATGATGAAAAGTTGTTATGTGGACAGGAACGAATGTAGTTTGACCCACCACCATAAATAAAAAATGAGATTATTTGGTCTATTTATTGAAAAATATAGTATTGCTCAATATATTTGAATTACTATATACTGTGTGGTTTTATGTTTAAAATAAAATGTTTTACCATGGGGTAAGATGTCTTTTCTTTCCTATTCCTCGCATGCAGAAGAAAAATTGAAACTTCCGTTCCTAGTTGAACAAACAGCTATTTCAATACACTGACGCAGCCACAGTGATTTGCGAATCAACAAATAACCTAGGAATTATAATTGTCAGCAAATTTTCAAGAAGTATCTTGGCCTTCTCAATACAATTCTGAATCTGAATCATCAGCAACTCCGAATATTTGATTACCTTCTTTCTATAAAACCAGTTCACTTTCACATAGTTTTCAGATGACAATTTTAATGGAAGATTGATTGGAAGGCAAATTCCAGTATAATTAAAATTGCCCACTACATCTTCTGATTCATCACCGTTAGAGTATTTACGTAGGGGTATTTGAGATCCTAAGTTTGCATCTATTGTAAGTAGATGCATACCTATGTCGTGCAGGTTGCATAAATCTCCAAAGGTTTGATTGCATTTGGCACCAGGGTCCCCTCTGGAAGCTTTCATCTTATAGCTAGCGACCTCCCCCCAGTTGTGTTCTTGCTATATAGCTCTTTCACAGACATCCACGTGGTAGTTCATTGAGTTCCATCCTACACTCTACCAACAAATGCTGGTGTTCCACAAAGATCCATTCCAGCATCAACACTGTTCCTTCTTAGAATGAAGTCCACTAACTTGGTAGTTATTAATAAGAACAGTGGCCTCGGTATCTTTGTTTCAGTTCGACATTCTGGAATATATCCCAGCACTCTGTAGTAATTATCAACATTAAAAGTGTGGTTAAATACCGAGCAATCAGTCACTGTCACTGTCATTACCTGCAAAGCCCGATACGTTCCACTGATAAAACTACCTCAGCTCATTTCACCAGAATTTCATCAAGCGAATGCTACAGAGCATCCACGAGAGCTTTCACACAACGAAATCATTGACGTAAGTATGCCAAAGAAGAGACTAGGCAACCATTCGAAGAAAGACTATGCAAAAAAGTGACCCTCCTATAAACAAGAAGAACGTTTTTTCAAATTTCGTGTACCAGACCAACTACAGGTTCAGGAAAGGCTTCAAATCGGGCTCGTTCGTAGACAGCAAGAGCAGCACCCACAAACCCATCCAAGATATGAGTACCCAAACAAATTTCTGTTCGTCCACCACGGTAAATCTAAGCGTAACTCCTAGGAAAGTAGATATTTTTAGAGAAAGCTGTACCCAAACCAGCAAGACGGTGATCACTCAGGATCACAGAGACTGCGGCACCGACCGGCTGTCCATGGACAGTTTGAGCCCGAGGTATATTGGTAGAAGGCAGTGTGCGGCAGGTGATACTCTGGAGGCAGAAAAACAACCGCCAAAGGATACGGATGTGCCGTTCCAGAGAAAAAAAGACGTTATGCGATACATCAACCAGGTACATCTCTTAAATATTCTCAGTTCGTGTTCAAAAGATCTTTTTGTATCGTACAGTCAGTGCATGAAAACTCTTTTTACTTCACAGTACGAAGACTCCCCAAAGAACAAGCAGTTTCATAATTTCCATGAGCATGGGTTGCAGGCTGGAAATGCCCTCACCAAAGTTTATTTGGAGAAGAATCGTAGCAAGATTAGAACAGTCGTCACAGGTAATTAAAAGCTCATCAAGTTTTCTCAGGTGTGTCATGGTTTCAACAACTGAACATTATTATACAGGGCTTTTCACGATGAGCGTTAATTAGACGTTTCTGGCAAACCAGACAACGGATCAACCTGAAAATTTGACAGTATGCATAAGGAAAAGTGACACTTTTCACCCGAGTTGAACAAAAAGCTTGTTTGTTTTACCTCAAGCCTCCGTTATAGGGACATATTAAAAAAATCCCAATCTAAATCACCTGGAGTATAATCTGAACACCCTGTATATTTTTAAATAACCGGGTCTACAAATGAGCTGTTGGCTTCTATGATTGAATTCTCTGTTCTATAGCCACACTGGAGGGTCTATTTATTAAAAAAAATAAGATTCAAAAGTCAGGCAATGTTCATCGGCACTCTTGAATGATACAACAGGATTCAATCAACATGTTTCACAGATTGTTAAAACCTTAATGATAAAACAATGTTGAATCTTTGTATAAATTGACCCTGATTTTTCTATAAAAGTTCCTTTTTCTCATAGAATTCACATAACCTCTCTTGAAAATTATTTTTTCCATTCTTGCTATCATAAATTGTTTTTTTTATACAGGGCTTTTCACGATGAGCGTTAATTAGACGTTTCTGGCAAACCAGACAACGGATCAACCTGAAAATTTGACAGTATGCATAAATGAACATGATCTACACGCCTAAAATATTTTAGACGATGCGGCGTTGCCGCTTCTACTGTAAAGTAGCGGTTACTTTGATTTTTCAAATGGAACACCCTGTATATAATATCATATTATGATTTCTTATCACTTCGTCAACAACTTCATATAGTATCTCCCTATACCTATCTCTTACCGTTTAAGAGATATAAATTAATTTTGATTTTTTTTTTACCAAACATGTACTTTTATAAACGCTGATAATCTTGAACTCTCTGGTACTAAGACGATCAAATTCGAAAATAAGTGATGAATGCAAGTAAACAACGTCAGTTTCTGTTTGAAACAGTTTATCTCGAAAACGGTTCGAAATCGAAATAGGATTATCTGAACAAAGTCAATGTAAAATTGGATGTAGAGATCAAAAATGTGGAAAAATACAGGGTGTTCCATTTGAAAAAATTGACTTCCACTAATTTTTTCATGTGAACAAAGTATCCGCATTTCCTAACGACCCTGTATGAGGCAAAAAAAATATGGTTCCGAAGTGAGGATCCTTATGGGATCACTTCACTCCATTCCGAATTTGATCGTCTTAGTACCAGAGAGTTCAAGATTATCAGCGTTTATAAAAGTACATGTTTGGTAAAAAAAAAAATCAAAATTAATTTATATCTCTTAAACGGTAAGAGATAGGTATAGGGAGATACTATATGAAGTTGTTGACGAAGTGATAAGAAATCATAATATGATATTATATACAGGGTGTTCCATTTGAAAAATCAAAGTAACCGCTACTTTACAGTAGAAGCGGCAACGCCGCATCGTCTAAAATATTTTAGGCGTGTAGATCATGTTCATTTATGCATACTGTCAAATTTTCAGGTTGATCCGTTGTCTGGTTTGCCAGAAACGTCTAATTAACGCTCATCGTGAAAAGCCCGGTATAACGATAGTAAGGCAACAATGTTCGTACGAGCACACTAGTACAAAAATCGTCACTAGATGGCGCTGCTGAGCGGCAGAGTTACAAGTTGCAGTTGAGAGTGTTGCTTGCGTTTTAAGCACTTTTACGGATGTTCAACATGCGTTTAAAGCATTTGTGCGAGATTTTCAAGCGTTGGTGCGTGCTTTTCAAGCATTTGTAAGGGAAATTTGTTGTAATCCACACAGCAGTGGTATGATCTTATAGTTCGTATGCTGTCTTAGAGCAGACAAAAAAAGCCGAGCTAAACTGTCGAAACTCAAGATACTAGTTTGCTTCTCTATTATGGGGGCTATGACTTATGAGGAGCAACCATGGAAACCCTATCAAACATTTCTCTACACAGCATTAGCAAATTCTGTCCAATGGTAAAGGCGCTAACACGAGTACATCCTTAAGAAAATTGCAACAAAACGCAAAGGTTCACTCTACACACCCTTGCAGGTCAAATCGGATCCTTGCGGAACACCCAACTAGCTGTCAATTTTCTCTAGATCTACGGAAACATGTAGATGTTTATCTCTTTTCAAAAATGAAAATTTTCGAAAAAAAGGTCGACTTGAAATTACAGAGGTTTCGTTAAAAGCCTACCAAATCCCTATTTAACTCGGGATCGATTTCAAATTCGGTGAACTTATACAAAAAATGTTGAATTTCACAAATATGAGATTCAAAAAAATTAAAAAGTTATTGGAGGAAAATTACAATTATCAACTCAGGGTGAACTTTTCAACTCGAAAACGGTTTGAGATAGAGCAATACTGCGAACGTCAATCGATTCAGAATGATGTACTTAGTATATTCTGAGAATTTTAAGCCGATCATCTGCAAAAAAATAATATTACTCGCCCTTAAAAATCATGAAAAGTATAAAATCATCAGATTTACTTGAAATTCGCACTATATACACAAAATTTCATGCTGATTCCGAAAGTATATGATATGATGTACTATAAAGAAGCGATAAAACGTTAAAAAAATCTCGAACGATCGAATTTTCGAATAAAAATATTTTTTTATTCTTCGAAAAGTCTCTTCAAACGTATCTCAACGAGCTGATGTCGAATAAAGTCTCAGAAATTAAATTCGACAAAGGATTAACGAAATGAGGGCAAGTTTTTCGTCGGAATCGAAAATATTGTCATCATTTCGTTAATCCTTAACCGAATTCAATTTTTTGACGGAAGTTTCTTATTTTTCAAAAGAGAAATTAAGAATTCTCGAAAAAAGGTTCAACTCGAAATAGAAGAGATTGTAAAAAGCCTACCAAATCTCTAATTGACTCGGATTCGATTTCAAATTCGGTGGGGAAATACAAAAAATGGTTAAATTTTACGAACATGTCATTGGACACTATATTGTTGTTGTTGAAGTTGTTATTTCCGTCAACCGGCTGCACCCTTTCGAGCTAGGGAAGACGCAGACCTTACGTTTCAACGTGTGATGCTATGCACGAGACCAGAGAACATGCTAGAAATCGAACCCACGCCTCTGTGATTGGAAAGCAAGCGCTCTACCATCATGACCACCAAGGCCCATGATATATATGCTATTCGCTTGTCTAACTCGACATGAGGAACAGATATATGAGGTCCCGAAGGTTATGAAATCAGTTTTTTTCAACTGGTTTTGGTCCGGGCACTATTAGCCATCAGCCATGTCGCTGAGACTCTTAACTGAAGATTGAAAAACCGGCCCTAAAGGCCGATTCAGGTTCATGCCCACCACCATCTTGGAATCAACATGTTTCGTGACTTAGACACGTGACAGATGACAGATTATGACCGCGCTCGTTTGCTTGTGACGTCCCTTGATGAACCCTCGAGTTCAATTCAAATTTCCCGCCAATATGGCGGCCATATTGGATAGAAATCAGCTTATCTCATCTACTCTTGGAATTGTCGACTAGAAAAACTCGGGAAATAGATACCAACCACCCTCATTCTTCTGATAAAAATTAAAGTTCTAATTGATTTTTCGATGCAGATAACATGTCCGACCTCGCAAGAAACGCCATCTCCGAGAGGCAGCCGAGCACCAACTTAAAGAGCCAGTCGTACGTCCTAGAAAAAATGTCCCCCAGGCTCAAGAAGAGCCCGGTGCCAATGGTGCGATTCAAAGTGAAGCAAACCACGCATCAGCAAATCCACGACAGAACGAAACCGATGAACTACTTCCTTCAACCCTCGACGAACATCCTCTCGCCGAGCATGGGGGACGAAGCGACCTCTAGGAAAAACACCTCCTTCATGTCTCCGACAATATCCAGCGAGAGCAAGGACCAGAGCATCGAGATAAACTCCATCCAGAAGCTCATCGCACCCACGAAGAAGGGGCGATCGCCCAGTCCTAAGACGTACTGTCTGTCGAACGAGTCGAAAAAAGTGCCGTACATCGACAAGAGCGAGGCCACCATCTTGATGGACCGCAAAGTCGGAGACGACGAGGACATAGCGAAGCTGAGTTTGAAGTCCTCTTGTAACGTAGGTTCACACGATCTGGAAGCGTGGGGGGATGTCAAGTGTAGTAGATAAACAAAACCAGTACGGCCACCAAAAATCTGGCTCTTCACCTTCAGAATTTTTGTCGCCGTATTGGTTTTGTTTATCTACTAGGTGAATCATTCGGCATCACGGATAAAAAATATGTTGGGTACAACGTATTCCGAAATGACAGCAAAAGTGAATGAAAAATGAAGCTGCGCGTCACCTACGTTTTAAAGTATAATGCAATAAATATAAGTTCTATACAATCGCTATAATCTATAGTTTCTATTCTTGAATTGTCGAAAAGTCTGGTGTCCTCCACGTTTCCCATGTATTCTTTCGAATTTTAATTCAGTGATTTACAGGAGATATCTTCGACAGCTTCCACTATATCGACGGAATCAGCTTTGTCACAAGCCATCAACAAACTTCGGGATCCCGACTGGTAAGATCAAAGTTTTCATTGTTACACTTATAAATGCTGAAAGAAGCAATAGAACGGTCTAAAAGCACGCTATGTTCTACTATAACAGTAACACTATGGGCTCCCATAAAGTTTACCAAAAGCTGGGCGTATTATCTCTCTCCTCCAATTCCTTCTATTCCCCCCCACCAATGCCAGTACAAGAACGTCCACCGAATCATCCTAGTCTGCGGACCGGACTTGCGAGATCGGGTTCGGTGACGGGCAGAATTCATGAATGCAGTCAGCAAACTCATTATCATTGATGGGCTCTGCAGAGTTCTGGAAGATTCCATCGAAGCATTCAGTAAGGCAAATACCCCCTTGGAGAAACTCACGGCAGTCGTGAATATCTTGGGAAACGCAGAGATGTAGAACCTTCAATGCGTAGACCTTATGTTCATCTCAGAAACCAAACTGTGACAAAAACATCAACTGAACCTGACAGGATTTACTACCATCAGAGCAGATCGCCGGAGGCCTTTCACCAAGATGTTAACGCAGTCATGACTGCTGGATATGGTAAAGGCCTTGGATAACAAGATGCTACTGGCAGGCATGCCTGCCTTTAAACTCACTGAGATTAATCGATTCCTATTTAACAGGACGATCCTTTTCGGTAAGGTGTCCCACAGGGCTCGTGCTGGTCTTCCTACTCGTGTTCTCTAAATACGCATGATTTTCCACGGACCGATAGAGTGAATGCGGCGATGATACCGCCTTATACGCGCATTCATTCTCCAGCGTGGTCGCTTCAACGCAGATCTAAATACATAAGGGATAGTACGGAAATATTTACGGACCTGCCCACTGAGACGGTGGGGGCTGGCTCAAGTGTCTACCTTTCGGTGGATTAGGGGTCGGCTTGGCGTTGAAACCGAGGGATGGACTAGCGAAGCCTATCTCCCGGTATACAACTGGCTGTCCTGATCTTCGTCCTCCCAGTACGGTGCCGTAAAGGCCGAAGAAATAAATTTTATATTTAGTGAATAGATAGGGACAAATGAAATAGGCACCATATTTCAACGAAATGAAATATTTGAATTTGAAAAACTCAGTTTTTGTGACATCGATTGTTAGTTTGAAACAGAGGGTTTCCCACGTTTTATTGGGCCTTAGCTACATCAGTCATATGGCAATTATTATGGATTGCTGTGGCGCTCCATGGCAATTTGGTCATTTTTGGTGAACATATTGTCGTTGAATGTAATCTAATCTCAACCCGGAATCAGTATTTTCTCAGTGAAGATAAATAAACTCGTACAAACGAGATACAAAGTCAACATCAGTAGGATGACCGTCTTCAAAAGAATCAAAGAGAACATCGCAGTGCGTACAATATGATATATCCGTTACGGGCGAATTTAGAGAAAATCGTTTAGCAAAGTTTGATTATTAGTATCCCGTTTTTCTGAAAGCTTTGTTTTAAGGAACACTTCACTGCGTGGACTGGCGGAAGTAGTCGAGATTGCCCGACTATTGGATTCGGACGTGATCTACCCCCACATGACCACCATCAACCAGAGACTGATAGAACTGATCAAGAGCCCACGATCGCATGTCAGCAGAACGTCGTGTCAAGCTATTGGTCATCTCTTCGAGTACGTGAAAGATACCAGGAGGCCAGTGAGTATTTTTCTAACTAGTTATAGAAAAGGGTTTTTTCTGGCCAATTTGGGTGATAAAAGAGTCGCTTTATCGTACTAGCGTCAACAGTATTCCATTCTATTAGAACTACAAATAAACTAGTCGTAGAAAAAGTAGTGTATGTAATTCTTATATCTTGCTAATCATCATTGCATAATATACTGTCGAATTTGTTTTTTCAGGAATTCGATGAGCTCGTCGACTCGTTGCTCTTCAAATGCGCAGACTCGAACAAGTTCATCCGCCACGACGCTAATCTGGCGCTCGACTGCATGGTCACCCACATTCCCACCTTCCACTCCGTCAGAGCGATCTGTACCAAAGGACCGGACCACAAAAACCCCCTAGTTAGGGTAGCCGCCGCCAGATTACTGGTGTGCGCCATAGTCATAGCGGGCGCTCCGAACGTTCTTCACCCCCAGAACAACGAGTTCACCAGGAGAAGGATAATCATGAATATGACGAAGTTTATGAACGACCGGGATGCGGAAGTCAGGTGAGAAAGAGAGATGCTGTGTGGAAATGACTAATTTATTTATTTCCACAAGCTTAATTCTGTCCCATTTATTTTACTCTGACTGTGTTATATTTTTATCCACATAAAAATCCTTTACAACAGATCGCGGGCCTTCTAGACAAAACGAGAGAGGCCGCCCTATTTTGAATAGCCTCGATCGCGCGACTCTCATGGTGACGTCACATATTCCATTGAGCGGCAGACGCAGACAGGTCCGGCTCTAGCAATTGTTACGTGCAAGAGCCGGACCTGCATTCATAAAGTTAAACTGACCACTTTAGCTGCCAAATTGTCACTTATAATAATTGTACGAGAGTATTTTATCTGGTAAATTTGGGTTGTCCCGTTTTTTGACTTGTAAGTTTTTGTTCCGAAAATATTCACTAGTGAATGGATATCGATTTTATTTATTTTGTTTTCTTTTATCTTCCATACTCTCAGAGTTTTGTTGAAGTCGTTCTTTCACGCTCGCCGAGTTTTCTAGAAGTTTATCTTGCAAAGATTTGGTAGATTCGTCGAGTTTATTCATTCATTCCAGAAATTCCGAATCAAATGGTTACGGGGTCTTCTCCTTCTTGAACCAATTCTTCCGAGAGTATTTTCTGGAAATAGCCTTCTTACCCCTCGTTTCTAATTCACATTCCTCCAGCTCCAGCTTTAATTCAGCGACCTTCGAATCGACCAAGCAAACTTTCCTTGACGCTTCGTCTTTTATTGCCTTTGACCAAGATATCGCCTGAAAAAGGTGTATTATTTTTTTTTGTAACACGGAGACTGTCACCGTCGAACTAACCTCCGTTTTGTTCTAGAAAGTACGGCGAAAGAGTGTACAAGATGCTGTGCAAGGACCGAATATTCGACTTGTACCTGAACAGATATCTCGAAAGGGACGTGATAAGCAAAATGAAGAAACTGATCAGAACGGATAACGGGCGAAAATTTTGACTTTACTTAGAGTAGTGCACTTTTCTATTTATTAATTATACCTACCTAGATTTTGTGGCTCAATAAAAATAAACTTTCATATTTGTAAAACACATTTATTCTGATATATTTTGGCCTTTGACACTTCCACATCAATTGTTTATAAATGCGCTCGATATAGATTGACAGATTAACGATGTCGTAGGAATTAGGTAAACAAAAGAAGCCATATTACAGGAGTATTGTTGGATGACGCTGCAATTCACAAAATCAAATCTACACCTTGTCGAAGCCTCTGAGGACAACTAAAGGCTAGGGACTTTGAAACGGGCTCTGTTGAATGCAATTGAATAGTCGGCGCGGTATTAGCCGCGGAGTGAAGGTTTTCCGGTACGTTGAATGCTATCGATCTACATCGAGTCGCTGAAAAATATCGGCAAAGTGTTGTGCGAAGTAACAACTGCAAAAGTTACAAATAACAATGTTTTGGTAAGAAACTATATAGGAAATGTATAAAAATAAAACAACTAGCTACCCATCGAGGCATCCCAACATTTTGACACTTCACTCTGTATTGAAAATAGATTAGGCGGAATGACATTTATAAACATGTCAATCATATTTTGAAAATATGGAATTTTTAAAACTCAGAAATGTGTCGTAGAGCCCCTTTTACCTCATATTATATAAACCCGTGGGAAAATAAACCGCAAGTCCAAAGATTCTGAAAAGAATTTGAGTTCTTAGGGCAATCAAATAATATCGTTAGATTTTGAAAAAAAAAACTGTTTTCGAGAAACGAATTTGACTTCATTTCTAAACCATTTATTCAAGTTTTTACAAAAACTATATATCAGATTCCATTTTAAATATCATGTCATTTCAATGTCGAAGTGAGAGATATTCATGTTTTTTTTAACTTGACGCGATAAATAAATGAAGTGCCAAAACATTTAAATGCAATAGTGTGTATACATATAGTAACATCCATCATTCAACGTCTCTACATTGACGACATATAACAAGATACTTTTTATATAGACAACTATTTACCGGTGAAAAGGAGTCTCGATAAAATCAGGTAAGCCCGCTTATTTCACTTCAAAAAACCAAAACAAATTTAATGACATAAACCCCTTCTTCGATATAAATTTCAATTTGTGTAACACAAAAGTCACTTTACCAAGTTCAAGAACATTTTTGGAGGTTGATTTGGAAAACCCCATAACCAACATCCCTGTCTTCAATTATTTGGCTAAATTTCAATAAATAACAAAAAAAACTCCAATAATAACCCTGTTCACCAATAAATAAAATATACATCACATCACATTAGTTCTATACTCAACATTGCAGTAAAACGCTTCCAAAATGTCTCCTCCCCCTCCATCTAACTTCCGATGGATGATTTTAGAAATTCCCTTATGTATTTTTTATTTTCTTTGTCCGTGTGGGTTCTTGGAAATGTATCTTCATCTTCCTTTAAACTTAGTATGATTATAGACCCTTGGTACCAATTGACCAGACTTCACATAAGCGACCCGCATAGATCAATCATAGCAGTTGTGGAGGGGGTGTGTCGAACTGACACATATTCTACCAACAATAATTGTAAGTTTCCAGCCCGTAGACGTACGTTTTCTTGGCAAATTTGCCATCTTTTAACAATCTTTTCCCATACCACCTCCCTTGGCGAAGTCTGGTCGATTGGAACTCTTGCCAAGGATACCTTTACAGAAATCAAACGTCAAATAACTGTCAAAGATTAAATCACCTGTTAGAAATATGTCAGACTTAGAACAGAGATTACTATCGTGACATGTGGCAACACTGGCTGTCAAATGTTTCCATGAAGCTGTGCGAATTAAGTGAAACCACCTGTTGTTTTCGGTTCAAATTACTGACACTTTTTTCAACATTATTTCGTCTTAAGTCTAGTTCATACCCTCGCGAACTTCGCAATTTTTCTGCGAATAATAGGGCTGCCGACATGGTTCTGCATCAACGATTGGTCCAGCATGACTGGAAGCATTTTATTCGCAGAAAAATTGCGAAATTCGCGAGGGTATGGACTAGACTTCATTCACATTTAAAACACCTCAAGAAACCTCAAACTGATATTTAAAAAGTGCGGAACTATGTAAAATCGTAGATATATCATGAAAATCCAACATTAGTTCCGTCACTTTTATATTTCGTGATATATCTATGAATTACATATTTTCGCAGTTTATCAAAATCAGGTTAGGATTTCTTGAGGTGTTTTTAATGTCAACATACTGAAATCGTATTAAAAAATATGACAGTAATAGCCGAAGTCCTCTATTAATCCAAGCATGACGCCTTGACGAAGTCTGGTCGATTGGAACTCTTGCCAAAAGCATAGAATAGAACCCTGGCGAAAGTCATATCAACTGTCAATGGTAAAACCAACTATTTGAAAGCTGAGTTATGGCCAAATCTATGGGAAGCAACGGCCATTAAATCACAAAGAAGAAGAGAAGTAAAAGTTGCGTTTTATTGGTGCCATTACGTTACCGGTTTGGAAATAAATTGTTATTTATCTGTCATTCATGACATTTTTATCATTGTATTTGTGTCATATGTCAATTTAATCCACAACCCGGTATCGTATGGGTCGAATAAAACGCATCTACATCCAAAAATGATGGTATCCACGCCCCCTGCAAGATTTTCGTTTAGTGTTCAGCCATTCAACAAGTGGACTGGAAGACACGTTTCATTTATGACTTGTATTTATATGTTATCTTGAAGATCAAATTACCTGTCAAAACTGTCAAAAGTAAAGATGGAGGATGGAGGAAGAAGTTGCGTTTTATTTGTCCAATTCCACTACCGTAACCGCTTTTTTTGCAACTTTTTTATTGAAGCTGCTACTGTTCGTTCCATGTCTGTCTACAAGAGGACTGACTGGATTATCTGTGATTTTTATGTATTTTATGGTTTCATTTATGTCAACCTGTTCCTACACGCCGCTACGGGAATAGAACAAAAAAACGCAACCAGACTTCTGGAAAGTGAAGTTCTTCACAAAATTCTGCATCCATCACCTGATATGATAAACACCTAAAAAACATCTATCTAAATGATTGCATGGATATGTTCAAGATGGTCTACAGGTCGTCGAGCTCGACATGTCGATTATTCACATCTAGTTTACCCTGATATATGATTATCTACAGTTCGAATCGTCTTACGATCTTGTTCAAACCACGGGTCAAGGCCTAGTAGTGGTGTTCCTTCATGAATTCCGTGTGGCTGGAAATGACGTTGGAAACTATCGTATCTTCGATTTCCATCCCACTCAGCAACTGTTCGCGGGTCAAACACACCTCGAAACTGTTACTGGGGGTGACGAAAACCACTCTGGTGCGCCTGGTTTGGAGCAGGTTTCCGATAACTAACTGAAAACCAAAGTTGCAGTTTCATCAAGAACTTTCCCTGATGATTTACCTTCGAAAAACAACACAGCATCAACACTTTAAAAGCGGGAGAAACAAAGATATTCATTCGCTTACATAGTGAACATAATTGGCCCTAACACTGATCCTTGAGGGACCCCAATCGTGAACTCAAGTTGAATATGCAACCATTAAGAGTTTGGTTCGAATATTTTGAAATTATTTCGTGAATTGAGTCCAAATGAGCAAGAAAAGCCACAGTAATAGTAGTAGTGAGTAGTAGACGCACTAAATAAAATTCATAAAAAAATGGTACATTCTTCAATATTATCGAATCATTTGGATAAATGCTATGCAGGAGTTTGTTTTCCAATATTTGAAATTCTGTGGTCTCAATAAAACACCATAGAAAAAGCAACTAGGCTCTCTTTCAAGAAATAAATATGTCAGTTTAACAGTTTCAGGATCCAAAAACATGCAAAAAAATATGATTGAAGGCTTACCTTATGCTTATATTTGTTCAAAGCACCTCTTGCTTTGGAAATCAATATATTTTCATCAGTTTCCAACTTGAATGACACCACAAATGCATGGGGAATCCACAAACTAACGAGAGGTGCTAACATTTTTGGAGCTAATTGGAGCTGAATATTAGGCACACCACTTGCTGACTGAATTTTATGGGTAGGCTAAAAAGACACACAAGCAGTTACAAAGATATCATAAATATGTTAGTTGTACTTACGATTTGGCTAGGGGGCACATAAAAATCCGAAACAGCAGCAGCTAAATACAATAAAGAGCTGGGACCACAACTTGCCAGGCATTCGCAAGACGCTCTCAATAGCCAAAAGTAATCTGAAACTGTAGTGAAGTTTACGTATAATATCCTACCACCTTCCTGCGCAGCTTTATAGCTAGCCAGTACTGGAGCTAGGACATCCACGCTATCCGGTTTCACTAAAATTGAAACTGTTATTGTAAACAACAACCCACACATATCAGCTTCATCGTTCACCTGTAATAGTAGTATTAGGCCCCCTATCGTCTAACTCTAGCATGTCCAGGAACTTCTGCCCGCTAAAATGCCTGGTGAACGGTTCCAAAGACTTCAGTCGGTGCAAGAATATCACAGCATAATTGTGCTCCAGGAAGTACTCTGCTGAAGCTGCTCCCCGTACTCCGCCACTGAAATTATCCACGAATCTCACCGTGTTGTGTTCTAGCGGTACAGTCGTGCCTCCGGACTAGAAATAAATATAATAGCGAGTGTTTTGATAGAAAATAACCTCGAAATATGCTCACTGTTATGAGAACAATCCTTTGGCCGGTTTTGTTGTGTCTTTCGCAAAACTCCTTCAGCAGGATCCGATTGTCTTCGAAATCGGATGGAGGAAGGTGGGTTGAATAGAATTCTTCCCAGTGAAATGCATCGTTTACAGATGCCATTTTGTAAATAAATACCGATTCTCACTATCCGGTCCAGCAATTTTATTCAGTTCAGGGTTCAATTCTTACGTGAACGCTTCCTTTCTAGGAAATGATATAATGTTTTTGATACGATAAATTCAGACGCTACTTCAACCTTTCAGATATAATATACTATTTCATTCTCTACAGTAGTGATGCGCGAGTGTACGCATTTAAGTAGAATTGGTATTTCTTGAATTGCGATATAAAGCTTGAAAAACTGAAAATTCTTTCTAGTCCAGTAAACTTTTGCAAACAATGAAAATCCCATAAAAATCTATCAAACCTCCAGGGAAAGGTATCAGAACTTCAACAGTGTGTTTTAGATTCTAGTCAATCATGCATATTTCTGATTTTCAAACATGCGCGCCCAAATCTACAGGCTACAGGTGGTACTGAAAATGTCAATTGTCAATTCTATGACAAACCATGCAAAGGTGGGATTCCGTGTTCTATAGAATTCTGCTTTTCATCAAATAAGTGAGTTGACAGTATAGTTGAATTCATGGGGCAGACAGAGACAAAACTATCAAGTTAGAAATCATGGAACTCAACCCCAGTTTCCAAAAATCAAACTTTATCACAGAATAACAAAAAAGGCAGTTTGCCTTGTTTTATTGTGAAAAATTTATTGATTGAAAAATTAAATCGTAAAAATTACTTTTCTAGAAGCAATATCATGCTTTAGTTCAGGCAGTACTAAGAGTTTCAAAAGTCAAAATAGGAGTTTTAGGTCAGGACTACAAAATATTCACCAGTGAACACAATACCACATCTATACAAAGCACACAGTGAAGCTTGTTACTCCCAAACTGAACCTCACCTGACTTTGTAAATGGGTTTAATTGGAACATTTATATTATACGGTTGTTCTTGCGAGTTTACGAACCAATAATGTACCTCTGCCCCCCAAATATTTAAAACGGCCCTTCTCTATTCCAAATACAAACAAATATTATTTCTATGAAAATAGGAATGGAATAATACACTGATTTATATTAACAAGATTTTTATTAGCACCAATATTCATAAATACAATGTTATAAGTTGGTCGCTCACTGCTGATGGTGTTAAAATACCTAGATCAGTAAATAAAAGCGTAATATAAGACGGCGGGGTGTAGTCTACCAGGGGATGAACTTTCCTCAGATCCTTACTAGCCCTCATTTTAGAAGTATACTGAAACGAACGCAATTCACTAATTGTCAAGGATATATCAAATCTCACCTTATATTCAACAGGTAAATCCTGCTGATCCAACGGAAACAGCCTCGATAGCTTGAAACTTTCGGTCAATACGTAGAATGGTTTTTTCATTTCCTTCGCGCACACTGCCATAGTATAAGTACCGACCTAAAACAATTCAAATATCGTCATTTTGTCTTGATAGTAGTGTGGTATTCTATGGTCCTTTCGTTTGCATCGAAACGATTCAGTGATGCCACCTGTCATTTTCGGTTCAAATTACTGACACTTTTTTCGATATTATTTCGTCATATTCATATTTAAGACACCTCAAGAAACCTCGAACTGATAAGTGCGGAATTATGTAAAATCGTAGATATACCATCAGTTCCGTCACTTTTGTTTCGTGATATATCTACGATTTTACATATTTTCACACTTTTTTAAAATCAGTTTGGGGTTTCTTGAGGTGTTTTTGATGTGAACATGAAAATAGTATTGAAAAAAGTGTCAGTAATTTGAATCGAAAATAACAGGTGGCATCACTAAATTCGTTTAGCTGAAGTTCTCTGTTATGACGTATTGACAGTCTCTCCTCTCTATGGTTTTTGGACTTTGCTTCCATATGATGCATTTGGCCAACACACTGACAGTTAGTAAATTATAATTTCTACGGTTACAAGTCAGTTCAGTCCGATCTATTTAACGTACTGATAAAATGTGAATATATTTATATCTTTTTTGTGCGATTTACTTGATCGTATGTGATAAGCTAAGTTCTGAAGGTTCAACTAAATATTACCTTATTAACAATACCACCACTTTCAACAACTCCTTCTGCACCAACCATAATGAAGTCCACTTGCTCCATAATATATCCGATAGCCGAGTCCAAGATTAGGGTACAGGGTATCCCCTCATCTTCCAAATCTTTACACATTCTCTCTCTAAAAGTTCAAATGTTTCACATGGAATTTTCGCTTTGAATCATGTACTCACCCTATAACATCAGGAGCTGAGTTGGTAACGAAAACCTCAAACCTTTTATTTTGTTTGTGAGCTTTTCTCAGTGTCTGCAGCACCACTCTCGACCTAGAGTGTGTCAATATTCTCTGTAAACAGTGATATTAATTAGGAAATCAAGCCTTGTCAACTATCCTTACTGAACCATCCTCGATAAAATTCGCAGCTAGCTTGACAATCTTTCCTCTTGCTTCATCTAATCTTTTGATGAATAAATGTCCCCTGTCAAGCATAATTCTCTTGCACTCGTCAAAAGACTGAAATCAATGTCACAACTCAATATTCTATAAGAAACTGTGAGATATGGAGATATTAATATTATAATCTAACCTTTGTGTCTAATACAGCTAATGTTATAAAACGTAGAAAGAGTTCACATCCTGAATTGATAGCAGCAACTGTAAAATCACAACTTTTCATTTCCTGAATGGCATCCTTGAGATTTGCCTCTAATTCTTGAACAGTCTCAGCTGAAATCGAAAGGAAAATCAATGAGTGTTAGTGAAGTGAAAGCAGTTCTTTCCTACTCACATTTTGAATGTTTGATTATGGCCATTAGGGTTTTTATTGCCGCAACCCCTACAGATATATCCTCATCTTCCCTTATTATTTTGCTAAAGTATTCTCCTACCTCTGAAAGTGGGGAAATATTTCAATATTGGAAGCAAAAGGACAAGAATGGTTTCACAAATTGCCTTACTTTTATCTTCCATTTTCAAAAGTTACTATTTACATCCACGAGACAACAGAGAATTACTGATTTCGCTGAATATAAGAATATGTTTTCAATTTCTTTAAAGAAAGGAATTTTTAACCTTTCCAGGCACCAAAAAGCGAAAACATAACCTATAAATCAAAACAAAGGCGTCAAAGATATTTCAGTGTTGCCAGATTATTCCGCAATAAAAAATAAAAAACACACAATAACACAACCACAGAACAATACTATTCATAAATATTATTCTGTGGCACAAACGAGTTCATTAAAACACGCGAATGAATAAAAAAGCTCTTCACGAACATGTATCATTCAACTTTTATTCAACATGATTTTGCTAGTTACCAACAGGTTACTTGAGAATAATTCTTGTTCATGAGATCTCATTACTATTTCCCAAATCAGTTAATTAATTACCGCAGGAAGGTAGTAATTTCGTCGACAGTTCAAACAAAACACGCGTGATCAGCTAATTTTCCATATAAAAAATACTGTTCTAACATATAATTCTAGCCAATTCAAGTCTCAGAGTCCAATCCAATTTCTCCTAAACGTCAGTTGTGCTCGTGGCCTATACCTGATACGTTATTTGCCATAGAGCAAAGTTGGTGTTCTGTCTTTACGAATTTTCGCGCATTTGCTCTTGTTGACATTTTTGTAATGTTTTGATTTTTTTTCAGGCTTGGTACTAATATGATTGATTTCAAAATATGGATTCAGTAAAAAGACGTCGAATAACATTGAAATATAAATCGGCCAATCCCTTATTTGAACAGTGGATCACACAATGGAAAGAAGAAGCCAAAAGAGAAGGCTCGAAGAAGGAACACACTTTCAGCAGAGCACTTTCAACCCTGAAAAAATGCCCAATACCGTTGAATTCCGGAAAAGACTGTAAAATATTGAAAGGATTTGGCGATAGACTATGCCAAATGCTAGATGACAAACTGAAAGAACGTGATGGGAAAGTTATTGCTGATGAGGAAGTTGAAGTTATTGATGATAGAGAAAATGAAGTCGTTGACAATAACAAATTCAAAAAGTGTGAAGATGAAGTCATTGTTATCGATGACGAAGACATTAGCGACTCGCAAACCATGCCTGTTATCATTCCAGTAGCTAGTTCAGATGTTATTCCAAAGAAACCGAGGTCAGGAAAAATTCTGGCTAAAAAGACATCAACTTTAAAGAAACAGCTGTCCTCCGAGTCAACAGGATCGTCTCAAACTGAACTAGTATTTGATAGTACACCTTCAACAAGTGCAGAAGGCATACAGATAGGAAAGAAGGCAGGAAAAGAGTCTAAGACTGAACAGAACTCAAAGATCCCATCAAAAACTCTCAAAAAACACACGTCTGGAGAGTCAGCAGGAAGTTCTCAAACAAAGTATGAAGAGGAGTTTTTATATTTTGAGCCTGGAAGCTTTGATGTTATTTTATACGTTGATACTGCTGAAACAGCAGGGTAAGGCTAACAATTATTATTATACGTCTTTCAAGTGTTTTGTTATTTTGGTACCAGCAGACTAGAAGTGAATTATTCTGGGTCTAATATCCTGGAAAGATATTTTGGTGTTCCGCAGAGATCTGTCTTAGGGCCACTGTTTTTTGATATTTATGTAAATGAATTAAGTTAGATGGTTCAGAATACAAATAGAGGTATAGCATGGAATAGGAACCAAAAATAAGTAGTTTTCTTTGTGTTTTGTATTTTCAGAAGCAATTTAGATATCAGAAAAGATCCACTACTAGCCGAACTCAACAAGGTACCTGTTGTTCCCGTATATGAAGTCCAACATTTGAATGTTGGAGATTTTGTTTGGATCTGTAAGTTTTGGTATTTTTTAAAAATAAATGATCAGTAATTTCTCAAACAGCAAAATTTCTCATTTTTGATCATTTGATTTCCAAGGCAGACACAGGATCAGTAAAAAAGAGCTGGTTCTCCCATACATCGTCGAAAGAAAGAGACTGGATGACTTTGCGCACAGTATCAAAGATGGCCGATACCACGAGCAAAAGTTCCGGTTAAAAAGATGCGGTATCCAAAACAAAACCTACCTCGTAGAGGACTACAACAGTAAACACTTGGGATTACCAATGAAAACCTTACTGCAGGCTGCAACTAACACCGCAATTCAAGACGGGTTCCAGATCAAAATCACTTCACATTTGAGGCACACTGCCCAATACCTGAGTAAATTCACAAATAAACTCAATGAAATATTCAAGGTATAGCAACTCAAAGCATTAAGTAAAGGTGTTTCAATACCTGTCGTGATATTAGCTGGGAAAGTAGTTGTTTTAATATTTCTAGGACAAAGCAGTGATGAGCTGTCCAAAAGACAATCTCGAGGAAAATAAAATATCTGACGATTTATTTTCACTGATGACTTTCAAGGAGTTCAATGAAAGCTCTTCGAAAAATAAGGTAAGCACTGTTTTTCTTCACTTTATGGACAGACCAAAGTGCCTTAAAGTACTTGAAACTGCAAATATACAGAACACTTCAAGTATTGCGTAGTTTATTATCCCACGAACACATAATGAGTACTTTAATGATAATTAAGTATGTCTGAAGTATTTACAACATACTTTGAGTATTGCTAAGTACTCATATGAATTTTCCGTTGATTAAAGCAATAAAACAAAACTTAAGATCACTTGCCTGGATAAATGATGCTAAAAATGTATCATATATACAGTGATTACTTTCAAATACTTCAAAAGTCCTTTGAGTAAAATACTTTTTACCCAAGTACTTCAAGTATTTTAGATTAAACAAATTACTGTAATATTCAGAAATACTATTATACTTCTTGTATCTAGATTACTTTCATGTGTTTGAAAAACTTTTAAAAGTATCACCATACGTTAAAGTACTTGAGAGTACTTTTAGTACCTCAAATAATTTTTCAGTATTTACACATTTTTCTGATGTTATTGAATTTGACACATAATACACAAATACTTTAAAAGTACTTGAAGAATCAATCAGAAATACAGGTATAATTTACAACAATTTCAAGAACATGAAAATTTGAATGCCATCGTTGGAAAATAGATTATAATATCATAAATATTTAAAATAATATACTTTGCAATACCTTTTCCTGTACTCGAAATAATTTTTCATTATTAAAGTATTGAATTAAATTCTAAAAGTACTTCAAATTGCAGTACTTTGTGTTTGAAGTATTTACTCTTCTGCCTCTTTGATACAAATAAATTAGAAGTACCTTTTCATAGTTGAAGTATTTGAAGTTCACATAAATGTTTCACCAGCAATAAAGTACTACTGTTGTAAAAGTAATATACCTTTTTTCCTGTACTTTAATCAGTTTCAGAAGTATTCACCCGTTTCCTGAATAAAACGCACTTTTGGCCATTCAAAATACTTTCAATACATGAAGTACTTTAAGGTATTTTAAAATGTCTTCGAATAAACAGTTGAAATGCTAGGATCAGATACTTTTCAGTATATTAAGTACTCTTCAATTACTTTGAGGTATTTTGAAATGTATTAGATTAAACAAGAGAAATGCTAGGATCAGATACTTTTCAATATACCAAGTACTTTGAGGTATTTTGAAATGTCTTCGGATAAACAAGTAAAATGTAAGGATAAATATTTTTAATATACTTATGGAGTACTCTAAAGTACTTTGAGGTATTTTGAAATGTTGTTGGATGAACAAATGAAATGCTAGGATAATTTTTTTTTAAATACTGGAGTACTTTGAGGTATTTTGAAATGTCTTCGAATAACCAACTGAAATGTTGAAATTCGAATACTTTTCAATATATGAATTACTCTGAAGTACTTTGAGGTATTTTAGGCCCTGACGGTGACAGAGCTGTTTGTGAAGACCTTGGTGCAAATCAAAGGAATGTCAGTTGAAAAGGCTTTGGCGATGGTGGAAGTATATCCCCTCCCTTCCCTTTTGCTGAAGGTATTATCGGAAGATCCAGAAATTAAACCGGAAAAATTGCTGGCTCAAATAGAGTGTGGGAAGTATAAGAAAAAGATGGGGCCAGCTTTGAGTAAAATAGTCCACCAACTTTTCACTTTCGAACGTTCGTAGACGTAATTTTTCGTCAGATCAAGTCTAAAATATTTTTCCTTGTTGATAACTGCTTTTTTGTTGAAAAGTGTCTCGTTTTACAGTTTTTTTTTAATGAAAAATGCAATAATAAAATAATTATATTTATTTACATGATTGAATACAAATATTTTTACAACTACGCATTTCTCTTTTTCTTCTTGTTGAATCCCTCAAACTGCATGCTCAGCAATGGGTTACTCTTCTTTACCTGAAATATAATTGATTATTTTCAAGCTGCCTCGAGAAATGAGCCTATTTAGCAAAAACTAATTCTTGGTCCTTCGAGCCGGATTTCATTAACTAAATCAACAACTTAACTTCAACTCCAATTTTTTTTACAAACACCTTTAGGTCAAAACTCACTTGAAATTTGGCAGTGGAACTCTCCGAAGTTCTATGATGGTCACGTTTTCTCTTCCCTCTCTTGGTGATTCCCGCTAAACCTTTCAAAGTCGGGGGAATAATATATTCCGGCACGTCAGCCAAATGCTGCTGGATTTTCACGGTATGCAGTGCTTTGTCGTGACGAAGAACTTGAAAATCCGTCGGGTTATCTTCGAAGTAGGTCTGAAAATACCAAAAAAGTGTGTTACTCTTGAAATTATTTAATGCTCAATGCCTCACCTTCAGTTTTTGACAGTTGAAAATCTCTTGTTTGATCTCCTTCAACCTCGCTTCCCTCACTGCAATTCTCGTAGCCGCCCTCCAAGCATCTTTGGCTCTGTATCGAAAAGATTCCACCTCTTCCAGCTTGAATTGGTAAGACCTATCAAAAAAGTCCGTCAATGCCATGTTTCCACACGAAATGGGTTTAAATACACAATTAAACTCATTATTTTTGGAACAACGTTCAACTCACTTGAAAACTGATATGTCCTCTTGTCCTTGTCGGAGTTTGTCTTCTACTTTGTCCAATAAGGGTTTTTCTTTTATGCTCACAAAGGACAGTACGCTACCCTGAAAACAGTTGAAGGTTGAACGATCTCGGTTGCTTTACAGGCCGATATTTTTTGCGACCTTGAGAAAAACAAGAACTTTTTTTATCAAACCCACAGATTCAACACCAGACATCTAACAGACATGTCTAGTCAGATTTAGTCCAAGTATTTGGATTAACTCAGAATTCTGATGGTCAGAATTAGGTACTTCTGATATTCCATGTCTTAGGTTAGACTAAACGACTCAGAATTTTCAATGAGTATATTGCAATGTATATTCTGTTAGTTTGTTTTTAAGTCTGACGGTAAAATCTGCATTAACTGATTCTCTGAGTCAGAATCTGTCCAAATATCTTGAATTACCTAATTCAGAATTCTGACTCAGTAGTCTGAATTATGTAATGCTGACTTTCAAGTCATTCCTCAAACTTGGTTCAGAGATACTAGGTCTGAATTCTGAAATATCTTGGATTACCTAATTCAGAATTCTGACTCGACCATCTGAATTCGGTAATTTCGAGATTTCACGTAATTCTTCATACTTTGTACAGAGCTAGGTCTGAATTCTGGAATATCTTGGAATTACCTGTTTCAGAATTCCAAGTTAGTAAATTGAGATATAATATTCTGATTTTCTGAGTCAATTCATATTCTTTCTAAAAGCAATATCAAAATTAACTAAATCTTGCATACTAGTCAGAATCTGTCCAAATATCTTGAATTACCTAATTCAGAATTCTGACTCAACCATCTGAATTAGGTAATTTCGAGATTTCACGTAATTCTTCATACTTTGTACAGAGCTAGGTCTGAATTCTGGAATATCTTGGAATTACCTGTTTCAGAATTCCAAGTTAGTAAATTGAGATATAATATTCTAATTTTCTGAGTCAATTCATATGCTTTCATCTGAAAGCAATATCAAAATTAACTGAATCTTGCATACTAGTCAGAATCTGTCCAAATATCTTGAATTACCTTATTCAGAATTCTGACTCAGTAGTCTGAATTAGGTAATTCCGAGTTTCAAGTCATTCCTCAGACTTTTTTCAGAGATACTAGGTCTGAATTCTGAAATATCTTGGATTACCTAATTTAGAATTCTGACTCAACCATCTGAATTAGGTAATTTCGAGATTTCACGTAATTCTTCATACTTTGTACAGAGCTAGGTCTGAATTCTGGAATATCTTGGAATTACCTGTTTCAGAATTCCAAGTTAGTAAATTGAGATATAATATTCTGATTTTCTGAGTCAATTCATATGCTTTCATCTGAAAGCAATATCAAAATTAACTGAATCTTGCATACTAGTCAGAATCTGTCCAAATATCTTGAATTACCTAATTCAGAATTCTGACTCAACCATCTGAATTAGGTAATTTCGAGATTTCACGTAATTCTTCATACTTTGTACAGAGCTAGGTCTGAATTCTGGAATATCATGGAATTACCTGTTTCAGAATTCCAAGTTAGTAAATTGAGATATAATATTCTGATTTTCTGAGTCAATTCATATGCTTTCATCTGAAAGCAATATCAAAATTAACTGAATCTTGCATACTAGTCAGAATCTGTCCAAATATCTTGAATTACCTAATTCAGAATTCTGACTCAGTAGTCTGAATTAGGTAATTCCGAGTTTCAAGTCATTCCTCAGACTTTTTTCAGAGATACTAGGTCTGAATTCTGAAATATCTTGGATTACCTAATTTAGAATTCTGACTCAACCATCTGAGTTAGGTAATTTCGAGATTTCACGTAATTCTTCATACTTTGTACAGAGCTAGGTCTGAATTCTGGAATATCATGGAATTACCTGTTTCAGAATTCCAAGTTAGTAAATTGAGATATAATATTCTGATTTTCTGAGTCAATTCATATGCTTTCATCTGAAAGCAATATCAAAATTAACTGAATCTTGCATACTAGTCAGAATCTGTCCAAATATCTTGAATTACCTAATTCAGAATTCTGACTCAGTAGTCTGAATTAGGTAATTCCGAGTTTCAAGTCATTCCTCAGACTTTTTTCAGAGATACTAGGTCTGAATTCTGAAATATCTTGGATTACCTAATTTAGAATTCTGACTCAACCATCTGAGTTAGGTAATTTCGAGATTTCACGTAATTCTTCATACTTTGTACAGAGCTAGGTCTGAATTCTGGAATATCATGGAATTACCTGTTTCAGAATTCCAAGTTAGTAAATTGAGATATAATATTCTGATTTTCTGAGTCAATTCATATGCTTTCATCTGAAAGCAATATCAAAATTAAATGAATCTTGCATACTAGTCAGAATCTGTCCAAATATCTTGAATTACCTAATTCAGAATTCTGACTCAGTAGTCTGAATTAGGTAATTCCGAGTTTCAAGTCATTCCTCAGACTTTTTTCAGAGATACTAGGTCTGAATTCTGAAATATCTTGGATTACCTAATTTAGAATTCTGACTCAACCATCTGAGTTAGGTAATTTCGAGATTTCACGTAATTCTTCATACTTTGTACAGAGCTAGGTCTGAATTCTGGAATATCTTGGAATTACCTGTTTCAGAATTCCAAGTTAGTAAATTGAGATATAATATTCTAATTTTCTGAGTCAATTCATATGCTTTCATCTGAAAGCAATATCAAAATTAACTGAATCTTGCATACTAGTCAGAATCTGTCCAAATATCTTGAATTACCTAATTCAGAATTCTGACTCAGTAGTCTGAATTATGTAATGCTGACTTTCAAGTCATTCCTCAAACTTGGTTCAGAGATACTAGGTCTGAATTCTGAAATATCTTGGATTACCTAATTCAGAATTCTGACTCAACCATCTGAATTCGGTAATTTCGAGATTTCACGTATTTCTTCATACTTTGTACAGAGCTAGGTCTGAATTCTGGAATATCTTGGAATTACCTGTTTCAGAATTCCAAGTTAGTAAATTGAGATATAATATTCTGATTTTCTGAGTCAATTCATATGCTTTCATCTGAAAGCAATATCAAAATTAACTGAATCTTGCATACTAGTCAGAATCTGTCCAAATATCTTGAATTACCTAATTCAGAATTCTGACTCAGTAGTCTGAATTAGGTAATTCCGAGTTTCAAGTCATTCCTCAGACTTTTTTCAGAGATACTAGGTCTGAATTCTGAAATATCTTGGATTACCTAATTTAGAATTCTGACTCAACCATCTGAGTTAGGTAATTTCGAGATTTCACGTAATTCTTCATACTTTGTACAGAGCTAGGTCTGAATTCTGGAATATCATGGAATTACCTGTTTCAGAATTCCAAGTTAGTAAATTGAGATATAATATTCTGATTTTCTGAGTCAATTCATATGCTTTCATCTGAAAGCAATATCAAAATTAAATGAATCTTGCATACTAGTCAGAATCTGTCCAAATATCTTGAATTACCTAATTCAGAATTCTGACTCAGTAGTCTGAATTAGGTAATTCCGAGTTTCAAGTCATTCCTCAGACTTTTTTCAGAGATACTAGGTCTGAATTCTGAAATATCTTGGATTACCTAATTTAGAATTCTGACTCAACCATCTGAGTTAGGTAATTTCGAGATTTCACGTAATTCTTCATACTTTGTACAGAGCTAGGTCTGAATTCTGGAATATCATGGAATTACCTGTTTCAGAATTCCAAGTTAGTAAATTGAGATATAATATTCTGATTTTCTGAGTCAATTCATATGCTTTCATCTGAAAGCAATATCAAAATTAAATGAATCTTGCATACTAGTCAGAATCTGTCCAAATATCTTGAATTACCTAATTCAGAATTCTGACTCAGTAGTCTGAATTAGGTAATTCCGAGTTTCAAGTCATTCCTCAGACTTTTTTCAGAGATACTAGGTCTGAATTCTGAAATATCTTGGATTACCTAATTTAGAATTCTGACTCAACCATCTGAATTAGGTAATTTCGAGATTTCACGTAATTCTTCATACTTTGTACAGAGCTAAGTCTGAATTCTGGAATATCTTGGAATTACCTGTTTCAGAATTCCAAGTTAGTAAATTGAGATATAATATTCTGATTTTCTGAGTCAATTCATATGCTTTCATCTGAAAGCAATATCAAAATTAACTGAATCTTGCATACTAGTCAGAATCTGTCCAAATATCATGGATTACCTAAGTCTGAATGATTTGGTAGTCTGAATTAGGTAATTTTAAGATTCAAAGTGATAAAAAAAATATTCTGAAGTAAACCATATTTACCTGATTATTTCCTCTTGCTGTCCTTCCAGCTCTGTGGATATAAGCCAGGACATCCAAAGGAAAATCAAAATTAATAACATTGGAAACGCACTGGAAGTCAATGCCTCTGGAAACTCCACTTTCTTTGTCTTTTCTTCTTCTAGATTTTTTGACAGTTTCATCTTTTACCTTCGTACCGGGCTCCTCCAGGGCTCTTTCATCAGAGGCTATGATGATATCATAAATGCCCTGATTGAACTGGTTCACAGAATGGCACCTGATTGCAGCGGGCAGTTCGGAATTGAGAACGCAGGTGGGGATAGCAAATTGTTCGAGATATAGTTTTATTCTAGAAATGTAAAAATTATTCAATTAAATTGGGCGCAAGGTTTATAAATTGATAGTTAATAGAAAAAACTCACTTGTAGCACTTGTCAACAGTGTTGACAAAAATTATAGTCTTTCCTCTGATCAAATGAAGTTTTAGCAGTGCGTATAATATCGTAGCTTTATCCATTTCTTCAGCATTTAGGTGATAATGAGTCAGTTGACTAGCAGGAGCTAAATCTGGTTCTTCCAGTTTCAGAGTGACAGGATTATGCAACACCAGATTCTTCAAACTCTTCACGTCTTCGCTGAGAGTGGCTGAGGCCAAAATAGCTTGGCAGATTTTGGGTAAAAACCTAAAAATCATAACTGAAAATTCTGTGTACTGAGCCAATAAAAAACTTACGTCATCAAATCCTTCATTTCATCCTCATAACCGAATGAAAATACCAAGTCGGCTTCGTCTATAACTAACAATTCTAGGGAATTTTTCAAGTTCAGATTCCCTGCCTTCACGTGTTTCAAAGCTCTGGCTGGGGTTCCAACCACTATATCAGGCTTCTCGACTAAGAGTGGCTTCTGAACGCTCAACTCTACTTGAGGGGCAATATCCACATACCTGACTTCTCGTGAACACTTGATGGTAAGATCTTTGATGACGCCGCATATTTGATGACACAGTTCTTTGCTTGGAGCTAATATTAGGGCTTTGATTTCCTGATGTGCAGCGGTTTGTTTGATATTCAGGATTTTTTGAATGACTGGTATCGAGAAAGCAGCAGTTTTCCCAGAGCCTGTTCTGGCACGAACTAGTACATCTTTTCCTTCCAGAAGAAGGGGAATGGCTTTTTCTTGAATGAGAGTCGGGGTCTGCCATCCCAATTTTGCGATAGCCTGCAAAACAAGAATGATTAAATTTGAAAGAGATTGTTTTTTGTATTACTTTTAGGATGCGGTCATCTAGTTCCATTTCATGGAAATTGCATGGCTTTTCTTCAGTTTCTTCCGACATTTTGATAATGTTTCAGATATAATTGTAAGAATATCAAGAACTATTTATTCATATGCACGTTTATTAATTATGAAAACTTGTACTTAGATTGAGGTTATGGAAAATGTTTGTGTTCTGTAATCGTATGGAATATGGGACACAGAAAGTGACAGATTTCACAAATGAACTTGCGACATCCAAGGAACATGGAAAACTCTGTTTCCGTAATCTGTGACATGGAACATCTGGAACACCAACTCAGTACGTAGACCCATAGACAAATTTCATTCGTTTGGAAGTGTAGAACCAAAAAATAAAGTCCTTCCTACAGCAACCAAATTTTGTGTGAATTATTCTGAAGTCATTGTCTACCGCAGAATAGCATCAGTTCGATTCACGAAAATTTGTAATTATTGCGAAAGAAAACGGTGAAATTTCAACAATGTACTCTGAAAGTATCGACACTCCGTGGAAGTCAACTTTGGCTACCATCCAAGAGAGGGCAGAGCAGTATTAAAAATAATTTTTCCATATAGAAATTCAAATATCTCAAAAACTATAAAAGCTACAGAAAAATTGATTGCATATCTGAATTCTGCACGTCAAGATCCTCCCCTGTGCACATTTTGAAGCAAATTTCATTCTCATTTTCGCCTGAAAATTTCCAAAGCAACCAAAATATGAAGTTTTTCCTAGAGCAACCAAAGTTGGTGTGGATGCTCTCAAGACCATTGTCTACTGCGGAATAGAATCGTTAAAACTATGCAAATTATTAAGTATTGCAAAAAAGACCGTAAAATTTCAACAAAAGATGCCCGAAAGTGTTGACACTCCGTGGAAGTCTAAACTCCGGCTACCGTCCGAGAGATGGCAGAGCAGTAATTAAAAAATATTTTTTATATACAAAAATTCAAATATCTCGAAAACCATCAAAGACAGAAAAAAACTAATTGCATTTCTGAATTCTGCTCGTCGAGATCTTTCTGTTAGTGTAATTTGCAGAAAAAAAATTCCCCATTTTCGGACGAAAAATTTCCAAAGGGGTTAAACTTAGATTTTGAATCGACCAAAAAATGAAGTTCTTCCTAGAGCCACCAAATTTGGTGTGGATGCTCCGCAGGCCATTGTCTACTGCGGAATAGAATCTGGTTGAAGCTTGAAAACTTTTTTTTAACCCACAAAATTCGAAATATCTCTGAAACTATAAGGAAGATATTAGGAAACCGATTGTATTTCTGGACTCTGCGCGTCGAGATCTTTCTGTTGGTGTAATTTTCAGCATTTTTTCCCCTCATTTTTGGATGAAAAATTTCCAAAGGGATTAACCTTAGATTTTGAATCGACCAAAAAATTAATTTAATTTGGTGTGGATGCTTTTGAGGCCATTGCCTACCGCGGAATAGCATCAGATGAACAATTTTTTTTCCACGGAAAAATTCAAATATCTCGAAAACTATAAAAGCTAGAAGAAAACCGATTGCATTTCTGAATTCTGTTCGTCGAGATTTTCCTGTTAGTGTAATTTGCAGAAAAAAAAATTCCCATTTTCGGACGAAAAATTTCCAAAGGGGTTAACCTTAGATTTTGAATCGACCAAAAAATGAAGTTCTTCCTAGAGCCACCAAATTTGGTGTGGATGCTCTTGAAGCCATTGTCTACTGCGGAATAGCATCAGTTCAACAATTTTTTTTCCACGCAAAAATTCAAATATCTCGAAAACCTTAAAAGCTAGAGGAAAACCGATTGCATTTCTAAATTCTGCTCGTCGAGAACTTCTTGTTGGTGTAATTGTCAGCAAAATTTTTTCCTCATTTTTGGATGATAAAATTTAACCTTACATTTTGAATCGACCAAAAAATTAAGTTTTTCCTAGAGCAACCAAATTTGGTGTGGATGCTCTTGAGACCATTGTCCACTGCGGAATAGAATCAGGTTGAAGTTTGAAAACTTTTATTTTCACTCACTAAATTCACTCTCAAGGGGCAGGCTCAGGAAACGTCATATTTTCGTGCAAATTTTTCATCCATAGACCTCTTACCTGTTGTGTTCCTGAGGTTTCTTTGCGTTTCACCCTTTTACTACTTTAGCAGATTATAGTGATGATATTCTACTAAAAATTCAGCGAAGGGTAAATAAAAATGGAAGTCGTGAACGCAAAACGCTGCAATGTGTACGCTGCCTAATTTGTTTCATGTCATCCGTCAAAGTCATTTAAGCGCTACACAGAACCATTTCGCTTACTTTAAACAATGACAGAATTGATAGAACACTGTGTTCTATGGACCGCCACATTGAGTTTCAGATAATATGGAACTATTGCGTTAATTCTCAGACACAATGCAAGATTTAAGTAATACAATTTGAAATTTACGATATCGTATTAAGAAATAAAACAGAATTGAAAAATAAAGATTGAATTCAACCAACAACTGTAATCTCTGGTCCAAGTCTGTAGATATCGAGATTCAAGATCAATGACCATAAAGCAAAGAAGAAGAAGAGATTCAATATCGACTGAATGAAGACATTTTGATCTAGCATGTTTGTCTAACTTGTCTTGTCTGCTTGTCAGTTGTCAAAAGACAGAAGAGGCAAGGAGCTATATTATTTATTTTATTTTATTTACAATAATAAACTTTACTGCAACACAAAACCCTACTCATCAATGCTTCATATACACACTACTCAAACATAACTACAAAATCAATACAAAATGAAATAGTAAATATATCACAAACGGTATGTAAGGTATTCAACATTGGCAATGTACTATTTCTAGATGGTTGAACGAAAAAAAAAACACTTGATATGTCAATAAAATTACAACTCCCCTTTGAGCAACTTCTTGTCGAACAACCATTCTCCAAGAGCGCCATGTTTCTCCGTCATCTTTTCCAGGGTCGATATTTTGCCGGCAATATCGCGTTGGCCATGGTACTGCTCTTCCAGCAGGTCTCCGGTAAGGTAGTCAACAAGCTAGAAAGGATAACTTGATTATGAAACAAAAATAACACCAACAACAAATCTGCGTAGTTCACACAATTCTTGAAACTCGTACGATAACAGCAGAATAATTGGACAAGCGCGAGTTTGTGACTCAAACAGGATATCTGAGTGACGAGTTTGTGACTCACGAAACTGCAACACGTGTCGTTGCAGATTCGGAATCTAAATTACTAACAAATTTCTGAAGGGGAAAACATTCATAGCTGTCTACTTACATGGTAGTCATTGAAAGAAGCTGCTCCCTCGCACACTTTGATAACATCACGGATTTTCCTGGTTACCGAAGCTTCCAGCTTGAGAGCGTCTTTCAACGCACTGACTCCGTTCATCCAGGTTGTTTGGGCTGGCATAAGCTACGAAAAAATAATTCATGATACATACGTCATCATCAACTGTCTATTGATCAAACGCAGTCCCGTTCCGTCACTAAAACTAATATAATTCATCAACAGGGGCCCAAGGACGGATCCTTGCGGAACACCGCGTTTCCTGAGCAAGCCGTACTTACATTTCTCTTGATCAGAGTGCTGACTTTCGAGGTGAGCTCCCCTCGCATGAGCAGGTAGGAGATGAATTTGATCGCGTGATCCCTCTCCTCGCTGGCGGATTTGAAGAACATTTCCGCGAATCCGGGTTTGTTAACGGTGTCTTTGGCAAAATGGGCGCCCATCGCCATGTACTGCATGGCAGCTTTCAGCTCCTCTTCGACGTGTCCCCTCATTTGTTTGATGCACGGCTCGGCCATGTCTATCCAGTCTTTGGGGATGTCCAGTTCTTTGTGGGAACCTGATACAAAAATTATAACAACAATTTAGTTGCTTGAAAAATTATAGCAACAGATGTTTGTGAACATGGTCTAGGATGAGTTTCAAACTGGTATGAGTCTTTTATATTTTGAATGTCTGTATTGATTAGTTGAAGCTTGAAGCAACAGTTACGGAATTGATGAATTCAGAGAGAAATTGATAAATTCAGACAGGGAACTCCTGTTAAGTTGGGGAATTACACCGAAGCCAGTTGGTAGCAATATGATTGGTACGAGTTGTTTTTATAGGATAAAAGATTCCTGGAATACAGACAATGAATACAATGATTAAGGAAGTGTACAAAGTGAAAGTGAATGTGTTATTCGAGATAATGAACTTTGTCAATCTTCATATAGGCTAGCAACAGATATTAAATATAAAATAGAATTAATCTGTAGTATTTAACATGTATCTAGATTGTACTGAACAGTTTTGAAGTAGTTGTTAATGGTTTGATGATAAGAAATCTTGTTTTTTCTTCTGGAATATCGATAAGAAAAGAATTGTCATCAGCAATCTAGATGTTATCGAATAAAGTAATTATTTGATAATTATTTGAATACTATAATATAATCAGAAAAGAAATGTTTGTATATTGTTCTTCGCTCTAACTCTGAATGTTTCGTTATTTCAATTACTTACTAGGGCGAAATGAATTCCCTTAATTTGTTGTAATTTTGGTTCGAGTCGATTGTTATTATCAATTTTATCATGCTAACAGTTATTTATGTATCAAAGGAATTATAAGTGCCTTAATTACCGATGGCAAAGTTTGCGTCCCGAGGTCCTGAGGTTATTAAGGCTCCTTAATTCCCGTGGCACACAGATAATATTGTTTCTGACCCATTTCAATAAAATTTTGTTCAGTTTTAAACGGAATAAATGAACCAATTCATTGTCATCCCGCTATTTGAACAGAACTTTATTGTCAAGCTGTGTTTGCGTTAAAAATGTGTTTTCTACGCTAAATATAATGGAGGATATTTTGAAACAAGGTGAAAAAGCAAAAAAATCATTAATTCCATCTAAAAGTGAAGTCGTACACCAAAAAGAACACAAAATATATCTGGAGTGGCTGACACGGAAAATGTAACGCCAAAAGAAACCGTATTTCTGGCAAATTTTCAAGAACTGTTGAGGTATTTTCTTTAATTGTGTTAATTCGTTGCAGTCAGAAACGTATAGTCCAAATTCCTTGTGGACTAAATGGACAATGCTAAAATCGATGGTGACTATACATGAGAAACGAGATATCAGTTCAATGAACTAGAAGCTTTTTTGAAACGGAAGAGTAGGAGTTATAAGCCGAAAAAGTATGCAGTTTTATCTCCTAAAGATGTCATCAGATTTCTAAAGAACGCTCCTAATGAAATTCATTTATTGCATGAGATGATTTTTTTTAAATAGGTTGTTTTGATTATGGGTTATTTTAGAGAATGCAGAAGTCAGGAACTTCTGAATATGAAGATATCGGATTTAGAGGATTGGGATTCCGTTATGGTAGTGAAACGGACCGGAAAGTAAAACTGGTGTATCGAAGAAATTTACAGTTGTGGATCAAGAAGAGTTCTCCGCTTTGTCTCTATTAAGACTTTAAATGTCTTTGCGTCCAGGAGGTCTCAAACGATTTTTTTTGAGCTTCCGACAAAATGAATGTATATCTCAATTGGAAAAAACATGTTCGGGAAAATCCCCAGTAAAATCGCAATGTATTCAGGATTGCCAAACCCATTTTTCTATACGGGACATTGCCTTCGTCGCACTGCTACTACGATGTAAGTAGTTTTAAGCTTATAATATCCCAGTCAGAAATAAATAAATTAAACAAGTCGGTAATGTCGGATATTTTACGTTAATGAAGAAAAATGAGATAATACGTAATTATTTGTATTGAACTTTAAAAAGATAGTTCAAAATATCTCGGTAACCACCTTAAAACTGAATATCGGGGTTCATTGATACAAACAACTTGCGTCAAAACAATACAAAAACCGTATTTCATAAGAAGGGACAAAAAAAACTGATTAATCATCAGGACTATTGAAAACAAATCAGCAATTAGAAGTGACCATAGGAGAGTCCCCTTTCAAATCGAAGAAAAATATAATCGCATACTAAATTGTTCAAAATTTCTGAAAACAATGCATCTATTGTTTGTGTATAAATATTGCAACAGTTCGAGAATCACAAAAACTTTCCACTGATATATGGTCCTTCGGTTTAATCACTCTAATTTGAAGCGTACTATGAATCGAGAACGGCCTTGAAAACCCAAAACAATGTCACATCGGATGTGCACGAAATTTTTTGTCAGAATAAAAAACAATAACTCACATTGCAGGGCAGGAGAAGACAACCCAATGGCACAAACGAAGACAACTGCTGCGATTATAGCTCTCATCGTGAATCTGCAGATCTAGGAACAAAAATGTATGTGGTTTATCGATTGACAGCGATTCGATCTACCTATACGTAGTCTGCCTTTACACTCACTGGTGCAGAAGGTGGACTATAACAAAAATGTATTCGTACCGCACGAGTATGTTTCACTAGATATGATGTTTTGCGCACCACACTACTCTGCGTTCATTTTCCTATGACATGACAGATCCTCCCTTCCCCTTACGGCGGCTGAAGTCCGGTCCCCGCTCTGCCCCGCGCATCGTGACCAGACGATTTCTTTGTTTGTCGGAATCGTGGGAAGAGGGACGGACCGGCCCAAAATTGTTGTTGCATTTGTTTTCTTTCACACACATCAATCAACAGGTGCATTACAAAAATTCAGTTTCAAATGTTGAATAAAAATGAATAAATAATGGAATTTCCCAAAGATCTCTATTACGGAAAGGAAAGTTTATAAAATACCCGTCTAAAAACGCTACTGCTGCTATCAATCAAGTTTGCATTGGAAAAAAATCGTTGTCGCGGTAACATCTTGTTTGCTGTCAAACTGAAATACTAACCCAGTCAACACTGGGCAAACATCCACATCTCAGGGATGTCAATATCGTCAAAAATGGGATTTAGATGTCCTTGCGATATCATATCGTTGACATTCCTGCGATATTACACCGCGACACCCCTTAGATATCAAAATTAATAATAGCCGGATGTAGAGACATATGTCTCTGCGTTGTCACATTATTGTCACTACTGCGATATCACACTGCGACATCCCTGTGATATCTCAATTAGTGATAGCTGGATTTAAATGTCCCTGCGATGTCAAATTGTTACTTGCCATAGACGTCATACTGCGACATCATTTAGACATCAAAATCTATACTTAGATATCTCAGCTACTATATATATTTTTATTGAGTTATCTCCAGATCACGGCTGCTATTTTCTAACTCATGCGAGTTACTTTCGTATACGGAATAATGGTATTTCCGTATGAAATGACATGAACCGTATTTTGAAGGAATCGAAAAATATTCGTAGACGAATTTATTCTGCGGAAATACATCGCATGATCGAAGGGGTGCGAATTAGCAGCCCAGGTGAAATAGGACTTTCACATACATTCACTTGACGGCCGACCACAAGAACGCCATCTGTCCTCCACCATGATCGAAAGGAGATTCCTCAATTTGTGTAAAATGTTTATTTTGAAGTAACGCGGTAAGTTGGCAACACAGATCGTATTCACTGTTGGCCAACCTGAAAGCGGGAGGCGACTGCGTGACCGGCTGTTACTGTGTCGTATAACCATATTCGACTTCCGGCAATGGTGGAGGACTGACGGCGTTCTCGTGTCTCAAGTCAAGTACATGTGTGTGATTGTTATAGTGTAGTTTGTGCGTCTTTAGTACGTGCAATCACCCGATTTTTAAGTGTTTGTGACGTATGCTGTACACCACAGTTTTTTAACCGTGGTTAAACGTGCAATCAACAAAAAATTATTTTTTTTTTAATTTTTTAGGTGGAGGTATTGCCTTGAGCAAGATTCCCCCTCCACCCCCTGACGAAGTCCCCACTACTTACGTCAGTAACCAGGCTGGGGTAGGGCGGATCCCTACGTAGTGGGGAGAGTGCTGGACAATAGGAAGCAAGGTCCAATAAACACAGAGAGAGAGAGAGAACCATATTCAGTTCTAGTTCTTTGTATCGATGCATTGATCGAAGATGGAAGCTTTTGTCGCATTGAATTTTGTTGTTAAATTGTTAAAATTGAATGCTTTCTATACTGTTCATGTTTTGATATTTCCAACTGGATTGGTCACATTTGCGAATTTTAGTGTCCATTAACTGGAAAGTGAGTATCGTTGTTGAGTATTCCATTATTTATTTCCTTACTTTCTGGCATATTGTTTCATTGATTTCCAGATGTGGTGATGAGCCTTCACAGAGAGAACGATAAAAATGTGGAAGCAGCCTGTTCCACTTGGTTCAGGCATGCCAAACAAAGGCTCGACAGGAAAAGGAACCAAAGCAATTGACTTTCAGTTTTTTAATTAATTTAATTTCATTTTTTACTTTGTTAATTTTTAATTTTGTTAATGTTGTGCCAGAATGTTTTCATTTTTTGAATTTATATTTTTGTTATATTTATTTTTTCATTTTGAAAATATATTTTCTGTTTCTATTTGTTGTTTATGTCTGGAATATCGCATAGACGTTGACGTCTCTTGAATATAACAGTGAAGATATCGCTGCTATGTCGCTCTGTTACATTTCTGATACGTTATTAGGAGGCATCTTTGCGGCGTCTCAGAACTACATCGCATAGAGGTCGCCAGCATGCATCATGAGTGTGACAAAAGTGAGTCGCTGGGACGTCTGTGCGACGTAACGATGCGAGTCGCAGGTCACGAAGTGACATCGCAGCAATATCTATGTATCTGTGTTGGCTGGGGATATTCCAGAAGGATATCTTATGCAGAAGTCCATCTTCGCCCACTGTATTTTAAACCAGAATGTCACTTTTCAACAGTAAATATTTCGAAAACAATTGAATTTAGGAGTAACGTGTTCAAAGAAAACTGTTTAGAACTATGAGATTTCGAATATGGAATATGGGTGTTCTATTTAAAAAAATTAACGAAGATGGCATCGTGAAAAAGTAGATTTTCATCTCCTATTTAAGCCTTCCAAATTTCGTCTGTCATGATAGGTAAGTAAACATAAAAATTTTCCACTGAATTTTCGAGGACTATATTATGTTTGTGCAACCTAGTGGAATCCGTCCCTGGTACTCCAGTGCGCCCGACATTGTTGCGCACGGCTTCCAGAACCACAATCGCAGTTTGTTTCGTGTTGCTTGCCACCACAAATAAAATTCCAAGTGTTTTTCTCGATTCGTGTTATTCATGATTACGCTGGCGAGATACCAGGTTAGTGTCGAGACTGTCGAGTGTTGATTTAAGTTAGAGCTGTTCGACAAGTAATTGTAATCAGACATTTTCATATTTTTCAGGGATCATGAAGGTTTACATCGTTTTCGCTGTCCTTTGCGGCGTCGCACTAGCTGCCGAAGACTACTGTTACAAAGACGTAGTAGAGGCCTGCAAAACAACCAATAAAAAATGTGAGTACTCTTTTGTTTTGGCGACCCAAAAAACGTAGGTTGTCGTTGGCCATGGAAAAGGCCGATCAATAAACGTGACCTCGGAAGTGTGTTGTTTCAATCGAAAGACCATGGCCAACCTCGACGAATTGAGGATTCCTCTTAATTCTTAACTTGAACTCACTGCTCGTTTGTCATTAATGTCATTTCATTCTTTATGTTTATAATCAGTTCATTACGATTATTTATTTTATCTAAAGCCGTTTCAACCACCTAGTTATTACTGAATTTCTTTTGAAAAATAGAAGACTTATTTTGTGTGAGGTTATGTATTGTTTCTTATATCAATTTTAACCGTATTCAATGACATTACACGTCAAACTTGTTTATTTTACGTCAAGCGCAGCACTATATATAAACTAATAAAAACATGAGGTGGCATATTAATAATAATTGGGTAACTAATAGCCACAAGATATCAAAAAAATTATTTTGGAACTTACGTAGTTTTGCCTCCTGAACAAAAAATAAAAATGAAATTCTTGGCGGCCTCAACTAATTTCGGAGATATGGGCCTATTTTTGAGTGATGAATGGCACTTGTTAGGACATATTTCTACTGCGGAAAAAACACTCGAAATTCTCCCTTCTTTAAATTAACACAATGTACACACCCTAATTCACCCGTTTTACACTAGTTTTTTATTAAAAACGGCATTGTTTATCAAAAAATTCAACCTTCTTTTAAAAACAGCAAAACCACACATTTATGTAAAATGTTTAGTGAATTTATTTATGCCAAGTTGGTAACTTTGAACTTTGCTGCATATTTGCACAGCCAACTTTCCTAGGCATTGAAAGGAAATTATTCACTCACTTTTTTCCAGAAACCAACTTGACATGAATAAAATTGACTAACCAGTTTGCCTAGATTTGTAGGTTATGTGATCATAACATAAAAGAAGGTGTTTTTTTCCTAAAAAGTAGCGTTTTCAATGAAGAAAGAATGTGAAACAGGTCAAGTAGGGTGTGTACATTGTGTTAGTTTGAAGAAGGAAGAATTTTGAGTGTTTTTCCGCGGTAGAAATGTGTGCTAGAAAATGCCAGTCATCACTCAAAAATAGTCCCATATCTTCGAAATAACTTGAGAACGCCAAAAAATTCATTTGGATTTTTTGTTCAGGACGCCAAACTACACAAGTTCCAAAATTTTGTTGATAGCTTATGGCTATTAGTTGACAGAATTCTATCAAAAATACATTCGATATTGGCCTTCTATCAGTTCGTGTTAAGGCTTTTATATACTGTGATCTTGAATAAATGATGTAAATCACGTGATCATACTAGTTGGGACTCGCGTGATTTCCAAAGTAATCAGGAATAAATGAGGTTCTGGATTCAATATCATTTGATAGAAATGAGCAATTCTATCATACCTAGAGAGTAATTCAACGATTTTAAAAAGTAAAATGGGAGTGATCTCTATCAAGTTCTCTCATATCTTTATAGCGGTTATAAATTCATGTCCCGGAAATGTACTTATCTATATTTCATACAGTAATAATATCAGTACATTCTAGTTTTTTTAGACATTATCCAGCATAATCTTCTTAACTTTTCTTGGCCATAGTTAACAGCCTTCTGTATTTATAGAGATACTTTTGTTTTGTTACCTACAACAATTTTGTTTGTACATTTTTAATTAGGCCCATGGTTCATGTCAGATAGTTTGCTCAAACTGCTTCGAAGTGATATCATTCTTATTATTTGAAACGTTTGTTCAAAATTGACAGTTGACATGTTTTGTGCGGAAAACTCGGAGAAATATCAAAGGAATCAAGTTGGATTAACATTTATTACACCATATTTTCGGATATTTACTTATCTGTTGAATTGTTCGATTTTTGTAAATTCAGCTGAACAGATATAATTCAACGGACTTAAAGGACAGTAGTTGTTTTCGTTTGGATACTTCCCGACCAAAATATCATTCTATAGGGTTCTTTGCGGAGAATTTCATTTTTATGATTGGATCAATAATCATTTATCTAGTAGTGTCGTTCAATCTTTATTGAATTTTCAAATACCACAAAACAATTGATGAACCAACCCTGAATAATATAAAATTTCCTGAATTTTGCCAACCTAATATGAATGTTCATGTGGTGAACAACTTTCCATATATTTTTATAATCTTTTAAATGGAGTAAGTATGCTTATTATCAAAACATGCAATCTTAAATTTGAAAACGATTATTCTTATTATAATGGCAGATAATCCATCAACTATTTCATAGATTGAACAGCCTCGATTACACGATCATATATATCGATTGCTGACAAAATATTACAAAGTGTTGTGAAATACTTGTGTATAATTGAATATAATCTGATTTGTTTGTGGACTGATTGAACATTGAATTGTAATTGTTTTCCGATATCATTGTCGTAAGATATCAAGATTTGATATCAATAATGAAGAAATATATTGTATTAGTTCGATTAAACGATTTTTTACCATGGAATCAGACTCGTCCTTTAATCGTACTAAAAATAACGAGCAATTTTCAGAAGTCAATTTGATGTGTAATTATTTCTAGTAAACAATAACTGAATCCAAAGGATGAATCAACAAAGTTATTAAGTATACTAAGCATATTATTTGGATTCTTAAACAAATAATGCTTGCATATTCCTTTATGGTTGATATGTTAGTAAACAGTTGAACGTTGAACGAATTTCAGATTAGGAAAATGTTATGGATTGTTTAGTTGTTTGAAAAGGAATTATAAGGTCATTATTATTAATCATACATTTTATGCTGAGTCGTTAACGAGTTCAAAGCTCATAGTGCTAGTTTGTGATTAGGTACTATTCATCATCAATATTTATTATTCAACATTCTTCTAGGAAATTTAAGTGGGTGTGAAAATTATACCGATTCTTTGTTTATAATCTAGCAGAAAAACAAAAGTCGCACTAGGATACCTGAAATTGACGAGTAAAAGATGCCTATTTTGAGTCTTAGTGAAGCAGATAAAAAGACGTACTTTCAGTTACGATTTTTTGGCTTTCATCCAACTTTCCACTATTTGTTTTATAAATAATTTAACTTTCGACCCTTTTGTTTATATTCCAACAAATGAAAAAAGAGTTATTTATATATAAACATTTCAATTGTAAATAAACAAAAAGTAAAAAGCGCAATATTTTGTTGGAAATAGATCAGAATTGCGAAGGTACGTCCAGTAAAATTGTCCGAGTTTAAGGACTTGAATTATAACAGGGAGATTTTATCAGGGTTTCCAAACACAACTAACGTCTATTCGAAAGCAGTCCATTGTACATAAATATCAAATAGTGCCGCTCCAAGTTTTTCCTATCTATACAGTGTGTCCCGCTTTTCATGAATACACCCTAATATCTCAGTTATTAATAATGCGATTTTCTTGAAATTTTGGTGGTGATTATATGTTAGGTAAATCAAGTATTTTGGCATAGTGAACATTTTCATCGACCATAGGCGTGCGGTGTGGGGGGGGGGTAAAAAAAACTGTTTTTTGGGAAAAGGATATTAGGGCTCATTTTAGATAACTTTTTTTATCAGAATTAGAATCAGCATCCCCAAAATCCCCCCAATCCATATTTTCGAAATCTCAAGAGCTGATTTGAGGAGAAAAAAGAAATAAATTCACTTTTTTCGTCTCGTACTCTTTTTTCAATAAGTCCTTGTAAGCAAAATTCAAACCGTCTTTCAAAATAACCATTTAACACGGTATGTGGAAATTTTGGTTTAAATGCCCTAATCCTGTTGCGTTTCAAACATCTCTATACTTTGTTTTTCGTTGAATTCATTGTCCTCGCAACTGCCCTTACAGTACCAATTGGGTTGTTTCGAAATTCGAAATGTTCGTCGTCCGGATAGTGTCTTTGATTTAAATTGTACCTCCCTGGTCTTGTCTTGAAAACCGCTCTAGTCTTTGCGAACAATCTGTTGATTTTGGCAACGGTATCGTGAGAAATTGGTTCTCGATCATGATGCCTTCCATTGAATATTCCAGCAACCTGACGCGTAGATCTTTCATTATTACCAAATAATCGTATAATCTCCACTTCTTCTCCAAGGATATAAGGGGCTCATTTTAGACAATTATTCTTTATCAGATTTGGAATCAGCGACCGAAAAAACCCCTCAATTCATATTTTCGAAATCTCGAGAGCTGATTTGATTAGGAAACAAAATTAAATTCACTTTTTTTCAATAGATTGTTTATTTCTAACTTTTTATTTCAAATGCCCTAATCCTATATTAAATTTCAAACACCTTCGTTTCCTTATATTCTGTATCGTTTGCAACTGCCCTTATACTACAATTTAGGTATTTCCGAAGATACGCACACTTTGTTACCGTTGGCTTGCCGATTTGAGTTTTCATGCAAATTAATGAAAGAGTGCTTTGAAACAAAAGTTTTTGTTTGACATCGGTAATCAGTACGAAATGTCAATAAGTCAAGCAGTGTTACTTAACTGTTAATAAGAAGAGTAGTAGTAGAGTAATTGGAGAAAAAGTAGAGATTATCCGCATATTTGGTAATAATGAAAGATCTACGTGTCAAGTTGCTGGAATATTCAATGGAAGGCATCATGATCGAGAACCAATTTCTCACGATACCGTTGCCAAAATCAACAGATTGTTCGCAAGGACTGGAGCGGTTTTCAAAATAAGACCAGGGAGGTACAATTTAAATCAAAGACACTATCCAGACGACGAACGTATCTTAGCAGAATTTCGAAACAACCCAAATGGTACTGTAAGAGCAGTTGCGAGGACAATGAATTCAACGAAAAACAAAGTATAGAGATGTTTGAAACGCAACAGGATTAGGGCATTTAAAACAAAATTTCTACATACTCTGTTAAATGGTGATTTTGAACGACGGTTTGAATTTCTTATGGTTGCAGGGTAACTATCTTAACGACAGACTTTTTCTGAAGAACATGATGTTTACTGACGAGGCAACGTTTACAACAAACGGTGTGGTGTCTAGTCAAAATTGTAGGTTTTGGGCAGCTGAAAATCCGAATTGGGTAATTCATTGTAAAAACCAATACAGTGAAAAAGTTAACGTGTGGTGTGGCATATTCAACGAACGGATTGTTGGCCCTTATTTCCTGAATAACCTGACCGGACAAAATTTTCAAATTTTTTTTCAAATAAATGAATCTCCTACAATAATAATAAAAATGATAAAGAACAATGAAATATATTTCCTGAGAGAAGGTGTTCAAAATGTCTACCAGCTTCTCCTACACATAGGCGACACCTTTTCTGAACGTTTTTTGCCGAATTAATTAGTTCAATAAGAGTGAGAGAAGCAAAACTTTGCATCACCGCCGCTTCCAATTCGTATCTAGGAAATAAGATCTTTCAACCTTCCCCAGAGGTAAAAGTCCATGGACGTTAGGTCCGGTGACCTGGCCGGCCAACGGTTGGGTCTTTGGTTGGCTATCCAATTATTATCAAAATTTGCAGCCAAAAAGTTGGTGACAATCGCAGTGTTGTGAGGCAAAGCCCCGTCTTTTTGAAAATACATTTTTCTGAGCTCCATTAGTGGCAATTTATCAACAAGGGGTTCAATATTTCACCTTAAAATTTCTGCATACCTCTGAGATCTAAGAAGATTGAAATTATAAATGATCGGGCTGATAATTCTACCCCAGAAAACACCTGCCTACATACACACTAAATCCAAATCTTCCTTGACTTGTCTGCTCCACAATAGAATGACGAATTTGTTATTCTATTGTGCCTAAGTATAAGAATTGTAGCGGTTGAAAATGTCGGCACTACTCACATAAGCTTCGTATGTCCAAATATAACTTAACGAAAAATCACGCTCTTGGTTACAATTTTCCAGGAACCACTGGCAAAAATCCATGCGGCATTCAAAATCTCCTGGCTTGTATTTTTGCTTTCTCAAAATCCGCCCAACGTTAGTTTTTGGTAGGCCTGCTAGCTGATATTTCCAAATTTTGTGTTGACGTTTTGGGATTATTTTCAGCAGCTTCTAAAACGACTATTTCTTCCAACTCCTTATCCCATATAAGTTTGGACTTTTCTTTTCAAACGGACCACCATCAATTAGGTGGTGTCGCAATCTTACGAAAATTTCTCTAAAAGGATGTCTTCTTTCTGGAAACCTTGAAATTGTGAATAGGTTTACATATCTTGGAGTTGAATTTGTTTCCTCCTCGTTATTCAGAGAAATGGCGCACACATCGGTAGTAAAAACTAAACAGGCATCCGGAACGGTTTTTTCACTCCTCTCTAAGGGCAATGTAAACTCATGGGAGGCTAGGAGTCGTTTGTTTGACTCGATTGTTGTGAGCACTTTAACCACTTGTATGCCAGTTTGGGCATAACGCTACACCGATATACTCGAGAAGGCCCAAGTCGGGTTCTTCAAACGGCTAGTTAGGCTTCCTCAGAATACACCGGATTTCTGTGTCCGGCTTGAAACAAGCATAATCCACCTATCATTCACAGTCTTCAGACATTCTCTTACTTGGCTTAGAAAAATTCTATTAATGGCCGATGAAAGATTTCCGAAAAAATGTTTTTGCCGGCTATTTTCAATTCCATCTCACGACGTAAGATACAACTGGGTGAGTCAGCTAGACCTACGACTGCTCAAAAGAAACATGCAATTTCTTTTAGAAAAATACAAACAATATTGGCATGAATCGGACTTGAATAAATACACTACTTCCAGATACCCTCTCTTCAGGGGGATTATAATAAACAGCGCTCAGCAAACATCAAACTACCTGACCTTCAAATGCTCAATACATACAATTAGGATAATTGCTCGAATACGACTTTCGTATGCAAAAGAATTTAGAATAACCCATAAAAATATTCACTATCATGTCGATCAAACGGAATTATGTTCTCTTTGTAACCTTCAATTACCCCAGTCATTGGAACATGGGCCGCGGTGGTGTGCGGGTTGAGTCCTCGCCTCATAAGCCAGAGAGCGTGAGTTCGAATCTCAGCATTGCCACCGGTCTCGTGCATGGCATCACACGTATTAAAAGGTAAGGGCTACGTCTTCCCCTAGCTCACACAAGTCTCTGACTTAGGAGGGTTGCACGTAGGGGTACAACCGGTTGACGGATATAACAATTTTAACAATTTATTTTTCACCCGCCCCATTTTAAAACCTCTAAAACCTGACTGTGGCTTCTTGGAAAATCTCACAACACTTAGAGATGCTCTTACCGACATCACTCCGACCGAGTCCAAAATTATTTGTCAATTCGCCATGGAAGTCATGAGACTACGATCTTTGGAAATCAATGAATAAATTTAACTCTCACTCGATGTTAGTAGGTAGGTTCTGTAGTTGTCTTATCGATTTGATCAACAATATTACTTCATTGTCTAGGTTTAAGCTATACATGTATGATGGTTACTATTTTTTTTCTTTTTCTTTTTTTTCAAACTTGTTATACATACACATTGTAAGAAACAATAAATGGAATCAATGAAGCCTACTTGTTTAAAGTCTACGTTCCCAAGTCTGCATGAAAAAACTAAAAAGCTCCGTATTTCAAAGATGACTCTAGCAAAACATCAAGTGTGCTACATTTTTGGAAAGGTTTAAGCTCTATTAAAATATGCAAGAATATACAACGTGTCTGATTTGAAAAACATATTCTTCCATCAATAACTGTGGATATCTTATTTGAAAAAATAAGTTACACCCAAATTTTGGGCGGGAAAAAAGTTACAGCAACTTTTCGAAAAACATGCTGTAACATCGTAACATTGAGTTTGTTATAAAATTTGAACCTCAGACACAGTCATCAGTTTTCATGTATCTAGTTCAAAAACAGGACTTTCCCTTCAAAAGTGTCCAATTTGGCTCACTCTGTACCAATATTGCTTCAAGAATATCCCACCAATATTTTTATATCATGTCAATATTTTCATAATATTGTACCAATATTGTCCCAATGTGAGTGTGCTAGCTTCAGTAGCTTGAGTAGCTTCAGCTTTTGAGTAGCGTCACATAATTAAAATTTTCATAGTGGGAACGAATATATATATATTTTTTTATTTCAGATACATCCACCCTAAACTGTACCGCCAAATATGGCGCCATCGACACTGTCCAGCCGGCGCTGCAGAAGTTCGCCAACCACCACTTCATCCGCTCCTTCGAGTACCTCTTGATGTCCACCCACTTCGCCAACTACGAGAAGAACCGCGCCGGCTTCGAGAAGCTCTTCCGCTCTCTGTCCGACACCAAGTGGGAGGAGGGCATCGAGCTCATCAAGTACATCACCAAACGGGGCGGCGACATGAACTTCGCCGCCGTGTCCGAGGAGCTGCAGCAGGAGAACGAGCTGGAGCGCAGCTTCGAGCTGTACGAACTCGCCGCCGTCGCCAAAGCTCTGGACTTCGAGAAGAAGATCGCCCTGGAGGCGCACGAGATCCACAGCGAGGCCACCAGGAAGAGCAAGAGCTTCCACGACCCCGAGATCTCGGACCACCTGGAGAGGGAGTTCGTGCACAAGCAGAGGGACGTCATCAGGAAGTTGGCCGGCTACACCACCGATCTGAGCGACCTGCTGGATGGGCCGGACAGCTCGCTGTCTCTGTTCTTGTTCGACGAGTACCTCACAAAACAATAGGAGGTTTTGTTCCGGTTTTACGATTATGTATTATAGTTTAGGCAAAAGTCGATTGTGTGATAGATACATCAAGTTTTTTTTGTTACATTTCCCCTTAAGGCTGTTTGTATATTGTTAATAAAGGTTTCTAATTCATTAGCGAATTGCTGCATTCCAACTGGTAACAGAATATTGTTAGAAGCAGTGGATTTTCGTACGACCTATGACTCATACCGTAGCAGAGAACAAATTTACGTTTCGGCAGTAAATGTGAGCGAGTTGTTGCCTGTAATATTCAAGGTCATAGCTCTTAAGAAAATCCACTACCTCTACGATATTGACTAAATCAGGGTGCCCAACAATTTTGTAAAATTAAATTCCCTGACTTTTCCAGGTATTTCAGGTCTTACTATCAAGTTTTCCATGACCAGCAACGGACATGTTGAAAAAGCCTTCACTGTCCAAACATTCTCTGAGCCCAATTATGTGGATAATTATTATGGGTCATTAATTATCAATGAATTAGGTACAGATTCATTGAGTGAAGTAATCATACTTTCTTATTAAAAAAAGAATGATATAAAAAAAATAAAGGTGTTTATTCTGTTTCAATTTCTTAATTACACCAGGAGCTTTTTTTTTTTTTTTTTTTTTTTTTTTTTTTTTTTTTTTTTCCAGTGGGGTGGAAATCCTCATGGACTCTGATCGCTCGGTGTCCATCGCGTATCAGTAGTGTCAGACTCTTACTGACTAAAACCACCCCAGGTGTGCTGCACTTGCCAAGCCGTTAGGCCATAAAGCTGCACCTATATCCCATTCCAACGTCCACGTCACGATATCCCTCGCTCCTCCGCCCCGCCACATCCCCCCACCACCGTTGGGTCGTGACCCACCGAATACCGGGCGGGCAATCAGCGGGGAAGATCCTTCCTTCTTTATTCCGCTCATCCTCCACATTCAAACAGCGCCCTCCCTGGTCGGCAGTCTTATTCTATCCGAGCGCCTGCTCTCCCGATTTACTTTCGTCGCTCGTTTATCCCGAAGCCAGGCCACTATTACCGTCGCATTGACACTATGTTGGTTCTCATACTTCTTCATCCTCGACCACAGCCCCCGCCCATTCATTCAATATCCTTACCCATTCATCCTTCACACCATTCGTATCCCTTAGCTGTAACGCTCCAAGTCTATCCTCCTCTTCCTCGATCCTCCTTCTCCATTCTACCCTTTCTCTCCGCATGCAATCGTTCCAGATGTGCTCCGCCGTGTCAGTCCCGCCAGTTCCACACTGGCATGGGGTCTCTTGTGCAATTCCGAACCTTGCCAGGTAACCCCGAAAGTTCCCATGCCCTGTGACCAGTTGCACTGCCTTCCTTGCTAATGGTATACACCCCATCCCTACCCTGTTGCACATACCATGTACGCTTCTGCCGGTCATGCCGCTGTCCCATTCACCCTGCCATTTTTCCATCACCATTTTCCTAATCCTTTCCCTCTCCTCCATTCTGCTATGTCCCAAGTCTATTTGCCATGTGATCTCTTGCAGTTCCGCACCTCTTCTACTCTCTTCATCTGCTCTTCTGTTACCCTCATTCTCCCTAACATGCCCTTTCCTCCACTCAATTTCCGTCACCAATCCCGCTACCCTTCTGTTTTCAAGCATTCTCCTAATACGAGCTGCCCTTTTGCTCTTCGTCCTCGCATTCCTAATGGTCTCCACTGCTCCAGGCGAGTCACTTATTATTCTTATGTCCATCTCTCCACCCATCAGTACCCCTTTACCTATAGCCACCATTTCGGCTTCCTGTACGCTTCCCAGCTCACTGATTCTTTCCCGACCCATTCTCCACTCGCTCCCCTCCTTATGCGCCCATCCTATACCCACTCGTCCATCCTCTCTCTTAACCGCGTCCACAAATACCTCTTTTAGCCCTTCTCGGTTCTCCAGAATTGTTCCGATCATCCATGGGTATATTCTGTCGCACCCGTTTATCCGTCCTCTTACTTTTTCTTTTCCGTGCGCCTTCCATTCTTCATACCTCGTTGCTGCCTCTATGTATAGAGGCGCTATCCCAGTCAGCACGCATAACGCGGCTGACGGCGCCGTTCTATATGCCCCGCTGGCCGATAGCGTAAACGGTCTCTGTATCGCCCCCAATTGTCTGATCACCCTAGAGTCCTTCGCTCTTGCTCCCCACACTTGGACGCCATACATCACCGCCGGCTTAACCACTCTTTCGAAAATCAGTCTGACACATCCTCTCCTTAGCCTTACGTCACGGCCCGTCCATCTTCTTAGTTTTCCTGCAACTATAGCCGTTCTCCTTCTTACCTCCTTAAGATGATCAATGTACAGTAGGCCCTTGTCTACTATCATGCCCAAGTATGTGATGTTACCGCCGCACTCAATCCGTTGCTCTCTCACCCTAACCACCGGTTCCTTGTCCAGTTTCCTGGCCGGGACAAACATGCATTCGGTCTTGTTTTCGTTATACCTCAGCCACATTTCATCCTCCCATTCTTGACATTCTTTCCACACCTCCTTCCACATCCTTTCTATTTTCTTTACCGACGGGCCAACCACCACTATCAGTTGGTCGTCGGCGTAGGCCTGGGCCCACACCTTCGTCCCACCACTTACTCTGTGCGCTGCTGGCACCCCTTCATTTATCCTGTCATATTCCTTTTCGTTTACTGCCCTCATCCTCTCGAACCACGCTTCCATGACAATAAGCCATAGCGTGGGTCCCAGGCTGGATCCCTGCGGGCACCCCCTGTCCACGATCGCTTCCACGCCTCCACTCTTGACTCTTCTTTCGCCTACAAATTCCATGCACACCTTGCCAATGTTCTCCGGTAGCCCCATCTTCCTCATATTCCATCCTATCGCAGGTCCCCATGCCGTGTTGAAAGCGTTCGACAAATCCAGCGCCATCACCATGCTATGCATACCCTCGTTCTTACACCAGGAGCTGGTGACAGGTGACGTTCTCTCATTCTACACTGCATGCCTTTTTAAGGCTTGATAATCAACCGTGAGTTATGGAAAATAGACGGGTTCCTGGCCGCCGCACGTGTGCACTTCATAAGAAAAAGCGCTTTTCTTTTTGTGGAGAATTTTCGTGTTTTTTCGCGATATTATACTGCTTGCCGTTGTAATATACGGAAATTTAAACAAATTGAAACGCTACTAATTGATGGCATGCAATTCGCAGCGGCCGAAAGGACTCGAAGTGTTACGAAAAAGTAAAAAAATGAAAGGGGACTTCCGTGTTTTCAAATTGCATGCCGATGTGAATAATTGAAGTTTTAGTAACGAAAACACGCTGGGAAAATTGGCATGCGCCCCTCGTCTGACCAACGGTAGAAAATTGTGGGAAAACTCAAATTCAATACAGGTTTTACGTGATTCCAAACTGCATGCCATTACAAAGATACGGCATTTGTATAATTAATTAATAGCAGGTAATTTGGCATGCACACCAGGATTTCGCAACATAGAAGCATGCATGACGAAAGTTGCAAAAAACACTGAAAATGTATGTGATTTTGTTTTGCGAAATCCTGGTGTGCATGCCAAATTACCTAATATTCATTAATTATACAAATGACGTATCTTTTTAATGGCATGCAGTTTGGAATCACGCAAAACCTGTATTAAATTTTTACAGTTTTCCAGCAATTTTCCCCTGTTGATCAGACGAGCGGTGCATGTCAATTTTTCCAGAGTTTTTTTATTACTGAAACTTCAATTCTTTACATCGGCATGCAATTTGAAAACACGGAAGTCCCCTTTCATTTTTTCGTAACTCTTCGAGTCCTTTCGGCCGCTGCGAATTGCATGCCATCAATTAGTAGCGTTTCAATTTGTTTAAACTTCCGTATATTACAACGGCAGGCTAATATCGCGAAAAAGTAAGAAAATTGTTCACAAAAAAGAAAAGCGATTTTCCTTATGAAGTGCACACGTGGGACAGCCAGAAATCCGTCTATTTTTTTAAGGTTAATTATCAAGCCTTAAAAAGGCATGCAGTGTAAAATGGGAGAACGTCACCTGTCGCCAGCTCCTGGTTTAAATGAGAATGTTCGGGAAGGGAATTGTAGGTTAATTACCTTTCGATGATGAAGTCTGGGGGATTTCAAATTTTTCAAGATACGGAACATTTCATGTCAATATTAGGTAAGTACACTCACATGCAGAATAAAGGAAAACAAGTTAATATTTGGTAAAATTTGAGGTATCTTAGTTTTTTATTTTTAGTTCAATTTTTATTTATTTTATAAAACTGAAGATAAAATTATCAATTTTAACGCACATTCATTCTTTCGTTAAATGATGGCTCATCAGTCATTATACAGGGTTAATTAGAAGTTTGTTATTAAAACCTAATTTAAAAAATACTGTGGTGTCAAAACTTTCAACATTTGTTTTTTTTTATTCATGATTTTAAGTGCACTAGTTAATTTTTAAGAGAGAAATGAACTTGTTTGTCATCAACGGTTTACTTTAATAAATATAATATTTTGAAGAGGTGTCTTTGTTGCCCTTATGTCAGTTTGACAGTGAGAGACCTAAAAGAACTTCAACCATGGTTTTTAGGTCCGGAAAATTGCGCAAAAGCCGTTGCTCTTGTTGAAGATGTACGTAATTATGAATATGTTGTAATAAGAGCTAGAAGTGGTAATACAAAATATTAAGCTGAATTAGTTGTAAAAAGTACGTTTCTTCAGGTTATTTAGGTTACAGTTGAATTGGTTTGTTTTGAAGTTTGAATTTGATTGAGTAGGTTTGCATAAATTCTTTTTGCAAGAATTGCTTGCTATTATAACTGAACAATATATTGTTGCCTTCTCATTGCTAGACTCATGAGCTTAGCTGTCAAACTGGCATTATGGCACAATGAGCAAAGCCATCGCGTCAACAACATATTTTGAAATTGGTTAAACTGTTGTTTGGGGTTAATTTTTCTCTTAAAAATGAACTAGTGCACTCAAAGCCATGAACCAAAAAACAAAATATTGTAAAGGAATGATTCTTAATAAAAATTGGTATTTTGAAAGAATTTGACCACGAAATATTTCCACAGGATGTTTTAAAATTAGGGTTTAACAACAAACTTCTAATCAACCCTGTCCTTAAAAAAACTACGAGACCTCAAATTTTACCAAATATTAACTTTTTGCATGTGAGTGTATATAAAGCTTTTACCGCTATGGTATTTTCAAACTACATAAGTGGTGAAATTGAGTTGACATTGATGCCAATATGTATATATCTCCCTATATAGCCGGAAATAGATTTCCCTGACTTTGGGCATTTTTAAACGTTTTTCCCCGACTTCCAGAACACGTAAATCAATTACCTGACTCTTCCAGGTCGGTGGGAACCCTGTATATACTTCTCGTTTGACAAATTCAACACATCAGAGGTAACTACAAATTATATTTTAGGTTGCTATCGTTCGAGAACAATCTTATATCAGACGCTGTTATTGACACGTGTTGGAAACAATGTAAACATCTACATGATTTCAACCTTTGTAATAAAAATTATATAATCAGAGATAAAAACGTGAAAAGTGTTTGTTGCCATAGGAATCATTCAGGTATAAGGGTCATCATGATCCCATATTCTATTGAATATTACAGACTATGATAATAATCTGTTCATCTTTCTCAGTATCACCACAAACAATCAATAATATAATCACACGTACGCGATAACTAGTTGCAACCGATTGAGAAAACGTTTGTCCCTTTCCATTTTTGGTATAAAAATATGGATTCAAGATAACAATGTACGTGTGTCTGGAGTGAATAATAACATTCATAAGAATAGTAGCAGATTTACTTACTACTCTAAATTATATTTTGTTGACGGCATCTTCGTTAATATAATAATTCCTATGCGAATTATCTTTGAAATGACCCTAAGTATCTATAATCCGATACAAACCACAAGGAAATACTTCATTCCAAGACAGTTTGATCAAACTAATTAACCGTGAGTAACGGATTTGAGAGTTCATTCAACATTCTCATATATATCAAGAAATCTTGTGGCATGCATTTAGCAGCAATTATCTGGGAGAAACAAGAGGTTATTTCTTTCTGCAAGTCACTACCCAGCGAGCACATCCCTGGGAGGTTTTGAGATGTTTCTTTGTTATCTGTTATCTTTGTTGTTGTCTTTGTTATCTTTTGTGACGTTGTTTTAAATGCCTTTAGGATTGTATCATAACATAGTTTATCCTTGAGATGTTTACTGAGAATATATCTACCGGTCGCGCAAGCGCAAATGTGATCTCAGTGATGATCGCTCTTGTTGACGAAGGGTGTGGTTTTTAGTTTGCATCCACTTATATTCAATTTACCCCATTTCGTTTTTCGCAAAACTAATAAGTGGTGTTTTTAGAGTGAAGTGGAAGAGTTAATTCAAGACAATATATTACATTCAATAATCATCAAGTTGATCACGGACCTCAAAGTAAGTATTGAATGGTCGTCATTCCGAAATATATAACCTAAAAAACTTATACCGATAATCTTAACATGTAAAATCATCATCATATTTATAATTTATGTGAATGTAGAAAAAGCAGTATATTACTGAGGGTGTATCAGTAACTTCTATTCAAATTCAGTTAAACCAGAAAATGCTTCAGACTGATCTCATTCGCACCTGTCACCTGTGATGAAATTTCATTCGATTTACCAGTTCCATCTCATGTTGAACTATTCAAAAAGCAAATTTGAACTCCACTGAAAATTTACCGTGCTCGTCTTCTGATGATGACTCACAATATAATTAGGCTGTTGGTTTAAATGCAAATTCGGAATAAAAATTACTTTTGGAAACAAAGCAAAGTGAATTTTCACAAAGATTAAAATTTGTTTTTTCTGTAGATTGTTCTTTTCATAGAAAATACATGACTGATATTTTTGTAAATGGAGTAGAATGACAATATGTCTTTTTTTAATAGTAGATTTGTCATAATAGCACATTATCAATTTGTTGTAGATGCTGTAATTCTACTCTTCAGCTGTGAGTACAAAATCAAGCATGACAAGTAATAAGAGGAGACAGCTGAAAATGAAGACCAGAAGAAATATAAATAACTTTTTAGGCAGAATATATTTCTAGTTTAATTTTTATGTTTTCAGATAGTTTATTCTTTGTGATACAGAATGATTCTTGATGACATATTTTCAAAAATTATAATTCGATCTTTTGTATACGGAATATATATTTCAAGTTTAGTTTTTGTATTTTTACCTAGGGTGTGTATGTAATATCTATATTTTTGAAAAATTATTCATTTAAAATTTGCAGAAAATATTTTGAGTTTGATTTGTATGTGTGTCTCTTAGTGATTTTTTTGAGTTACTATTAAAATAAGTTTATCTCTGCATATTTTGACTATTGTTAATTTATAGACTATTTTTAATAAGCGGCTTGAAACAAAATGAGAGGAAATTGCATTTTGTAATGTCCCAGGGACATCTTTGGAGATGTTTTATATACAGTGATTTAATGTAGGCAAACAGCTTTGAAAATGTTATCGCGAGTCTTTGAAAAGAGCGAGAAAAAAATGCCTTTTGTGATGTCCCAGGAACATCTTAAAAATAGCGCGTGCGGCGGACATTTGGCTATACGTACACGTTCTATTCATGTATGAACAGAACATCGCAGTGGAGGTTTGATGTCCTAAAAACTCGTACTTTTAACATCTCTGGGATGTTTTTGTGCTCGCTGGGTATAGCTTTCGCTCTACTAGATGATAAAAGTTCAGCCCATTAGTTCTGTCGTTTCATTATAAAAATTACTAGCAGTATCTCCTTCTTTATAGGTCACATGTCATTGGAGTATTTTGGCGTTTTCATTTTAATTTAGTTATTCAGTAGCAAGTCCTGGGTACTATCCTTATTCCTATCAAAAAACTTGAGTCCTATGGTAAACTCACACCTTACTTTAGCAAGAAACTTCATTCACCATGGTGATCAGCTCCAGATTAAACATTTTTATTACAGAGAAACTGCTTTTCATCTTTTATCAAATACATCTGTTCCTTCTTCTTATTTTGCCAGTCCCAGCTAATGCCTATTGTAAAATGGACAACTGTCCCACTTTTTCAGAGCCGAATAATAGTCTACCGTCATGTTCCAACTCCCATAAATTTTCCGCCAGGAATCTTTGTTCAAATGTGCTTGTCGATTCACTCAAGAGATGGAGGGAGTATCGATTATTCAAAAATGGACACCTTTTTATCTATTTGACATAAAGGGATATAATTGTCACAGCCTTCGTAGATTCGGATTGGCTGTAGATGGCTTCAAAGTTGTCTGTGACTGATAGTGGACAACAGCCAGAAATCAGTCTTTAGGTGGTTAATCAAATCAAACAAATGTCTGTTGATAGGTTACAAAAAGCCCTTATCATAAGTCCGCAGTATTTATTGTCGGAGGAAATTGTTGTTTTCCGTCAGAGATTTGTCTCGTCTCCAAATTTCTGGTGTTATTCAAGCCGAGGATATTTTAACGTTTGGACTTTTCTAGAGTCTGTTAATCCTCATATACTGGTATTCCAATTTGATAAACGTGATTCAGCTCAAGGGTTTTCTAAAAAAAGTTGGCGTAACAGGCCAGTTTTTCTTTACCTTAGCTTTTTTAAGACCTGCTAGGGTATTTTTCATTGTCAGAATACGTTAGAAAAAACATCAGTGGTTATGCTCTAAACTGCCTGACTTACCCACAGCAAGCCAACTTCCTATCTGTTTTTTCTTAGTTTATACAGCTAGTGTTCCATTTTGTGACCCAGTCCATTCAACCCTTCACATTTTCAACACTACCAAAGAATACGTTTGGATAACCACATCTTGAGGACTCTCACCTCTCGTCTTTTATTACAGCATTCAAAACAGTACAGATAAGAACTTATGATACTACAAATCCTAATTCATTGATACCATTAAAGTAAAGGGACATTATCCCACAATTGATAGTCAAGACAAAAAAAACAAAACAACTCGTACAACTGAATATTTACACAACATTAAATAGCAACAAATAACGTCGAGTAATTATTAGAAGAAGCAGTCTTTTCTCCCAACACTTGGTGAAATACAACAGCTATTTCTAATTTTCTAAAAATCCGGAGAAATAAGATGGAGGTCGACTAGAAAATGTTCATACACTCGGTCTAGAGAAGACACGTCTTAGCAGCTCTTGAATATATAAACAAGGAATGTTTTTCTGTTGACTACGATATTCTCATTCATAATAACTTATCCTCAGACTGTTATGCAAGAAACACCGTAACTGTTTGGAAGTTTCGGGGAGAAAAAACATTTCCATTATTTACAAAATTCGACGATATTAAATGATACTGATATCAACTGCATTTGACTGTGAACCCCATACTGTTTTTGACTATAAGGTGAATACTGAATCCAACATTGCAGGCTTTTGAGGAATTAGTGGTTTATATGTAGAATTCCATCTCTCAGTCCCAATATGCCCTGATGATGTAGGCCTAGCATATTTCTGGTAGCTCAACTGCTATTCCCATCCTGAAAATGTATAACAAAATCTAGAAAGTGACCAATTGGATTAGGTGGTTAACAAACAGGGTGTTATGTAATAAGTGTTCGATACTTTACGGACGATTCATCAGTCACTTATAAGATGAAATGTTCATATAAGCATGGGTCTGCTAGGCCTTCATTTTTGAGATACAGGGAGTTGAAAATTTATTTTCACCCCCATACAGGAATCACATTTCCAAGAACAGTTCTCTCTTTACGTGTAGGCAGGAACCCTTGGAGATTATTATATAGGCCCGTTTGAACATCAAGACAATGGACGAGGTGACTAAACTTGAGCAAATGCTCTTAGTCAAGTTTTTTTGAGACCTACTTTTTGGTATTGCGGAGTTGATCCGAAAAAAGTTCGAAAAAGTGTGTCAAGAGTTTCAGAGGTATGGGAAAGATGAATCTAGAGAAGTATCTTTTGCTATATTCACGTGACCCAATAGGAGCGCGAAATTATACTCAGTTTTTGAAAATACTACTCTCATAATAGAAAGGGTGAAGGTCTATCTCAAATAAACGTAACGCCGTCACATCGACCTTTAAAAATATCTGTAGATGTACATGCACAAAAGTCAATCAAACATAATTAACCCACCTTAAGAAGTCATCGATGGGATCTCTTGGCCAGATCGGTGAACGTCACCCTCGACAGACCCCAATACGGCCTGAAATCCAATCCTCTGAGCACGCTTAACGACTCCTGGTCGATGGAAAAAGCCAGAGTCTGTCCCTTCTCGACGACCTTCCTGCTCAACGGCTGCCAATCTTCGGTCATCAGCGTGGGATTCTGTATTTTCAGACGGGTTCTGACGAAGTCTTCTTCGGCGGAACTGCCGGGGATCCAGACGAGTACCTTCGACCTCGTCGGAATATTATTAGCATCGACTGCTCGCAACGCGCCTCCTTCCCACAGAGGTTGGAGTTCGTCTATGGTTTTCACCAGCCAGTCTTTCGATTCGGCATTGGCGCAAGTCACCCACAGCACCCCCTCTTCGAATCTCGTCCCCTGGAACTGCGGGGAGACCCCGCCCGCGGGGATTCCATCGATTATGCGTTCCAGCTCGGCTTGGATCAATTCACTCTCGCCTCTGCGTACCACAAAATCGGGATGCTTTCTGTTTATAACGGCCATCTTGATTTTGGTTTGTCCCTCTTTGTAACTCACAGCTTCGATATGTTCGGGGCGTCTTTTCGATTCGGGTCTCGGGTAGTGGTGGCTCACAGCTTGCGAAGTTTCGCCGCCCCTGGGCCTTTTAGGATTGTGTTGCACCCAAGAGTCTTCTTCGTCGGCGTACGTTCGTTTCGGATCACGTCGCCATGAGTAATTTTCTTCCACGGGTTCGGCAGTCGGAATTTTTTCGCCGAAATCCTCAGAGGCAGCTCGACGCCATATCTGCCGTTCCCTTCCTGGATACGCAGTTTCCAGGCGAATTTCTCTATCAGCTGCGTTTCTTTGTTCTGGGCTCCTTGTCCAGTTGTTTTGATACTTTCTCTCTGTCACAGTTCTCTCATTCCATTCAAAGTTTTTATTTTGCATCATGTAAGTCCCACGAGTGTGGGGGAAACATAAGTCGACGCCTGCAGTGCCCCCTATGCAGGCGCAAGGCTATTGTACTCTGGGAGGGCGCCAGGTATCCCAGAGGCTCCGTTAGCGGCACCTGATGAGGCTCAGGTACCATTCATACTCGGGCACGGGTCGCATCACACCGCTGGATTAAGCCCCCCCTTTAGTTGGCTTCTACAACAGGCAAGGGATGCCGCGGGCTAATTCTGACCCCAGAGCCGCAGGGGAATTCATCAAGTAGTACAACTTGTTAACAAAAATCAAGAAATTCGGCGAAACCAGGACACTTATATAATGCAACACATGTTATAGAATATACTGAATGATAAAGAGGCAATTTGTTATTTGTTTTTTAATTTTTGGTGCGTTTTTTAAAGGTGTTCTGCAAAAATGGTTTCGCAACACTTTCATTCACTAGTTTGTAGGATAAACAAATGCTGCTTCAATATTTTTAATACTTGGTAAAATATGAGCAAACGCATTTGAATTCCTTGGTTGATAATTAGTAAATACTGACTTCAGAGGTTTCAATCTCAAAGCGCTTTCCCGATAAGAATTTAGTGACCAATTGTACAAAAAATTTAAGAATTTCAAGAAAAACATGTACTATTTTGTTATGCATCATAACTTATAAAGAAGTTGAGCAGTAAAAATATCAAATTCGCTATGGAAGTGAATGAGAAAAATAAAAAGCCACAATTACATCAGTGCGAATTGATATAAACGATAATGCAATTAATTGGTCACCAACGTAAACTGCACCCTTCCGAGCCCCCAGTAAGGCCTGTAATCCAATTGTTTGAGAGCTTCAAAGGAGCTCTCGTCGACAGAAAAAGCTATGGTCTGCCCTTTCTCAATAACTTTCCTACTCAACGGCTGCCACTCGTCCGTATTCAAGGAAGGGTTTTGAACGACGAGCCTAGCCCTAACAGCGTCCTCTTCCGCTGAGCTTCCAGGAATCCAAACGAGGAACTTCTGCCTCTTTGGTAGATCGTTTTCCAGCACGGCCATCAAAACTCCCCCTTCCCACATACTCTCCAGCCCGGCCACCGTTTCGACAAGCCAATCCTTCGTCGCTTCATTGGCGCAAGTCACCCAAAACACACCCCCTTGGAATTTGGTCGAGTTGAATTGGGGTGACGGTCCGCCTATCGGCAATCCGTCTATCAGCTGTTCCAATTTAGCTCCGATCAAGTCGCCCTGAGCGCGATGCAGCGTGACGTTAGGATGCAACTTGTGGATGACGGCCACCTTGATACCCAAGTCCGTTGCTTTTTTATAACCAACTTCCGACCCGAAAGTGGACGTACCAGAAGAGGTTCTGGGGTACTGGTAGTTTATTATTTCCAAAGTTCTACCGCCCCTACCGACACTTCCTCGGCTGGAACCACCCCTACCAGAAGCGCCCCTGATGGTTCTCCTAGAATGCGAGTAGTCTGGGGCGATGCTTCGCCTGAAGCCGCCGATTGTTTTTTGCGAATTGAAGAATTTCTTGTTCGGCAACCACGTGCCTTCTGCCATTTTTTGCTCTTTCTTCAGCTTCCGACGCTGAGCCCCAGAAAGTCTAGGGCCTTCTTTTTCCGTTTTTTTAGGCAGCCCTGAAGTCTTATTAGCGCCTTTCGTTGATGCCACCGTGTCCTGTCCAGTTGCTTGGACGGCCACGGGTTTCTCCGGCTTCTCAGTCGATATTTTCGGCAGGGGTTCCTCGTTGACAGGAACCACCGGCGAATCTTTGAAGACAGTGTCAATTTTTTCTAAATTTTCCATCATGTAAAGTCCCACGAGTACGGGAGAAATAAAAGTCGACGCCCGCAGCGCTCCCTATGCGGGCGCAAGGCTAGTGTACTCTGGGAGGACGCCAGGTATCCCAGAGGCTCCGTTAGCGGCACCTGATGAGGCTCAGGTACCATCCATCCTCGGGCACGGGTCGCATCACACCGCTGGATTAAGCCCCCTTTTTAGTTGGCTTTTACAACAGGCAAGGGATACCGCGGGCTAATTCTTACCCCAGCGCCGCAGGGGTCAAGGTTTTGTTGATAGGCGGGGCGACATGTTTTTCTTTTGTCGAACCGCATCTTGTACCCACTTCAACCGCTATTGGTCCATATTGCATCATGGTTGGAGAGGAGCATTTTCCCGACGTAACAGACGAGGAAGAGTCATTGGTGCAATCGCATGCCTACATTTCATCACTGACTCTTTCAAGGCATCTGCTTCACGCGTCCTCATATTGGAAAGTTGTGAAGATCTTGAGAAATTGAAAATCGATAGTCGATTTCTACCATTTTACTGGACGCGGAGTAACGAAACGTTAAGCCCAACATAACCTTATCGTTCAATGCTTGGAGCTCAAGTCGGCTTCGTGTAGTAATCGAGGTGTTTCTTCAGTACGGGGCTGAAAGTAATCATGCCAAGTCCGTAATGTAGCTGGAACCCCAGCTTGTCGAGTAGCTCGAATGATTCTTTGTCTACCGTATAGCGAAGCTGTCGCCCTGGAAAGGATTTCCTCATAAATACCAACTCCCAACTGTCAAACGACAGGCCTGGATTCTGCGAGGCCAATCGAGTAATGATAGACAGTTCGTCGGTGGTATCGGGAATCCATACTTGAAGCATGATGTTCATTCTTTCGATTTCTTCCGGCGTTACCAGTATCAATTCGGGGTCTTCGACATTGGGCAGCTGTTCTTGGAGCCATTTTTTCGAATGGAGGTTGGCACAAATCAGCTCCATCACGCCAGAATTAAACTCCGTCGAATGGAATCGAGGTGCCTGACAGTGTGCAGAGGTTTCATCTATCAATTCTATTAAATTCATTTGAATCTGGTTAGCACCACGGACACCGATCAATGAATGTGGATGATCTCTGTTCGCTATGACCATTCGGATGCCATCTATCGGTGGCTCGAATGTCTTGTTAAACTTCCCAATCGGAGCAGAATCAAATAGTGTTTCTTGTGCCTCGTCTTCTTCGCTGACCAACGCGTCAACTATTGGGGAAATATTCCTGGAATACGTATGGCGTTTACGAGGTTCCTCTTCACCTTCGCTGACAAATGGGTCAACTGTTGGGGAAAGATTCCTGGAATAAGTACGGGGTTCATAAACTGGTCCTTCGGTATTTCTGCGTTTAAAAGGGCGGAATCGCTTTGGATTATACGTTTCCCGCGGAATATTTTGTCCTTGCGTCTCATCTACAACGCCTGGATGTAATTCATCATCATCAACGTTTGCTGTATGCATTTCCTCGACACTTTTTCGGATTCTCATTCCATCTGCCACAGATTGCATATCTTCCATTCGTGGTTTCCGTATACCACTCATAAAATCTGGTTTTAGTTTTTGATCTGCAATTGGTTTGCGTGTCCCAACTTGTTCAACAGGCTTTTGCGTAGGCGGAAACGGCAATCCACTTCTAACTGTGGCATATAATTTTGGAGACGGTCTCCGCACCCTCGCACCACCCCTTACAGTTCGGTTTTGCGCAACCCCCTTGTTTGGATTCTCGACTACTACTTTGTGATCGTCAGTTTCTTGAACGTACGTTCTCCGATTTCTGGAATATAGTTCGTTCGATTTGTGTTCCATCATAAAATTCCCACGAGTGCGGGGGAAATAAAAGTCGATACCTGCAGAGCCCCCTATGCAGGCGCAAGGCTAGTGTACTCTGGGAGGGCGCCAGGTATCCCAGAGGCTCCGTTATCGATACCCGATGAGGCTCAGGTACCATTCATCCTTGGGCACGGGTCGCGTAACACCGCTGGATTAAGCCCCCTTTTTAGTTGGCTCTTACAACAGGCAAGGGATACCGCGGACTAATTCTGACCCCAGTGCCGCAGGGGTTAGGTCACGGAACCGAAACCACATAACCAAATTTGAACTAACAGAATGAGGAATCTCGCCACAGAGCACTTGACTCAAGTCCAAGGAAGAAGCTTATTTTCAAAATGTCAAATATCGTTGCCGCTTTCAATTATTTTTCGTTCAAAACATCAGTAAAATACACATGACCGGGTTCCCAGCCTGTTAACAGTGCTAACCTAATCACAACACAACTGCACTGCACGTAAAAAATTTCGAGGTTAGGTTTCTTTATCATGTGTCGCTACTCACAAAAATTAAAATGAATAAATATCTGGACCTTTTTTTTTCTAGCGTGGATGAGGATGAAGTGAAGTTGATATCAGTTTTCATTTCATGTTGCCAACAATATCTCATAAGAAATATCCTGAAATTTGTACAAGATCTCTTCAGGGTTCAGATTATTTCGAGAATCGTCAATCAAAACCTAAACTCACAACTCCTCATCATCAAAAGTCATTGCCGGCGCGTCAGAGGGGTTGCAGTCGATGTTTTTATATTTTGAAGTGCTCTCAAAAATTGGATTTGCGTTGGCGTGATTTGCGGTAGGTCACGAGACCTTCGTTTCGGTCTAAATTACAACTCCTTATCATCAAAAGTCATTGCCGGCGCGTCAGAGGGGTTGCAGTCGATGTTTTTATATTTTGAAGTGCTCTCAAAAATTGGATTTGCGTTGGCGTGATTTGCGGTAGGTCACGAGACCTTCGTTTCGGTCTAAATTACAACTCCTTATCATCAAAAGTCATTGCCGGCGCGTCAGAGGGGTTGCAGTCGATGTTTTTATATTCTGAAGTGCTCTCAAAAATTGGATTTGCGTTGGCGTGATTTGCGGTAGGTCACGAGACCTTCGTTTCGGTCTAAATTACAACTCCTTATCATCAAAAGTCATTGCCGGCGCGTCAGAGGGGTTGCAGTCGATGTTTTTATATTTTGAAGTGCTCTCAAAATTTGGATTTGCGTTGGCGTGATTTGCGGTAGGTCACGAGACCTTCGTTTCGGTCTAAATTACAACTCCTTATCATCAAAAGTCATTGCCGGCGCGTCAGAGGGGTTGCAGTCGATGTTTTTATATTCTGAAGTGCTCTCAAAAATTGGATTTGCGTTGGCGTGATTTGCGGTAGGTCACGAGACCTTCGTTTCGGTCTAAATTACAACTCCTTATCATCAAAAGTCATTGCCGGCGCGTCAGAGGGGTTGCAGTCGATGTTTTTATATTCTGAAGTGCTCTCAAAAATTGGATTTGCGTTGGCGTGATTTGCGGTAGGTCACGAGACCTTCGTTTCGGTCTAAATTACAACTCCTTATCATCAAAAGTCATTGCCGGCGCGTCAGAGGGGTTGCAGTCGATGTTTTTATATTTTGAAGTGCTCTCAAAATTTGGATTTGCGTTGGCGTGATTTGCGGTAGGTCACGAGACCTTCGTTTCGGTCTAAATTACAACTCCTTATCATCAAAAGTCATTGCCGGCGCGTCAGAGGGGTTGCAGTCGATGTTTTTATATTTTGAAGTGCTCTCAAAAATTGGATTTGCGTTGGCGTGATTTGCGGTAGGTCACGAGACCTTCGTTTCGGTCTAAATTACAACTCCTTATCATCAAAAGTCATTGCCGGCGCGTCAGAGGGGTTGCAGTCGATGTTTTTATATTTTGAAGTGCTCTCAAAAATTGGATTTGCGTTGGCGTGATTTGCGGTAGGTCACGAGACCTTCGTTTCGGTCTAAATTACAACTCCTTATCATCAAAAGTCATTGCCGGCGCGTCAGAGGGGTTGCAGTCGATGTTTTTATATTTTGAAGTGCTCTCAAAAATTGGATTTGCGTTGGCGCGATTTGCGGTAGGTCACGAGACCTTCGTTTCGGTCTAAATTACAACTCCTTATCATCAAAAGTCATTGCCGGCGCGTCAGAGGGGTTGCAGTCGATGTTTTTATATTTTGAAGTGCTCTCAAAATTTGGATTTGCGTTGGCGTGATTTGCGGTAGGTCACGAGACCTTCGTTTCGGTCTAAATTACAACTCCTTATCATCAAAAGTCATTGCCGGCGCGTCAGAGGGGTTGCAGTCGATGTTTTTATATTTTGAAGTGCTCTCAAAAATTGGATTTGCGTTGGCGCGATTTGCGGTAGGTCACGAGACCTTCGTTTCGGTCTAAATTACAACTTATCATAAACATTTAAATTTGGGAAACTTTTCATTTTCAGATATGGACCTGTATTTTTCATTGCATTTTCTCAAATGCTAAGAGTCAATCAAGTTTTTTGTTGGCCTAGTATCTTCATCTGAACTACTAAAATGTCAACTTGTCATTGGGTCAATTTCTGATATTTCTCAATAACACCTGTTACGGAATTAATTAATTTTTTAATTTACTGGTGGTTCTTCAATATTTTCAAGACACTCATTAGATCAGTTGAAGACACTCATTAGATCAGATGAAACACGACTCAGCATATGAAAAAATGCAATAAAAAATACAGATCTGTATTTGAAAGTGAAAATGGAGGATGGCCCAATTATAATAATAATAATACTCCCTCATAAACAGTCACAGAGCGTATCCAAAGGCATAGCCTGTGCGGGTAGATGACGGCTATTATTATTTGTCGTGGTGCTCCGGGTACTGATCCACATCATTTGTACGATACTTTGTATATAATTTTTATTCATATGTTTGGTTAGTCTAAAAAAAGCTAGATCAGATTTTTTTGTTTCACATCAAAGCAATTTGGTTACTCCAATGAGAAACGAACAAATTGGTTTTTTACGCCCCGATCAAAACATTATTAACGGAGAACAACTGGAAAAGCCGGAAAATTTTGCGACTTTTTAAAAAATTCATATCTCCGTTATTTTTCAAGTATCGAACCGTACACTTTATGTATGTACAAAACAGGCGCTATCGGATTAGTTTTGGCACAATAACAATTTGAATATTTTTTGCATCGTCTTGCAGCGTGCCTGTGCTCTAGTGATAGTCCGATTACAATTTCGCAAACAGATTTTGGAAGTAGAAGTATAGTACCACAAAAAGTATATTCTCATTTTGCGCTTGCAAATATAACTGAAAACGGCCGAGCCCGCGTAAGCGGTCGAGTAGTAGAGGCCGGGAGATTTCACCGTAAACCGTAGACCATACATAAAACAATACATGCTCTAGTATAACCCACTTGCTTTTTGAAAACTAGATACTTAAGGCTTGTTCATATCCTCGCGAATTTCGCAATTTTGCTGCGAATAAAATGGCTTGTCATGCTGGACCAATCGTTGATGCAGAACCATGTCGGCAGCCATTTCATTCGCCGAAAAATTGCGAAGTTCGCGAGGGTATGAACTAGACTTTGAGGGGATGTGTCCCAATTCCGGAGAAATTCAGTGGACCTGAGTTAAATTATGAAAATAAACAGTTTGTTTACATTAAATGTCACAGACACAAATTCCTGGAGGTAAAAAAAATCAGTCAAAACCACGAAAAAAACTAGTTAAGAATCGAGTTTATTATCGTTAGAAAGCTGACGAAAGAAATATGCTGAGTGACATACTTGATCGATAAAATAAGTAAGTGAATGAAAAGGTCGTTAAATAATGATACGATCGAATAAAACAAAAAACGAACATACTAGAAAGTAAGATATTACATCGGTCTTCCCATGCCGCGGCCTCCCATCTGCGGCATCTGCCCGTCTCCCGATTTCTGGTTCTTGATCGTCTCGTCCACGGACAGTATCAGACAGGTGGCTTCGGACGCGGCCGTGAGCGCGTTGATCTTGATCACCGCCGGCTCCCACACGCAATTGTCGTAGTTGTCGGCGATGTCCTCGTTGATGATGTCCACGCCGTACCAGCAATGCCCTTGGGCGTGCTTCTGCCTCAGCTTGTTCAAGATGTTGGTGGCGTCGAAGCCGGCGTTGTCGCACAGCTGCCTGGGGATCACCTCGAGCGCCTTGGCGATGGCGCCGATCAGCAGCTGCTCCTTGCCGGCGATCGTGCGCGAGTGGTCGCGCAGGATCTTCGACAGCTCCATCTCGATGGCGCCTCCTCCGGCGACCACCGCGTCGTTTTTGATCGTCCTCCGCACGATCATAATGGCGTCGTGCAGAGACCGCTCGGTCTCTTCGAGGAACTGCTCCGCGCCGCCTCTGAGGATCAGGGTGCACGTTTTGGCGTTCGGGCAGCCTTTGAAGAAGTTGTAGCGCTCGCCGCCGATCTGCTTCTCTTCGAACAAATCGCATTTGCCGAGGACGGAGTCGTCGAGGTCGTTAACCGTGGTCATGACGGCGCCTCCGCACGCTTTGAGGGTGCGCTTTAGGTCGTCTTCTTGTACTCTGCCGGCGCAGAACATATCCCTGAAAAATGAAACCGGCTAGTAGATACAAAATGAAGAAATCTACTGGTTCAATCACTGGCGACAAAACACAAAACCCTAACAAATTCCAATTCAACACCTTCCACTATCAGTGAATCTTCCAACATACACTATTGATCGATATACTGAGCATGAAACCCAGTGGCTTTCTCTTCACGGAACCTGCGACGGTGATATTTTGTACTTTATTCGACGCTTTTGACTTTGTAAATCATCATTACAACTTTCTAACACATTTCGTGCATAGTATAACATTTTAAAGCACATTCCACCCCTCCCAAGGTCTGAAAAACAATGAGTGAGGTGTCATTCAGTGTATTTTCTCATAAATTAAATTCCAAGAGTAGAATAGGATTGTGGCGCACTGACACACATTTCGCCCAGTAACCCCGAAAAAAAAACCGGAAAAAATAACCCCGGAAAAAAAAACGGAAAAAATACCCCACGGAAAAAAAACGGAAAGAAAACCCCGGAAAAAATACCCCTATATGTGATAACAATGGCCAGTACACAAAAAGTATTGAAATTTCAACTGTGTGTCATGTTAAAGAAACTAGACCATATTTCATTGGAGGGAGTTATTGGGCGACTTAATCAAAATAAAGCACCTTCTGCCCCTCCCATGGCCTCAAAAATTATGAGTGAGGTGTCATTTAGTGTATTTTTACATTAAATAACATATTCTGAGAGTAGAACACAGTACTCTTTCATTTGGAGGGAGTTATTGGGCGACTTAATCAAAATAAAGCACCTTCTGCCCCTCCCATGGCCTCAAAACTTATGAGTGAGGTGTCATTCAAAGAATTTCCTAAATAAATAACATTCTGAGAGTAGAACACGGTACTCTTTCATTTGGAGGGAGTTATTGGGCGACTTAATCAAAATAGAGCACCTTCTGCCCCTCCCATGGCCTCAAAACTTATGAGTGAGGTGTCATTTAGTGTATTTTTACATTAAATAACATATTCTGAGAGTAGAACACAGTACTCTTTCATTTGGAGGGAGTTATTGGGCGACTTAATCAAAATAAAGCACCTTCTGCCCCTCCCATGGCCTCCAAACTTATGAGTGAGGTGTCATTCAAAGAATTTCCTAAATAAATAACATTCTGAGAGTAGAACACGGTACTCTTTCATTTGGAGGGAGTTATTGGGCGACTTAATCAAAATAGAGCACCTTCTGCCCCTCCCATGGCCTCAAAACTTATGAGTGAGGTGTCATTCAAAGAATTTCCTAAATAAATAACATTCTGAGAGTAGAACACGGTACTCTTTCATTTGGAGGGAGTTATTGGGCGACTTAATCAAAATAGAGCACCTTCTGCCCCTCCCATGGCCTCCAAACTTATGAGTGAGGTGTCATTCAAAGAATTTCCTAAATAAATAACATTCTGAGAGTAGAACACGGTACTCTTTCATTTGGAGGGAGTTATTGGGCGACTTAATCAAAATAGAGCACCTTCTGCCCCTCCCATGGCCTCAAAACTTATGAGTGAGGTGTCATTCAAAGAATTTCCTAAATAAATAACATTCTGAGAGTAGAACACGGTACTCTTTCATTTGGAGGGAGTTATTGGGCGACTTAATCAAAATAAAGCACCTTCTGCCCCTCCCATGGCCTCCAAACTTATGAGTGAGGTGTCATTCAAAGAATTTCCTAAATAAATAACATTCTGAGAGTAGAACACGGTACTCTTTCATTTGGAGGGAGTTATTGGGCGACTTAATCAAAATAGAGCACCTTCTGCCCCTCCCATGGCCTCAAAACTTATGAGTGAGGTGTCATTCAAAGAATTTCCTAAATAAATAACATTCTGAGAGTAGAACACGGTACTCTTTCATTTGGAGGGAGTTATTGGGCGACTTAATCAAAATAGAGCACCTTCTGCCCCTCCCATGGCCTCCAAACTTATGAGTGAGGTGTCATTCAAAGAATTTCCTAAATAAATAACATTCTGAGAGTAGAACACGGTACTCTTTCATTTGGAGGGAGTTATTGGGCGACTTAATCAAAATAGAGCACCTTCTGCCCCTCCCATGGCCTCCAAACTTATGAGTGAGGTGTCATTCAAAGAATTTCCTAAATAAATAACATTCTGAGAGTAGAACACGGTACTCTTTCATTTGGAGGGAGTTATTGGGCGACTTAATCAAAATAGAGCACCTTCTGCCCCTCCCATGGCCTCAAAACTTATGAGTGAGGTGTCATTCAAAGAATTTCCTAAATAAATAACATTCTGAGAGTAGAACACGGTACTCTTTCATTTGGAGGGAGTTATTGGGCGACTTAATCAAAATAAAGCACCTTCTGCCCCTCCCATGGCCTCCAAACTTATGAGTGAGGTGTCATTCAAAGAATTTCCTAAATAAATAACATTCTGAGAGTAGAACACGGTACTCTTTCATTTGGAGGGAGTTATTGGGCGACTTAATCAAAATAGAGCACCTTCTGCCCCTCCCATGGCCTCCAAACTTATGAGTGAGGTGTCATTCAAAGAATTTCCTAAATAAATAACATTCTGAGAGTAGAACACGGTACTCTTTCATTTGGAGGGAGTTATTGGGCGACTTAATCAAAATAGAGCACCTTCTGCCCCTCCCATGGCCTCAAAACTTATGAGTGAGGTGTCATTCAAAGAATTTCCTAAATAAATAACATTCTGAGAGTAGAACACGGTACTCTTTCATTTGGAGGGAGTTATTGGGCGACTTAATCAAAATAGAGCACCTTCTGCCCCTCCCATGGCCTCAAAACTTATGAGTGAGGTGTCATTCAAAGAATTTCCTAAATAAATAACATTCTGAGAGTAGAACACGGTACTCTTTCATTTGGAGGGAGTTATTGGGCGACTTAATCAAAATAGAGCACCTTCTGCCCCTCCCATGGCCTCAAAAATTATGAGTGAGGTGTCATTCAAAGAATTTCCTAAATAAATAACATTCTGAGAGTACAACACGGTACTCTTTCATTTGGAGGGAGTTATTGGGCGACTTAATCAAAATAGAGCACCTTCTGCCCCTCCCATGGCCTCAAAAATTAGTTTTCAGTGTATTTTTACATCAAATAACATATTCTGAGAGTAGAACACGGTACTCTTTCATTTGAAGGGAGTTATTGGGCGACTTAATCAAAATGAAGCACCTTCTGCCCCTCCCATGGCCTCAAAAATTATGAGTGAGGTGTCATTCAAAGAATTTCCTAAATAAATAACATTCTGAGAGTAGAACACGGTACTCTTTCATTTGGAGGGAGTTATTGGGCGACTTAATCAAAATAGAGCACCTTCTGCCCCTCCCATGGCCTCAAAAATTAGTTTTCAGTGTATTTTTACATCAAATAACTTATTCTGAGAGTAGAACACGGTACTCTTTCATTTGGAGGGAGTTATTGGGCGACTGAATCAAAATAGAGCACCTTCTGCCCCTCCCATGGCCTCAAAAATTAGTTTTCAGTGTATTTTTACATCAAATAACTTATTCTGAGAGTAGAACACGGTACTCTTTCATTTGGACGGAGTTATTTGGCGACTTAATCAAAATAGAGTACCTAGTAGAAGAATTTCTTGACTCTCGTTTATTTGCCATGACAATAAAAACTGCATACAAGTATTTATAGACACTATTTACCGCTGAAAAATCAAGAAATTGGCATTAACCACCGTACTATTTTTATAGTTATAACTACTGAAAACAATACTTTGAGAAGGAGCACAGTTTACAAATCTCAAATACAGTCTGGGGCCATGTTGTTTTCCAATAATGTATGTTGAACGAATTCTTTCAAATTACAGTTGAAAAATCAACTAACCATTATTATGAAATATAGTTGGACATTTTCTAAAACAAACTTCCCCAATTTTTTGCATATCGAAAAACTGCCGGCTCCTACTTGGTCGACAAAAATGCCGGCTTCCCCATAGTTCTAGTAGCCATACTCACAATAAATAATTTCAAATCATCACAAACATTGGGAACTGAATACTTCATGTTTGGTAGTACTTCAGCAAAATCACTTTACACCACTTGAAATAGATTTTTCTTGCAAAAAACAAATTACAGAAGCCTACGCGCCACAATACAATCCAAAAAATCGGACTACCCAAAGCATCATAACAAAATATGACACAATTGACACATGACAACCGAAAGATACAAACAGGTGACAATGTTCATAGACAGCACAAAACATCAGTTAAAGATCAATACAACAAAACAACACTACATAAAGACCTCAGATATATGCGTGCCCATGCAGGGTTTTTGAAGCACGGAAGGTGTTAGCGCCTTTTTCTCACGTTTCTACCACAAGAACATATTTTATTTGGTACTGATATGATTCTGTCAATGCTGGAGAAGTGCTATATTTGAGTTTTTCCAATAATCCCAATGTATTTTTCATCTCATGCAGAATGGGCACACATGTATCTGAACTGGCCTTAAATGCAGTAAAAAATACATTTGGATCATTTGAAAAACTCAAATAGCATTACTCCAAAATTGACAAAATTCTTACAGAACCAAATAAAATCTGTTCTTGTGACAGAAACGTGAGAAAATGCGTTTAAACTTCCCGTGCTTCAAAAACCCTGCATGGGCATGCATGTCGCTGAATTGGCCTTAAGGCAGAAAAAACAGAATAGCCAACTTTTATGATAAACGATTATTTCGGAACTTCCATTGTCTTTGTTTTTTCTTAACAATACATCAATTGCTTGTATCTGTAATCATCTTTTAACAACTTAAAGGTGATAAAAAAAAACAAAAAAGATAAACAAATTAGAGTATATACACAAGCTAAGTCACCATCTCCTTAAAAAAAAACCTTTTGTTTACTCAGAATTGTTCAGTTTCAAAGAACTTGAACAATTAAATAAAATTTTGCAAAAAAACTAATTTCTCCTGGTAACGTTTTGTATTAGTTGTATTGACAGTTTGATTTTTATACCATATATATTATATACAAAGCAACAAAGAATAAAATGCAAGTAATGAAAATATTTTGGGAAGCTTAAGGACACCCATTTATTTTATTCTGTCATGACATTCATGTAAAAAATTGGAGTCTTTTTATTTCAATTGTTATAAAAGTATTCCATTTTCCACTATAATTTCACATGGAATCAATAAAATTCATGTAGCTTCCCAATAAATCACCAAAATAAAATGACAGTTCAACATATTTCTGAAGAAAATCAAGTCTATTGTAGTAAATAGTTAGTATTTTTCAGTTTTGTCAAGTTTTACTTGATATCATTGTAAAAGAAAACTAGTTCATTCAAATTTTGATTATTTAAATTAAGGTAATATTTTAGTGACACCACAAATTTCAGTAAATATACAAATGAATAATATTTACCTGTCAGCAAAGTACTGTGTTGCCACGTCCCCAATCGGCAATTTGGACAGAACAACATTGGCCCCCGACTCGTGAATTTTCTGTAGTTTATTGTACAGTATGTTCCATTCGGCATCAACTATCTTCTGGTACTCTTTCACATTATCCACCCTCACCTCGGCATTGTCTCTTTCAGCCTTGAGTTCCAGCTCAATATTCAGAATAGCAATTTTGCAGTTTTTGTATACTTTCGGTTGCATTTCGAACCCAGCATAGGAAAAGGTTTTTTTGAAGGCAACGCCAGCGACTAGCATAGACTCTTGAAGTCCTCCGCCCTGCACTTTTTTGATCCCGATCATGTTCAGAGGCAGCAAGTCATCCAGCAGTAGAACTGCGTCCACCACCATTTTGGAGAAGAAGGCACGCTGCTGATTGATCAGCTTGGAGCTCATGGCAGTTGCTGCGCACTTTTCCAATAGAGACCTGAACTCTTCCACGCTGGATTTATTCACTTTTACAGATAATTCGGATATTTTGTCGAGGCAAAGCTGTAGAGACCTACGCATGGCTTTGATTATTATCCTGGGATGCACCCCTTCCTCCACATAGGGCTTTATTTGTTTCAAGAACTCGCCTGCCAAGAGTACCACACTCGTAGTGCCATCGCCCACCTCAGCATCTTGAGACTTAGCAATATCAACTAGGGTTTTCGCTGCTGGGTGGACAATGTCCAGCAGTTTGAGAATCGTAGCTCCGTCATTCGATATCGTAGATTTGCCAGTTCTTTGTACAATTAGTTTATCCATGCCTCTGGGACCTAAGGTGGTACGAACTGCATCTACTACATTTTGGCAGGCGTTTACGTTGGATATCAGTTGTGGTTTTCCTTGAGATGAATCGGTTCCTTCTTTCAGAATCAAAATTTGTGGTTGCTGGAAAGAGTTTAGGTGAAATTAATTATCATGTGTTCCAGAAATTTCACCGGCGATATTTTGATACATTCTGTTCGCACAGAATTGGGACGAGAGCCGCCTAAATATAATCAAAGAAGTAAACTTACCATCATTTTTATGGATTTTTCTATTCACTTTTTAAAAAATTAAAATGTTTTTATGAATCCCAAAACGTGATTTTTGTTCTTTCATACAACAACGAGAAGATAGGAAGGATCACGAAACACAAAACAAGTACCAAGCCTTTCAGTGTTGCCATTTTTTGCGCGAACAGCGTTCACACAAAATGTTTGTAAATCTAATTTGCTTTCTGCAACCATATTGATGAATAAATGACGAATACTACGTACTCGACATTCGTGTTTTTTTACCCACCAAATACTCATCCAAAATCACTTCCAGAAATCCCTCAATACCTGTGTATCTCATCAGTATTTGAAGAATAATTTCTGATTTCTACTTGCTATTGGCATATTTTGACAGATGTCATTTTCTAACCAATGACTGAGCTAGAATACAAGGCACCAGTGCTTGAAAACTCAAAGAAAGCGGCTAATAATGGGAGAGCAGATAAAACAGATTAAAAAAATACAATATTATTTGATATTCACTGTGTGTGCTCACTCTGAAAATGAATATCCTTTTATTGCAGAGATTACAAAATACCCGCTTTCTATTTGAGAGTTTCAAGCATCGGGGGTTCTTATTCCGTACTTGCTATTGGTGAATTTTAACAGATGCCATTTTCTAGCCAAAGGAAGAGCTAGAATAAGAAGCCTCGTTGTTTGAAACTCTCAAATAGAAGGCGTCTAATGGTCTAATAAGATGCGCAGAACTACAGCACCTGTACATGACTTCTTATATCTGTCTCTGTAACGCTATTTCAAGAAGAACTGAGCAGTAGTGGGAATGTAATTTTTGGAAATTTGTCCGGAAAGTATGTAACTCTATTACTGTTGGTATGTATTTAAAGAAGATAAATATATTTTGAAATGTATTTTGGAGATTTCAGCCTTCCATTCTGAAAATAAAGTGTGAATTCAAGCAACTCTTTTCATGTATATAAGGCCAAATTATTCAAATTGCTCATATTCATGCAATATAACGTCTGTGAAGTACTAATACCTCGTATGCCCAAATACGATTTTTTACAGGAGGGCTATCGGGTTAGGAGCTATTGCTTGCACAAAATATTAATATTATTATACGAACTATTTGAAATTCTCAATTTCTACTGAAATAATTTTTTGTAGTTTACAAGTTGTCAGAACATCATTAGGTATTGGCATACAGTATTCCGTGAGTGCAATAATCGAATTTTTGATATTTTGTGGCATACGAGGTATTAGTACTTCACAGACGATATGCCTTTATATTTTGTACGTTTGTTTACAAATGATATGAGAAAAAATATTGCAATTTTCGACAAGCTTGATTATTTAATGAGTACAGGAAAGTATATTTTATTTGATAATCAATGGTGACTTTGAATAGGAAAAACGAAACATTTAGAATTTGTCTTGATTAGCACCTTAGGAATTTTTATTTCAAAATCAGATTATCAGAATATTTCAGAACAGCAACATGATCTATGAAGCGCTTCCGTTGTGGCGTGGAAAGAATGGTAAACAACTGTTTTGATTGGTCCATACGGATCTCCTATATGAAGTCTGGTCGATTGGATTTCTTGCTATAGAGCCATATGGCAATGGCATAATGGATTGAGGTTATGTCGTATAAGTTCTCATGGTTTTGGTCAAAGGTATTTGAGAGTTTACATTTTTAAATTTATTAATTATTTAGAATCATGGCCATCACTAGTATAAAAAAGAAGAAGGTTTCGAAGAAACTCAAAAGTTCTTGGAGAAAGCATGTTCATATCAACGACGTTGAAGATTTTCTGGAAGAAAAACGGCTAGAAGAACGATTAGGGTAACAAATAATAGCTTTTCTTAGTTTCTCCTTAACGTAATTTGAGTTTTTTTTCCTAAACAGACCAACAGACTGCATACCGGACGCGGAATTGTTCACAGTTGATTCAGGACCCTTGCTACAAGTATTATCTGCTAAGGAAAGGAGAAAGTTAAGAGCCAATAAACCTTTGAACTGTTTCTCAGCTCTGCAACCTCATACCAAGGTTCCTGATCCCATAGCGAAGCGGTATGTGTATTGTCCTTCGTTATTAGGTATGTGAACAAATAGTAATTTTTCAGAAACCGGGTGAGGACTCCGGAAGAACGAAAGAATCATCTGGTTAAACTGAAAGAGTTGCAAAATGCAGCCAAAGGAATATTGAAATCTAAGGAAATTTTAGCAAATGCTAATAGAAAATTAAATGAAGAAAGGAAAAGTAAATTGCCCAAACGGGGTGAATTTACTGCAGACTTATGGGGAAATGAAGATAGTAAGGAAAACAAAGTAATCTAATGAATTATGAAAATGTAAAATACTTCTTTCAATTTCAGATAAAAAAACCCCAGTTGAGATGGACGAATGGACCTCCTTAAACACGAAAAAACACAACCTTCGAGGAATTGGTGTACCAGTGAAGGAGACTAGGAAAAGCGTTACCGAAAAAAAGAGTGCTGTACCAGCAATAGAACTTCCCCACCCAGGAATGTCGTACAACCCTTCCTACGAAGACCATCAGGATTTGCTGAGAGACGTCGCCGAAAAAGAAAGCAAACTCATCAAAGAAGACGCACACTTGACAAGGTGTACAAAAGGCATGTTCAGTAAAGTTTCTGAACAAAAAAGAGATGTATGTATTTCAGATCAGGTAATTTTTCTCGGAACTAATCTGTGTTTTGTTTTAGCAATCTTGGTTGGTGGAGATGTCTCAAGGCCTACCTAGCAAAGACGGCACGAACACCGAGGAAAATGAAGCAAGTGATGGGGAGTATAAACCTGTGAATCCCCCGACTAGAAACTTGAAGAAGAGCGTCAAGCAGAGAAGGAAGCAGAAAGAACAGTTGGAGCTAGCAAAGGCCAGAAGGGCCGTAAAGCTAGAGAAGAAAAAAATCACCGACCTTCACAAGCTGAAGTTGGTTACCAAACAGCTTGAAGTCATCGAGCAGAAGCAATCTCTCGTTAGAGAAAAACGATTGAAAAAGAAAGAGCTCACGAAAGACGATCCGAAAGTCCTCGGCTCGCTCAAATACGAGGAGCCCGATCTGGAGTTCAATATGGGGCACGAAATCGCTGGGAACTTGAAAAACCTCAAGACCGAAGGAAGCCTGCTCTCGGACAGGTTCAGGAGCATGCAGAAACGGAATATTCTGGCCCCAACGAAGAAGCATTCCCGCAAAAACCCCAAGTTCAAGAAATACACCAAGCCGGGACACAAAGACGAGGATTGGAAGAAATCAGTTGCTCGTTGAATTCAAATGTTTTATTTTTTATCTGACTAGTTTCATACTCAAACTATGAATCACCATGTTATGAATAACAATATAGTTGTTTTGGTTTATGTTTTGTTATTTATTTGCTGATAAACTAACAGAGGAAGAGTACTTGCCTACTTTGGTTAGCACTCTTCATTTGTTACATTTTACGCCGATGCCAAAGTTCAAAAGTAATCAGTTTGACAGAGACCAAAGCTGTAGGACCTCTTTATAATTCAATAAAGACCATTTATTATTATTATTATTGACAGAGGCCTTTGTATTGATGGCACAAATATTTCAGACATTCAAAATGAACACTGCTCGAGGCTTTTGAAAAATAGTTGAATGTGCATAATACCAAATCGAATGACATTTTCAAAAATCTTTATTATTGTAAGAAAAAGTGGAAAAATTATCAACACCCAAATTTTTAGGGATTGTTTGACATTTCCACGTATTTCAATAGAAATTGACACAATCCAGCTGATCTGTGGCAACAATACCTCAATCATAATCCAAAAAGTACATTTGAACAAATTTCGTGTTGGATCAAAATATATTCATCATCACTGCTATTAAAATCAAGCATGTGGTAGTTCAATTCAGTATATTATGACGGATCAATTGAAGAGCATTATTTGTTTCTGTCATAGATTTAATATCATTGGGGCATGTTCTTTATATTTTTGGACATATACAGGGTGCAACAGGCTCATGTTACACCCCTCGTATGTCCGTTAGTTTTAATGGTAATTTATTGAAATTTAGGATATCCCATAAAAAGCGGCACTATTTGACCAACAAATGATTTGTTTTTTCACTTCTGGTTTCGCCAGAAGTGATACCAACTTTCGATTTTTAAATTAAACACTCTGTACATTATTACATTTTTAAACTCTGTTTAGTTTTCTGAATCCAATGATACCTCCCTCATAAGTGACATTTCAAATGTCTGAATTTTTGATAATTAAATTTTTAGTTTTCCATCCATGTGTGCCATGATGGTTCCGAATTATTCCAACTGATCCGTCAAATCATGGAAAAATTGAAATCCCGTCAAAAATACTAAATTGCGTTTTTTATGAGGAAATAAAGTTCATCGTGATCGATTTTGGGGTAAAACTCAATTTTTTCAAATGGAGCCATATTGGTATCGTGGTACCATTTATTAGTACTATCAATAAGGAATTTATTCATACCTGGTAATAAAATGTGCAATGAACATAATCTAAATGACAGCTGAAAGAAAATAAGGAAATACAATTATTTTGTTCTGTGTTGAGAAGTTACTAAGGAGGCTTTGAAAACAATGAAATTATTCCTTCAGATTGCCAAATAAATATTTGTTGCTTTATCGATGTTTTCTATTGTGTATTTGAAAAGTCTTTACATTCGTTGTTACTATTCAAAATGCCGCACATTTATACAAGGGGTGAAAACGTGAACATGTTAATTATTTATGGGGAAAAAGTTGAAGAAATGCCGTTACGGCTAGAAACTTTTGTGCCAACCGATATCCTGATAGACAATGTCCAGCGAGAAATTATTTTAATCGTCTTGAAAATCAATTCTGAAGAGAGCCTAACCATGATCTAAAAGAAAACGTTATCATTGATGAAGGAACGGAAATTAATGTTTTAGCTTGAATAGAAGTTAATAAGACTGTTTCTTTGAGATAAATTGAGTTTGAACTGGAAACTAGTTACCAAACGGTAAGTCGAATCCTGCACGAAACTCATTGTGAACGTAGGATGGAATATTGCAATTGAATTGGTCGTTTGAGAAACAGCACAATTCAATGTTGGATAATTTTTCAGGAAACCAAAAAAAGTGAAAATGATAAATCTTGGAAGAAAAAATGTTTCTCAACAATTAGACTAAAATTTGTTCTATTTAGAATTCTATATGGAACGATGCGTTTACCCTTGAAGAGTATGTTGATGCAATAATCCCAAAATGGCCGACATATTAACGTTATTAACATGTGCTGTTTCTCAAATAAACGATTCAATTGGATATTGCAGAATAATGTGCAGCTAAACAATACATTTTTGGGAAGGATTTTATTTTCGGACGAATCTAGGTTAACACATTCGGGATTAATTTACCGACAAAATACAAGGTATTGGTCACAAAAAATCAAAATTTATTGCGGGAGGGTAACTTTCAAGTGCGGTTCGGTTTCAATTCTTGGAATACTCGGTCGTAGAATCATTGATCCAATAATATTTGAAGGACCCTCGACTAGAACTAGATTCTTAGAATTTCTGCAAAATAAAATTGAGGACAGAGGTTAACTGAATTACCTGTCCATTTACGACAGGGAATGTATTTCCAACAAGATGGAGCTCCTTCCCATTATTCAAGAATAGTAATTAATTACCTTCAACATGCATATTCGTAGAAAACGTAACTTTCGACGAATCGTCCTGTGCGATGGCCTCCAAGGTCACCTGACTTGACACCTCTTGATTTCTTTGTTTGGGACCATTTAAAAAACAATGCCTATGCAACTTACAACGCGCGAAGACTTGGAGTTGCGAGTAAGACGCGCAATTAGCGAACGTTCTTCAAGAAACAGCTATGCGAGTCCAGAAAATGGACAGCATTTCGAACAATTGTTGTAATTTTTTGTGTTCATTTTTATATTTCTAAGCCACCTTCAACTTCTTAGCATTCTTCTATGTTCTTATTGTCTTTTAGCTGTAATTTTGATTATACTTGCCACACATTTTATTACCAGGTATGAATAAATTCCTTATCAACAGTACTGATAAATGGTGCCACGGTACCAATATGGTTCCATTTGAAAAAATTTAATTTTACCCCAAAATCGATTACGACGAACTTCATTCGCTTATAAAAAACGCAATTTAGTATTTTTGATGGGATTTCGATTTTTTTAGCATTAGACCGGTCAATTGGAATAAATCGGAACCATCATGGCACACTTGAATAGGAAACTAAAAATTAAATTATCAAAAATTTTAAGGTTTGAAATGTCACTTATGTGGTATCATTGGATTCAGAAAATTATGCAGATTTCAGAAATGTCAAAATATACCAGAATGTTCTGTTGAAATATCGAAAGTTGGTATTTCTTCCGGTCAAAAAGTGCCGCTTATTAAGTATATGGGATATCCCGAATTTCAACCAATTACATTTGAAACTAACGGAGATACGGGAGGTGTACCATAATCCTGTTACACCCAGTATGATTTTACATCGAATGAAAGTTATCAAGTCAGCTGTTTATTAATTATTAGAAAATGTCTAATCAGTGATACACTGAATGAATTTGAGGCTTCTGTAATTTCTGCAGGCTCTACAATTTCAAACTCATTACTTTTCAAGTGTGGTTATCAGACAATCACTACACAAACGAAGTGCTTTCCAATTTTTTCTACATTATGATACATAAAAATAGACAGCTCAGTATGTACATCAGTCAATGAGGGTGATTCTCTGTTGATAGCACTAAAGAGCATTTTCAAGAACAAAAATGTGCAGACAAATTCATTAAATTCCAGTAGCTGTACATAAATACTTCTTACCGAACCATCAACTAGAGAATCATTTAACATGTGAGCACAATTTGCTCATTAAAAAAAACAGGTTGAAAATTCACGAAACGGCAATGCACAGGTACAATCTGCGTTGCAGTTGCACAATTTTTCACAGACTCAAGGCATTTTACTTTGGTTTTCGCTAATACTGTTCAAACGACTATCTTGAACCCTTATCAAAATTCTTCCAAATTTTGTGCACTTTGGATTTGTCATCGAACAAGCTCCTGACCATTATTACCTGAACAACGCCGACAACTATCATGAGAACGAGTTGAAACATTGAGTAAGTATTCACTTTGAAATAGTTCTCTTCAGCAATGTTGCGATCTCTGGCTTCATTGGATTTTATCAAGTCCTGCAAACTACGAACCTTGTTCAGCTGATTCCTCACACTGTTCACTATTTCTTGAACGTCTCCTATCTTTATTTCATACGTTTGGTCAGGCTGAATGGCGTTGAAGTCGAACCTTTCATCAGCGTTCCATTCATTCCCATCCTCACCTTCTACTATTAGCTCGAAGAAAACGGTCTTCGTGTTGTACGAGCTGAAGGAGTTGTCGAAACAGAACCTGTAGTCTCCTTGCATTGTAGCTTCAGCCCTATGATTGTTTTCTGATTTTTTGAAGTCGGCCAGCAGGATTCGCCCAGTTGGATCTACTAAGCGGAAGGTGATATCCAAATCTCCATGTCCTCCATCTATTACCTGGTATTCTATATCTATTGTATCTCCGTTTTTGGTTGATTGATAAAAGCAGGTTTCCGATCCTGCTTCTACAAATATAGTGAGTTCCTTTTCAAGAGTATTTACGGTCTCTAAAATGTGTATGAATAAAAATATTGTTATATATTGCCTCATTTTAGATGTATTGCTAGACGAAATTGAAACGTTTTCGGTATTTACAAATTCATTTTATTTTTACCTTTGCCCTTTACGTCATAACGTCTTAATATAATACTCTCTCTCTCTCTGTGTTTATTGGACCTTGCTTCCTATTGGCGCACTTGTCCAGCACTCTCCCCACTACGTAGGGATCCGCCATACCCCAGCCTGGTTACTGGCGTGAGTAGTAGGGACTTCGTCAGGGGGTGGAAGGGGAATCTTGCTCAAGGCAATACCTCCACCCAAAAAAATAAAAAAAAAATAATTTTTTGTTGAATACACGTTTAACCACGGTTAAAAAAATGTGGTGTACGGCAGACGTCACAAACACTTAAAAATCGGGTGATTGCACGTATTGTCATATTTTAATTGATTCTATAATAATTTTCTCAATGCTGGAGTAATGGTATTTGAGTTTTTCAAATAATCCCGATGTATTTTTCACTGTATCTGTCATCTCATGCCTGGTGGGCACGCATGTATCTGAATCGACCCTAAGGGGTCTGCATATGTGGAGCGCGGAAACGGTTTGAGAATTGAAGTGGATTGTCTGACTATGAATTCAATATCTGCGTTTTATTCGTTTCATTTCGAGATCGGTTTGAGAATAAATTATCATTTAAACTCTCATTCATGACATTTCTATCATTGTTTTTGTGTCATATGTCAATTTACTCTACCAGACAGGAATGAGTTCAATAAAACGCCACTTATGATGGGTATGTTGTCACAAATATGGAAGTATGCAATGACGGTAATGTAGTAACCCTCCTCACTAAAAAAGTTTAAAAATTCCGCGCACAGATGGCGGCTCGGCTAAAAAACACGACAACTCATATTTGTGCAATACATCATGGCGCCTCTAGTAGACAGTTGTGGTGTTGTGTGAGGGTTTCCATTTTTCAGTGTTTAGTTTTACGCGGTGTTGAACGTAAGCCAGTGAAAGTGATATTTTTAATCAGTTGTTTTCAAAGTTGTTTAACGTTTTAGCGATGCTCTACATGAAACTAGTCGACAGATGACGATATGGGGCACATTCCAGCAGTCAACAACCTAGTTTTATACGAGCAGGTGTTGGGTTAGCATAAAAATCAAACCAAAACATATTTAGTGGTTCCGACCCTGCATCTCAACAGATTGTAATGGTAAATTTGAGAATTTTCATCTATTCTCGAGACATATATACGACATGCAGGTACAGTGAAGTTGTTTTGTTTTTTTGCGTATTGTTTACTTGTAGGATGCTGGGTATTTAACAGTTGAAGCTTGTCACAGCCACCTTTCAACTTTCTCCTTGGCTTCTAATCGTGACTTCGTTTTTGTTTACTGACGCTATTTTTTCTAGATCAACTGCGAGCTAAAAAGGGGCTCCAAGAGAGGGCCGTTGATATGCTGTTGCGATGGCAGGAAAGCCTGACTTATCAGCTACCTCCGGAGTGCAAAATGTAGTGGTGTACGTATCAAACGACAACTTTGCCCAGGCATACAGTGTCAGCCAGCAAAATGTACCGCCGAACGCCCATCTGGTGCACAACCCCGGATACGGTAACGGTCCGCCATCCATGGCCTCTGTGGTCACCTCGAAATCCTTTCCCGACAAACAGTCGATCAAGCCAGAGTATTCGTCTATCGACCCTAGTTCCGTACCGCAACAGGGGTACTTCACAAATGTGATTTCACAGAATGGGTTTCCACAGCCTGTAGCGAACGATATCAGCTATCAGAACGGTGCTGTAATCAAGAACTATGGGAGCGGTGAGGTGTTGTCGGCGGAGCGCCAGGCGGGCCCTGGGCGCCCCGACATCAAAGTGCGCGAAGAGTGTGATAATCGTGATATGTACGTGGAGCCGGGTTACATGACGGTTATGGGGGCCGAAACGCCCTCTCAGAGTGTCCGTTGTGATTCAGTGCGATCCGAAGCTGCGGAATCGAGCTGCAGCAGCTTGAGCTCTGCGGACGAGAGCTTGCTTGTGGTGCAGAACCAGCCTTCTGAGATGGTGGTGTACGATGGTAGTGTTAACGTTCGTCCTGCGGGTGTTGTTCTGACGGTGGGGCCGCCCCCTCTGCAGCATCAGGCACAGAACAGTTCCTCTGCGGTCGGGGCCCTGAATTCCATCCAGAAGGCTTGTGTGATGGTGCCCCACGGTTGGAAGAGGCTCAACAATGGATCTGTCATCTATATCAGGTGAGTTCTGTCGAAATGTACCATTTACATTGAAGAGTTTTCATAGTTCTTGCTTATGATGCCCCGAATTGGAGGTTTGAACAACATTTTCTTGACTTCTTACGTATTATATCCTGTTGCATCTTTATTATCTAGAGATCAAATCAAAAAACTATCTTTTTTATCAGAAAGTGCGCCATTTTCATCAAATCAGGTTTTTCTTTCACAAAAGTTCACACAAAATGTATGGTTTTGCGTGTAACTTAGTGGACCTGTCATTGATTATAAATAGATACATAGAATTTTATTTGAAATAGGAATGTAGCTAATTTATGTACATTTTGCATTCAAGTGCAGTATTATTGGCATTCCTAACCTGATTTATTAGGTTAAACTCAAAACTATTCACAGAAGAGGCAGATTTAATAAATTTCTCAAGTACTTAAATTGGTCATTACACCCTTTGAAAAATAATTAGCAAAACATTATTTGAATCTATCTATCTACTGAAATTATGTTTCACTCTCTTGAAAACAATATCAGACTTAAGCTGCTTCAAAATGATTAATTATTCACTTTAAAATTTAAATCTTGCAAAGATTTTGATACTTTTCCATATTCTGCTATTCTGTGAATCAAAATATCTGTAGCACTTATTATGATCCTGATATCTTCATTACAAGTGCTATACTGCAGTCCTAAGCAAAAGCACCCTACCTACAAAAAATATATTAGATTCTGTAGGTTTCAAAACCTAAAAATTTTGCTTTTTACCGAACAAAGAGGAAGTATACTCGGTTTAAACAGCCAAAGTTGACAAATTATATTGCCATATATACGAAAGTTGAAGAATTTTCTATGTAAGAAGGTCAGAATTCTAAGCAAAATAGCAGATAGCAGATACAGTACTTTTGTTTAGGACGGCAGTATAACCCATTTACTCCCTCTCCTTTTTTCTCTTACTTATATAGCATATTCAATTTAAATCTTCCTTCATGGTCTGAATCAAAGTTTATTAGTACATCTTATGGTATCTTACTCAAATGTGAAAAACCGAATTATATTTTTAAACAAACATTGTTTAGAGTATGTAATGGTGAAGTTTGGGGTTCCTCAGAACTCAGTTTTGGGGCCGTTTCTATTTTTCATTTATAACACTGATATTCTAAGAGTCATTGTTGAAGTAAATTATTTTTTATAGCAATTTATGCATGTACTTAGTAATATTATACAATATATCAGCAGTATTCAAAGTCAAAGTCAAAATATACTTTATTGTCAGAAGTTATAAAAACTTATAGACAAAGCTTTTTGGTTTTGGATTAATATTAAAATTGAATTCAATTAATTAATGATAAAGTATAATGGTGATACTCCCCACTATCTGCATATCATCCCAGATGAAGGAACACCACCACTATATGCGCTCCGGGGCGACTTGAAAATTTGATGGTGCATTTGCTATTTCAACTGCAGGAAAAACCCAGAAAAACCTACAGTACCACCATTTGGTCCTAGAGTAGAAGACCTTCTCATATATATTTTTAATTCTCAGTATAATATAAAATTGATTGAACAGAACTATCTCACATAACGTCCTATCTATCTAAATTGATGAACCAAAATTGCTTATCCATTTTACTGTAGTTGACCACTGTAAATGCTGGAGAAAAGGTAATGATTACATAGACTTTGTTTATATGGCCTATTATAGGATTTACTTTAATCCTAATCTCTGTTAACCATAATTTCATAATTATTATGGGATTAATTTTAATTTTCATTGCAACTGTAAACAAACGAAACCAAAATGTATGAGGCTCTACCTGTATACTGACAGAGAGGAAAAGTGAGAGCTTCAAAAGAAGTTAACAAGATTTTCCTGGATATACATCTGGACATTTCAAGAGCCTCATTTTAAATTAGATGGGCTTAATAGATTGTCATTGTAGCCAATGGATGACTAAAGGGGTTGCTGAAGGCATAGGTAGGTACTTGAAATGATATTATCAGGGTATGTCAAGTATTATTAGATTTTGAAGGGTAGGAAGTTTAATAAAAAAAGAATTGCTAGTGACAATTCCTTATTTTTCAGTATCATAGTAATGAGACTATTTTTATTTAATGATGAATCTTTATTTCAGTAAAGAACATATAAAATCAAAGCTGTTCCTATAATTGTGTGTAATATAAAAGTGATGGAATAAATAAATAAAATTGATTGAAACTCCTTAATAAAAATTGATAAAAAATAATAGAAAATATTTATTTGTATTCAAAAATAGTTAGAAGTGCATAAAAAGATTAAAATACCAAAAGAAATTGCAATAAATTTGTGGAAATAAGTAGGTGAGAGGAAAATAAAAGCAAAAATATTTGATTAAAGAATTCAGGTTTCAACGGAAATTTGTTTGCCGACTTTTGATTTGAATTCATTAATCGACATTTTTGTGAATCGATTCATACAAATATTTCGATTTTGTTGGTTCATTAAGTTAATTTTTTGTTAATACAACGCAATAGGCATCAATTACATGCACACAATTTGGTTTGTTTATTTTTTCCTGAATGGTAAGCATGTTTTGTATATTTTCCTGGGTAGTATATGTTTTGATGATTCAGTCTAGACGCTAGTTTTGCGTACAGAAAGATATGAAATTGACAAAAAAATTATTTGAAACAATTTTGATCAAGTTTATTGACACTTTTATTTATGTGCCAGTGATTGACACACCAATAATTGACAAGAAATAAATACAGGTATATAAAGTTAGCAAGGCTACATATCGATGAGAGCAATTCTAGTAATGGTCGAGAATTTGTCGTGAACGAAAAAAAATTGTCGCGCTCTTATTTTTTTTTTATATGGAGTGGCTGTGCTAACTTTATATTGAGTTGGCACTGCCACAAATAAATCTCGACAGTCAAACATAAAATTTTATCACTATGGTAACCAAAAATTGTCGAGTCTATTTGAAGTGAAAATAATGCGAAAAATCTTTACAGCTCATTAAGTATTTTTCATTGGAATTCTTGATATACGAGGAAATTTAGAGTAGTTGGCAACACCGCATGCATATAAGGATTGTTTGTACTTTTTTCATTAAACTACTGTCAAATATTATATTGGTTATGCATTCTTATTGAATCAAATGAAAAACCAATTGTGTAAAATAGAAAATCTCAGTGTTTCAGGGAAAAATTCATCTATTTTTAAGTATATATTTTTTTAAGTCTCTATAGGCTTTTGTAGGTAAAATTCACTGAACAATTTTTGAATGATGATAACATAATGCTCGAGAAAACGCCTACTTGTCTATAGCAGCAAAAAATATTCACTTTTCTCAGTAACACACACATGATTGATTGGTTAATTTTTTCTGTGCAAGAAAATCAACTTATCAGAGCGGCTTTACATTTATGCAATGCAAGACAGGTATTGCAAGGCAATGTAGAAATTGTGTCTTACATTTATGCAATTATTGTTGTGTTGCCAGCAGTTTATACCAACATAATATATTTCGAGAAAATCTAACCTCAATAAAATATTTTGACATTTTGTTGGTTTGTACTTCTGACATTCGAAAAATTACATTCCACGTATCACTAACGCTTTTGACAAATTTTCTATTTCTTTTTTAAGTTGGAGTTAAAGGTTAGGAGACACTCGAAAAACAATATCTACAGATACTTTGGTGTGCTATTGGCATTGAATTTCTCACCAGAAAACTCACTAGAATTGCTCACGAATTGCGTGAAAATTTCAACCAGTCGAAATTTTTTGGGCTTGCACGAAACTTGCATGGGCGTAAGCGCAATGTAAAATTTAGTCTTGCATTGCACAAAAATTGCATGAAAATTGCATAATGTAAAGCCGCTCTCAATTGTCGAATGACCAAAACTGATTACCTAGACGTGATATGTTGAAATTTCCTGAAGTGGAAAAATTACCTGTAATTGGTGAAATTCTAATATTTCCTTTTTCTCGGTATTACCTTCGCACTGTATATTGATTAAATATATTCAAAAGTTAACAGGGGGGACTATTGAAAGCCGCACTGTATACATCAATTTGTTTTTTTTTCCTGAATCGAAAAAACTATAATTATAATTATTTATCCCTGGAACACTGAGATTCTCTATTTTTCATAACATCTTTCGACAGTAATTCAATGAAATAAGCATAAATTATTGTCCTTATATGCATGCGGTGTTGCCAATAACGTAAAATTTCCTCGTATATCAAAAATTCTAATAAAAAATACCTAAATAAGATATCATGTTTAAAAAAAATATTTTGTGCTTTATTTTTACGTCAAATAGACTTCGACAATAATTGCAACTCGGAGACAAACTAATAATTTGGTGAAGTTATTTTTACTTAACTTTTTATTCCTTTCTATTACAGAAAAACTTTCAATGTCCTTTGACATTGACAACCATGCGAGATCTCGCTTGAGATCTCACTCTTCATACTGGTACCACAATTAATGGACAATTTTTGGTTACCACAGTGATGGGATTTGATGTTTATTTGTCGTTATAATAATGACAGTGCTAACTTAATATACAGTTTGCCAGTGCTAACTTAGCCAGCAAAAAACTAAGAGCGCGACAATTTTTTTTTTGGTCACGACAATCATTCGAAAGTTACTGGAATAGGGTTAATCGAATTTATGGCAAGTGGTCTTGCTAACTTCATATAGATATATACTTATATACATTTCAATAATGGCTTATTTAAAAGGCAATGCCTACCCTGCTGACCATCCCGACACGTTCTTTCGGTGCGACAAGGTCTCTCGCAAAGATCGCGTTTGCGAGGACAGGCCAGGCCAGGCCGACGGGCGTTTCTTTCGACGATTTCACGTAGCCGAAGGAAGAAGCATAATAGGGCGCAGGCTGCAATTTTCCAAGAATCGTTCGGAAGGAGCGGGCGAGAATAAAGGATTTGAAGGATTTATGACCGCTTTGAATTTGCGTGTTCTCGTCTTTTATTTATTTTCTTTCTTTGCTGGTGTACTGGCTCGGCCCCGGGGAACGACGAATTTTACACGTACACTCCGACTTTTGAATCTTGTAGTGGTTTTGTTTTGTTCGCTAGACATTCGGATTTGCGCCCCGGCCGGATGAATGCAGAATGGCCCGTTTGTTTTCTCGGCTCGTTGGTACGGATCTGAGTTGGAAGAGAATTTTCATATGGTCGAGTTTGTTGAACGCAGTTTCAACGAAATATTGGGTTATCAATACAGATCCCCTTCAAACTACAATGGGGGTGCCACAAGGTTCCATACTTGGCCCTCTATTCTTCATCATCTTTGTCGGTGATATTAACAAATGCTGTTCAACCCCAAACAAAATGAACCTTTCCACGGACTATGAGAAAACACGGTAATTAGAAAGTATATACGCTAATATCACTTGGGATTTTTTGTTTATTTTTTCTGACCTCCAGTTTTTCTGACCTCCAGTTCAAATCTGTATGCTTGAAACTAACAGACTCCTGAATATTTCATTTTATGAGGTTGAAGCGGTTTTCAAATTCAAAGTTTTGTTGTTTGTGTTAAGTAATTTCTGTATTCCTTATAACCGTGAAAACGTCTAACAAGTGCTTTTGTACCCGGTTGTCTGAACACCAGTAGAAATTCAAATAAACTGTATTTGTTCTGTGGTAATAAAAACTTTTGTTCCATAAGAACTGCTATTATAATTTGCGGTGTTTCCAACAATAGTTTTTCATCAAAAGGCAGGGTAGTTTTGAAAATTTGAAAGTTACAATATAAGTTTCTTGTTGATATTTGTGTTAATCCAGTGACAAAGTTTCGATTATTTCTCGATGGCTTATAATCAGCCAGTAGCTATATTTCATGGGAGAACGATATTCCCTATTTCGAAACGTAGATTGTGGTGGGGGATGTTTCCCATGAACGTGACGTCAGAGGCAAACTTTGAAATGTAATATTTTTCTTAAATAAAAAAAGGAGAGTTTTGCAATGAATTTTTTTGTAAATGTAAAAGTCCATTATACAAATGCTAATGATATCAATATTCTTATGACTGATGATAATATGGAACAACTAATCAACAATGTTAGGAGCTTGACGAGTATTGTAAGGAAAATGGGCTAGCATTAAATGCAACAACAACTTATATCATGCGTTTTCTGCTGAGAAAAGTTTCACCTGATCAATGAAATAACGAAAATTATCACAAATAAGTATAAGTAAAAATAAAATATATTTTTGGAGAGACTTACCCCTCTCAACTCCATATAAACTTTTCTGGAGATCGGTCGAGTAGATATAGATAAATTCTGCGGAAACCAATCTCTTCAGAATGATGAAATAAGTAGGTACTTAGGTATACATGTTCTGTGAATATCAAAACGATCGGCGAAAACGAAAATAACTCGAAAAAAGTCCCAAGGAATAGGTATAGACCCTTAAAAATAATGCAAAATACAAAATCATCAGATTTACTTGAAATTCACACTAAGTAGGCACGTAAGTATACAAATATTTTGCTGATTCCGAAAATATGTGATTTGTATATGCTAGATAGGTACAAGAATAAAAATTGAATAAAAAAAAATATATTTTTGATTTTTTCAAAATATCGCCAATTTTAAATTTTCATCTTGAAATAGCAGATGAACTTTTCAACTCGAGAACGGTTGAATATAAAGCGTTTTTGCGAACTTCAATAGATACATAAAATTAGAATACTTTGGTGAATTTCAAGTCAGTCAAGGACGAAAAAACTACTCGAAAGAAGTCCTGAGGGATAGGTACTCAATCATTTTTGTACATGCACACAGAATTTGAAGTTGAATCCGAGGCTTTTCACGGAACCTCTACACTTTCGAGTTGAAAATTCACACTTGCCAGATACCTATTAGTAAGATTTCTGAAAACCAATCAAAATTTTATTCACTTCTTGCAAATTTGTATATGGAAACAACAAATTTGAATTTACATTTAAAAATTTAATATATTTGAAAACCCTTTTTCAAGAACTCTGTGGACAGAGAGTGAGTGCTACATGTCCATTGGCGTACCGACTGAGATGAGCTACAGAATAAAGGTTCGAAAAGTTAAGAAATTACAAAAATGTGTAAGTATTCAGCCTGTATAATCTGTACAAATTAAAAAAAATATTCAGTTAACTAGGTGCTTATATACAAAAATTATTACTTATTAGGTATAAATTATATTGTTACGAGATAGAAAAAAATCCCCCAGCTACGCCGCTGTCGAGTGCCGATTCATTTGCGTAACAAATAACCGGCGCCGTAAACATTTCCTCGTTCCTGGAATTGTTTAGATAATTTTCTGTACTGATCAATCTGGAGAACAGAAGAATCCCGAAAAATCTACTCATGCGTATATAAGGCGACACATTTTACTCGGAGAGGAAGTTTTGAAGAAGTTCTTAAGAAGTATTTGGAATCTTTAGCTAGTTGAAGCAGTTTAAAGAGATCTAAGTGATTTATTAGTCAGTGTTGTAGTTGTATTTTCATAGCGAAGTTAATAAAAAGAGTTTAGTGTGCTTGGCTTATAAAATAGAAATTTTTTAACAATTGATATCGTATCAGTGTATGCATCTTTCCAATGAAAAAAATGCAATATAGTTTGATTGTGCCTACAGGGCGAGTAAAAAGTTATAATTGAAGTTTAGTGAGACTAGTTTTTTTTTCAAAATATGCCTGTACGCCAAAAAATATCAGTTAAATAATTGTTGTTCATGGCTTTTCCATGACCTTTGCGAGATAACCATCGATCGATTTCTTTAACTGTTTCAATTGAAACCTCTTATAAGCCATCATACAAAAGCCTTGTGCCGGGCGATACGAAAACATACAATAAAAGATGTTTATCGTAATCGGAGCCGGGGTCCGAGGCCGAAACGCACGGACACGTGCTTAACCTCGTTCATTACGAGTTCTGTTGACCTTTCTAGTGGTCCTAACGTTTATTCTTTCCCGAAGGTATTCGTTTGTAAGTATATGTGCGTACACTACGCACCACACTACGTCCCGAGTCATAGATAATGAAAGAGCCTCGGGCCCGAAATAAACTTCTATCTCCGTTGTGAGTATGTGTGTGAAGGTAATAAATAACGATCCGACCGAGGTTTGTTTGGCCTGGTGGTGGTGTGGATGACCTTCCCGAGCACACCGGGTATTATATAAGGCCCGTACATTTTCGGTGTCGAAAATTAGAGCGTTTGTTGTAGGGCTACGTAAGACAAGTAAATAGGTACGCCATCTGGTCGTTGAAAGTGGAACTAAAGTTTATATCGCTAACATTTTTTTCAATTTCTAGCAATTGTTTCATAGGATTTGTAAATCCGACTCTGAGAAGAATAGTAACTGACTGATAACAAAGCATTGAGTGCAGGTACTTGAAGGAGATGGATGACTCTGAAAAACCCAATCAGATCTTTGAAAGGCAGTAGTTGACGCTAAACGGAAAAAAAATCGAAAAAAAAACGGAAAATATACCCCGGAAAAAAAACGCAAAAAAAACGAAAAAAAAAAACCGGAAAAAATACCCCACAGAAAAAAAAAAACGGAAAGAAAACCCCCGGAAAAAAAAGCAGAAAAAATACCCCCTATATGCGATAACAATGGCCAGTACACAAAAAGTAATGAAATTTCAACTGTGTGTCATGTTACTAGACCGTATTTGATTCATTTTACAATACAGAAGGGTGGAACAACAGATTTTCCAGCCTTGCAAAAAGGCGAATCTGTCACCAGGTTAGTTCGTTCAGGAACAATCGAGTCATAAAAATATAAAAAATCGTATTTTTTGGTCGTCGACGATGAACATTCCACAGGATAGATTGGGTCTAGTTTCTTTAACATGACACACAGTTAAAATTTCTGGTGTACTGGCCATTGTTATTGCATATAGGGGTATTTTTATCGTATTTTTTTCCGGGGGTTTTCTTTCCGTTTTTTTCCGTGGGGTATTTTTCTGGGATTCTTTTTCCAGTTTTTTTCGGGGGTATTTTTTCCGATTTTTTTCCAGTTTTTTTCCCTAGATTCGTAGTTGACATAGTGTACCACCAAGAATTTCGACCATGTGCGCGGTGGTACCAAAAGTCGACCATCATTTAATGATTTGTCTACCATTATTGCCTTCTGATGAATTTCTATTCGAAAATTTGGTTCATCTCTTCTCAAACATATAGCAAAACATGTGAAATTTTTCGTCTTTCCAAACTGTTTCTCAATAAACGACGTTGCTATTAACTTTTGGGGATAGATCTAGTGATAAGTGAATATCCAGTTGATTTTTTGGTTCTGGGTTCATAAATTTTGATGGCGGCTTAGTGAAATAACAAAAATTATTAAAAATGAAAAAAAAAAAATTTTGTAGGGGAAAATGTTCTCTCTCAACTTCAGTTTTACTTTTGAACTGTCTGTGAATTTGAAAAAAAAAAAATCAAAGACAAAAATTTTTTAGTGGACAAATTAGCAAATTTTCGAAATTTTCATCTCGAAACTATAGAGGTTCCGTAAAAAGCCTATGGAATCTTTAATTGACTCGGAACCGACATGAATTTTGGGGAGCATATTCAAAAAAGATTAAATCTTACACAAATGAGTCGAAAAAAATATTCAAAAAAGTTTTCTCAACTCCAGATGAACTCTTGAACTCGGGAACGGTTGAAGTTAGAGGAATTCTGCGAACGCCAATCGATTTAGAATGATCAAATTAGTGTAATATGTGAATTTCAAGTCGAGAATTTGTAAAATCTACTTATCACTGACGTACCTACATTGAAGTCAATAGCTCGGTGATATGAAAAATATAGAGTAATAACTTCTTATAAACCATATAAAATCATATGAGCCAACCGACATATATTCAAACTTGACCACGTGCACAAACGTCATACGACCATCATCTTGGCTCAAGTTGCCGAGACTTTCTCGATCGCCCTGTGCACTCATTCAAAAGTGTCGACGGACTTACGTAACCGGCATCAGAGATTGTATGAACAAACACGAGAAATATTCACCAACCTCAACTCAAACAGGTTCCGATTCACAGTACCATTTACCCTTTGGAATCGTATAATAACAAACAACAAGTAACGAAGTGGGTACTCATGGGTTTTATTTTATTATTCATTTGGCCGACCAGGTGCGTCCAGTGTCGCACCAGCGGGAACAGGGACATTCTGCTGAACACGAATAACATTAAATAGCAAACTTGTAATACGGTTTTCACCCTTCGATGCCATCCCCGCCATCCCCGCCACTGGACACTCCACCATTGAGATTACCTCCGTTCATTACTTCTAAATCTAAAACGTTCATCTGGTTACTTTATTGCCGGCATGCCATACCGGTTTATCTCTCTCTGTACGATCTTTCAACGTTTTTTAAATGCCGTTTTAATCTTGTGAATCTCCGCCGCTCTCTCTTTCTCTTCGTGCGACACAAGAAAAAGGGCGGACCAGCATCGATTCAGGAGCGTGAAATTTCACTGGCACCGCGGTTTCGTTTTCGTACACGAAAATGCGGCGCATTCCTTTGACAGACGAACCCAGGCGAATGGAAATCGAAGAAATGCCTCGCCTTTTGTGTCAAGAATAGTTATTCTCTTATATATTTTATTTTCTGTAAAATATTTTTATTCGGGCCGTATATTCATTAGTTGACACCAATGAATTTTGAAACTGAACGAATATTTTAATTTAAGCGTTCATTCATATATAATATCGTCAATACATATTTATTACTTGTTACTGATGCATTTATGGAGATAAACTTTTGAGTTCCACTACTAGATGGCGCTAACATCATGTGTTGAATTATGATGTGTTACGGAAACCTGTAATATTTTCAAAATTGGTACGCAATGATGGAAACTGAAACATTCTTCCAATTATTTATTTTTAACATAGCTGCAACGTTCCAAAGAAAAAGGTTATATGGCGCCATCTAGTAGTAGACTTTGAAAGCTCACTTCACTTAAATAGCTATTGAATGCTTGTATAAATCATAATTCTATACTTATTGAAATGCAGAGAGTTTGCTATCAACTCACCAATGATTTAACGACGTATGTAATATCCTCTTTTAATAGTTGTCAATATTCAATCGATTTCATTTCTCAGTAAATTTGTATTTCATCAGCATACTAATTTAAATCAGATGTATGCAAAATCATTCCCAACTAGTCTGGGCCGTCTACAGAAAATAACACTATCATTGCTATCTAGATGTTCAAATAAATATAAAACCGATACGTTGACCTCCCTCTGTTGGTGTCTACTATATCCGCACCTTTTGTTTGATTCGGATCGTTTTCGGCCGAAGAGAAACGTGCTTTTTTCAAGTCGAAATCGACCTTCTGTAAGTCTATACACTACCTGTGTATCCACACGAGCCGGGTAAATATTTGACGTGCGTCACTTCGTAGAAATGTTTATTTTCACTACGGAAGCTACCCCAAGTAGTCGAGTTTGTCGGATAGATTAGGAACGTTAACATCTGTTCGTCGAAGTCCACACGCTCAAAGGGCTTCATGAGGATGATATCGTTGAGCATAGGCAATGGGAAATTTAACATTTAACACGACAAATTATCAAACTTAATTATGTTTTGATTCAGTGAAAGGGCGCTGAAATATGTCCACTCAGAAAACCAAGCATAGCTTTGAACAGATAAATGGGATGAGTTCGATACCAGCTACATCTTTCAGCGCATCCAGTCGAATGTACCCGGATTCGATTAATTTTCATTAACTAAATTCTCGATACACTGAGCGGGCTTTCGACATTCAGGTATCAATCAGCAGTTGGTATACTGATAATCAATCCATTCACGATCGACCAAAGGCGGTTGCTTCATCGTGCAGATTTTGCAGAACCTTTGCAAATAAGTTCCGTGAAACTTTGGATGAGTAGCAAACTTTCGGGTTGTTTTTGCGGTGTAAAATTACCTCACGATTACATTACTAGTTGCTCAGCAAAGATTGCAGTTTGGGGGAGACTGAACATACAATTCTTCATATATTTTTCGTCAACCGGATGTTTTGAAAAACGGTAGCAGTTGCTGTCTTGGGAAGATGGCTACAGCCTCCGTCCTTACTACGCCACTAATATCCATCTCATCCATATCATAGGAACACCCAGTTTGTTGACAGCATAAAAAATATCTCATAATTTTCCCGAATACATGAAAAACTCCACGTGGAGATTGGTTCATTTTTGTATATTTCGTAATTGAGTCAATCCTGATCGGAATCCCTTTCAATTATTCTGCACGGTCACTCTTGCTATGCGGAAATCTTCCAATCTTTGGCGCGAATCGGCCCATCGACGATCGATCTTCTTTCGTCGATACGTAGCGAGACGAGTTCTCGCGCCTCAAACGAGAAGAGAAGAAGAAGAATTCTTGACGACCATCGGCCGGTCTTTCCTTATTCGGTCAAACTTCTTTTATGCGTGCTCCGAGAGAGTGGCGTAAAGGCCGGGTTTTTCTTTTTTTTCTTCGTCTTCTTTTTTTTTATTTCAACGATCGAGATAAATACCGAGCACCTCGGTACAGATATTATGAGGCTGTGATGTCGGACAGCTAGCATGGACTGTAATTAATTCAGCTGCTTGTATACCGTCGCATCGTACGTGGAGAATACGTTCAGAAGGGATTTTTTTTGTCCCGTCAGACGTGGCAACACTATATCAGAGTGAGATTTGATTCGTTCCGGAGATTGTTGATCTCACCAACACAAGCACAAATCGATTTAGAATAAACAGAGAGCCCACCAGTCATGATAAAAAGTTGCGGTAAAATAACATTCTAGTTTCGTCTGGACTAGCAAGAACTTGGCAACAAATTTCAAATGAAAAATTGTCAACATTCACTGGTCACTGGTAGTAGAAACCGAATGATCAAAACAACACACAGAGTGTTGACAGAAAACTCATTATCGACCAATTAACAGTGTCTAGGAAGATGATCAAAAATATTCTTCAGGTGCACGTTTTCAAAATTAACGACTGAATAAGATTTGTTATCGATTCTACCGAGTCGACTATTGTTCAGTGCTGGCCATGGTGTTGTTGATGCCCAGTTTGTGGAGCTAACCAACTGAAAACTCGCTAACATATGAAGGACTATAGAATCCTTATTTCTCCCTAATGCCACTGGCCCCACGTTGGGCGCCAATTCGGGACTCGTTTATTAGAAAGAAGACATCTGGATAACCAACGAATTTGATTCAGACCAGTGATTTATTAGTGGCATGGCTTTTGTTCTTGTTTAACTCTTCAACCTTTGGTGGGCGTGTCTTGCCGAAAAAATGGTGATGTCATCGGCAAACTTACTCGACTTACTCGATGTTCAAAGTCCCCGACTTTCGATTACAGACAGTTCCGCATTAGGCATTTTGCCGCTTTGGGCAGACCTATTTTGCCGCTTCAAGTAGCGTATATTTTGCCACTTCAAGAAGCATATATTTTGCGGTAAATCCAAAAGCGCATTTTTGTATGAGCGTTGGTGCTAGAAAAATAACTTTTAGTGGGGATTGTAGGATATTCCATAGACAAAATTTGCCACTTTTTGGAATTTGCCGCTTGAAGCGGCAAATCTCTAAAGCGCCTTTCTCTATGTACGCTGGCGCTGGGAAATCATTTCGAGTAAAGATTGTAAGGTACTTGAATTTCATAATCAGAATTTGCCGCTTTTTGGGATCTGCCTCTTTCTTTGATTTGTCGCTTTTTTTGATTTACCGCTTCCTTAGATTTACCGCTTTCTTAGATTTACCGCTTTCTTAGATTTACCGCTTTCTTAGATTGGCCGTTTCCTTAGATTTGCCGCTTATATTGGTACATCTTTAAAGCGCCTATTATCTATGAGCGCTAGCGCGGGGAAGAATTATTTTAAGTGGGAATTGTAGAGTACTTGAATTCCAAAATCAGAATTTGCCGCTCCCTGAGATTTGCCGCGGCTAATCTCATAAGCGCACTTTTGTATGAGCGCTGGTGCTGGGAAAATATCTTCTAGTGGGGATTGTAGGATATTTAAATTCCATAATAATAATTTGCCGCCTTTTTAGTTTAGCCGCTTCCTTAGATTTGCCGCTTCCTGAGATTTGCAGCTCATAGTGGTAAATCCTGAAAACGCCTTTTATCTATGAGCGCTGGCGCGAGTAAAATTATTCCAAGTGGGGATTGTAGGGTATTTGAATTCCATTACCAAAACTTGCCGCTTTTTGGGATATGCCGCTTGAAAAGGCAAATCTCAAAAGTGTCTTTTTTATGAGTGCTGGCGCTGGGAAATCATTTCGAGTGAGGATTGTAAGGTAATTGAATTCCATAAGAATTTGCCGCTTTTTGGGATTTTCAGCTTGAAGCGGCAAACCTCAAAAGCGTCTTTAAGCGACTGCTTAGCACACTTGATAGGTTATAAGATAATTTTCAGTAGAATTCGGAAGAATATTTTAGAGGTATTTCTGATAGCTTCATGTCATCAGAACTGCATCGCATCACAAAACAAGACAATGCTACTTTATACGCATATCCGTAAACCAGCCTTCATGAATCCTGTTTAACGATACCCCGTATTCGCGTGTGGACAAATCAGTGAATCATTCCCGAAATAAACCGACACGATATTACAAACCGCCGTTGCATATTCGGTTAACTACTCGTCCCGTCGCCGTCGAAATAACACCGGATGAATCGACGTTCAACTCGTTGGCGCGAATTGCAAAAATGCACTTTGGCGAAAAACGGAAATTGTTCGGCCGTCGAGCGGACGAGCGAGAGGGCGAGCGCGAGCGAAAGAGGAACAAAGACGGCCGGCGCCGTGATTAATGTTCTCCGCGGATGCTCTGAAATTCCATTAAATTCATTCCAGAAATTACCGACCGTTTATTCAGAACGAATGAGGTCGAATTTTTACGGCCCGGTGCAGCTTCATGCACTAATAACAACGGGGATTCTTGGAATATCGATAGGGCGTATTTGCCGGAGAGGTGGTTGAGTGATTGCAAGCGATGCAAAATGGATCATGATCTTATTTTGATAAAAAATTTAGGCAGAGGTCCTTATGAAACATAGTGGGTTATTTAACTTTTTCAAAACTTGATAATGTTCTTGAAGAAAACAGGCTTCAATCTACGGTACAAGGCCTTAAATATCATTTTCTCCCAAAAACATTTTTAATACTTTTTTCTAGTCATATTCGTAAAATTCAATCTTTTTTGAATATGCTCACCGAATTTGAAGTCGATTCCGAGTCAAATGAAGATTTCGTAGGCTTTCGACGGAACCTCTACACTTTCGAGTTGAAAATTTCGAAAACTTGCTGATGTGTTTATTCATATTTTTTATCTGTTGATAGTTCTATTTCAAATTTACAGAGTATACTAATTTCATCATGCTGAATCGATTGGCGTTTGCAGAATTGCTCTATCTTGAACCGTTCTCGAATTGAGAAGTTCATCTCGAGTTGAGAAGTGTCATTTTCCGCAAAAAAATTTTAAACTCTTTTTTTTTACTCAAATTTGTATAAATCAATCCTTTCTGAATATGCTCACCGAATTTGAAGTCGATTTCGAGTCAAATAAAGATTTCACAGGCTTTCGACGGAACCTCTACACTTTCGAGTTAAAAATTCCGAAAACTTGCTGATGTGTTTATTCAAATATTTTGTCTGTTAATAGTTTTATTTCAAATTCACAGAGTATACTAATATCATCATTCTGAATCGATTGGCGTTCGCAGAATTGCTCTATCTTTAACCGTTTTCGAGTTGAAAAGATCATCTGGAGTTGAGAGGGCTCATTTCTCCCAAAAAAAATTTTATTTATTTTTCTACTCAAATTCGTAAAATTCAATCTTTTTTGAATATGCACACCGAAATTGAAGTCGATTCCGAGTCAAATACAGATTCCATAGGCTTTCGACGGAACCTCTACACTTTCGAGTTGAAAATTTCGAAAACTTGCTGATGTGTTTATTCATATTTTTTATCTGTTGATAGTTTTATTTCAAATTTACAGAGTATACTAATTTCATCATTCTGAATCGATTGGCGTTTGCAGAATTGCTCTATTATTAACCGTTCTCGAATTGAGAAGTTCATCTCGAGTTGAGAGGGATTTTTTTTTATAAAAACAATTGGGTTTTCTTCAATATCGAATATTGCATTACTCAACTTCATTCGTCTGTAAATCACTTAAAATTGTGAAATGTTTTCGAATTAGAACGTCAATTCATTGTACATCAATGATCAATTTTGATGGAGCCACATTGGATTGACTATCTTTTTGGTCTGATATTTCCCTTTTCCTTCTTCTTCATCTTACTTCTTCAAGAGATTATCAACGACGATGATATAAATATTCTTTCTGCTCTTATTGAACCTTGCTTCCTTTTGGCGCACTTGTCCATCTCTCCCCCACTATGTAGGAATACACCCTACCCCAGCCTGGTATTGCCAGAAATAGTATGAGGTTCGTCAAAGGGTGGAGCAGGGTTCTACTTTAAGCCATCCTGACAATGAACCATTCTAAGCGTCAAGTGAAAATTTCTCTCGCTTTCTATTTGTCGCTGAAAATCGTCAACGTGTGAGGGATTGATCCGTCAGTCCCAAATATCGAGCTTATAATGGTGCTCATCGCATTCACAGTAATTATCTTCGTAACACGAAAATGTTTGTGGTCTAGTGAAAAAACGGAAAGGCGGATGTAATCAAATTATAATAGCTCGGGATTCATTTTGGCCACGATTATAATTTGTGTTTTGTTCGCAGCGTGACGAGATCTAAGGTCCGTTCTAGTCGGATATCCGATCATTATATTTCGTTTTGAATACTTAATTCGTGGCGAGGATTTCTGAGAACATGAAAGGGGATCTTCTGCGCCATAAGTACGTGAGAAGTATCTGTGGGGACGGAAACGTTTGTTTCAGCGTGTTTTTTTTACGTCCTATGACACTTGATCTGATTACGCGTCGCCTATGGATTTACAGAGCTCAGCTTTGACCACCATGTGATATTTTCACAGCACTTCAGTAATCGCAATCACTTCTAACTCGAAATATGGGATCTGGGATTTATAGGCAGTTGTAATGTCTTTGGGTCAGTTTAATAATTCGTGCAACCATTTCCGAAAATTGAACGACCCTGTAGCATCTATCCCTGGTCGTTTTGTGATATAAAACGACCAGTAATATAGCTCATTGTTTGGTCCAATGCAATCTGGCCGGAACTAGAGACGTTTCCGAATTGCAAATCACCGCCAGCTTGATTCCTATCCGCTCTCCCGATTTTCTTTTTATAGCACAGGTAAGTTAGTCGGTTCGACCACAAATTCTGCTATTAGTATAGTATTTTTTTTTTTTTGAGTTCTTATTGGGAGACAGTGCCTGAGATTTCGGAGTATTATCAACTGTAATAATGTTGACTTTTGTGTAGTTTTATCGGCTTTTTTGTGGTAGCATTCTCTATTTGTGTTGAAAGGGTAGTTTCAAAGTAGAAATGATTCCTGCTTGTTACCAAAAAACAATTTCTCAATAGATTCAATATCAAGCAACTGTAAATGATCGCCGTTCCAAACTTTCTGCGACTTTCAGCGATGTTGTAGTGCTTTTTGTCCACTTTTACTGGATTATAAACGTCGCCCTAATTAAACCAATAACTGGGATGGACTCGGGGAATTCCATAGATTGCGACGAGGATACTTAATCGGCTATAGAAACTGTTCTTTTGTCTGATTTTATGGTAGTTGGGTCCGAGACGGCAACTTCAATTAATGGATTTTTGCCCAAATAATCGTTTGGGAAGTTATATGATGTACCCACCAAAAGTTTTCCCTTTGATGACTAAACATGTACAGCAGTGTATAATGGGGGTAATAATAGTATTAGCAATATTCATATCCTCAAAAAATACATATTTTAGTAGCAATAAAATTAGTTTTCTTAAACAAATATCAAATAGTTCCGAATTGAAATCATCATGGTATTAATATTATTTCTTTTTGAATTCCTTAATTGGGACGACAGTGATTGTTTCGGTATGCATCTGTATAAAAAATTATTTCGACAAAAAAAAAATTTTTCAAGTGGTTGTGAAATAGTAAATAACATTAGAGGGAAGGATGGCGGTGAATGTTTAAAAAAACATGTGCTATTAGTATACCCACATGGCATTCCTTTAGAAACAAATGCAGTCGTTTCTGTGCATTCTTCTCGGTTCTGATTAAAGAATCTGTTTTCTGATTTACTCTGTTCTTTGGATCATCTTCCAGGCTATCGGATAATCGAACTCTGACGCATTATTTCCCCACCCTGTATATTGAAATTTTCAATTGTTCAAATGTTATTGTTCAGTATCTTCTAAAGTTCGCTCTCTTCTATCAATCGTGTTACTCGAGAGACCATTTAAAATTTCTTCTACTTATATAAATGCTGGCTGGCAAGAAATTATCTACCCATTTTCAAAGACGTATCAATAGTGTGACATCACTTCGCTAGATATGGATTCGTGCTTTGTTTGTCTTATAGCAGCACACTGACGATGAAATTAGGTCAATTTTGCGTTCGTTGCTTCCTTACGAATTTAATTTGGAGCTGGATACGAAAAAAAATCATAAATTATATATTTTTCCTCGCATAAGGAGTACTTATAGGGTTCTGCATTTAAAAAAATTCAACTCATTTTTCCCTGCGATTTCAAACTCGACTGAGATGTAATTTAATGATAATTAGCTTCCACGAAATGGAAAATCCTGTGATATTCAAAGATGAACTTGGGAATCAAGGGAAAGTAGGTAGACATTTTCAATAACTTCAGGAAAAAAAATCGGCCATGGGAGAAAGAGAAATCCGGCGAGTCTCTAAAAGACGACATAGAGAACATTTTTATAAAAGAGCAACAGATCGTCAATTTTTCTGCGCTGTTCTAGATATGTGAGCGAGATTTCACCGACGGAAAGAATTCTCACACAATATAATATCTTCAGTGTTTGTTTAGGAATGGCACTTTATAATATGCGAACAATATGTAAACCTGACATCAAGTTCAAGGTGACTTTCGAAAGTATTTACTCTATTTGAGGAATCAAAGTACGCGCAGTATTGTTCTGTTAACATTTTTGGTAGTAGAACATCCTCATTCTGGCCAAATTTCAAATTATCAAGAAAATACTTTTTTACGTCTTCGGCCCATATATGCCTTTAATACCTCATTTTGAATGGAATAATAATAATAATATTTCCCCACAAACACTCATAGAGTGTACCCAATAGCATGCGCGGTAGTATTATTTGTAATAAAAAAGTGTATTTTTGAGATATTGATGATTACGCCGCATATAGTCGTTCGAAGGTCTCGAACTAAGCCGTTTAAAGGACCTGTCACGTGTCGATCTGGCAGCGCCGAAATTCGAGGACACCATCTGGAGCGACCTCGAATCGGGAGTATATGCATGCGGCTCACGTAAAATTACGCAATAAGGTATCATTTACGAAGAGCCCCCTTTCGCCCGTCCCCCTCTGGCCTTCGCATCGCGTATGTTTGTATGCGACGCGTCAGGTAATATATCGAGTTTCAAAAGACCCCCGACTCGACTGCCTGCCTGCCAAAGGTATATGTGCGATAAAACGAGGACTTCGCCCCTCTCGATCGATACGAGGCGAATTAAATGTGTGCATATTTAGAAAAATTGAACGAACGAACCCACTCGCTGGTTGCCAAGACGTCTGTTGGCATACGGTGCCCCCGGTCCGCGATCGCTATCGACTTGGCCGCGGTTTATCTGATCGAGCACGAAATAAACCGATCGCTCTGCGATTTTAGATCCGGACTGAATGGTGTCGAGTTGCCAGAAACATGAGGAAATCGTGTTTTACCTTGGATTTTTTCTTCTTCCAGAAGTTTCCACTGTATTTCTCTAATCATCGAAATAATTGAGGAATCTTTGATGTTTTATGCTAAACCCTGTATCTGAGCATATATAAATCAAATAATTTCAGAATCAGCACGAAATTTTGCGTATACAGAGGGTGTTAAGTGAACATGCGGCAAAAACCCCTTTGTTTCGAAGATACAGGGCAAATTTGCAAAAACTTCGATATTTGTTGAAATGGCCTGCTCGATCCCTAAATCTATGAATTATTGCTTCTGGGGATATCTGAAGTCATTGGTTAACGTTGCTTCATTGGCGAATGTACTTTTTGTCTCCTTTAATTTTTGCCGCATGTTTACCTAACACCCTGTATAGTGCGCGTTTTAAGTAGATCTGATCATTTTGTATTTTTCATGAATTTTAGGGGTCTACCCCTTAGACTTTTTTCGAGTAATTTTTTTTTCTTTTAATTGAATTGAAATTCACAGAGTACTTGGACCGACAGAATTGCTCAATCTTCAACCGTTCCTGAGTTGAAAAGTTCATCTAGAGTTGAGGGGGGGTAATTTCCTTCCAAACTTGTATTTTCATGATTTTTTACTCATTTTCGTAAAATTCAACTCTTTTTGAATATGCTCGGCGAAGTTAAATTCGCTTCCGAGTCAATTGAAGGATTCATAGGATTTTTATTCTGCAATTTTGAATTGAAAATTTTTGTTATATTGTTAATCCGCCATCGAAGTTTATTTTTGTGGTTCGGAATAAGAATATTTTATTTTACGAGTGATTTTTTGACGTTTTATTCCCTTTCTTTCTAAACCTTGCATCTGAGCATGTATAAATCATATATTTTGGAAGTCAGCATGAAATTTTGCGTATATAGTGCGAATTTCAAGTGAACCGAATGATTTTGTATTTTTGATGATTTTTGGACTTTTTTCGATTTTCAGAATAATTTTGTTTTATATTGATTGACTCAAAACTCACAGATTACACTAATTTGATTATTCTGAATCGATTGGCGTTCGCAGAATTGCTCTAACTTCAACCGTTCTCGAGTTGAAGAGTTCATCTGGAGTTGAGAAGGGGAATTTCGAGTACGTACAAGTATAAATCTGAAATTTTGTCCATCGTCAACGAAATTAATTTCTATGGTATGATTCGGATTCAGCTCGTCGAAATTCATTTGAGAAGCATAAGCGATTTAAAAAAAAATGCCAAATAAAAATTTTCGTAAATTTGATGATGTGGGGGAATTTTTGACGTTTTAGTTATTTTTTATGCCAAATCTTGTATCTAAGCATATATAAATCATAATTTTTCGGAATCAGCTTGGAATTTTGCGTACACTGTTCGAATTTCAAGTGAATCTGACGATTTTGTATTTTTCATGAATTTTAGGGGGAAATTTTTTCTTCTATCGATAGAATCGAAAATAGAATATACTAATTCGATTGGCGTTCACAGAATTGCTCTTTTTTCAACCGTTGTCGAATTGAGAAGTTTATCTGGAATTGTGGGATAATTTTCCTCTAATATCATAATTTCATGATTTTTCTACCTACCTATTTTCTAAAACACTAACTTTTTTGAATATGCTCACCGAAGTTGAAGTGGATACTGAGTCAATTGAAAAGTTGTCAAGTTGATAATCAATGTGTAGATAATCATCTAACTTTGGATTCCATGGCACTTTTCAAATTGAGTTTCAACTAGTGACTGTAGATGTCGCAAGTTACTTTTCATTTATTTGTCTTTGCCGTAAGGTATCAATTAGTTAACTCGGAGTGAATTCATTTTTATTTCGAGAGACTTCATAAAGCCGTCCTAATGAACAGGAAACTACGAAAAAGTTGACGGATGTTATATCGAAAACACTCTATTCACCATATAAGTAAATATACATTTAAGAGATAAAGCGATTTTTTGAAAAATTAGGGGTTCTTAAAATAAAGTAAAAAATATCGAGTTAAATGTCGATTATCAGACATGTGTCAACTTCATTCAACTCGAAATTTCGAGGATTGTTAATTTTTGCTAGATCATAGGAATGTATGTATTGCAGAAGACATCATTTACCTCTTTAGGTTTTAGAAGATGTTCAGGGATTGTCGCGTCCTGCTTGTTTACTCCTTAATCTTCATTTGACTATGATCAAATTGCATTTATATTTTGAAACTTCAGTTACTCATTTCCCATCTTTTTCTCGGTCCACCCTGTACCCTTTTTCCCACATTTCCACAAGAAAAACCGGTCAGATCGAGCCGATACATCGAAGTCACAATAGAACAGTGTAGTTGAAATCAACCTCAACTTTCAAGCGAACTACAGACATTTTTTCTTAACATTCCCAAAAAGTTGTTGCTCGATGGGTCGTCATAAAATTCTGCCCTATTAAAAATTCCGAAATCTCTGATCCTACATCGGAAGACAATTTTTATTTCATTCGAGAAACCAACCCACTCTGCAGGCTGATTGCCGGTGACCGGCAGACTCCGAAATGGTTCGCGTGTCCTCTTCGAACACGGCGTGCGTGCGTGCGTGTGAAGAAAATGCGTGCGAGGTGCCAAGTCGACTTGTCACGAATGCCGCCGCCTCGGTGTCCCGCCCAGTTTTACTAGTCGTAATGTTTTCTTCGAGCAAAAAAGCCGCCGCGATAAAAGAATAATGAACCCGTTTGCGGGGCTTGGGGTTAAATAATCGCTGGTCGCCGATCGAAAGGGGAAGTGCGCTCGCATGATTCGGGAAAAGATATGGGCTCGACTTACATGCGACACTAGTCGTAGGTAGGTATGATTCATGAAATATTCCGTGGAAGTGAAGAGTTTAATGTTGTTTTTTACGTTGATATGTACGTAAAAAGGTACATACCCCGAGCGACTGTGAGAGCTATCGTGAGAATAATGAACAACTAAATCAATTAGCTTTGATAACTATTTCTAGAACCTTTAAAGCATGCGATAATCAATTAGAGACTGAATTAAACGTTGAATTATCTGTTAGGCCAAAACTTATTGATAAAATCGCTTCAAATGATTCGATAGCTGGCTCTTTTATTACAGATTCATGAGTCGATTAAGATTCGATTACTGCGCTAAAATAATCTTTAATGTTTACGTTTGGCAACGCCGTTTGGTCTCTCTATTATACCTTAACTGTATTCTCGTGTTCAATTCGACTACGTATACAAATCTCTACTGAGACACAGAGAGCTCTGTGCAGTTTATAATGATGCAATGAGAATTGATATATTGATTGAGGCTTTCGCGGCCGGGATTTTTGATAATGTTACTCTTCTTCGGGTTTGTTGGCCGTCGTGATATGGAATTGCTTCCTAACGTTTCGCCCGCACGAGTGGCTGGCTTCTTCTGAGGTTCCATCTTGAAAGATTTCCGATGACTCATTATTTTTATCTTCATGGGCATATTTATCTTCACCATTGCCATCTTCATCTCGATCATCGTCATCTTCATCTTCATCTTCATCTTCATCTTCATCTTCATCTTCATCTTCATCTTCATCTTCATCTTCATCTTCATCTTCATCTTCATTTTCATCTTCATCTTCATCATCTTGTTTGTTAAACTTGTTGTTATTTCCGTCAACCAGCTGCACACCCTTAAGAGTACAACCCTCAAAAGTCTTCGAAAGACTTGTCCGAGCTAGGGAAGACGCAGCCCTTACCTTTTAAAATGTGATGCCATGCATGAGACCGATGACCATGTTGGGAATCGAACCCATGACCCTTAGGTTAAGAGACAAGCGCTCTATCATCATGACCATCACGCCCCACTTCTTCAGCTTCATCATAACTTCATCATCGTCATCTACTCGGTACACTTTTATGTTATGTACAAAAGACTAATTTAGTTGGGAAACTTGAAATCTACATAAAGCTCTTTCACCTCGATTATACAACAAATATTTCTTCTGTCAAAAACGCGTCAAAGAGTAAAGTTTAGGCAACTATGTCATTACATTTTGGAAACATTCATCATCGTCGTCATATTTATCTTCGTTATCTTCATTATCATTATCATCATCATCGTCGTCACCATCATCGTCACCACCATCTTCATCTTCGTCATCGTCATCTACTCAATAAACTTTCATGCTTCGTACAAGTTTACGGAGTAATTTATTGGGGAAACTTGAAATCTACATGAGGCTTCTTCACTCCGATTGTACAAGTATTTCATCTGCCAGAAGTATGTCAGAGAGTAAAGTTCAAACGGACTATACAAGAATTGCATAGCATGTCGCTTTCTAAAGTTTATACATAACACATAAACATAAAATCATCATCATTATCTTTCTCTTCGTCATGTTCATTACCATCATCGTCATCGTCATCGTCATCGTCATCGTCATCGTCATCGTCATCGTCATCGTCATCGTCATCGTCATCGTCATCGTCATCGTCATCGTCATCGTCATCGTCATCGTCATCGTCATCGTCATCGTCATCGTCATCGTCATCGTCATCGTCATCGTCATCGTCATCGTCATCGTCATCGTCATCATCGTTATCTTCATCATCATCATCAGCATCTACTTTGTAAACTTTTATGCTACGCACAAAAAACAAGTTCATTCTTAAAATCTTTGTAAATTTTTAAGAGTGAAGAATGTGCGATCCTAAATTTACAGTGTCCTTCATCTTAACTTTCTCAATTTTCCGACTTTTTAGGTAAAACTGGGTAGTTTCTCTTGATCTGCATATGGTCCACAAATCTCAATTGAGTTTTAGTTGGTTCTCCTGTAGGCTTTGAAGTCGTTTTTATAGCCACCACATCTCCATTGTCATATTCATCTCCTTAATTAACTCTTCTTGTCATAATACCTATATTTTTTACTTTTCCTGCATCTTTCGAATTTTGTCTTCGGCTTCAATTCTTGTTGTTTCGTGTCTTAAAATATCTTTTTCTTTTTATAGAGTGCCAATGTTTCACCTTCGTTAGACGAAAGTGTGATATTTTCTGAAACCCACGGATGCACTTGACAGCAGGATGATTAGAGGAAACGCCCACCCTGCAAATGAAACTTTCCGCGAAATGAAATCCAAACGGCGACTCGGAACTGAATTGAATGGAGCTTTTAATCATTCATTTCGAGCCCCCGACGATCTGCAACAATCCGCCGGCATTAGAAATAAAGCGATTTTCCTTTATTCGGGGCTTTTCCGGGCTGACTCATTTACGCCGAATGAAATATTAATAACTCCTTTCTTTTGTTACTGAGAGCGCAGTCGATTTGTTTGTCTGCTTCGCGATATTAAAATATTCCCGGAACATGAAAGCGTTTCTGTGTTGTTTGAATGCGATAGTGGGAGCGGTTGACGAAAATACGCGACATGTTTTTGACAGATAATTCGGTTCGTGATGTTACGCTGAATGTTACGGTTTCTTCGAAGGTCGGCTAACTTCTGATGCTTCTCGAATCGCTTGGGGAGCGGTTTGGATAGATGATGGCTCGTATTTCCAGATATTTTGGTTTGAATTATAATTTTTGGATAGGGATTGGTATGAAGTGGGAAATGTCTCCAGATTTTTTGAGAATTGAGATGTTGAAATAGTTTACAAATTGATCAATTTTTTTATTGGCAATAATTTTTTGAATTGTTCCCGTCAGCGTTCTCTAAAGAAGTTATCTGGCGATATTTTATTTGATATACAGACATTTATCAAATGAATTATTTAAGGATCAAAAAAGTCTTCCAATATTTTACTGTTATGTCAAAACAATAAGTTGGTAAATTGGTAAAAGCCCTTATGAGTTCTTAAGGGAACAATTGTTGTTGTTGTTAAAATTGTTATTTCCGTCAACCAGCTGCACACCCTCAAGAGTACAACCCTCAAAAGTCTTCGAAAGACTTGGCAGCCCTTACCTTTCAACGTGTGATGTCATGGTCAAAGTTTCGGTTCTTTTCAAATGATTACTCAATCATCCTGATGCCAGGACTAATAAATACCTAGTTGGGGATGTGCTGATGATGAAAATGACATAAATGACTGTGTTTGTTTGAAAGGACCGTCCTGTATTTACATAGCTATCAAAACTATTGATGTTGTGGATGAAACAAAGAATCAAATGAAGAGCAGTAAGCTATTGTTTACGATGACGATAGAAATCGTCAATCACACTTTAATATTTGCCCTTTCAACATGACCATCTTATGGTAGTTATGACGACAGATACCACCACTATTGATAAAATCTGGTTATGCAAATGAAACCAAGGCGATTGTTCGAACTACTGCCATAAATAACAAATAGACAGGGGCTACTTCTTGCAAGGGGAAGTAACAACTCTAGTGGCTGATACAGTTTATCTGTCGCTATTCAACTACCTAAAAATGAAAGTGAATTGTGTGCTTGCTCCCTTTTATCGATTCAAGTTGGGTAGGAAACACAATAGAGGCGTACCTTCGACGAATTGTTACCTGTGTATTATTACGGCGTATTTCAATGTGAAATTTCGGCATTCATTGCTAGGTTATTAAGAGTTCGTTTATCATTTTACAGTTTTGATCTTTTCATCCGGGGTGCGTATACAGAAGTCGTGGCGTATTCTGTTGATGCGTATTTATATTTTGTGTCAAAACATGTTTTGCATTCAAGGGTAGATTTAAATAATTCTGCCAGAAATTCGGATTAATTTATTTGAGTGATTCATTTGATTGATTGATATACGCTCATTAGATGTATTTATTTAATTCAGTTTCCAGGCAGATATTCTCACAATTAAATTATCAACTTAAAATCTGGATATATAAAATTCTCGCTGTTACAATAGCAATTAAAAAAAAATACTGATATATGACGACATAGTGCATTTTTGGTTCGGTACTTATTCATTTATCTGTGATGGATTTTCATTTTGTGTCGATATTTTGGATAAAATATAAAATAGTTAAAGTAGATGATGATTTGAAATTGGAGCAGAAGGCATGGGTTGTCACCATTCCTCTGATGATAAGAAATAACTTTTTTTTTAACTGAACGTCCAAAAACACGCTCTTGCACTTCTCTGTAGTGTGAAAACTCTTTCCTGGGTTGAATCATTTTTCGAATAAAAAATAATGAACTTGATGGACTACGACAAAGGGCCACTGCAGGTAAGAGGAGCTCGTAGAACAAATGCCGCTGGTAGAATTGCATCGTACCTCCACGCCTATAGTGTTAATATCATTCAAAACGCCAACAGATGCTCGCATATTCGGTACAGCCAGCCGTCTCTGCCGAATTCAATTGTTTTGCATGCAGCGAGTCGTGTATGCAGAGAGAGCAACGAGAGGAGCAGACGTTGAATAATTGCAGGCTATTTTACACGCTCTATGGCCGCTTTGCTTCTCTCGAATTGTTTTATTCCCGGTTTCTCGTCTATTTGGATTCGTTACTTGTGTTCACGTATGGAGGTATATGAATGTGTAGCCTAATGTACTGGATAGAAATTGTTTTTGATCTCGTTGGGGTTGTAAATGGAAAAAAAAAAGAACAGAGTGAGGTGAGTCGTTCGGTCGGAAAGCTGATCCAGAGTCTGGACGTTTTTGTTGGATAGGATAGGGAATAGGATGGTGTATTTTTCCATTCGACTCTGGAGGTGAGAGCGATTTTGATTACGGAATTCTCGAATACATTGATAGGATGATACTTGAACAGTCCGTGGCCTACTAGATCTCCAGATCTAACTCTTATGGATTTTTTCTGTGGGGATACCTCGAGGAGAATGTATATAGAGAATGGCCAATTGTTGTATAATGACCACACGGTAAATGATTATGAACGTACCCTACAAAATTCATAAAAGAACACGGCAAAGAACCATTAGATGCATCCGAAATGAAAACCCATCGGTAGAGGCAAGAGATGGCGCCACCAGTTCCAAAGCCTCGGTCTATCCTTGTATTTTTTTAATTTTAACCTGAGTACTTAATGCTAGAATTTCTTTTTTTAATGTTTCTGTTGATTGCATTTCATTTTTTATAAGAAGAAGAACCCAATCTCCCCCCACACACATGCAAAATATAACGGAAGGATTCCAACAATGAAAAAAATCATTTTCTTATTACTTTTTCTTGGTTCCCACGATGTTGTTCTTTTTGTAGCAACCAGAAAATGATAAAAATAAAGCTACTCTCATCCTATTGTGTTGTTAAGATTTTGGCCAGGAAAGGAGTCACTTATCTTGTACGTTTCACCCTTATCCCTCCACGAACCACGATAATAAATGTAAGCAAAACGAGGTAAACGAAAAAAAAACCCGAAAAAAAAAAACCTGAAAAAATACCCCCCAAAAAAAATACGGAAAAAAACGGGGGAAAAAAAACGGAAAAAATACCCCTATATGCGATAGCAATGGCCAGTACATAAAAAGTTATGAAATTTCAACTGGACATATTTGATTCATTTTACAATACAGAGGGGTGGAACAACAGATTTTCCAGACTTGCAAAAAGGCGAATCTGTCACCAGGTTAGTTCGTTCAGGAGTCGTCGACGATGAACATTCCACAGGATAGGTTAAAACTTTTATTGGTATTGTAAAATGAATTATATATGGTCCAATTTCTTTAACATGACACAGTTGAAATTTCATTACTTTTTGTGTACTGGTGTACTTGCCATTGTTATCACATATAGGGGTATTTTTCCGATTTTTTTTTTGTTTTTTTTTCCGGGGGTACTTTTTTCCGATTTTTTTTCCGGGGGTATTTTTTTCGGATTTTTTTCAGGTTTTTTTTTTAGATTCGCAAAACGAAGAGGGGATATCGAGGGCATCTTTTAGTCTTTATCAATGTTGATATCAGTTATTTTGCTACAGCGATTATCTTCAAAATGACAACCTTGAAAATTTCGCTAATTGACTTTTAATTCAGTTTGAATTCCACATGATACATCGATAAGTCGATAAAATTCTTCTGGTTGAATTCTAAAGTGGAAATTCACAGTACGTAATGAGCGAACTTTAGGACACGTGTTGCAGCTGTGGGCTACGCATTGAAGTGTATGAATCACATATTAACCCTTCAGTTCTGGCGGGTGGTCTCTCGAACTCGTGGCCACTTACGTTTTTGCATACCTAGGTATTATTGTTTCCTAGTCGCTCCATTGTTTCGGAGTGTAGCCCTTGATGGCGAAGTTCATGTGGCCCTACGTGAAACAATTGTAACTAAACCCCCCGAGGTGGAATTCTGAACCTAGCAGATGGTTCATAATTTTGAAATAGTCTGTTTCAATAGTTGCCAAGGTGTTGAGTTCGTGTTCATTTAGGTATAAAAGTAAAAAAGTGATGAAAGTGAAGAAAGGCACGAAGGACTGAAGACAATAAATCATTTTCAATTTTTTCAGGATATATTTTAAACTAATAGAGATATCCACGATTATGGATGAGATTTTTCATTGTCCAATTAAAACAACTAAGTATACAATATCAACAGATATCCCAAAGGTGTGCGATAAAAAGGAACCACCTGTGTATGTCGTAATGTGGGTAATCCATGTTTCTCTAGTTAACGACTTGTTTATATTCAGCAATAATTTATTCATTTACGGCATACATTAATTCAGTTATTTAGGGTGAGTCAAGCTTAACGCTTTGTAGTCGAACGATTTTTTTTCTGATATTGGTTGGGTAATTATGTTGATTTGGACGTTCAAAATGTAAAACATATTCTTACAGTCAGATTATTTTTTCTCAAGGAATTCAAATATGCAAGAGAATGCTGGGTGTTCTATCAGAAAAATATAACTTTGAATAAGAATAGAGCTATTACATTACATATAGAATAGCTTACATGTTTACAAATTGCAAATAGGTAAATAACTAATTTTATCTAGATTTAAATAGTTTAACAATGGGAGATGTTTTAATATTAACAGGTAAACTATTGTATAACCTCGAACCTTCAACAAATAATGCTTCTTCCATTGCGTTTGATTTAAATACTTATTAAAATATAGTGGAGCTTGATTATTAACAATTTTGAAAGTCAATAATAAATTTGACCCGATTATACGTTGTGAAGTATTTGGAAATTTCAATCATTCAATGATTCAATTGAGATATATCTGTTGCATGGGAGTAAAATTCGCGTAGCCTTATTCTAAAGGACTTTTTAGTCTACGAATATTTTCACTAGAGCAAGATATTAAAAGTAACATAGTTGTTCTCTACACCAACTTGAAAAATTGTTACTAACTTCTAAAAAAATATAAATTTTTTCCTATTTTTTACACAAAAAGTCAACATCTCAGTTGTAGATCGAATAAAACTACTAAGTAAATATTTTATTTCATTCACGTATTGTATCAATTTTGATTACAGTTTGAAATTACAATACATTTCTCTACTACCTAGTATCATATATTTCGTTTTTTGCGTATTTAATATCAAATTATTTTCTATCAGTCATTCATTTATAATATTATATGCTAAATCAGAATAATTTTTACCTGATACAGAAGTCAACGTATCACCTGCAAAAAAATTACAAAAAAATTCTGTATATAGTGGTATAACTCATTAATATATAATATTGTTACGATATTTACTAAATAATACGACGAGCATACTACTGAACTGTTTTTATTATCTTCGCTATAAAAATACAACTACTTCACTGACTAATGAAACACTTAGTTCTCTTCAACTAGCTAAATATTCCAAAAAATTATTAACTTCTTAAAAAAACTATTTCATAAACTTCCCTTCCCAGTGAAATGTGTCGCCTTACTTATATACTCAATTTGTCTAGACTAGATTCTTCTGAATTCCATTCTCTAGATTACTCAGTACAGAAAACCATCCAAACAATTCCAGGGACTAGTCGAGGAAATGCCTACGGCGTCAGCTCATTTGTTATGCAAATGAGTAATGTTTTATGGTTCAGCACTCGACAGTGGCGTAGCTAGGGGATTTTTATCAATCTCGTAACAATATAAACAATAGCGGCCCTAAGTAATTTAGCACCCTACGGAACTCCATAATAAGTCTTAGGCTCACCTGAGCATTTATCGTTTACTTTCGTTCTCGAACTATATGACCGAAATAGGAAACCATTCTCAAATGAAAATGAAAAAATATTACAATCTCTTTGAAAACTCAAGAATTTTTTGGTAATATGTGTTAGGATAGGGCATCAAATTTAAACGACCAGTTCAGGTGGACGGACTCACTGTATTTATTTTATATTTAGTTATACACGCACACTTGATGAATGGTTTAACGCAACTGACTAATTTATAAAGTACCATCTATTCATTCGAGCAAAGATATGATTCATATCTGCAACGTTTCCATGTTTCCATTATATAATTTTATCAGAAGAAGTGATGATATACAATGCAGGATTATTTCTATTCAATGTATTGTTGACAAACAATATGTAACAGAAAACAAAACTACTTCCCCGGCTGGGGCCACGCTGGACATCTGATATATTGTGAAAAAAAAATCTGAGAGCGAAAAGTTCATTTTCACTCAGATGGTTGTTTTTTCAATGATTGGATAGAGTTGGATATTATACATTCATCTACTGCATTGAGGAAAATCGACTTTTATTGTTTTTTTCAAATAAAAGTACCAGAAAATCCCGCAATCCATCTGTTTCCAATTATTTTCCTATTGAAATCTCTCGGGACTGGCTTATACGCAGATCTTCCGGTGTATACGCAGGAGCTGGCTGGGGCTGGTAACGCCAACGGTTCGAAATCTTATCTGGAATCGCTCGTATTCAATTAAAGCGGCGTTAATCTGCGCTGCGAAGATAGGCACATAAAAAAATACCTGCTGCCGTGTTTCAGAATCAGGCAAAATCCACTACAAACGGAAAACCGAGAGCGATTCAGAAAGGAGATTGCGCTGCGGAGAAGAACCGCTTTTAACGAGGCATCGCGAAATCCGAACGACACCGCGTCTTTTAGTGTCGCCGGAATATAGTCCGAGAAAACTATAAATTAATTAATACAAAAATAGAAACGAACATCTTAGCAAACGAAAAACTTTGTAATCATTGAAATGTCTTATTAACATAAGCATACAGTTAGTTTAAAAAAAATTATTTTGTAGTTTACAAAAGCAAATATTTCACAATGCTTTTGTGAAAATAATAAAATCGCCCAGTAGAATACAAATATATTCGTTACTTATTTTAACAATTGTAATACGATAACAAAAATGAAGAATGTAAGTTGCCAAGAAACTTGTTTACAAAAAAAGACGTCAGTTAAAATCATCCAGTAATGCCTGTTGTGGAAAGATTTGTTGAAAGTTATAAATCCGAGATTGAAGTGACATTTTGAAAAAAGTCGAATAATTTCAAACAAAATGAGTTTTCCAATACCTAACCTAACCAGTACATGTACATTTCCAACCTTCAATAAGTGTCGTGAAGCGAAAAATCCAGAAATACCAAAGCCAGTCAGCGTCCCAGAAACCATCAAGAAAAAAGTATTCAAAAAGCTTATTTATGTTAGGCTATTACATCAAATTTAAACGACCAGTTTAGGTAGACTCACTTTATTTATTTTATATATAGAATAGAATTTATTGATCTCACAATATCAAATAATGACATAAGACCTGTCGAATATTAGGAAAGTACCTAAAAATCATAAAGTCTAGCTAAAACTAGAACATTTTCCTTAAAATATTAAAATCTGACAATAATCTAGGTTAAAAAATAATATAATTAATATACATAAAATATCACAAAGAACAAATAGAAACACAGGTACGTCAAAAAAACGATAAAATCAAACAAAGAATATGTTGTAGTCTAGGCAAAGTTCAACGAGTATTTTCAAAATAACCTTCAACCGAATATGGATACATGTCAGTGAGATTGATTTAGTTTTCTCTTTAAATTTATGCACAGACAATATCTTTGAAATATTGTGGGAGACTACTATAAAGTCTGATTTCCATTACTATAGGCGATTTCTTACAGATTTCTTAACGCTGGTAAGATATAGAGAAATCTGATTCATTTTCTTCATAATTCTATCTAGAGCACCTTGTATTTTGACAATTTAATGAGACCATATGAACATTAATAATCTGAATAACTCCCGAGAGCTTTAGCTCATATGGTTCATATGGTCTCAAAATACAAGTTACTCGAGATGAATTAAAGAAAATAATAGTCTCTATTTGTCATGGTCGAATGATATTCAGGAGGATTATTTCATGCAGAGTATAAAATCATTCAAATTTGTGTGATTTGCTTGTATATGCATTGATTTCTGTCATAGAAGACAACCCAAACCGATACATTTCAATTTTGAGCGACTGAGTTGCCAACGTTTGACATTTATACAAACAAAAGGAAGCTTTGTTTACATGAATAGCCGTGTTTACCTAAATTCCGGTTGTTTACCTAAATAGCCGCTCATATCACATATCATGTGACTTCAATCATGAAATTTTATTGGTGTAGCAATGTGTGAATGAAATAATCGTTAAAATTTTCAAGTTGTTAAAAATAGGTCGACAGGAGTCCACAAATGAGATGTTTGAAAATTGAAATACACCTTAGAATTCTTTACTGTGACAAAAACATTTTTAGCATGAGGAGAACTTACCCCAAACCCAATTTCCATAACTAATCTTAGACTGTATTTCACTAAAATTAAGTAAACGTATATGATTTACATTGGGTGTTTTCCTTAAATTTCTAATTTGAAAATATTTTGAATTTAACATCTTTGATGAATCTGAATAAAAAAATACTACTAGAAATTACACATTTTCTGTTTTTGTTATGTTTGAGTTGTTAATCGATATTTCAAAGTCAGGGGAAACGTTTTTTTGGCGAGGATGAATTGAAATGGAATTAGTTTTAGTTGTGTTAAATAACAAGGATTGATAAAGCATTCATAATTTGGCCTTTGGAATGTTTGGGTCTTTATCACTGAACATAAATGTTGAGTCATCTGCATAAAGAGTATGGATCCCTGTGGAACTCCTTGTGCATTTACCATAAGATCGGACATATGTGTATTACCTTTATCAACGATTTTGACTGATTGTATCCTGTTATGTAGGTACGATGATAACCATTCGTACGCTTTTCCCCTCATACCATATTTATGAAGCTTGTCCTTCAAAATACCATGTTGAACACAGTCAAAAGCCCGACGGAGATCACAAAATATCCGAATCGGGCTCTCGCCCTGGTTGACTGAATTCAAAACTTCATTATGGAATGATTCCAAAGCTGTTAAAGTTGAAGATGTTGCTCGAAAACCATGTTAAATTCAGTTATACACGAACACTTGATGAATGCTCTAAAGCAACTGACTAATACTTATATGATCATAATAATCATTCGAGTAGCTGCAGATATGATTCATATCTGCAACGTTTCCATTATATAATTATATTAGAATAAATGGTAATATACAATAAGTACAGGATCATCCTCCATCGTGAAATGTAAACAAAGTGGATTGTAACATCACCGTTTTTCATCACAAATTGCCAGAATATCAAGAACTTTTCATTCATAAGATAACTGTTACGTACAGCCTGCGAAAATCTTCTAAGTGATACAAACTCTTCAAAAGTTTCCATCGATGAATTCGTTACCTTTCGTTTCCATGGTGGATTGTTCTAATACTGTCAGCTTATCGTCTGCAGCTTTTTTTTCTTGGACTATTCTATCGTCCGAATGAAATAAATAATACAAGTACGTACGGCACAATGCAGTTCGAGAAGCAAAACGAGAAGACCGCGGAATCGGACATTGCCATCTCCGTTTCGTGAGTTCGAGACGATTTATCGTCTTCAGAGATAGGTTATTAAGTGGGAGCTAGAATAACGTATCATATTACCGGATTCTTCTTATGTCTATTCGATAACAATCTCGTTGAAATCTTCAGTGAATCACGCCAGTAAGAAGGTATGGATGCCCTCACAAAGAAATGTGTACAGAGTGGGCCAAATTGAGCACTTTTAAAGGGAATGTTCTATTTTCCAACTAGATAGATGAAAACTGATTGCTGTGTCTGCGGGTCAAATTTTATGACAAATTTAATGGTGAAAATCACATATCGATATCTATCATCGTTTCCGAGTTAAAGCATGTTTTTCGAAAATGTGCATTTTTCTTTTGATCGTCAATATCAGTGATTTTGACCATATTGTTGAACATTTCTATTGAAAGATCCTGTTTCTAACAATTCATCGAAAATATTTCAAGTGTTATTAAATGCTTTTCTCAGTTACAGCCGTATGGTTTTGAAGAACAGAAGCAATCGGCGAATCCGATTGAATTCCATCGATTTTCCCATAACATTGGAAATTATAATTCAAAGGGAGTTTGTCTCGGCTGTGTTTTCTTGGCAAAAGGCGGCTTACAAACCAATTCGGAGCGCTATAAAATTTTATGACGGTATTATTCGGTGAAAAAGATTACGATGACGCCGGTATATGTTATGGCGGGTTTTGTCGCAGAAAGTATTGAATATGGAAGAGGCAGTGGTGAAATCAGACAAAGGACATTTCATCGTTATCTACAAATGAAATAACATCATTACTAATTGCTTTGAAGGGCAATGGTTAACACAGTATACCACTGAGAATTTCGGCTATGTGCTTGGTGGTACGGAATGTAAACCATCATTTTATAATTTGTCTTCCAAATGTATCTCGACGAGCTGAACCCGAATCAATCCAAAAATTGCACTATATACGCAAAATTTCATGCTGATTCCGAAAATATATGATTTGTATATGCTCAGATACAAGGTTTAGAATAAAAAATTAATAAAACGTCACAAATTCCATTGTACAATAAAAAAAATTCGAAAATTTTTATTTTTTAGTTTTCAAGAAATTGCTAAGTTGTCTCGAATGTAACTCGACGAGCTGAATCCGAATTATACTACAAAAATTAATTTCGATGACGACTGACAAAATTTCAGATTTTTTTTCAAAATTTCCCCTCTCAACTCCAGATTAACTCTTCAACTCGAGAACGGTTAAAAATAGAACAATTCTGCAAACGCCAATCGATTCAGAATGCTCATATTGGTATAATATGTGAATTTCGAGTCAATCGATACAAAACAAAACAATTCGAAAAATTGAGAAAAATCAAAAGGGGTAGACCCCTAAAAATCATGAAAAATACAAAATCATCAGATTCACTTGGAATTTGCACTAAATACGCAAAATGTCATGCTGATTCCGAAAATATATGATTTGTATATGCTCAGATACAAGGTTTAGCATAAAAAATGATTGAAACGTCGAAAATTCCTTTGGGATCAAATTTTCAAAAAAAAATTATTTTCTATTTTTCAAAAAATCGGCAAGTTCTCTCAAATGTAATTCGACGAGCGGAATCCGAATCATACCACAAAAATTAATTTCTATGATAATTGACAAAATTTTAGATTTTTATTTGAAATGTCCCCTCTCAACTCCAGATGAACTCTTCAACTCGAGAACGGTTGAAGTTAGAGCAATTCTGCGAACGCCAATCGATTCAGAATGATCGAATTAGTGTAATATGTGAATTTTGAGTCAATCGATATTAAACAAAATTATTCTAAAAATCGAGAAAAATCCAAAGGGGTAGACCCCTATAAATAATGAAAAATACAAAATTGGCAGATTTCCCTGCAATTCGCACTATATACCTAAAATTTCATGCAGATTCCGAAAATATATGATTTTTTCATGCTTGGATGAAAGGTTTGGCTTTTAAAAGGAAAAAAATTAAGGAAAAGACTCCCTCCCACTCCAGATGAACACTTCAACTCGGGAACGGTGGAAGATAGAGCAATTCTGCGAACGCCAATCGATTCAGAATAATAGAATTAGTAAAATCTGCGAATTTTGAATCAATCGATGTAAAACGAAATTATCCGAAAAATCGAGAAAAATCCAAAGGGGTAGACCCCTATAAATAATGAAAAATACAAAATTGGCAGATTTCCCTGCAATTCGCACTATATACCTAAAATTTCATGCAGATTCCGAAAATATATGATTTTTCCATGCTTGGATGAAAGGTTTGGCTTTTGAGGAAAAAAATGTAGGGAATGACTCCCTCCAACTCTAGATGAACACTTCAACTCGAGAACGGTTGAAGTTAGAGCAATTCTGCGAACGCCAATCGATTCAGAACAATAGAATTAGTAAAATCTGCGAATTTTGAATCAATCGATATGAAACAAAATTATTCGAAAAATCGAAAAAAATCCATAGGGGTAGACCCCTAAAACTCATGTAAAATACAAAATTATCAGATTCACTTGGAATTTGCACTATATACGCAAAATTTCACGCTGATTTCGAAAATATATGATTTGTATATGCTCAGATACAAGGTTTAGCATAAAAATTAATGAAACGTCAAAAATTCCTTTGGGATCAAATTTTCAAAAAAATTTATTTTCTATTTTTCAAAAAATCGGCAAGTTCTCTCAAATGTAACTGGATGAGCGGAATCCGAATCATACCACGAAAATTAATTTCTATGATAATTGACAAAATTTTAGATTTTTATTTGAAATGTCCCCTCTCAACTCCAGATGAACTCTTCAACTCGAGAACGGTTGAAGTTAGAGCAATTCTGCGAACGCCAATCGATTCAGAATAATAGAATTAGTAAAATCTGCGAATTTTGAATCAATCGATGTAAAACGAAATTATCCGAAAAATCGAGAAAAATCCAAAGGGGTAGACCCCTATAAATAATGAAAAATACAAAATTGGCAGATTTCCCTGCAATTCGCACTATATACCTAAAATTTCATGCAGATTCCGAAAATATATGATTTTTTCATGCTTAGATGAAAGGTTTGGCTTTTAAAAGGAAAAAAATTAAGGAAAAGACTCCCTCCCACTCCAGATGAACACTTCAACTCGGGAACGGTGGAAGATAGAGCAATTCTGCGAACGCCAATCGATTCAGAATAATAGAATTAGTAAAATCTGCGAATTTTGAATCAATCGATGTAAAACGAAATTATCCGAAAAATCGAGAAAAATCCAAAGGGGTAGACCCCTATAAATAATGAAAAATACAAAATTGGTAGATTTCCCTGCAATTCGCACTATATACCTAAAATTTCATGCAGATTCCGAAAATATATGATTTTTCCATGCTTAGATGAAAGGTTTGGCTTTTGAGGAAAAAAATGTAGGGAATGACTCCCTCCCACTCTAGATGAACACTTCAACTCGAGAACGGTTGAAGTTAGAGCAATTCTGCGAACGCCAATCGATTCAGAACAATAGAATTAGTAAAATCTGCGAATTTTGAATCAATCGATATGAAACAAAATTATTCTAAAAATCGAAAAAAATCCAAAGGGGTAGACCCCTAAAAATCATGTAAAATACAAAATTATCAGATTCACTTGGAATTTGCACTATATACGCAAAATTTCATGCTGATTCCGAAAATATATTATTTATACTTGCTCAGATACAAGGTTTCGCATAAAAATTAATAAAATAAAAATTAAATAAAATTTTCAAAAATTTTTATTTTTTGGTTTTTAAAATATCGCCGAAATTTCATTCAGGTGTAACTCGACGAGCTGAATCTGGATCATACCACAAAAATTTATTTCGATGACGATTGACAATTTATTCAAAATTTCAATTTTTTTGGTTCATACGCACTAAACGATACTCAGTAGAAGCTTGTGGGATACTGTAAAGAATTCTAATATTCTATGAAGTGCAGTTCAAGTAGAATATCCCATCATATCGTGACATAACTATTCATTAACACAGCCCACTCGTCTTAATTTGAATGGATATGAATGCACATTTAAACGTGAGTTTCAATTCTTAACAATTTTTCATCAAAGCAGTCTTCGATATTGCCACAAATAAAAGTATTTCACTCTATTACCGAATTCATATTTTTTTACTCTACTCGTATACAGCTGACAAGTTTCACGATTTGATCATTCAAAATTAAGTACTAGAATTTTCAGAACATTTGAAGGAATTACATTTTTTCCGAAAGTGAATAATAAAAATGTTTTCCGTATGTCGCCAACTTGAATGGACACACTGTATACACCTTGGAGGTCCTTCATTTTGTAATTCTCAACTCTTCGATAGTTTGCAGGACAACTTTAAACAATCTTGTGAAAAATGCTGGCACTGGCCACGTTGGATCCATATTTATTGGGGATATATTTATAATTAAGGGGTATTTATCTCTTTGGGGATCAAAATATTGGAACTTTCAACACTCCAATGATTTGTAATTAATGTGTAAGAAATTTCAGCAGCCTTTCGATCAACAATAATTGCGTATTTAAAAAAAATACTAAGTGCGTGGTGCAGTTTTAGTTTAAAGATAGCCCACGCTCCTTTCCCAGAAAACGGGGAGAGTAAAAATTTTTTTGGATGGGACGCGTAATAAATGTGTACAAAATTGTATAATAGTTTTTTTTGGAGTGTGCCATAATTGCTGGTGTAGCTTTTAGTACATGAAAAAAACAGGCAAGCCTGGCAATCCACTCGACATATTTCTGAAAGGTAATATAACAATAAATAATAAACTGTCTTGCGCTCCTAAAGTGAATTCGAACTGACAACGTCATAAATCATACGGAAGTATGGTCGATGCGAATTTACGAGCCTCTCGGTCCTAATTGTCGGTAACTTTTTTCATTTTTACAAGCTATGATGGATTTACGAGTCTTGGGATCTAGAGGATTATCTAATAATTTCAATTGTAGAATGCCAATTGAGGGTATTAGATAATCGGCGTTTATTGTTGATGAGGTAATCTATTTTTACACTTACTTTTCCAGTTCGGTGGGGCTCGTGCTGGATAATAATTGTTTAATATGATCAGTTGAGGAATGTTGAGAATCACAGTTACCATAGCACTATTACAGATACAATAATATGATTCATTTAATTCAGTATGCTATGCCCGGGAAATATTTGTGACAAAAAAATAAGTTCAGTGTGTGCATAATATCAGATCAAAAACTAATGTCGAGAAAATGATTTTTTTTACAACTGTAAAAAAACTTGACATCTCTGCATCTCTATTGATGCGTAAATGTTAACTTTTTTTTTGTAAAAAAGACTTTTTGAAGGATTTATTTTCAACAGAGTCAATTATTCATTGATTATTCATCGTAAAACAATTTTATTTATAGGAATAATAATTGATAGTGAAGTTTGAACAATTATTTCCAACATAAATTCCCGAAGATGTTCCATGTTGCTGCTGATCAGAAACCTTAGATATTTCTTGAAGAGTTGATTCCACAATTTTATCAAATATTCAATTTGTTTGGAAGAAAATGGACAATTCAATATTTTATTAGAAACCTCAATTTTTTTATTCAAACTATCCTCTTTATATGCTTCTGCTACGGAGGCGGATTTCCAGCCACCGTGACGTTTTATGGATGTAATGTTGCCCCCTGCATTGGCCAGAAGAGTTACAGAGCTTCTCCTGAAACAGTGGCCTGTGTAGCTCTCATACATGTCTTTTCCAAGCCGTTTTGAAATCAAGCTGGCAATTTCTTCTATTTTATTTATCCGCACATGTTGGTTAATACATTTTCCTCTCGAATATTTCAAAAATAATATTTTCCTTTTTGTATGAAGCGGCCGTAGTGCTCTATACTTGCGGTATATTCTCGGGTATATCTCAATATAATCAGAATTCAAAACGGTACAAGTTCTTGCGCAATAGGTCTTCGTATCAGATATTTTAACAATCAATATAGATCTAGCATCTTTAATGGCATCGATAGTTATATGTGATAATTCCTCACGGCGACAAGCACCGCTGATACCCAAAATTAGGACATAAAGTTATTTTTTTTCAGCATCTTGAATAAATTTATTGATATCATCCCTTGATAAAACTTTAGATTTCTTTCCTCGGTATCCGACGCTTTTGTTCCTAATGAGCGAGACCAATTTTGAAGACTTCCTTATATCAATATTCTCCTTAACATTCAATATACTTTTCAACATTAAGTAGACACTCCATAACGTAGGTTTTATAATTTTTGATTTTTCCTCAAAATAGCATGTAAGCACATTTTCAGAAACCTTTTTTAAATGTTTCTTGTCGCACCATTCACGAAATTGGTCATATGTTTCTTCATAATATACTAACTTGGATTTGGCCGGTAACTGATACTATTGCAATTACTTGCTCTTCTTGAAAATAACTTGAAATTGAAGCAACAACGAGCATATCTTCATGAACTAAAATAAAACTAACACCTGAAGAAATCAGATAAAAGTGTCATTCACGTAGATGACGGATATTAGAGGGCCTAGTTCAGAACCCTGTGGCACGCTGTGATTTAAATTTCAATATTGGTCCTTCGCTAAGATGAAACTGGGTGAACTCGAGGTCTATGCCACTGATTTTGTAAAAAAATGTAGAAATGGAAAACACAGTCGAAAGGCTCAACCTGCACAACTTTGGTGATAGCTTCAGTTGACTATTTTCTTGGTCTTGGGCATTTTCGATATTGTATAATTTTTTTGGAGCGTTGGGTTTGTACCCACTCATACCCGGTTATTCAGTTAATCGCTACATCTGAAATTTACAACTGCGAATTCTAAAGAAACGAAGTACTTTCATCTAATATTGTCGAAATGGAAATGGAAGGAAACTTTCAAAACAGATGTTTCGCCTGTTATTTATATAAAATCGAGCTTATTTCACGGAACGTAATCTGCGGAGTTCTTCCGGATTTTCCCCGTAGTTTTTCTCTATCGGAGACCATCCGTAGAACGAATCTCGCAGGAAATTGTCTCATTAAATGTTGAACCGAACTTCGTTTCCGTCTATCGGTTTTGTTGGTCCACTGCGGAACTCTTTGTTTTCGCTTTGTCTCTTCCGAAGTAACTTAGTGTTCTGTTTTCCTTGACCTCTCTCTGTTTGTTGTCGAAGGCTCAGTAAAAAGCTTATTTCGAATGGCGGCAGAGGCGGGTTTCCGCTTGAAGTCACGTTTTCTAATTGGTTTGGAGAACAATGTCAATATTGGAGATTGTCCAAAATTGATAGCTTCCTTAAAAAGGTAGTCAGGTGGTTTTGAAAAAGTGTAAATAAAACCGTTTGAAGGCTAAGGTCTCGAGTTGCAACAATCTTCATTTGAAAGATGAAGAATTGTATGAAATAGTCATACTTCTGTATGATAGATATGTTATAACATTATAGATTCCGCTACATCATTGTTTATAACATCTCCCTTGTATAAATATACGCGAAATATAGGCAAAACGTCAAAAACCAAGAAAAATGGATACACGACCGAAAACCCAAAAGCCATACAGAAAATATGATACACTTGTAGGAAATTCAACTTGCCTACTTCCTACTTATGCATTAATAGTCATCATAGTGTTATTCGGATGATCAAGTGACTCCAGACCCTTGTAACAGTTTCAAACTCGACTCAAGGGGCCTTTCAATTCTCGAATTGCCATCGTACCGAGTATGTGACGTTTCTCACCGCGCCGACTCGTTTTTCGAAGGGAATACTTCGTATTTGGCGCAAGTAGCGATTATTAGTCGTTCGTAATGATATGTTGTTATCTCTAATACTTATCATTTAAAATAATCAACGGGGAGATTATGGCTTTCGAACAGGATGTGGTGAATTTAATAAATTGTTAATAAACGATTCGACCTCTGTATAGGAAAACGAGAGACTCCGAAACAGACCCGTCTCTTCTTGACCGTCGGGTTCGGTTTGTAATTGATCAATTATGCAAATTTTCACGTTGTCGGTGATCAGAGGTCGGGTACTTTTTTTTTCGTTCGGACGAGGTTCGCACTTCTGTGTTTGGTTTTTACAGGTACAAATACAAGTTTCGCTAACTCCTCAGTTAGCGAAACAATTCTCTCTGAGAGCATAGGGTTCGTTTATACCTCTAACTCTTCTCAAGTTCTTCCAAACTGCCTCCTCATGAACGTTCTGGTAGGACTGGGTCCTAGCTGGGGGATTGTTGCGGAATTCCGCAGCATCTACTGCGCGTTCTCTCAGGAACTCCTCAGTTAGCGAAGCAGTTCTCTCTGAGCACATGGTTCGTTTATACCTCTAACTCTTCTTGTATTCTTCCAAACTGCCTCCTTATGAACTTCCTGGTAGGACTGGGTCTCAGCCGGGGGATTGTTGCGGAATCCCGCAGCATCTACTGCGAGTTCTCTCAGGAACTCCTCAGTTAGCGAAGCGGTTCTCTCTGAGCACATGGTTCGTTTATACCTCTAACTCTTCTCGTATTCTTCCAAACTGCCTCCTTATGAACTTCCTGGTAGGACTGGGTCTCAGCCGGGGGATTGTTGCGGAATCCCGCAGCATCTACTGCGAGTTCTCTCAGGAACTCCTCAGTTAGCGAAGCAGTTCTCTCTGAGCACATAGTTCGTTTATACCTCTAACTCTTCTCGTATTCTTTCCAAACTGCCTCCTTATGAACTTCCTGGTAGGACTGGGTCTCAGCCGGGGGATTGTTGCGGAATCCCGCAGCATCTACTGCGAGTTCTCTCAGGAACTCCTCAGTTAGCGAAGCAGTTCTCTCTGAGCACATAGTTCGTTTATACCTCTAACTCTTCTCGTATTCTTTCCAAACTGCCTCCTTATGAACTTCCTGGTAGGACTGGGTCTCAGCCGGGGGATTGTTGCGGAATCCCGCAGCATCTACTGCGAGTTCTCTCAGGAACTCCTCAGTTAGCGAAGCAGTTCTCTCTGAGCACATAGTTCGTTTATACCTCTAACTCTTCTCGTATTCTTCCAAACTGCCTCCTTATGAACTTCCTGGTAGGACTGGGTCTCAGCCGGGGGATTGTTGCGGAATCCCGCAGCATCTACTGCGAGTTCTCTCAGGAACTCCTCAGTTAGCAAAGCAGTTCTCTCTGAGCACATAGTTCGTTTATACCTCTAACTCTTCTCGTATTCTTTCCAAACTGCCTCCTTATGAACTTCCTGGTAGGACTGGGTCTCAGCCGGGGGATTGTTGCGGAATCCCGCAGCATCTACTGCGAGTTCTCTCAGGAACTCCTCAGTTAGCGAAGCAGTTCTCTCTGAGCACATAGTTCGTTTATACCTCTAACTCTTCTCGTATTCTTTCCAAACTGCCTCCTTATGAACTTCCTGGTAGGACTGGGTCCCAGCTGGGGGATTGTTGCGGAATCCCGCAGCATCTACTGCGAGTTCTCTCAGGAACTCCTCAGTTAGCGAAGCTGTTTTCTCTGAGCACAATGTTCGTTTATTCCTATAACTCTTCTCGAGTTCTTCCAAACTGCCTCCTCATGAACTTCCTGGTAGGACTGGGTCTCAGCCGGGCGATGCGTAGAAGTCAAGGCATGTATAAAAAATAATTAAAAACAAAAAATTGTTCTATTCTATTAAATTTTTCAATAAAAATTACTGTCACAAGTTTTGTTCGAGTCAATCAAAATAACCTTGTTATAAATCATGAATAGCAATTTCGCGGAAACCATTTATATCTCATATATCTCGAAGGTTATCATCGATAATGTTATTTCTAACTTCGCGTCTGCCGTCTTGTGTGGGTTTCCACCGAAATATTTTCCGGCGATTCAGTGAAACCATCGATTCGTGAAACCGCAACAACTGCGCGGCTCTGTGTTTTTTCATCGACCGTTTGACATTTCGGATGATTTGTGGTCGCATTAGAATCGTTCAAGGTTATCCGCGGACGGTTCGAGTTATTTACACGCGGCCACATCCAATGGAACGATGAAATATTGCGCGTTATTTTATTTTTAATCTGTTGTTACTTTTCTGGAGTGACTGTCGACACGTTTGTGCAGACTAGTAGGCGATGACTGGATTTGGAATGGTTGGGTCTTTAAAAGGACATCGGTAGTTATTTCTGGCGGTTTTTTGTCCATCTTCGAGTGGGAAATGTTCTTTGAAACGAGTTTTGGTGTATCATCTAGATAGACCAATATACTTATATGACGGTGTATGAACATTTCATAATTTTTGTCGAAATCCCATTATCATTTCTGACACCGGTGAACTCTCTTAAATCAGACATTCGCGAGAATAGCGTAGAAAATGGAAGTGCAACGTCCAAAAACGCAATCTTCAGAAAATCACCTCTTCTCTCCAAATCCAATTAAATATTTATGTTTTCATTGCCAACTCCATACAATACATATTTTTGTAGAAAGTTTGCTGTAATTTTTTCTTAAATTTCTGGATCTATGAGCTAATTGTCTTTTGTACGTGGTTAGCGATATCCAACACTTATCTAAACGGTCAAGCGGTATGTTAGTCACTCCCTGAATTTGGACGGATTTGATTATTAGTCGATTATTTCATTTCTTGCGGACGAGACCTTGAGAATATTTTTGATCGTGTCAGATTGATTGTTCATGTTGGAGTTGTTCCAGGATATGCTCGATTTATATTTCGGATTATTCTTAATGGCTGTCGACTTGTAGTCGTTAAGTTTTTTTTTATCAGGTTGAGCTGGAAATATGACCACTGTTTTTCGAATAACGACATTTTAATGAAATTCCTGATGAACGACAGTAACTTTCACGAAAAAAAGCGTTTTGTATTGTGAGTTTGTACGATAATATTGTCACCGACTCCGAATTATGCGTCGTCTATGGATTCCCACATTTTCACGTTCCCGATGCTAGTAAAGAAGGCTCTTTAGAAATATGGACCCCTGTCATATCGTTCAGAGATTAAAAATGGTTTTGAGAGTTTGAATGTCTTTTTTTTTTTACTTATTGGAGTATATAAGTGGAAAAGCAATCAGATATTTGAAATGTAATTAGGCATTGAATGTTTTTGAAGTTTTTTATTGGGTTTTATCATTTTCAGAAGTACGCATCTATCATCTATCTTCTATTAGAAGTGATCAGAAAGATATTTCAATCAATAATAGAAATAAAATAATATTTATTGTGGTCATTTTGTGGAGAACGTTAGTTAAAAAATATCGTCTTTGATATCTTATCACGGTTTAGAGAAAAGCCACAAAAGCAACATTCAAAATTCCGTCGGATATCGATCACCCACGTCGAAACCGCTGAGAGAACTGTGTGATTTTTCTTTTCCGGCAATGGTCGAATCGTTCGAGAGTTGATTTGTTAATCGAATGAATACCTACACAACAGGTGTTCGACTGCGCTCCAAACTGTGAATAATTACTAAGAACATTGCTTTGCAGCATGTGGCTGATACGAGATTCTCCCGTTTCGATGTTGCATACTAATTCGTCTTTTTTTTGTTTCAGGTAATATAGCTTCGTTTCCGGGGCATCTCTGTCTAGAAGAACTGGTAAGATATCTTAGCGTCACTTTATAATAATTATAATACCTGCGTAATTTCATTTTGAAATACAGGGAACGGGAATTTGATACCGTTTGGGACACTCTCATTCTCTATTATCATTCTAGGACGATACAGAAGAATCTGGGGAACACTTTATTATTGTTTTCAGTAAATACATACACTTTTCCATTACTTCAGTGTGCTCCCAGAAGCTCCAACTTATACAATAAGTTAGCGATCAGTTAAAACGGATTTAAAACCGTGAACCGACCGAAAGTCGAACCAGGGACCCTCGAGAAATTCAATAGAGTGCGTCCTCCATCTGCCTTCATCGTTTGGAAGACTGCATTGGAATTGTCAGTAGCTGGTCTTCGAACTGAGAATCGGTGGCGTAGAGGTAATGCACAAGACTGGAAGTCGAAGATTCCGGGTTCGAATCTCGGCCAGTCCACAGTTATTAATCCTTTTCAAGTCACCTATATGTTTCTCGCAAAAGTATCCTATTTATTTTGAAAAGAAGACTCTTAAAACCTTAACTTGTTATGGAGACATCGTTTCGGCTTCTCGTAACACTTCATTACCAGCATAGCATGGCGCTCTTGAAAGAAAATACTCAACTACGAACATGTAGAAACACTTGGCTATTCAAATTTGACAAACAAATGCAACGGATATCATGCATCTAAACTTTGCGACGTCTTTTGCATTCGACAGAAACTTACGACTGTGTGCCCCAAGTGTCTGTTCTTGGCCCGCTCCTCTTCCTGATGTATGCAAGCGACCAATTTCATCACATCTGGAGCCGCAAAAAAGTATTTTTTCCATCCCACTAACCGAGTAATTTTTTTCAAACATTTTTGATATTGTTTTTGAATTATTGCAGTGGTTTTTAGAAACAAGTAAATACTAATTATTTCTTGGAAATGAAAGAAATTATACCAAAACTTTTTGTTGAAAAATCGTGTTTTGCGGAACTGCTTTCTGACATGATTTTGAACAAAAGACTACAAGCAATTAATCTTGTACATAGTGATATTATCATTCAGCAGTTTCTTTTACGGAATCTCTTGGGTCTCAGATTGAGCGTTCTGGTACACAAATGAGACTGATTTTTCTTAATTTTCCCGGTTTTCCAAGGAATTTGCTACACTAGAACAGCAGCTGGGTTGTGATCTTGTTTGATCCCAGTGCAAGTATTGCTGGTTTACAGGCCGAGCAGATTGTTTCGGGTCTTTGACGTATATTGTCGAAATTTTTTCGGTTATAAGTAAGTAACGAATATAATTCGGCCGGGAACACTGAGGCGCGTTCGCTTAGAGGAATGTAGATTTATTTCCCAACTTATTTTTCGTATATGGTTGCTTAGGACCTGCTTTCTCACCTCAAGCTGCTTGAACGTCCGGTTTCCTAGGCAGTGGGTAGGAAGAAGAGGTCCGATTGAGTGGACTGCTAGATTTCCTGACTTGAAACCTCTTGTTTTTTTCTGTTAGGTCATTTGAAAATCGCGTGATATGCCACTCAACCTTTGTAAATCGTAATTTTTGCATGGATAACTGCCCCTTTCCGGAAAATGCAGTACTAGGGTAGACACCATTACAGAAACACGTACCTACTCAAACAGAGTTTACTTCTCCTGTCTTTTTTTGAAACTTAGCTTTCCTGATATTTTGAATCCGCCTTTTCGAGAGAAGTTCAGTTTACGAGTAGGTGCCCCAAGGATCTGTTCTTGGCCCACTCCTCTTCCTGATGTATGCAAGTGACCAATTTCCATCCCACTGCGTACAACCTGAATTCAATCTTCAACTGGCGTGAATATCGACAAGTGCGTCTTTTTTGTGTCAGAAAAAATAATCTATATTTAAAAAAAATCATTTATTCATCTGTGTATTGAATTTTAGACCCAAGTCTTAACAAGAGAATGTTCGAGCTACTTCCGCATTTTAATCATACGCAAACTTGGCGACACCAATAATAATAAATGTGTTACTTCACGACTATTTTTTCTGCTTGCGTCACAAAGGTACTTAATTTTTTCAATAATGTGCCGGAACGAAGCTCGGTAATTATCATCATATTTATTACAGGTAGGCAATTTCATACAATAATAACTGTCATTAAAAATAATTCAACAACAATTCAAGTTGATTCATTGTTCTCATGGCAATAATACGGACCCGTGGTCATGTATGCATAACACTCGCTTCTGAGAAGTGATCGCATACAATGCCGTTGAAATATCGAGGTTGATCGATACCGGTGATGGAATATATAATCATATTTTGTGTACTTAGTAGTTCCCGCAATAGACGAGAACACTCATTTCCAATAATAATATCATGATTCTTCATTGAGATGAAATAAGCTTATTCAAAATAGTGTTACGATATATCATTTCAGTAAAAACCCCTTATTCTCTCCTTAATTTAGGCAGATATCTGACAGCAAACAACTACTTCCCTGGCTAATACCACGACGGACTTTCAATTAAATCTGACAGATATCTGTGCAGCGTTCTCCCTAGAATCTGGGAGACAGCCACAAATGCTTTCTGTATCAAGTAGCAGAATCCAGCCTGACATGATCAAGGACTTGACCACTTTTACATACCGGTTTCGAGGTGTATTGCCTCTCTTCAGTGCAAGGTAGGTCCGACAAAATTTGCAGTCGTCGACGTCCTTGTCATGCCATGCAATTCACTGATACTTGAAATTATTCTCTGTGGTGGACGCGGACTCTCGTAAGAAGACAGTCGCAGCGCCACCTCTAGAAAACCTCGGAAAGCACTCCAAAGTAACTCGGGGTAGAGTTTGTTTGAAATATCAAAGTCTGATGGCAAAAAATAGAACATCTGGCAACAGCTGATAAAGTTCAATGCTGCAACATATGACGTCAGTTGCTGTATTTGATTGTACTGAGGATACGTGAGGTTTTTGTAGGTTATTATTGATAAATTCGACAGGGTATCGAAATTATTTTGTCCTTTTCCTACTAGAATTTGCACTCCGCTTTCTCTACTACCCCAAAGATACAACACAAAATTGATTCTAGTCGTTTTCTTTCAACTTGGAGTGATTGTTGTTGTTTGAAAATTGTTTTTTCCGTTAACCAGCTGTCATTCCCCTATGAACGACAGCCCTCAGAAGTCGAAACTTGTGCGAGCTAAGGATTAACGAGGTCTTACCTTTTAACGTGCGATTCCTAGCACGAGACCAGTGATCATGCTGCTAACTTTTCGACGTAACGAAAAGAGGAATTTCCTCCGCCATTTATAGACTAGGAGCTGGTGACAGGTGCCGTTCTCCAATTTTACACTGCATGCGTTTTTAAGGCTTGATAATCAACCCTAAATTATGAAAAATAGACGGGTTCCTGGCCGCCGCACGTGTGTACTTTATAAGGAAAAGCGCTTTTCTTTTTGTGGAGAATTTTCGTGTTTTTTCGCGATATTATACTGCCTGCCGTTGTAATATACGGAAGTTCAAACAAATTGAAACGCTACTAATTAATGGCATACAATCCGCAGCGGCCGAAAGGGCTCAAAGGCTTACGAAAAATTGAAAAAAAGTAAATTGCATGCCGATGTAAAGAATTGAAGTTTAAGTGATAAAAACACTCTGAAAAAATTGGCATGCGCCCCTCATTTGACCAATGATGGAAAATTGCGGGTAGAATTTTAATACAGGTTTTACGTGATTCCAAACTGCATGCCATTTGAAAGATACGTCATTTGTATAATAATTAATATTAGGTAATTTGGCATGCACACCAGGATTTCGCAAAACAAAGTCACATAAATTTTCACAGTGTTTTTTGCAACTTTTGTCATGCATTCCTCTATTTTGCGAAATCCTGGTGTGCATGCCAAATTACCTACTATTAATTAATTATAAAAACGACGTATCTTTTTAATGGTATGCAGTTTGGAATCACGTAAAACCTGTATTAAATTTTTACAGAGTTTTCCCTCAATTTTCCACCGTTGGTCAGACGAGGGGCGCATGTCAATTTTTCCAGGGTGTTTTTATTACTGAAACTTCAGTTCTTTACATCGGCATGCAATTTGAACACACGGAAGACCCCTTAGAATTTTTTCAGTTTTTCGTAAACCTTTGAGCCCTTTCGGCCGCTGCGGATTGCATGCCATCAATTAGTATCGTTTCAATTTGTTTGAACTCCCGTATATTACAACGGCAGGGAGTATAATATCGCGGAAGAACACGAAATTTCTACACAAAAAGAAAAGCGCTTTTCCTTATGAAGTGCACACATGCGGCGGCCAGGAACCCGTCTATTTTTCATAATTTAGGGTTGATTATCAAGCCTTAAAAGGCATGCAGTGTAAAATGGGAGAACGTCACCTGTCACCAGGTCCTGGCCTATTATTGTCATTCCCTACCAGCGTCGAGTCACTAGGGGTTAGAACCCTCCTTATAAATATAAACAAAATTCCTAATAAATTCCTTCAGATTCTGGGGAAGCCTCGAAAGATGAAACGGAAGTGTTGGGAATATATGAGATTAGTTGTAAGGATTGTGTAAAGAAGTGAGTATATAGGTCAAACTAGAATACTATGAAGACACGGTTCAAAGAGCATATCTCTCATATGAGTTCTTTTGTAGTCTTGGAGAAATTGTAATTTTTTGAGAGCTTCAAACGATTGAAGTATCGTTGAGCGAAGGTTTTGAACTACATGGGAAATCAATGAATTGGAAACAAAAACCAAATGTCCAATAACTTTCAGATTTTTTGGTATGTTCTCGTAGATTTTTGACGGTTTCTGTTGGCCTCTGAATCGTTTACATCGACCAAAAATAAATATACGTTGATGCACCGTTTTTGTGACACACTAAATCAATCCGAAGTGATTCAGATCACCCATGCTTCCTGCCCATATTTCACAGTTTCACGATTACAACGGCAAATATGAAATTCGAGTGCATCAGTTACATTAGTCATTTCTGTACGTATTCCAATGGAATTAAGTTGAAAATCAATGAAAAATGAAGAGTTGTTGAATAATTTAGTTTGTTCACATATTAATGTGCATCGTTTTTATAACGTGGGGTTGTGGATTAATTATTGTTTTTTCTAAGGTTTTCTTTTAGAAACACCTAATTACCAATACCTAATTCACGGGGAATACATATTACTTTCCACGAATCAAAAAATATGCATTCCAAAATCCAGAGCTGGTATTTCAAAAAAAAATGACCTAATTTTCGCTCAAATGCCTATTTTTCTTGTACTATCCGTTATCCCCATACATAAATCATTCCGATCGCGTTGTTAAGCGTACACATGGTCCCGCACGTAAACAAACCGTTTGCATACTGAAAAAATGATACCACCCACTTTTTAAAGCTTTCACATGTACCAAGCTGATTAAAAAAATCACCGTGTTTTATATCCGTGATGTGAATCAAGTCGGAATGTTTATTTTGATACTTTTCGAGTTTAGCTGGGTAGCAGGTGGTGTGTTTGCTTATATTTATTACGTTTCACACATTAAAGTCATTTTAATGATGAGGGTGGGATATTGTTCGCATCTTCTCGGTGGTGGGTTCTGTTAAATTGAGGAAAAATTGTATTTCTACCTGATTCCCTCGTTTTTTTTTTTATTACTGTGTTATCAAGTAACAGTGGTTCTAAGTCTGACTAGTACAGTATTTTTTCGATTTTTTTGTGAATGGGTTATAATAAAACGAATTTTTATTCATTTTAGAATCTGTGGTTTATATAATATTACTGTATCATCTGCAAAACTATTGATTTCACCTGTAATATTAATGTTAAAGAGGTCGTTGAGGTATATAGTATATAGAAGTGGCCCCAAAACTGTCCCTTGTAGCGCACAGGCACTCCCAATTGGAAGATTGATGTTAACTTCTAGCTTCATCAGATTCAACATATGGAGTTCTATTTTCTAAATAATTTTTGAGATCATGAACTTCGTCGCAAAATCCAATATTCGCTAATTTCAATAATAGTCGTTGATGATCAAATGTTTCGAAAGTTTTTTATTAACAGTATTAAATAACTTCTATTCTTTCTAGCATTGCTTAAACTCTTTGAACAAACGTTTTTCTCAAATGTCAACCCCAGCCAGCACACAGGAATACTTTTCAAACTCTTGATCATTATTTGCTTTTTATAGTTGTCTCGAAATTCAAAATGAAGGACTTCGTTTATGAATAAATACCCTTGTGTGTAGAATTAAATGGATATTTCGTTCATTCACGGCTCATTTCAACTCTCATTCAGATAATCTCTTTGGGTCATGGTCATTTCCAAAGTCAACTGTACAATTAAGTTCCAGTAGAAACAACTGATGTGATAAATATTACAAGATGTGTATGAGACTGACTAGATAACGAGAATGTTTTTCTTATTGGTAACGCGATACACGAGCTAGAAGTGTGGTTGCTTTTTATTAGTCCAGGATTTTTTCAACATTTTGGATATTGCTTTTTGAGTTATTGCAGTGATTTTTGGAAAATAAATGTCGATAATTTCTTGGAGATGAAAAATAATAAAGAGAAAACATATACGAAAACTTTTTGTTAAAAAAAATTATTATATTATGTTTTACGAAACTGCTATCTGATATGAGTTTGAAAACGGAGTAGGTACAAACAAGTTAACATTTTTAAAAAAATTTTCCATTCATATTCGTAAAATTTAATATTTTTTGAATATGCACACCGAATTTAAAGTCGATTCCGAGTCAATTGAAGATTTCATAGGCATTTGAAGAAACCTCTACACTATCGAATTGATCATTTCGACTGTGTTTATTCAAACATTTTTGTCTGTTGATATTTTCATTTCAAATTCACAGAGTACACTAATTTCATCCTTCTGAATACATTGGCGTTCACAGAATTGCAGTATCTTCAACCGTTCCCGTGTTGAAAAATTTATCTGAAGTTGAGAGAGGTTATTTCCCCCAAAATTTTTTTTTATTTTTTTCTTCTACTCCTATGCGGATAAATCAACCTTTTTTGAACATATACACCAAATTTAAAGTCGATTCCGAATCAATTAAAGATTTCATAGGCATTTGAAGGAACCTCTACACTATCGAATTGATCATTTCGACTGTGTTCATTCAAACATTTTTGTCTGTTGATATTTTCATTTCAAATTCACAGAGTACACTAATTTCATCCTTCTGAATCGATTAGCGTTCACAGAATTGCTCTATCTTCAACCGTTCCCGAGTTGAAAAATTTATCTGAAGTTGAGAGGGGTTATTTCCCCCAAAAACATTTTCTATTTTTTTTTCTAGTTATATTCGTAAAATTCAATCTTTTTTCAATATGCCCACCGAATTTGAGTTCGATTCCTAATCTATTTAAGATTTCATAGGCATTTGAAGGAACCCACCTCTACACTATCGACTGTGTTCATTCAAACATTTTTGTCTGTTGATATTTTCATTTCAAATTCACAGAGTACACTAATTTCATCCTCCTGAATCGACTAGCGATCACAGAATTGCTCTATTCTCAACTGTTCTTGAGTTGAAAAATGTATCTGAAATTGAGAGAGGTTATTCCCCCCCCAAAAAAAAAAAAAAAATTTTTTTCTACTTATATGCGGATGAATCAACTTTTTTTGAACATGCACACCAAATTTAAAGTCGATTCCGAGTCAATTAAAGATTTCATAGGCATTTGAAGGAACCTCTACACTATCGAATTGATCATTTCGAGTGTGTTCATTCAAACATTTCTGTCTGTTGATATTTTCATTTCAAATTCCCCGACTACACTAATTTCATCCTTCTGAATCGATTGGCGTCCGCAGAATTGCTCTATCGAGAATTGTGAAACTTTTCCAATGATGCCACATAAACCGTGTTTACTGTAGTAATTTCAAAAGGCAGACAGGGAATGAAGAACTAGGGTAGACACCATCACAGGAACTCGAGCCCCCTCAAAGACAAAGTTTACTTCATTTGCCTCTTTATGAAACTGATTGGTCTTTCTTATATTTTGAATCCGCCTGTTCGCTGGTACATCCTGTATAAGAACTTGGATAAACTATTGGCTGCAAACCCCATTTATTATGTTACTTATCTGACTGAGAATACGGGAGTACTGGTGAATGAAAAACCACGACTTCAGCTATGCGACAATAGTAATGGATCGTCCGTTATTCGCTACAGAATCAGTTAAGACGGAATTCAGCGAGAGAGAAAGAGAGAGTAATTAATTCCATAGAGATTATCTGTGTGACTACGCCCCCCCGGGGCGAGACGCTAATGAATTAATTTCGTGCTTGCGAGAAAACAAGGTACCGCTTTGTCATTCTATTTTAATCCTATTTGATGGTGATTTAATACAGGGGCGCAGCCACCTAGTTATCAGAATGCTCCTACACTAAATACATTATCTGGAAATGGAATTAAATTCGGGAAAGGGTTTCCAGTCGCCCACTGGGTCGGATGACTTCAAATAGCGTTCGGCAACGGCTTCGCATGGACGTTTTTGGCCGGAGAACTTACACATGCAGCTCTGAAGATGTTTAATGAAGTGAAACTGGAGAAGGGGTAATAGGGGTTGAAAGAGGCTGTGAAATATTTTCATTTCTAACCGAGATATTATAAGCTTCTTATATAGTCATAGATCGCCATCATTTCAACCGTGTTTTACTTCTGATATACTTTGTTTTATATAGAAGTACATTGTACGCACCCCACTCATAGTTTGTCAGGTCATTAGTGGTATGTAGGAGGTTTTGTTCCTAAGAAAATATACATTCCTGAATGAAATAGTACAATATATTGAATCAATACCTGATAAAAATCCATTATAATCAATGAACATAGCAGAAGATTCAAAAGTGTTGTGCCCCACCACTTGATTCTACAGTTTTAAGTTGATAATTGTTGGCAAAATATTCATCAAGATCATAAAATGCATGGAGAAAACCAATTACACACTTATTCCCAACAATTTGATGCTTGCAACTGCCTTCATGTCATTAGGCATGTTATTACACATTGCCAGGGTACACTTTTGAATAGTTTATTAGTATGCTAATTGGTTCAAGTTATCTATTCGCCTCTTTGGATATATAGCTGTGTGAATCAGATATTACTCGTACAAATGTTTTCAGAATCCTTCATAGGTGAACATTTCATCCATATAAGAATAAACTAGTAGGTAAATAAATTGAACAATGATGATTTCGATAGACGCATCGAGTTTTGTGAAATCCTCACGGAACAGATCAACTTGCATCAGAATTTGTTGTTAAAAAAATTCATTTTTTGAGTGAATATACGTTCAGTTTGAATGGGATGGTGAATCGGCAAAGTTTTCGATATTGGAGTGATACGAATCCTCATTTATACCGTCAAATTCAAACCAAACGAGCGCAAAAACTGAATGTTTGGCCAGGAATTTTTGTGTGACCACATTATAGGACCATTTTTTATCGATGATACTTTAAATGGTGAGGAATATTGGATCAGTTGGAGAATCGAATAATACCGTACATCATAGGACAATTGAGGGGAATTTGAATTTATTCGAAACGAAATAGTTTTTCAGCAGGATGGTTCACCTCCTATGCAATTTCAGTGCCACAATTTTTGGATGACCGTTTTCCTGGTCGCTGGATTGGAAGAAGAGGTCCTACAGAATGGCCACCAAGGTTTCACTCTTGCAGATTTAATTCTATCGGGTCAATTAAAGACTGAAGTGTACTAGATAGAATCAATAACATTAGAAGTTTTGACAGATAATATCATGGAGGCATTGCAGAGAAATAACCCCCGAGATTCTCAAACATTCAAGGTCGGCATTGGAAGCTCGTTTGTACTATTGTATGGAAGTGGGCGGAAAAGTTTTTGTACATTTACGATAGAATTTTTTTGTAATATGTAGCTCTCGAACTATGAGCTTCAGACCATATGTATGATAGTTTGTTGAAATTTGCTCATCATGGAGCATCTGATAATGCAAAAAAATAGAGGGTGATCTATAAAAAAAATTGGTGACATGCTCTTGGCGTGTGATAGGAAAAGTTATATCGAATGTGAATATTCCGAAATGTGTTGTCCCCCTGTATATTGATTGAATATACTTTATGGTCTAAAGAATGCTATTCTCATTGACAAAGCGTTCTGGTGCTAAAATTAGTACTATTGTTGACTTATTTTTTATTTTTCCTGAAAGTCGTTGTTCCAAAAGTTCTTCAGGGTGGCTCGTTCAAATGGCATGCACTGTATTTTCAAACATTGTAAGCGTTGCAAAAGTAATATTTTCTTAGACCACCGTTAGTAGATTGTTTGTTCTTTTTCAGAGATATTTTTTGATCGATCGTCATATCCTCGCTTCGCCGTCGTCGGCCCGTCGTAATTACACCCTGTGTACACGTCGAGGCAGTCGCGATACCATTACCGCAAATGTCTTTGTGCATTATTTCGACCTTCGCGGCCCAACAAACCGTAGCGCAATTCGAATTAAACGGTGTAATTTGCAGCTATAAGTTATTATGATCCGGTGCACATTCGGTGGGTCGGTCGTTCGGAATTATTGTTATTATTATTGTCATTGCTCGCGTCAGCCTTGATTGTTCGCGTATTTCGTTGACATCTGCGGAGAACGGGATGAAGGGCGATCTAGGCGGGGTGTCTGGAGGGGAGGGGGCTGTCCGTGCTAGATAAGCTTTGGAAAATTGCAGGAACCGGGCAAAGTATGAGAAGACTGCAGGAAAATGACAAATATCAAAGAATTTTGAATATGTCCAACAATTTCTATAATTTTTTTCAATCACTCAATTTTCGTTGGTGCATTCTCGTTTGGGGCCACCCATATTGTCGATTGTCGATCCTTGACATAGGCGTCGATGTTTTCTATGAACCATTCGATGTGTTCTTGTTTTTGTTCTTCAGTGGGGAAATTGCAGGGAACGGACTTGCAGGCACTTCATTTTTCGTGCAAAATGATAGGTATTTACAGTGCCGAATTTATCAGGAAGTTAAAACCATTCGTGTATCATTGCCCACCGATCACTCCGGCCCTGTCTTGTACACTCGATGCGGAACTTTCAAAATTAGTCATTTAGTCGACATAATGAGCACCATTATTTTAATTTATAAGTACGGATTACATAATTCCTCGAAGATTAAGTAGTACGTTGTGATATTTCTGGTTTAATTTACTTGTAATGAGACTTCTTGCCTGGTGTATTTCGTTTTTAATGTTGTTTCAATGATAATTAGTTATTATTTTGTCGTACGGAACACCTGGTGATCAGAAGCAATTGCATGATATTAGTTTTGATCAACACATTTCCTTCACTTATAAAAGATTCCTATATACGGTCGACTTACAAATGAACTTTAGCTGAACAATGAAGAGACATTTTGTAACATAACGTCTGAGAAATTTGTCAAAGAGTGATAAATACCACCTCCCAGGTGATGACCGGATGAAGAAGAGCTTCAACTGAGGCCTCTCAATACAGTAAAGGTCTTATCACAAATATCAGGTCAGAATCAATAACACCAGGTCGGCAGTGAGGCATGCCGAATCAGGAGTGCCGCAGGAAAACGATTGTCCAAAGTCCGAGTGCAGCGTACTTAGACGGTCAAGTATTTGATGAAGAACAAAATTGTTCTCATTCCGGCGATAACAGAGCTGGAGTTTGAGGCTCACGGAAGGACTGAGAGTTCTAGGCATCCGGATTAAAGTTACAATTGGACAAGTGTTTGATTTTTGTTAAATACGTCAGCTTAGTTGGTAATTCAACTACGGCCGCAATAAAATGGACATACCCGTTGATAGCGAGAAGTTCTAGGCGAGGGAGAACAAAATCCTGAACTATAAACTGGTCATGAGGTTATCGATGACTTACGCTTGTCCAATATTTTGCAGCCTCCCTACGAACCAAATGGTACGGCTGGAGAGGTCGTATAGTCACGAATAGTGACAGGTACATCGAACATCACCAAGACCAAGAGTAATCCCAAAATGGATCAGGGGTTTATAAACCAGGCGCTGGATAAAATCCAAGAAAAACTAGAAGATGAATATGAACTGATGTCAGTCAGCAATTAAGGAATGTTGCACCCATGCATAACTTGGAGGAGACAGGAAAACTCCCAAGCTGAGACCAAACTACTTACGTTCATATGGCCCACATAACAAGAACGTCTGAGGACGGTCGTGGGCCGGTTTGTCCGTCCCTGGAAACAGGAAGGCAGGATTTTTAAAACCTCTCACCCTAGCAGCTGATAAAACCCTTGTGCCAGATTCACACAGAGAGCGGACCTCAATTGGCAATGGATGTCTCAGTATGGTACACAGATGGATCCAAGATGGACGAAGGGGTCGAAGTAGGCGTTACAGGGTGAAATTTCAGGCTCAAAACCTGTTGGTAGGACCCCAACCATCTTTCAAGCAGAAGTACATGTTATAGAGATTTCTGCCTAGGAATGCTTTGAGAGGGGCACCCAAAGGGCAGAAATCTATATACTATCAAAGAGCCTATCAGCACTAAAAGCTCTGAAGTCTGAGCTGACTTGAAACTGTAAACAAACCCTGAGACAACTGCCAGCAAACAATCAGGTGACCCTGATGTGGATTTTTGAAGCACGCATATGCATTTTTGACCTTTGTGCCAGAAAACTGTATAACCATGCACATACCGATTCAGACACATGCTTGCCCTGTGAATGTCAGAAATTTTAGTTCTGAAATTCACAGGTTCCCTGGAAAACCTGGAAAACAGGGAAAAGTCAGGGAAATCAAACAGTGTTGAATAAATCAGCGAAAAGTCGGGGAATTTTGGAGTTTTCAGCAGAAGTCAGGGAATTCAACGAATGTATATGGAAAACCAAATCTGTATACATAATTCTGTATCAGTTGATTTCAGATAAAAAAATTAATCAAGCTGTCCCTGTTGTCTTCTTCATGAATTTTAAATTTCGCGGTCTTTCGTCGAGCACTGCTCTCTACTCGCACATGATTGGAAGAAATTTGAATACGCCTACGATGTTTACTTCTACCTCGTGAGTTTTCGGTTACCATTTGTCGAAATGTAAAATATGCTCCCTTTTTTATGTATGATCCGAGGTTCACGAAAATAGTAACGTCAGAGTGTGGTAATGTTTATTTGTTTTTTTTTGTGAATTTTCGGTTGGCATTGATACAAGCGAATCGTTCATTTCGAATGTTTCACGGAATGGAATATTGGTGGTTGTTGCAGCATTGAAATACCTGTTCGATGATTTTAATTTTTTTATATATTGAGAATAAAATTTTGATGAACACGAGTTTTTCATTTACTTAATTGTATTAATCACTCTATGAAAGGTGACTTCTGGTCCTGAAACAAGTTTGTGCATGGTCAGGGAAAACCTGGAAAAGTCAGGGAAAATTTTCTCGCTTTCAATGTGGGAACCCTGATTCAGCAATTTCGCGGTTCAGCGTTGTATTTGGATAGGCTGAAAAATAGTTCGTACGAGTAAAAGCATAACACTTTCTCACTGTTGTGACGTTATGCATGTAAATTCCCCGCTTAATGAACTCTGCCACGCTAGACCGAGCCACTCGAAAGGACAAAGTAACTAAATTACGAAACCACCGTAGTTTAGAATAACAAAGAGTTCCTCAGCGTTATCTGCGGTCTTATCTTTCGAACGGCCGGTAATGTAAGTCATGCGGAGACATTGCGCTCTATATCTCGTCCACTTCCTGGGCCATTCTGCAAAAATACGCAACTCCATACCGCATACATATATATTTATACCCCATATATATGTTTGAGTGCGCTGCTAGAAAATAACAGGCCGATAAACTAGCTCGTTTCTTTCTGAATTCCTTCGTAATGCGCCGATTTCCATACAACGAACAGTATCCCGAGACATCTGTTATTCTCTAACAAGCTCCTGCCAACGTAAATTCATCATTAGTTGTATCTGTAACGTTTCGCCGGAATAGGCTCGAAGCTCGGGTAGGGACGAGTGGGGTATTGGGTAGTAGTGTATTGGGACTAGGAGGCTGAGATTGCCGAGAAAAATCCTCGAAGAACAAACAATTTTTCCCAAAGCGTCAAAAATATCCTGGGTTATTATTTATTATCAGTTTTTTTTTATTTATTCGATATATTCATGTCTGATATTAATATAATAATGTAACGATCCTGAGGCCGGACTTGGCCGCGTCTGCTTGGATATTCACGTTCAGCGCCCGGTTGATCTCATCTCTGCTCATTTTGTCTTTTATTGTCTTTTACCGTGATATCAGTCGATGTATTTCACACAAAAAGTTTTTAGTTTATTGTACCGTAATGCGCAAAACTGTCCACAACGCAAACACTTATTTATTTTAAAGAAAAAATCCCACTCCTGACACCAATGTAGGGAAAATTCACTCAACTAAGTACAATTTGCTAATTAATTTACTCTCTAAACAATATCTTGATTTCATGAAGAGGGGTGACACTTCTTGACGGAAGACCATTAAACTAATCAAGAAAAATGGTGGATTCGCAATCCGAATCTTCCGCTAATGATCCTATACAATAGGTATTGACGTCTGCAAGTATTCAACAGAAAACAGTAGAAATGTGTCGTTGTCTCCATTATAACGTTTGAGTCTTTCTAGGTGAACGACCTTCATTTTCGCTCTCGGGTTGCGATGAATCCTATAGACCACGTCGTTCATTTTCTTCCCAAGATGGTATTAATTTGGAACAAACTCCTTTCTTACGAGAGTTGTACAGCCATACTCGATCCCACTTCTGACACCACTCTACAATATTTCTAAATAATACGCCTAGCATACTAACTTGTTTTTATTAACTTCGCTATAATATACAACTACTAAACTGATTAATAAAACACTTGTATCTCTTTAAACTGCTGCAACTAGCTAAATACTTCTCAGAACTTCTTCAAAACTCTCCGAGTGAAATGTGTCGCATTATTTTATATACTCGATTCGTCTAGAGTAGATTTTTTGGGATTCTTCCGTTCTTCAGATTGACTGTACAGAAAAACATAAAAAAAAACAGTTCCAAGAATGGGGGAATAATAACTGCGATTGACGCCGGTTTAATTGTTATGCAGCGGCGTAGCTAGGGGATTTTTTCAATCTCGTAACATTATTTCTCTTTGAAACATTCGAAGAACTTCATTGGGGAAAGAATTCACGGTAAACGAAAAAAAAAACCCGAAAAAAATACCCCCGAAAAATAAACGGAAAAAATACCCCTATATGCAATAACAATGGCCAGTACACAAAAAGTAATGAAATTTCAACTGTGTCATGTCAAAGAAACTATACCATATTTGATTCATTTTACAATACAGAGGGGTGGAACAACAGATTTTCCAGACTTGCAAAAAGGCGAATCTGTCACCAGGTTAATTCGTTCAGGAACAATCGAGTCATAAAAATATAAAAAATCGTCTTTTTTGGTCGTCGACGATGAACATTCCACAGGATAGGTTGAACTTAAATGAATGAAATGAATGAATGAATGAATGAATGAATGAATGAATGAATGAATGAATGAATGAATGAATGAATATAAATCAAATATGGTCTAGTTTCTTTACACTGTTGAAATTTCATTACTTTTTGTGTACTGGCCATTGTTATCGCATATAGGGGTATTTTTTCCGTTTTTTTTTTTTCGTTTTTTTTTCGTTTTTTTTTTCGTTTTTTCCGTTTTTTTTTCTCCCAGATTCGAATTCACAAGCCATATTTTCTTGCATAGGCAGTTTTTTTTATTTCATTGGCGAGATTTTTTGTTAATTAGCGTGCTTAAATAGAAGGGATTATTTGATTTTTAGTCGTTCCTACGTTTGGTATTTTGACAGTTTGATTTTTTAATCAAGAGTTTGAAAAAGCTCATTGTGTTTGTGATGGTAGACGCAATGTTCAAGAAGTATAGCTATGGATTGTGAGAAGTTTCCATTCTTTGAAAAGTTGTTCTGTAGGAAATCTATTATCTTTTTTGAATATTATTTTCTTCAGCCATTTTTGTTTAACTATGACATAAGGTTTAGAAAAAAAATGCAATAGAAGGATTTTAAAAATCTTATGACTATATGTATGAAAGGAATCAACCCATCAAAGATACGGAATAATTTCTTAGTCATTCAATTAACCCGACAGTTTGATCATTGTTGATTATTTACTTTATCATCTTCGTTAATTATTGCCCGCGTTGGAAGTTTGACGAACCAAGACAGATATTGTCCGTAAAAGGTCCGCCGGATGAAGTAGCCTTCACTTCAGAAATGTTTTAATCAAGTTAGCTCTGGTAGCGTTCTATCTGCTCGCGTGATGGATTAGTATAATTGAATTACAAAACAAATAAAACGCACATGCAATCAGGGAATTTATAGCTATCTAATTAAGGCGATTCGGTCTTCATCTGTTATTGCTGTCTGTGTGTACTTGGATATTTGTCATGGAATATAGAAATTGAATCCAATTATCTCGAACGTCTCTGTCCGCCGAGAGTGAGTGGTTCATGGGAATACGATGTTCGAAAAAAGTCCCGATTACTTTTTGCAGATATATGGCAATTAGAGCTCCGCTGTGGAATGACTCCGTATTTCGTTAAATATAACCTCAAAGGTGGCTTAGGTAAAGTAAAACAGCTTTTGATCAAAAATTAGTTTTAGAAGACGCTGGAAAAAGGACTCTCAACTATCACCTCCATCCAAGTAATTTTGCAAGTCCCGAAGACCAGAAAGTTTGAAATGGAATTAGCTCCACCATCCTCAAGTCATAATATCTGCTCCTAAACTACTAACGTTGCATCTTTGAACATTATTTAAACTCTACTAAAATAATTCAGGTATTTCCTGCCTCTGTGGAGCAAATGGAGCTCATCTCCAAAAATTGCAAGAGACCATTTTTAGAAACCACTTTAATTCATTTTCCATAAATCTCACCAACACCAAATTCATCAACTGGTGTCATATAGTTTTTTAGACCTCTGCCCAGAAGACTAATTTTGTATTCGTATACCTGTCTGCCTGTCTAGGCAGGAAAGTAGCAGCTAACGCTCTTTTGCCTGCCTAGACATGAAAGTGGCAGATAACACGCTTTTGTATGCCTAGGCAGGGAAAGATGTCTTCACTTCATTACAATTGGAATTCGAATCCTTTAATCATGCGGTGAGTGTTGTCAACAAAGAAAAAATATCTTTAGCCGACGTATTTGAGCCTTAAATAATTTTTTCTGACTTCTTGTATAATAATTCTACATTCATGCATATACATTGTCCTGAAACACTCGTCTGTCTAGACAGGAAAATAACAACACATTTGACAATCAAACATGACTTTTGATGTTTGAACTTAGACTTTTGATTCTTAGACTTTTGATTGGCTGAAAACGAATAAAAATAATGTTAATAATTGTCCTTCATAAACACTCATACAAAGGCGTAGCCTGTACGGGTGAAGGACGGCTATTATAAAGTTCGCGATTTTTTTAAAGATAAAAGATGAGAAATTCCCAAAGTATCATCGTGCGAGGGTATTTCTGAGGTTTTATTCAGTTTGTCTGCTAAACTTTATATCTGAGCACTTATAACAGTTCTCGAGTTGAAAAGTTCCTCTAGAGTTGAGAGGGGTCATTTTCCTAAAAAAAATCAGATTTAAGTTTCAGTCGTGTTTGTGAAAAACAACCTTTTTTGAATATGCATACTGAATTTGGAGTCGATTCCGAGACAATTGAAAATTTCATAGGCATATTAGCAAATTCGATTTGAAAATTTTCTAATTTTATTAATCCACCATCGAAAAATATTTTCATGGTATGATTCGAAATCAGCTCATTCGATGGAATTTTGCAAATTTTCAAAAATATGATCGTGTGAAGGTATTTTTGACGTTTATCTCTTTTTTTATGCTAAACCTTATATCTGGGCATTTAAAAATCATATATTTTCGGAATCAGCATAAACTTCTGCGTATATAGGGCGAATTTCAAGTACATCTGCCGATTTTGTATTTTTCAGGATTTTTAGAGGTCTTTTTTTTTGGATTTTTCTCAATTTTTTGAATTATTTTTTTTTGCATGGATTGACTCGAAATTCACATATTATACCAATTTGATCATTCTGAATCGATTAGCGTTCGCAGAATTGCTCTAACTTTAACCGTTCCTGAGTTGAAGAGTTCATCTGGAGTTGAGAGGGGAAATTTCGAATAAAAATCTAAAATTTTGTCAATCGTCATGGAAATTAGTTTTTATGGTATGATTCGGATTCAGCTCGTCGCGTAAAATTTGAGAAAACTTAGCAATTTTTTGAAAAATAAAAATTTAAAAAATTTGAAATTTTGTACAAGGGAATTTTTGACGTTTTATTTTTTTTATGCTGAACCTTTTATCTGACCATATACGAATCATATATTTTCGGAATCAGCATGAAATTTTGCGTATATAGTGCGAATTTCAAGTGAATCTGATGATTTCGTATTTTTCACGATTTTTAGGGGTCTACCCCTTTGGATTTTTCTCAATTTTTCGAATTATTTTGTTTTGTATCGATTAACTCGAAATTCACATATTATACCAATTTGATCATTCTGAATCGATTGGCGTTCGCAGAATTGCTCTAACTTCAACCGTTCCCGAGTTGAAGAGTTCATCTGGAGTTGAGAGGGGAAATTTCGAATAAAAATCTAAAATTTTGTCAATCGTCATGGAAATTAGTTTTTATGGTATGATTCGGATTCAGCTCGTCGCGTAAAATTTGAGAAAACTTAGCAATTTTTTGAAAAATAAAAATTTAAAAAATTTGAAATTTTGTACAAGGGAATTTTTGACGTTTTATTTTTTTTATGCTGAACCTTTTATCTGACCATATACGAATCATATATTTTCGGAATCAGCATGAAATTTTGCGTATATAGTGCGAATTTCAAGTGAATCTGATGATTTCGTATTTTTCACGATTTTTAGGGGTCTACCCCTTTGGATTTTTCTCAATTTTTCGAATTATTTTGTTTTGTATCGATTAACTCGAAATTCACATATTATACCAATTTGATCATTCTGAATCGATTGGCGTTCGCAGAATTGCTCTAACTTCAACCGTTCCCGAGTTGAAGAGTTCATCTGGAGTTGAGAGGGGAAATTTCGAATAAAAATCTAAAATTTTGTCAATCGTCATCGAAATTAGTTTTTATGGTATGATTATGATTCAGCTCGTCGCGTAACATTTGAGAAAATTTATCAATTTTTTGAAAAATTAAAATTAAAAAAATTTGAAATTTTTTACAAGGGAATTTTTGACGTGTTTTATTCTTTTTTTATGCTGAACCTTTTATCTGACCATATACGAATCATATATTTTCGGAATCAACATGAAATTTTGCGTATATAGTGCGAATTTCAAGTGAATCTGATGATTTCGTATTTTTCACGATTTTTCGAATTATTTTTGTATCGATTAACTCGAAATTCACATCTCATACCAATTTGATCATTCTGAATCGATTGGCGTTCGCAGAATTGCTCTAACTTCAACCGTTCCCGAATTAAAGAGTTCATCTGGAGTGGAAAGGAATAATTTCCCTCCATATTTTTTCCAGTCCTATCACAATTTTTTCCTGTGAAATTTTTTTGTCCACCGACCCTAAATAGACATATTCCATCATTCTGCATCGATTGGCGTTCGCAGAATTGCTCTATCTTCAACCGTTCCCGAGTTGAAAAGTTCATATAGAGTTGATAGCGGTCATTTTCCTACCAAAAAAAGTTGTAAATCATTCGAATGAGTGGAAAAAAATAAAAATCAAATAAATTTATATTTTTTACGTACTTAGTTAGAAATGAGGAAGTAATTCGTACTGCAGTTGATATCGAAAAAAAAATCAATTTCTGAAAAAACCTCGCTAATGAATTGGTGTGTCCAGCTACATATCCAATTGAACTTTTGCCATACTGTCCTTTGAATATTCTTTATTATTTTTAATTTTTGTACAACTGTTGAGTAATGAATCTGCTTGTCGCTGATTGGCCATAGCCCGTGAGTCATGATTTATTTCTCACGGGACGTGGCTTGTGTGTAAATCATCCAGTTCCCCAACGAAAGAATCGCGTTATTTTTTTCAACTGTCATCGAAAAAATCGGTTACATAATGAAGATTCTTGTTACAATAGAAACATAAACATAAAAAAACATTAAAAGTCATCAGCAGATATTTAATTCGTGTAATAAATGTTTTTTCTCTTTGTAATCTGGCATTAATAAACATATCAGTGGACTTTTCATAGTCGTGATATTTTATCACTTATCTATGTATTAATTCCATTTTGTGAATTAGATTATCGGTCGACAATAACCAATGAATGGTAATTGCCGAAGAACTCGTCTTCGATGTTGCTCCTTGGTCTGGTAGTGAATGTTTGATTAAGGAATGTTGTTTACACCGAGTCTAAACACAGTTTACGACAGGTTTCATGCAAATACATTTCGCATGCAATAAAAAATCTCCGAATGGCAGGACAAGAGTAAATATTTATCTTGCTCGGAGTCTGCAGAGTGATGTGAAAAAAGCGTGTGTTATTTTTAGCTATCCTGTAAATTGTGTGTTTCGTCCGAGAGTTATATCTCGACGTCTTGTGAACGGCTTCAATGAATAATAGTGTGCGAGGCGTGATTGAAGTTTGTTTTGAATTTGCGGCCAGGACGTTTGATGAATCATCGGTAGCTAATTCCCAAATTATATTCGAAATTTTTTGAAATAGCTTCTATTGTGAATGGCAAATGTCAAATCGGTCAAGAATTCATTATATTTTTCACTGCTTTTGTTTTTTTGGCAGCCCGAAAAAATGTAATTTTTTTTTCTGTCACTATGACCGCCATCAAAAGAAGTATTCCACGTTTTTTATATGTTAATCAACTTGTTCTTTCTTCTGGTATTTTTTGTCTTTTGTGGTAGCGCGACTTTATCGATATTTGATGGCCCGAGAATTTTTTTTCTGTCACTATGACCGCCATCAAAAGAATAATTTTACGGGTTTTATAGGTTAATCAAGTTGTTCTTTATTCTGGGTTGTTTTGACTTTTGGCAGCTTGACTATCGATATTTGATGGTCTGATAAAATATATTTTTTTTTTCTGTCACTATGACCGCCATCAAAAGAAGAATTCCACGTTTTTTATAGGTTAATCAACTTATTCTTTCTTCTGGGATGTTTTGACTTTTGGCAGCTCGACTATCGATATTTGATGGTCCGAGAAAATATTTTTTTTTCTGTCACTATGACCGCCATCAAAAGAAGAATTTCAAGGGTTTTATAGGTTACCCGAATTGTTCTTTCTTCTGGTATTTTTAATATTTGAGAAAATATTCAATTTTTTTTACTGTCATTAAAAGAAGAATTTGACGACTTTTATAGGTTACTCAACTTGTTCTTCCTTCTGGATTTTTTTTTGGCAGCTCGACTCTATCGATATCAATTGCCGGAGAAAATTCTTTTTTTTTCTCTGGCCCTGTGGACTATAAAAAATATTTAACCGGTTTTATAGGCTCCTCATCTTGTTCTTTCTTCTAGGGTTTTTGGAAACAATCAATTCCATCTAATGAAATGCGATGAGTATCGTACTTTCAGTGGAAGATAAGGTATAAATTGCAGGAGTTACTCTGGAAACTGGGTTTTCAAAAAATGTAATCATGTTAGTGTATTTTTGTACTAGTGGATAAACACGACCAGTCTACGAAAGCAGTCCACTGGAGCTAGAGCCCATTGCCACTTTTTCACCGAACTACAACTATTTTATTCCCAATACATGTGTAGTCCTCGTTATGAATTCGTTGCATTGTGATAATTACCTCTCTCTGGTCGATCTCACCGCGGGGAAGGTGTTGAAGACCCGGTGTCGACGACACCTCGCTCTCATTCAGTCTGGCAGCGAGCGTATAGAAAGGTCGTAATAGACCTTTAGTCGATGATTCTATTCAGCTCGGAGCGGTGGTGTGGTGCAGCCACCCTGTCGACAATCGACATCGACCTCAGATGCTATCGCACACACTCGTTGGTTCGAACGGCGGTAATTGAGAGGGTTGAATGTACCGCCGCACTCAAACTAGTCGAACTCGAACTTGGTGCTACGATTGCGACTGGATATTAGCAAAGCTCATTTTGATAAATTGCCTCGGGATTGGTTTGAAAGGGGTTGACATTAATCTCGGAGCGATTGAAATTTCTGACGGATATTCTGGTAATTAGGGAATTGGGTTTGGGATATTTCGCTTTTGATTCGGATCGGGTATGAAGGTTGTATCCGTAGCTCGAGTGGTGGTGAAAGATTCACGGGGAAGTAATGGGAAAATATTGAAATGTGCTTTGTCGTTCGGAAGTCATATATTCATAACGTTTGATCCAGAAAGGTCATTTGAGTCTGATAGTATATCCAGTATAAAGTATGGTATGGACGGTTTACTGGTTGTACTTGCCTTCAAACAGTAAATCTCACCGTTATATTTTATTTGCGAGCTGTCAGGCGAAAGATTAAGAAATCTGCGAACATTTCTGAAGTACATCACTCACTAGAGAACTGACTGAGAATATTTGGTGTCGGTAGTGGCCTAGGTGAAATATATTGAGGTAGACTCCCAGTATTTTACGATGAATAGCGAAGCCTTGGACTTTGATGAGATGGAGAAGTTGATAAAATCCGGCACCATAACCCGAGCCAACTCAAATCCTATTTTTGAGATCACTTCAAAATATAAAATAAATTCACCGAACTCCTCCGACGACCCGACAATGACCTTTGATCATGAGAAGCTGTTATTTGGACAGGAAATAATGTTTTCTGATCCACTTCAACGGGAGCCAACTCAAATCCTATTTTTGAGATCACTTCAAAATATAAAAAAATTCACCGAACTCCTCTGACGACCTGACAATGACCTTTGATCATGAGAAGCTGTTATTTGGACAGGAAATAATGATTTTTGATCCACTACAACGCAAGCCAACTCAAATCCTATTTTTGAGATCACTTCAAAATATAAAAAAATTCACCGAACTCCTCTGACGACCCGACAATGACCTTTGATCATGAGAAGCTGTTATTTGGACAGGAAATAATGTTTTCTGATCCACTTCAACGGGAGCCAACTCAAATCCTATTTTTGAGATCACTTCAAAATATAAAAAAAATCACCGAACTCCTCTGACGACCTGACAATGACCTTTGACCATGAGAGGCTGTTATTTGGACAGGAAATAATGATTTTTGATCCACTACAACGCGAGCCAACTCAAATCCTATTTTTGAGATCACTTCAAAATATAAAAAAATTCACCGAACTCCTCTGACGACCCGACAATGACCTTTGATCATGAGAAGCTGTTATTTGGACAGGAAATAATGTTTTCTGATCCACTACAACGCGAGCCAACTCAAATCCTATTTTTGAGATCACTTCAAAATATAAAAAAATTCACCGAACTCCTCCGACGACCCGACAATGACCTTTGATCATGAGAAGCTGTTATTTGGACAGGAAATAATGTTTTCTGATCCACTACAACGCGAGCCAACTCAAATCCTATTTTTGAGATCACTTCAAAATATAAAAAAATTCACCGAACTCCTCTGACGACCCGACGATGACTTCTGATCATGAGAAGTTGTTATTTGGACAGAAACTAATGTTTTCTGATCCACTAAAAGGCGAGCCAACTCCAATCCTATTTTTGAGATCACTTCAAAATATAAAAAAATTCACCGAACTCCTCTGACGACCCGACGATGACTTCTGATCATGAGAAGTTGTTATTTGGACAGAAACTAATGTTTTCTGATCCACTAAAAGGCGAGCCAACTCCAATCCTATTTTTGAGATCACTTCAAAATATAAAAAAATTTACCGAACTCCTCTGACGACCCGACGATGACCTCTGATCATAAGAAGTTGTTATTTGGACAGAAACTAATGTTTTCTGATCCACTTCAACGGGAGCCAACTCAAATCCTATTTTTGAGATCACTTCAAAATATAAAAAAAATCACCGAACTCCTCTGACGACCTGACAATGACCTTTGATCATGAGAGGCTGTTATTTGGACAGGAAATAATGATTTTTGATCCACTACAACGCGAGTCAACTCAAATCCTATTTTTGAGATCACTTCAAAATATAAAAAAATTCACCGAACTCCTCTGACGACCCGACAATGACCTTTGATCATGAGAAGCTGTTATTTGGACAGGAAATAATGTTTTCTGATCCACTACAACGCGAGCCAACTCAAATCCTATTTTTGAGATCACTTCAAAATATAAAAAAATTCACCGAACTCCTCTGACGACCCGACAATGACCTTTGATCATGAGAAGCTGTTATTTGGACAGGAAATAATGTTTTCTGATCCACTACAACGCGAGCCAACTCAAATCCTATTTTTGAGATCACTTCAAAATATAAAAAAATTCACCGAACTCCTCTGACGACCCGACAATGACCTTTGATCATGAGAAGCTGTTATTTGGACAGGAAATAATGTTTTCTGATCCACTACAACGCGAGCCAACTCAAATCCTATTTTTGAGATCACTTCAAAATATAAAAAAATTCACCGAACTCCTCCGACGACCCGACAATGACCTTTGATCATGAGAAGCTGTTATTTGGACAGGAAATAATGATTTTTGATCCACTACAACGCGAGCCAACTCAAATCCTATTTTTGAGATCACTTCAAAATATAAAAAAATTCACCGAACTCCTCTGACGACCCGACAATGACCTTTGATCATGAGAAGCTGTTATTTGGACAGGAAATAATGTTTTCTGATCCACTACAACGCGAGCCAACTCAAATCCTATTTTTGAGATCACTTCAAAATATAAAAAAAATCACCGAACTCCTCTGACGACCTGACAATGACCTTTGATCATGAGAGGCTGTTATTTGGACAGGAAATAATGATTTTTGATCCACTACAACGCGAGCCAACTCAAATCCTATTTTTGAGATCACTTCAAAATATAAAAAAATTCACCGAACTCCTCCGACGACCCGACAATGACCTTTGATCATGAGAAGCTGTTATTTGGACAGGAAATAATGTTTTCTGATCCACTACAACGCGAGCCAACTCAAATCCTATTTTTGAGATCACTTCAAAATATAAAAAAATTCACCGAACTCCTCTGACGACCCGACGATGACCTCTGATCATAAGAAGTTGTTATTTGGACAGAAACTAATGTTTTCTGATCCACTAAAAGGCGAGCCAACTCAAATCCTATTTTTGAGATCACTTCAAAATTTAAAAAAATTCACCGAACTCCTCTGACGACCCGACGATGACTTCTGATCATAAGAAGTTGTTATTTGGACAGAAACTAATGTTTTCTGATCCACTAAAAGGCGAGCCAACTCCAATCCTATTTTTGAGATCACTTCAAAATATAAAAAAATTCACCGAACTCCTCTGACGACCCGACGATGACCTCTGATCATAAGAAGTTGTTATTTGGACAGAAACTAATGTTTTCTGATCCACTAAAAGGCGAGCCAACTCAAATCCTATTTTTGAGATCACTTCAAAATTTAAAAAAATTCACCGAACTACTCTGGCGACCCGACAATGACCTTTGATCATTAGAAACTGTTATTTGGATAGGAAATAATGTTTTCTGATCCACTAAAAGGCGAGCCAACTCAAATCCTATTTTTGAGATCACTTCAAAATATAAAAAAATTCACCGAACTCCTCTGACGACCTGACAATGACCTTTGCTCATGAGAAACTGTTATTTGGACAGGAAATAATGTTTTCTGATCCACTACAACGCGAGCCAACTCAAATCCTATTTTTGAGATCACTTCAAAATATATAAAAATTCACCGAACTCCTCTGACGACCCGACGATGACCTCTGATCATAAGTTGTTATTTGGACAGAAACTAATGTTTTCTGATCCACTAAAAGGCGAGCCAACTCAAATCCTATTTTTGAGATCACTTCAAAATATAAAAAAAATTCACCGAACTCCTCTGACGACCCGACGATGACCTCTGATCATAAGAAGTTGTTATTTGGACAGAAACTAATGTTTTCTGATCCACTAAAAGGCGAGCCAACTCAAATCCTATTTTTGAGATCACTTCAAATTATAAAAAAATTCACCGAACTCCTCTGACGACCCGACGATGACCTCTGATCATAAGAAGTTGTTATTTGGACAGATACTAATGTTTTCTGATCCACTAAAAGGCGAGCCAACTCAAATCCTATTTTTGAGATCACTTCAAAATATAAAAAAATTCACCGAACTCCTCTGACGACCCGACAATTACCTTTGATCATGAGAGGCTGTTATTTGGACAGAAACTAATGTTTTCTGATCCACTAAAAGGCAAGCCAACTCCAATCCTATTTTTGAGATCACTTCAAAATATAAAAAAATTTACCGAACTCCTCTGACGACCCGACGATGACCTCTGATCATAAGAAGTTGTTATTTGGACAGAAACTAATGTTTTCTGATCCACTAAAAGGCGAGCCAACTCAAATCCTATTTTTGAGATCACTTCAAAATTTAAAAAAATTCACCGAACTACTCTGGCGACCCGACAATGACCTTTGATCATGAGAAACTGTTATTTGGATAGGAAATAATGGTTTCCGATCCACTACAACGCGAGCCAACTCAAATCCTATTTTTGAGATCACTTCAAAATATAAAAAAATTCACCGAACTCCTCTGACGACCTGACAATGACCTTTGATCATGAGAAACTGTTATTTGGACAGGAAATAATGTTTTCTGATCCACTACAACGCGAGCCAACTAAAATCCTATTTTTGAGATCACTTCAAAATATAAAAAAAATCACCGAACTCCTCTGACGACCCGACGATGACTTCTGATCATAAGAAGTTGTTATTTGGACAGATACTAATGGTTTCTGATCCACTAAAAGGCGAGCCAACTCAAATCCTATTTTTGAGATCACTTCAAAATATAAAAAAATTCACCGAACTCCTCTGACGACCTGACAATGGCCTTTGATCATGAGAGGCTGTTATTTGGACAGGAAATAATGATTTTTGATCCACTACAACGCGAGCCAACTCAAATCCTATTTTTGAGATCACTTCAAAATATAAAAAAATTCACCGAACTCCTCTGACGACCCGACAATGACCTTTGATCATGAGAAGCTGTTATTTGGACAGGAAATAATGTTTTCTGATCCACTACAACGCGAGCCAACTCAAATCCTATTTTTGAGATCACTTCAAAATATAAAAAAATTCACAGAACTCCTCCGACGACCCGACAATGACCTTTGATCATGAGAAGCTGTTATTTGGACAGGAAATAATGTTTTCTGATCCACTACAACGCGAGCCAACTCAAATCCTATTTTTGAGATCACTTCAAAATATAAAAAAATTCAATGAACTCCTCTGACGACCCGACGATGACCTCTGATCATAAGAAGTTGTTATTTGGACAGAAACTAATGTTTTCTGATCCACTAAAAGGCGAGCCAACTCAAATCCTATTTTTGAGATCACTTCAAAATTTAAAAAAATTCACCGAACTCCTCTGACGACCCGACGATGACTTCTGATCATAAGAAGTTGTTATTTGGACAGAAACTAATGTTTTCTGATCCACTAAAAGGCGAGCCAACTCCAATCCTATTTTTGAGATCACTTCAAAATATAAAAAAATTCACCGAACTCCTCTGACGACCCGACGATGACCTCTGATCATAAGAAGTTGTGATTTGGACAGAAACTAATGTTTTCTGATCCACTAAAAGGCGAGCCAACTCAAATCCTATTTTTGAGATCACTTCAAAATTTAAAAAAATTCACCGAACTACTCTGGCGACCCGACAATGACCTTTGATCATTAGAAACTGTTATTTGGATAGGAAATAATGTTTTCTGATCCACTAAAAGGCGAGCCAACTCAAATCCTATTTTTGAGATCACTTCAAAATATAAAGAAATTCACCGAACTCCTCTGACGACCTGACAATGACCTTTGCTCATGAGAAATTGTTATTTGGACAGGAAATAATGTTTTCTGATCCACTACAACGCGAGCCAACTCAAATCCTATTTTTGAGATCACTTCAAAATATATAAAAATTCACCGAACTCCTCTGACGACCCGACGATGACCTCTGATCATAAGAAGTTGTTATTTGGACAGATACTAATGTTTTCTGATCCACTAAAAGGCGAGCCAACTCAAATCCTATTTTTGAGATCACTTCAAAATATAAAAAAAATTCACCGAACTCCTCTGACGACCCGACGATGACCTCTGATCATAAGAAGTTGTTATTTGGACAGATACTAATGTTTTCTGATCCACTAAAAGGCGAGCCAACTCAAATCCTATTTTTGAGATCACTTCAAAATATAAAAAAATTCACCGAACTCCTCTGACGACCCGACAATGACCTTTGATCATGAGAAGCTGTTATTTGGACAGGAAATAATGTTTTCTGATCCACTACAACGGGAGCCAACTCAAATCCTATTTTTGAGATCACTTCAAAATATAAAAAAATTCACCGAACTCCTCTGACGACCCGACGATGACCTCTGATCATAAGAAGTTGTGATTTGGACAGAAACTAATGTTTTCTGATCCACTAAAAGGCGAGCCAACTCCAATCCTATTTTTGAGATCACTTCAAAATATAAAAAAATTTACCGAACTCCTCTGACGACCCGACGATGACCTCTGATCATAAGAAGTTGTTATTTGGACAGAAACTAATGTTTTCTGATCCACTAAAAGGCGAGCCAACTCAAATCCTATTTTTGAGATCACTTCAAAATTTAAAAAAATTCACCGAACTACTCTGGCGACCCGACAATGACCTTTGATCATGAGAAACTGTTATTTGGATAGGAAATAATGGTTTCCGATCCACTACAACGCGAGCCAACTCAAATCCTATTTTTGAGATCACTTCAAAATATAAAAAAATTCACCGAACTCCTCTGACGACCTGACAATGACCTTTGATCATGAGAAACTGTTATTTGGACAGGAAATAATGTTTTCTGATCCACTACAACGCGAGCCAACTAAAATCCTATTTTTGAGATCACTTCAAAATATAAAAAAAATCACCGAACTCCTCTGACGACCCGACGATGACTTCTGATCATAAGAAGTTGTTATTTGGACAGATACTAATGGTTTCTGATCCACTAAAAGGCGAGCCAACTCAAATCCTATTTTTGAGATCACTTCAAAATATAAAAAAATTCACCGAACTCCTCTGACGACCCGGCGATGACCTCTGATCATAAGAAGTTGTTATTTGGACAGAAACTAATGTTTTCTGATCCACTAAAAGGCGAGCTAACTCAAATCCTATTTCTGAGATCACTTCAAAATATAAAAAAATTCACCGAACTCCTCTGACGACCTGACAATGACCTTTGATCATGAGAAACTGTTATTTGGACATGAAATAATGTTTTCTGATGCACTACAACGCGAGCCAACTCAAATACTATTTTTGAGATCACTTCAAAACATAAAAAAATTCACCGAACTCCTCTGACGACCTGACAATGACCTTTGATCATGAGAAACTGTTATTTGGACAGGAAATAATGATTTTTGATCCACTACAACACGAGCCAACTCAAATCCTATTTTTGAGATTACTTCAAAATATAAAAAAATCACTGAACTCTTCTGACGACCCGACTATGACCTTTGATTATGAAAAGCTGTTATTTGGACAGGAAATAATGTTTTCTGATCCACTACAACGCGAGCCAACTCAAATCCTATTTTTGAGATCACTTCAAAATATAAAAAAATCACCGAACTCCTCTGACGATACGACAATGACCTTTGATCATGAGAAGCTGTTATTTGGACAGGAAATAATGTTTTTTTATCCACTACAACGCGAGCCAACTCAAATCCTATTTTTGAGATCACTTCAAAATATAAAAAAATCACCGAACTCTTCTGACGACCCGACAATGACCTTCGATCATGAGAAGCTGTTATTTGGACAGGAAATAATGTTTTCTGATCCACGACAACGCGAGCCAACTCAAATCCTATTTTTGAGATCACTTCAAAATATAAAAAAATTCACCGAACTCCTCTGACGACCCGACGATGACCTCTGATAATAAGAAGTTGTTATGTTGAACAGAAACTGATGTTTTCTGATCCATTAAAAGGCGAGCCAACTCAAATCCTATTTTTGAGATCACTTCAAAATATAAAAAAAATCACCGAACTCTTCTGACGACCCGACAATGACCTTCGATCATGAGAAGTAGTTATTTGGACAGGAAAGAATGTTTTCTGATCCACTACAACGCGAGCCAACTTAAATCCTATTTTTGAGATCACTTCAAAATATAAAAAAATTCACCGAACTACTCTGGCGACCTGACAATGACCTTTGATCATGAGAAACTGTTATTTGGATAGGAAATAATGTTTTCTGATTCACTACATCGCGAGCCAACTCAAATCCTATTTTTGAGATCACTTCAAAATATAAAAAAATTCACCGAACTCCTCTGACGACCTGACAATGACCTTTGATCATGAGAAACTGTTATTTGGACAGGAAATAATGTTTTCTGATCCACTACAACGCGAGCCAACTCAAATCCTATTTTTGAGATCACTTCAAAATATAAAAAAAATCACCGAACTCTTCTGACGACCCGACAATGACCTTTGATCATGAGAAGCTGTTATTTGGACAGGAAATAATGTTTTTTGATCCACTACAACACGAGCCAACTCAAATCCTATTTTTGAGATCACTTCAAAATATAAAAAAATCACTGAACTCTTCTGACGACCCGACAATGACCTTTGATTATGAGAAGCTGTTATTTGGACAGGAAATAATGTTTTCTGATCCACTACAACGCGAGCCAACTCAAATCCTCTTTTTGAGATCACTTCAAAATATAAAAAAATCACCGAACTCCTCTGACGATACGACGATGACCTCTGATCATAAGAAGTTGTTATTTGGACAGAAACTAATGTTTTCTGATCCACTGAAAGGCGAGCCAACTCAAATCCTATTTTTGAGATCACTTCAAAATATAGAAAAATTCACCGAACTCCTCTGGCGACCCGACAATAACCTTTGATCATGAGAGGTTGTTATTTGGACAGAAACTGATGTTTTCTGATCCACTACAACGCGAGCCAACTCAAATCCTATTTTTGAGATCACTTCAAAATATAAAAAAATTCAACGAACTCCTCTGACGACCCGGCGATGACCTCTGATCATAAGAAGTTGTTATTTGGACAGAAACTAATGTTTTCTGATCCACTAAAAGGCGAGCCAACTCAAATCCTATTTTTGAGATCACTTCAAAATATTTAAAAAAAATCACCGAACTCCTCTGGCGACCCGACAATGACCTTTGATCATGAGAAACTGTTATTTGGACAAGAAATAATGTTTTCTGATCCACTACAACGCGAGCCGACTCAAATCCTATTTTAGAGATCACTTCAAAATATAAAAAAATTCACCGAACTCCTCTGACGACCCGACAATGACCTTTGATCATGAGAAGCTGTTATTTGGACAAGAAATAATGTTTTCTGATCCACTACAACGCGAGCCGACTCAAATCCTATTTTAGAGATCACTTCAAAATATAAAAAAATTCACCGAACTCCTCTGACGACCTGACAATGACCTTTGATCATGAGAAACTGTTATTTGGACATGAAATAATGTTTTCTGATGCACTACAACGCGAGCCAACTCAAATACTATTTTTGAGATCACTTCAAAACATAAAAAAATTCACCGAACTCCTCTGACGACCTGACAATGACCTTTGATCATGAGAAACTGTTATTTGGACAGGAAATAATGATTTTTGATCCACTACAACACGAGCCAACTCAAATCCTATTTTTGAGATCACTTCAAAATATAAAAAAATCACTGAACTCTTCTGACGACCCGACTATGACCTTTGATTATGAAAAGCTGTTATTTGGACAGGAAATAATGTTTTCTGATCCACTACAACGCGAGCCAACTCAAATCCTATTTTTGAGATCACTTCAAAATATAAAAAAATCACCGAACTCCTCTGACGATACGACAATGACCTTTGATCATGAGAAGCTGTTATTTGGACAGGAAATAATGTTTTTTTATCCACTACAACGCGAGCCAACTCAAATCCTATTTTTGAGATCACTTCAAAATATAAAAAAAATCACCGAACTCTTCTGACGACCCGACAATGACCTTCGATCATGAGAAGCTGTTATTTGGACAGGAAATAATGTTTTCTGATCCACGACAACGCGAGCCAACTCAAATCCTATTTTTGAGATCACTTCAAAATATAAAAAAATTCACCGAACTCCTCTGACGACCCGACGATGACCTCTGATAATAAGAAGTTGTTATGTTGAACAGAAACTGATGTTTTCTGATCCATTAAAAGGCGAGCCAACTCAAATCCTATTTTTGAGATCACTTCAAAATATAAAAAAAATCACCGAACTCTTCTGACGACCCGACAATGACCTTCGATCATGAGAAGTAGTTATTTGGACAGGAAAGAATGTTTTCTGATCCACTACAACGCGAGCCAACTTAAATCCTATTTTTGAGATCACTTCAAAATATAAAAAAATTCACCGAACTACTCTGGCGACCTGACAATGACCTTTGATCATGAGAAACTGTTATTTGGATAGGAAATAATGTTTTCTGATTCACTACATCGCGAGCCAACTCAAATCCTATTTTTGAGATCACTTCAAAATATAAAAAAATTCACCGAACTCCTCTGACGACCTGACAATGACCTTTGATCATGAGAAACTGTTATTTGGACAGGAAATAATGTTTTCTGATCCACTACAACGCGAGCCAACTCAAATCCTATTTTTGAGATCACTTCAAAATATAAAAAAAATCACCGAACTCTTCTGACGACCCGACAATGACCTTCGATCATGAGAAGTAGTTATTTGGACAGGAAAGAATGTTTTCTGATCCACTAAAAGGCGAGCCAACTCAAATCCTATTTTTGAGATCACTTCAAAATTTAAAAAAATTCACCGAACTCCTCTGACGACCCGACGATGACTTCTGATCATAAGAAGTTGTTATTTGGACAGAAACTAATGTTTTCTGATCCACTAAAAGGCGAGCCAACTCCAATCCTATTTTTGAGATCACTTCAAAATATAAAAAAATTCACCGAACTCCTCTGACGACCCGACGATGACCTCTGATCATAAGAAGTTGTGATTTGGACAGAAACTAATGTTTTCTGATCCACTAAAAGGCGAGCCAACTCAAATCCTATTTTTGAGATCACTTCAAAATATTTAAAAAAAATCACCGAACTCCTCTGGCGACCCGACAATGACCTTTGATCATGAGAAACTGTTATTTGGACAAGAAATAATGTTTTCTGATCCACTACAACGCGAGCCGACTCAAATCCTATTTTAGAGATCACTTCAAAATATAAAAAAATTCACCGAACTCCTCTGACGACCCGACAATGACCTTTGATCATGAGAAGCTGTTATTTGGACAAGAAATAATGTTTTCTGATCCACTACAACGCGAGCCGACTCAAATCCTATTTTAGAGATCACTTCAAAATATAAAAAAATTCACCGAACTCCTCTGACGACCCGACAATGACCTTCGATCATGAGAAGTAGTTATTTGGACAGAAAAGAATGTTTTCTGATCCACCACAACTCGAGCCAACTCGAATTCTATTTTTGAGATCACTTCAAAATATAAAATAATCCACCAAACTCCTCTGACGACCCGACGAAGACCTTTGATCATGAGAAGTTGTTATTTGGACAGAAACTAATGTTTTCCGATCCACTACAACGCGAAATTAGATAAAACTGGTGCCAAGAAGAGAAACTAACTGTAAACTCTTTTTAAACCACCATAGTAGTTTATACCAAGAAAATACTGCTAGGACTGAAGTCAGCAGTTCCCAACAGGGTAGAAATTCCATTGGTACAAGGTGCAAAATACTTGGTAGTCATCTATGACCACAAGTTGACATGGAATCAACACCTTCAGATAATAATCCAGAAAAACACGATAGCCCTCAACCTGTGGGGCTACAACCATAAATTATCATATGGCTGTATATCAGGGTCATCAGACCCATGATGGCATATCGACATAGTATGGTAGACATAGACTCGACAGACTGGGGTTAACCAGAGATTAAGTGACATTCGAAGGCAAGCCTGCCTGTCTAAGGTTTTAGACGATCTGTGGACAAACCACAACCCTTTCGATACATGAAGGAGCTCAGGTCTAACCTATATATTCTAGTCATAAGGACAGGTCTAGACAAGGAGCTCTAATCTTAAGAGCCGACCAGAAGTATGTAGGAATTGGTGTTTATGGTTGCGCACTCATATTATATTCAAGGCGATTCACAACTAAATGGATCCCAAAGTATTGGTTTTTGAAGTGTCATTGATTGTGTTCCCGTTGGATAAAATTCGTTTATTTTGGGGTTGAGAATATTTCATTATTTCCAAACCAAACGCACAATCTTAACTGTATTGAGTTTGCTTCATCGATATATACTGTCTGTGTGTGGTTATCAATTTGTTTAGGGATCAACATTGGGAACAGATGTCGGGCGTGAGAATTTAATTTTTTTTCGAATTGCGACAGACCGACAACATCCATATGGGCTATAGTTTGCGGTTAATTGGGCGTAGAGATGTGTTCCCACCATGTCTCTTGTTGCGTTTGACGTCATCATGAAGACGAATGTTCTTTTGTTTGGTAGTCGTGGCGGCATTGTTTTTGTTGAACGCGAGTTCGTAATGATGAAAGAATGAGTGATGAGAGTCGAAAGTTTCACCTCTTGAAAAAACTATTTTGTTGCACAGTGATTTTCATCAATTGAACTTAATAAAAAACAGAGATATCAAGATTCTATTTAGTGAAATGAATTTTTTTTTTATCGAAAAAAATAATGATGACTCTCAAACAAATCGCATTGAATACAATCCGGTGTTCAGTAAAACGTGCTAAGGTGGTTCTAAAAGCTGTACAAGTAGTAAATGGTTGGTTTTCAATAGTGAAAGACAAAGCTGTTCTGTACGTATTTTTTGTAAACTGATATCAAAACGTAGCGCCAATTACCTCCCCACGACTGTTCTTAAAACCAAATCGACACTGGAAAAATGAAACTGACAAATTGTACGATAATGTACCTGTTGGAAGAAATACAATAAATGGATGGACTAAATCTGCTGCTGAGGCAATTGGTTTGAATGTAAAGGACAAAAATATAACAAATCACTTGAATAAATCAACTTCCTTCAGCGAATTCGCAAAAAGTTGTGTAAAAGAACATCAATTGTTGAAAATAACTGGTCATAGCAATCAAAATTCGATAAAACCATACCTAATTCTCGATCAAGAACACCACAACAAGATCATAAATATCATGCGTGGTAATAGATCGTCTATAGTAGAGAATAGCAACGAATCTAATGTTGAGTTGAATTTTAACAATTGTTGTTTCACTGAGTGTACTTTTAATTAATAAATGTTTCGTTGTATCAAAAAATTTTCCACCGACTATCCATAGGACATTGAAAAATGTCTCACTATTTTATGACAAATTCCTAGGCTCAGGCTGAGGGCTGTTACCAAGGAATCAGTTTTCGACTGTCATAAAATAATCTCGTCTATTATCAATGTCCAAGGGATAGCTTATAAGAGGGTTATTTCTGGGAAAAATTTTTACTCATATGGTGCGGACATTTTGACTCTTACTGTATGTGCGAGATTATATATTTTAGCAAATTATTCAAATCGATGTTATTATTTTAATATCAAGCAATATTAATGATTATTGTTGCAATCGTCGATTTAATAATCCTTAATCATCGTTTATTGCGTCCCCTCCATAATTTGTAATGCATGAATTGATGAAATTGCGTAATTACTTCGAGGTAAACAATAGAAGCTCGATTTGATTTTAATTAGGTCGATTTCAAAAGGTGCTTCGAATTTGAATATTTTTGCGTTGTCCGTTCTCTCGAAATGTATAGCTGGCAACTTCTGTTCCTTTGTTTGCGTTCCAGTTCATTATGCTGGTTGTTCCGAATGTGTTTGTTTTGTTGATGAACAACATTGTTTTGCAGATAGGGTTTCGCCACAAATTACGTACTTACAAATTTTTTTCCCAGATAACGAACGATATGAGATATCCGACAATTTTAGAAGTATCTGCAAGTCTGAAATGAACGCGTTATAATATTAGACCAGGAGCTGGTGACAGGTGACGTTCTCCCATTTTACACTGCATGCCTTTTTAAGGCTTGATAATTAACCCTAAATATAAAAAATAGACGGGTTCTTGGCCGCCGCACGTGTGTACATCATAAGAAAAAGCGTTTTTTTTTGTGGAGACTTTTCGTGTTTTTTCGCGATATTATACTGCCTGCCGTTGTAATATACGGAAGTTCAAACAAATTTTAACGCTACTAAATAATGGCATGCATTCCGCAGTGGTCGGAAGGGCTCAAAAGGAAAAATCTGAAATATCTAAGGGGACTTCCGTGTTTTCAAATTGCATGCCGATGTGAATAATTGAAGTATTAGTATCGAAAACACTCTGGAAAAATTGGCATGCGCCCCTCGTCTGACCAACGGTGGAAAATTGCGGAAAAACTCTGTAAATATGTAATACAGGTTTTACGTGATTCCAAACTGTATGCCATTAGAAAGATACGTCATGGCATGCACAACAGGATTTCGCAATATAGAGGCATGCATGACGAAAGTTTCATAAAACACTGTGAAAATGTATGTGACTTTGTTTTGCGAAATCCTGGTGTGCATGCCAAATTACCAACTATTAATTAATTATACAAATGACGTATCTTTCCATAGCATGCAGTTTGGAATAACGTAAAACCTGTAATAAATTTTTACAGTTTTCTTCAATTTGTCACTGTTGGTCAGTCGAGGGGCGCATGCCAATTTTCCCAGAGTATTTTCGTTACTAAAACTTCAATTATTCACATCGGCATGCAATTTGAAAACACGGAAGTCCCCTTTAATTTTTTTCAGTTTTTCGTAACCCTTTTAGCCCTTTCGGCCGCTGCGAATTGCATGCCATTAATTACTACCGTTTCAGTTTGTTTGAACTTCCGTATATTACAAAGGCAGGCAGTATAATATTGTGAAAAAACACGAAAATTCTCCACAAAAAGAAAAGCGCTTTTTCTTATGAAGAGCACACGTGCGGCGGCCAGGATCCTGTCTATTTTTCATAATTCAGGGTTGATTATCAAGCCTAAAAACGTCACCTGTCACCAGCTCCTGGTCTATATTATATTCATGAGATAATTGAGAGCAGTAGAGAAACAGTTATACTAGAGATCTCGGGGGGAGTATTGGACATTATCCAAAACAAATTGTTAGTTTAACAAAAATGAGCTTCTCTATATATAATAATACTCCCTCATAAAAACTCGTTGAGTGTACCCAAAGGCATAGCCTGTGCGGGTAGAGGACGGCTATTATTATTATTTGCCGTGGCACTAGACGAGATTGGCATCTAGACAACTCACAATACAATTGCTTCTCAACAAGGCATGCGGTCGTCTATCGATCCGATATGAAGTAGTTGAGAAAAATTCTCGTACCTACATCGGGCTCGAACCGACTATCGCTATGCTGGAGTTTCGAACGGCCTGTGCCTTAGACCGCTGATCCACCGACCACCTAAAACTTATTGAAAAAATTCTTTGCAGGGATATATTTGGGTGTAAGAATTGAGCTGATTTTTTTGATCGTAACCACATTCACCTACATAATTATCCAAGTTCGCTATTTCATCTCTTCCGCTTTTAATCTTTTTGTTTCAGGCTTCGCGACTCACACCCTACATTGCCCCCAGTAGAAAAGGTTCAGCTTTTAACTCTGTAGTGTTTGGCGAAAGATGAGCGTGTTCTTAGCTTTTATTGCAGGAAGTAACATGCAAATAAAGATCCCGAGCGTAAATATTTACGGACGAAACTCGAAGCGCTCGCTCGGTGTTTGTTTCACTGTTTCGCGACGAATATTAGTCCTGTTGTTGTTTTGTTTTTAATTGTTTCGCAGAAGATGCTACTCTTTGTATTCTGCTCGTATCCGTCGGAATGACGCTTATTGTTTGTTAATCTCGGGAAAACATGGTTATTACGAACGGAATAATTGGTCGGGGAAAGTTGGATGTATTTATTTAAAACTCATGACTCAGGTTGGTACTGATGTTTGTTTTGTTGATTACTGTACAGACGGTAGTGATTACTTTGTCATTTAATATACATTTTCTTCCGAAATTTTTATTTCTGACCTGGATATCATAAGCATCATCATAGTGAATCTAGGAAAAAAAAACGGGAAAAAAAACCCGGACAAAAAATCCGGACAAAACATCCTCCGGAAAAAAAACCCGGAAAATTATCGCATATGGGGATAACAATCAATGGCCAGTACACAGAAAGTAATGAAATTTCAACTGTGTCAGGTTAAAGAAACTGGACCATATTTGATTCATTTTACAATACCAATGAAAGTTTTAACCTATCATGTGGAATGTTCATCGTCAACGACCAAAAAAGACGATTTTTTATATTTTTATGACTCGATTGTTCCTGAACGAACTAACCTGGTGACAGATTCGCATTTTTGCAAGGCTGGAAAATCTGTTGCTCCACCCCTCTGTATTGTACAATGAATCAAATATGGTCTAGTTTCTTTAACATGACACACAGTTGAAATATCATTACTTTTTGTGTCTGGCCATTGTTATCGCATATAGGGGTATTTTTTCCGTTTTTTCCCGAGGGTATTTTTTCCGTTTTTTTTTTTCGTTTACCCATCATAGTTTCGCTATCAATAAAGAGGGTCATAACTTCCTTAGGATATTATAGATTCTATAATTCCCTCTACTGTTCACTAGTAAAAATAAAATACGGAATTCTGATATATTTATGAAATGAAAAATGAACAAAATTTTATTTATTCACGTCATTACAAATAATAACTGTACAATTTTGAAATGTGCCCTGAATATTACTGCCGCCACTGAAAACAATTGCTTCTTTTGTGTGGTTGGGGCTTCTGTTCACTACTGTCGAGGTACCGGCCTCTTCTAATGGCAAAGTAGACAACATACGCGCCCTTTTATTTCTTGATCCGATGCTATCCTCGAAATACCCCTCTGCCACCGTAGAACTTTTCCAACCTCCGTGTCTTTTTGAGTTAGTTATAGTTGCTACTGCATCAGCTAGAAAAGTAGCAGAAGTGCGAGGCATTGCCCTCGTATAGAAAGATGGCAATCCTAAATACATTGCGTTTTTGCTGGTGATTTTTCCAAACATGATTTTTCCAATTGGCTGAGATGTACATTTATTTTGTCGGAATCTCAAAAAAAAATACCTTTTGGACACAAAGACATATAAAGTCTTATAAAGGCAAAGCGTATAACTCTTTTTCTGTAAATTTTCTTGGATACATCAGTTTTACTTTCCGGTACATTCACTACCAAAACGGAATTTCGGGCTACTATATTCGATATCTTCATATTCAATAATTCCTAACTTGTACTTCCTCCAAAATCCATTATCAAAACAACATTTAACAAAAAAAAACTCTTACTCTTCCGTTTCAAAAATGCCTCTAGTTCATTGAACTTGGTGATATCTCGTTTCTCATGTTTAGTCACGATCGATTTTAGCATTGACCACTTATTCCACAAGGAATTCGGACTATACGTTTCTGACTACAACGAATTAACACAATTAAAGAAAATACCTCAACAATTCTTGAAAATTTGCCAGAAATACAGTTTCAGTAGTATGCCTATTTTTCCGTGTCAGTTACTCCAGATATATCTTGCATTCTTTTTGGTATACGGCTTCACTTTTCGATGGAATTAAGGATTCTCTTGCTTTTTCATCTTTTTTCAAAATATCCTCCATTATATTAGGGGTAGAAAACACGTTTTTAACGAAAACACAGCTTTGATAACAAAGTTCTGTTTATATACAAGTAACATAGCAATAATCTAGCAACAACTCAACTATAATCAACGGTACCTGATTCAAATATAGCACAAAATTTTATTGTAATCGGTCATAAATAAATTCATCTATGTACCAAGGGAATTGATTAGTCTTAATAACCTCAAGCTTTTGCCATCGGCAATTAAGGCCCTTATAATTCCCTTGATACTTGAATAACTATCAATTCGAATATAATAGGAACAAAAGTGGTCCCATGGGAACACCTGATGAGATATTTCTGACACTTGAAGCGACATTCTAAATCTTGATGCAGATTATCCAGGATAGCTTGTCCTCTTTAGATGTGCTCCCAACCAAATCTTCATTTATTTCTCTTTTTTTTTAATAAATATCGATGATCTATCTTTGTTCAGTTTCTCTGCTTATCATTTACGCATCTTAGAAACCAAGCTGCTCCTGTTGGAGTTTTATTTGTAGTTCATCCAGCAAATAACTTTGAACCACTTCAGAACAGTGCTGGGATACTACGCTATTCAAGATTCGTCAATGGTCTCCAAGTTCCGTTGTAAATAAATTAGTTTCATATGAATTGTGTCAAAAAAATTGACGATTTTTATATAAATTCTACTGTTCCAAGGCCTCTTCCATCACAAGCGTCACATCCCATTCGTATTCATGAATTCAAGCGACTCCTCCATGGCCTCCCTCGAGATACGGAAAAGTAACGACCTCTTCAGGTGTTTTGCCAATAAAAACGAATGAAGTCGTGGGATATTGAAATCAGAAGTCCCTCCTCGGGAGTGATATTACCGACAAAACGGATCGAATGGCGTAATAACAAAAATTTATTATATTAATATAAGGACAACCCTCATGCAAAAGTGAACTCGTGCATCTTCACATTTATGAGGAAGCGTTGCCAGACTATTATTTCTAAAAATTATTATTCATGATTATTTGCACGTCACTGGGATATTTCAATAAGTTATTTCAAAACAGGGGTATTTTGGTTAGTTTAGTCAATAGCTGGCAGACGAGATTGACTTCGAAATTACTATAAACCTTACTTTTCAAGCTGGAACGCTCGGATAAGGTGACATCGCTTCTGTCTGGACGAATTTCGATTATCATTTAGAAAAAATAATGGTCGCTTTCACTGATTCAATTTTCCAGAAAATCTCTAGACGGTACCCTTTTCGTGAATGGAAGAATGTCGAAACCTGGTGATTTTATTTTATAGCCCGTAAAATTCCTATTTTATTCGGAGTGGAGTATCTTGATGAAACGAAACGTGAAAAAATATCAATCAACTTTTAGGGCTGGTTGTGATGGTTCCTACGAAAATGATTATTTCGGGTTTCTGAATATTTGACGGGTTTATGAAGAAAAAGAAAATCTTAGGAATAATATGTTGCAAAAAATAACAAGCGGCTTCATGGAAAACCTTCCTTGTTCAGAATTGACCCCAAAATCTTTCATACTCTTTTGAACTTCATTTAAGGTCAGATTCATGTCCAGTATTGAATTTTTGTCATGAGTTTCTATGTTGAGCGCAGAAACAATCCCGTTTTACAACTTCCTGTTTTTTTCATTCTGATGTTGATATTGTTACGCTTTGCTAAATAATAATGCCGAGCACACTACTAAACTGTTTATTTTCTAACTTTTTACTAAATCATACAATAACGTCACTGACTAATTAACACTTTAGATCTATACAACAATACAACTAACTGAATATTCCAAACACTTCTATACTTCTTCACAAACTGCTCATCACTTCTTCGTAATCTCCTTAATCTTCTTAATTAATTCAACTTCCCTTAACTCTCGCTTCATATAGTCCAGCTGAGCACCAGATGCTTGCGACGCGACGGTTCGGTTATCCCGAATATTCCATACCGAAAATCGTCTACGATTTTCCAGGAAGTAATTACCGACGATCCGCTAGCGAATCGACCCAGCGGCGCAGCTAGGGGGATTTTATCAATCTCGTAACAATTTAGTAATCTATCTTCGTCTCGAGGGATCCCATATTTTTCTCCACCCCACAAAGTTCTTCTCTTGAATATTTTGTGTTTTCGAGAAATTCTTCTTTTAGGTTTCTTCTATTTTCGAGAACCTTGTCTTCCAGACTCTTCGAACTTTTTGGCAGTTCTTCATTTTAGGGTTTGTTTCCTAGAAGTCCATTTTACAGGCTCTTCGAAGTTTCTTGAAGATTTTCCTTAATATTTTTTTAAATTTCTCGAAGTTCTTCAACGTTCAATTTTGTTCATTATCGAACTCGAAATTCTTTCGGAAACTTCAGATAAATAAGTTTCGGGGTCTTCTTCTAATTGAATCTTTTCAGTTATTCTTTTCCTAAGGACGGATTTCTTCCCAGAGGTTCAAGTCTACAAGACTCACTTTCTTTGAGAATATTATATCTTTCAAGGGTTTCTTTACAATCAAACGGCAATTTTTTGTCACGAGCTATTAAACTATTCTTTGATAAAAAGTGTAAGGCTTGAGAGGTTATTGTTTCTAAATTTGAATGCTATTCACGCCGCAAATCGTTTTTGTTTGTTTGTAGTCTATTTTAAGTGGAAAAAGGGTATCAATATAATTGTTATTTCCGCAAAACTATGACTGTCTACTTCGGAAATACTTTTCAAAATATGCACTTCCGACACCGATGCTATAAAAATGCACTTAACTTTATTCAACTGATTTATTTTCAATACAACGAATGCCACTATCTGGTTTGAAATTTCTTCTTAAATGAAGAGATGTGACTTATATTTGGAGAGAAGATTAAGTACATCTTTGAACAGTCGCTTTCTTCCCCAAGTGTGCATTATGAATAATCAAATATTCACTTTATTTTAGATTTTTGAAAGATCGATCCATATTACCTACTGTTGATGAGGTCTCGGAATTTGCTCTGCACCTGACAAAAACAATACTTGTGAGCTATACATAAAAGCAAAGAGAAAATATATCTCGTCCTTCACCCACATCGAATCGAAATATCATTACGATTCGTGTCGTCTTTGCGAAATATAAAGAGGTCTATGAATTCCAAATCAGATAGGGTTGGTTGGTCTTTTTCCGTCGTCGATATCGAGTCGAACGAAATCCCCGAGTCTCTTTTACATAATGCTGCGCAATCCAATAACCCGTCGATCTGAACACACCCTTCGACATCGTTTATGATGGCTTAAGTTTATTGAATTAACCCCGGTTGAACGCGACACGGACTTGCTAGGGTCTCAACAAATTTTACGATATTTTTTTTGCTTTTCTTGTGGAGAGGTGACATTGATTAGACGGTGAACTTTGCTAATACAGGGTGTGATAAGATTTCCTCTTAAGATATGCTTTAAGTTACAAGTAAAAAAATTGTTTCGTGATAACGTATCTATCAAATCTTTCAGGAATTTGAAAATGTTGAAAATCGAACCACAGTATCCCAAGGAAATTCGATCATATTTACACAAAATCTGTTTATGCTAGTACAAAGCCTTCTATCAGTTATTGATATTAAAAATGTAAGGGTCGTAAAATACAGCTCTCTATTACAAAGAAATAGTAGGTATATTGGCAGTATAGTATACATTGGCAAATTTTTCCAATTTTTGGACCAATGCTACACCAAAGTCACCACCTTAATTTCACAAAAAATTAATTATCAAATAATCCTATTCCAAATATGCGCTAGTTAATTTTATTCATATCAAGAAATCCAATTCAAATTTTTTATTTGAAAAAAAAGTTATCGAATATAAAATCTTTACCCGGTTCAATATTCCTACAATATTTTTATTCCAAATCGTTATGGTTTGTCAACAATTTTGTTCAAATTTCTTCGATACGCCACTGGTCTCAGCATTCGGCTATTTCCGGATATTTGGCCTGCTATCTTCGGCTGATACACACCGGTGTCAGAGGTGTATTTTAATTAAAATAATTTTACCATTCGAAAGGCATAATTTCAATTGTTGTACTCTCAGTTTTTCTTCTCATGGTTTCAAAATTGTTTTTTCCGTTAACCAGCTGTCACCCCCCTACGAACGACAGCCCTCAGAAGTCGAAACTTGTGCGAGCTAAGGATTAACGAGGTCTTACCTTTTAACGTGCGATTCCTAGCACGAGACCAGTGACCATGCTGGGATTCGAACCCACGTCCCTCTGATTGATAGACTAGCGCTCTACCATCATGACCACTGCGGTTCCTTCGTTTGACTGGACTACTTACAAAGTCCGATCGAAATAATACTTGGGTTGGACATATGCAGAATATCAGCCACGAATAGGATTCGCTGACGGACGAAAATTGATTAAATTCTCGAAGTAGGTCAGTTACAGGATGAGGGAAACACTTGAAATCGCATTTACTAGCTCGATATTGTTTGTTTCAGAGGGAGTTGAATTGGGTCATATTCAAGGAAATCGTTATAGTTTATAAAACCTCTTGATGTTGTTATAACTTTGGGATATCATATTATTTTTGGAAAAGTACTGAAAGAAAAGTCAAATATGTGATATTTTTGAAAAGATAGTTGTACGATTTAAAAAATGAGGTATAACTCAACCCCCTCCCCATCTTATTTCAGATTGCTGCGGTTGTATCCATCTCTGCTAGGGGGTTGATGTAATATATTGCATTTAAGTAGAGTTTACCAGTTCTTACATATTTTTAGTTTTTTTAAGCTAGAATAGTCAGAGTGGTACATTTTCAAATTGACATACTGTATAATTTTTTTTGAAAAATCACGGAATAAAAGCTGTGAATACTGTGTTATTTTACCCAACTTAGTTACTCAACTCATGCAGACATGAATTTCTGATTTTACACAACAATTCAGTTGTTTGAAATTATGACAGTCGTATTCCTTACATCCTGTATATACATTAGAGTTCTTGTATTTATTATATTAAATTCCCTTATCTCTCAATTCTGCTCTAGTGAATATCACTGTAAACTATGATTTATTTTGACTTATCCATGTACCCCTTCCGGCCCCCGTCGCGCTGCTCCCCTGCAAGTTATTGACGCCTGCCTTTTTTTGTTTCAGTCCGAGTAACACGCCGTTAAGTTCCCCCGAACAAGTGAAGGAATATTTGCTTACGGCCGGTACTTGTAAGTGCGGTTTGGAGTGTCACTTCAAATACGACAACGTCTTCAACTTCGATCCTAAGGTAAGTGGCCAAAAGATGGGTGTGGAGAGAAACAGTGTCGCGTTGTTCCTTCGGGAAGAGTCGCGTGTTTGTTTTTGCGTCAGAGTTTTGTTTGTTGGAGTGGAGCGAGCGAGGATATTTGAGGTTAAGGGGATAAGAGTATTTGGCACCTGAATCATTTTTTTATATCAGTAATTAAATAATAATAAAAAATTAAGGAACATTGAATTAGATTTTTGGAAATATTGTTTTTTATATACCAAATGAACAAAATCCAGAGGAGTCAGGTCCGTACTGCGAGCTGGCCTCAAACCTCTGCTAATGAGCCTGAAAACAAAAATGTTTCGTTTGAAGTAGGTACGTGCTGTCTGCTGCCCCCCCATCTTGTTGAAATTGCCAAATTGAATTTCATCATCATGCATTCGTTCAATAGCAATACGATATTTTGCAACTGAAGAAAATGGGTTCAAAAGTATTCTCTTTCCTCAAACAGCTATTAGTAAACCATTTTTCTGAAGATGCAGAGGTGATTCTATGAACGGAATATTCAAATTCTGGTCCCGTGGGTACGGGATTGAATGAAAGCTCTGGTATTTGTTATCTTTTTTTGGTTTCTTCATGATTTGACTTTTTTTAAATTCTGGTTGAATATAGATAAATTAATCACACGTTCTAATGACGTATACCTAGGCTTATAGCCAACTCTATTAAGAAAATACTGATAGTTTAATTTCTGTAGGTATCATCATTTACAGTTATTTCAGACTCATCTTCCAAACTGAAGAAAATAAGGTGAATGAAATATATATATGAGCTATGAATAGAGTTTTCCATTCCTTTAGTGAAAGAAATACTCGATTTTATTTCAAAACCGTTGAAATAAATATGTGAGATTTCTTTTAATACATCAAGGAACTTCTATGTTACTTTGACATATATCAAATTAACTGAGTGTCATGGTTATTGAGCCCTCGACTTCATAAATAAGGTCACATTAAATTTCTTATTTTCCAATATTATCATTATCTAAACAGTTGAATGTTCATTAAATGCCAATAAGGAGGGAACCAAATCTTGTTGGAGAAAAATTCGATTAGCTTTCGCAAATGAATCTGAAGAGAGATACAGTCTTATATGATAACCGTTTTGTATTTCATAGCTTTATCATTTCAACAATACAGACTAACTTTAGCACTGAGACACTGAACACTGAATGTAGTAATGTTTAATAACTTCACAGGTTTTTGTTGTCTGTGACTTCTATCTTACTTAAGATTTAACAGTCTATCTAGTTCACAGGCCTCTCGTTGGGCGCCAATTTCTGGATATTTTGTCTCAACGCGAGATCAAATAGAAAAGTGAGAACCTATCTGGTTCATAGGCTTCTATTAAAAGTCTCACGTTGGGCGCCAAATTTTCGATATTTTATCTCAGCGCGAGATGAAATAAAAAATTAACTGACTGTACAAATTGCTTTGTTTCAGCAAACTTTTTGTTGAATTACCTGTTTTCTAAACAGAACACAAAGCTTCCTCAGAAATCAAAGTACCGTCGACCAATCATTGTGGCCCTTTCGCGAGGTGGCGGAAACAAAGGAAATAAGCCAGGGTCGACCGATGGCGGGCAAGGATTAGCTCGTCCCCGTTCCCGTTTCAGCTATCGATCGCGATAAAAAAACGGACCGCGGCTCGCCTTCACCTCTTTTCCGTATCCGCGAATGCAATCATGATTTATCGCCGAATTTAGGGCAACAGATAAGGGGGAGATTCGAGAGAAGAGCGCGCCAATACACACACACAATCGTAGTCGACGGGGGATTTATTCGTTGTTTGTTTTTCGACAATTGATTATTGATTCTGCATTCTCGGGTATTGTTTTCGTGAGGCTGGAGGGTCGCTCGCCAGGGACTCGACATGGATTCCGTAACATTGGGGTATTTTGCGGTATCGTGTTTACGAGGGCGGGCAAAAACATGCGGTGGCTCTGTCGTTGGGAAATCGTATTTGTTGAAAGGTGCGTCTTTCATGAAGAGGACATTGATTTCTACTACTGGTTTCTTTGGAGGTTTACGACAATGTGACTCGAATTCGTTGCGACTGATATTTGGTGTCAGGTGTGGGATTCAGAAAACAGTTTCTGCTGGAAGAAATAAATGGATCAATTATAATTAGTATCCTGATTTTTTGGGGCCGTAAGGAAAGGAAGTGTCTTCCTCAATTCACACATGTCTCACAATTACTTCAGATCTCGTCTGCTTCCTTCATTAGCTTGTCAATCGAAAACCCCTACAAAAATAATTTAGTTCTGTTTCGAAAACAGATTTTTTTGGTATCACAACAATAGTTTCTACTCCTTCCAAATGGAATTGTTTAGTTAACAATAATTTCAGTGTGTCAATCAAAACATCAGTTCTGCTCCAGTAGCGCTAATGTAATTTTAAATTTCAGATCAGAAACATTTTGAACAATCCACATCAACATCTGCACTTCCTCTTCCAACGGTTTGCAAGTTAAGTAACCTCTCTAATCCGTTGCCAGACCTGAATACGAAAAATAATTACTTTTTTGTGTCGGAGGGAATTGAAGCAGAAAGAAAACGACCTTCACCGTGATATTAATTGGAAAACAAGAAAGCGCGCAAAAAGGACCGATGATCCGGTTTGCTCTCGTGTATTTAATTAGTTTTCCAAATTGCAATTTTCCCCTAAATCCTCTTTTTGCTCGATGAACTCACCTAACTTTGCAAATTACAGGGAGAAGGGATATTAATGAAAATTAAATATAATCCGTTTCAGGATTTCATAAGAGCCTTTTCGATAATTACGGGGGAAAATTAAAAGACATACTGTTTCAATAACAGAGTGGAAACGAAGATTAATCTGTAATCTCCGTATAGCATCAAAGCGAAGGTTTTCGCAAATGTTGAGTCGAGTTGGAAGGCTATTTTACCGACAAATTACAAAGGGAAATTTTGGTCGGTGGATTTGAGCAGGGTATTACCTGAAATAATGTTGAATTAATGATATGTTACTATGGCGACGTAATTTTCGATTGATACTTACGTGGGATTCATTCAGGAAACTTGTTTCCGCTGTAGTTCATTGATGAAAGCACTCTTATCTGAAAGAATCGTTAATAATACTCTCTCATAAACACTCATAGTATACTCAAAGGCATAGCCTGTGCGGATAGAGGAGGGCTATTATTATCATTTGCCGTGGCGCTCCGGGGCGACTTACTGATGTTTTCGGTGGTGTATTCACTTTTCAGCTGTAGGAAAACCCGGAAAAACTACCGCACCACCCCGGATTAATATTCTGTAGAAAAAGGTCCCACGTTGGGCGCCAATTTTTTTTATTATTTCAGTGGTCATTACTGATTACATAAACATCTTCAGATAATGTGTGTAGTTATTTTGAAGGGGTTAATAACAAGAGGACGATACATCTTGTTTGGCGCTTTGACAATATCATCATCGTACAGTAATTTTCAGTGAATATGACTTCGAATGAGGTATGTCTGGTCTCGAGGTAACAAACCTTCGCCCTCCTTCAGTTCCTGAACTCGCGACTGAAAATATTAAACCAAGGGATGCGCGTTAGTTGAAGTTCGATTTTTCCTCGCAGCATACAAGACTGCGGACCATTAACTGGGGATCTAATTGAGGAGCAGATGTTGTTTATGTACCCGCTAAATGCCGCGAAGTTTACTGCTTCCACCGCCGAATAGCGGATTGATCGTAAAATTTATCGGCAACATTTCACGAGTTCGAATGTCTGTGCTGCCGCGCTGCTTGGTGTTAGATTATTAATGGCCGAAATTGGGGGATGGAAGGGGGTGGTTGGTCTTTTCGCGGTGTGGAAATTATTCGTGACCGTTGGTGAAAGAGGATTGTGGTCTTAGACTGCATTTACAGTGTAGAAGTAATTATAAACGGAGAGGTGTAGGGACTATCACTGATCTAAGATCTAATATCTCAGCTGAAAGTTGATTCAGAATCTGCACAAAATGTGAAAGTGAACGGTAACTCCTCTTGAAGAAGAACACCATTTACAATGTCATCTCTAAGACTAACATTTGACACTATTTCGGCCAATTGGAGAAGTCTGAAATGTACTAGAAAATCTAGATCGAAGGAAATTGGTGTAACATGAATTGAAAGATAAAATTAATATCTTGCGCATCTGTTTCAAACCCGCTACTTTTGAAGAATGAACACATTGATTCCGAATACTGCCTTTCGCAGCCTCTTATCGGCAAGTATTCAATAAAAAACAACTACTCTCTCCTACAACGGTTGAATACTATTATGCAAATATTCTTCTATCAGAACTATGGAAGTGGTCTGGGGCCGGCCCTGTTCTGCCCTCGGTATCGCTTGCAATGTTGCGGTATGCGTTCCGGCTGGCAGGTCATTAATATTGCATCATTTGAATGGATAGTATTATTTCATATTCGTAATAAAGCGATCCAGCCTGAGGGCCGAAAACAAAATCGACGGATAAACTACACAATACGTTTCCAGAATTGAATGAACGCAGCGAGTCGATGGCAATCGTAATCCTCGATAATGACATTCCGGCTGGTTGATTTTCGCCGAATAATAATAATCCGATAACGGGGATTGATAGGCGAGGAGTTTAGTTGTGAAATGTATACATGAAATACGTTAATCTGTAATGGTTTATTGTTTGTCAAAATATCTTTCTGATAACTGATATAATTTTCATAGTATCCTTGTCGTACGAATTAAGTATCTTCTTCAATTCATGAGTTTTAAATACCGGCGTCGAAAGTTATCGATCACTTAGTGTTTCCTTCACGTTGGGTGCCAATTTAGGAATATAGGGCAGATGTCCTCATTTCCGCTGATATATCAGTGGCCGGCACTCGCGTTATCATTTTCATATTAACGTTCTACGATCCTTCAAAGCCACGGTTGCAACGTGTGAAAAAAATTACGAGCATTTCCTTTCTTATGCGTGAATGGCTTTTGTTGGTATTTCATCCTTACACTCCAGCGCTGTGTAATTCTTGGAACATTCTCATAACTCTGGGCAGCACCACGATTGGATTTGTTAACCATTTCATTTGACCTATCAACACGAGCCTTTTTATGGACTGCTATATTACGCGGAATCTAATGAGCACACACGTCTTTCACTGAATGATCATACAATATGGAATGTATGACTCATAGTGCCTATCTAGCCTTCCTTTGGTTTTTATTTGTTCTGCGTTTGTCCACCACAGCATGGCAAAATAAGTTCGAGGGCCCCCATATCGCTGTGTATTGCCTAAGAAATTGGGGAGTCTGAGTCCTCATATTTTGCTAAAGGAACGCCGCTGAATTGTGGGGGAAGTCCTCATGATCTGCCAAATGAACGTCACTGTATATAGCCAAAGGAATGGTGTGGGTCAAGGTCCTTATGTTATGCCAAAGGAACGCTTTGCAAAATATGCCGTTGTTAACACTTTTTATAAATGCTGGTTCCAGGTGAGCTTTTAGTCCAGTTTTAACCTCGGGTATTTCTTCTACTGAAGTCTGGAGGTTTTCACTGAAGATTCGAAGAGCACTGTTGGTCTGTAGGTTACTTTTCTAGGAGAAAGGAAAGAAAGAATTAGACAGAGGGGGTGACCATGAGGCTCTCATAGGCAGGCAGTCTTCCATGTACTTTCTAGTAACCATGTTGTGATTTTATCTTCAGCGTAATTCTGTAGGCCTATAATGAAGCTATCGAACTACACCTGTATCTGTCAAGTGATATTTCTTGTAAAAAAGCGTCAATTGAGAAGTGTTTGTAGTGAGTAAGTAGGCCACTGGATGTTTCAGGTTCTTCCGACAAGAAGTCACAACCAATTCCGCATAGTAGTGGTCTGCATTATGGAAGAGGGTAAAAGGCGTATAATAAAACACAAGCCACCAAGTTCCCTGATGATGACTAAACCTGGAAACTTTGATGGTACCAAACCATTGCCATGAATTACTTTCTGAGTGTTTTGCTTGAAGAAACAACGCTTCGTTAATGATAAGAAAATCATAACTAACGAATGTTTTCGTGACACATCAACAGGGAGCTGGATGGATGTTAAAAGTGAGCATCTAGTTTTTGAACAGAAGACTTGTAGCGTAGAGGTTAGTCACCCGACTAGGTATTGAGAGGTCTCTGGTTTGAATCCCGGCTGGTCCAAATTTTTATCTTTCTGTCTCGTTTGCCATGACACTGCATGTTATTTTTACATACTATTTTGTGGAGGCACTTTCTTTGTGTTCAACCTCTTCCAGGTCTGTTACTCTTTCTGAGTCACCAGTTTCGGGATTGTTGTTCCTCTGCAGTGCAGTACTATAATTCCTCAACACGAGATTTTTGCGGTACGATCAGGGTATCACTCCCCGCCTAGAACCGTCGTCGAAACAAAGGACGAGCGTTCGCGGATGTGTATTGATGCGATTCGAATGCGCGCCGGTGTTTTTCGGCGAGGCCGCTGCCGCCGCCGCATCCGAATATGCAGCGTCGATGCTTTCCGCTAATTAATGGTTATTAGTATTCGTTTTCGACGATATCAATCAAACGCGTGCGGATCGACGTCAATAGACGCGGCTCGAAAGCTAATTAATTCTATTGAAGCGCGGCTCTAATTAACACGTCGATTGAATTTTAGCGTATCGGATCGCTGGCTCGCTCGTAATCATTTATAGTCGGAGAAAAAGTGTACGGCGCGGGAGGTACGATTATAGCGAAAGAGACTGGAAGTTGCCGTTGGTTGGAGAATGGGATGATATTGGATTCGTCTCTACCTGGATGAAATTCCTGCTTGAGGAATTGCATTGTGCCGAAACCACACTCCAGTATTCCAACAAGAAGTTCGGCAGTATTCCGTATGAAATTGTATAGCATACGAACAACTGAGCAGAGGAGTTTCCTATATCATAGTCTTTGATCAACCATCTCAGAAATTCAAGATACTTATCTGGTTTTGAAATGTTTCAAATATAACTTGTTCAAATAAACTAATTCCTACTTAGTTATTAATCTCATAAGTGAGATGCGGAATCAAGAAGTTAACACGTACTACAAGCGAAATAGAGGGATATTTATATCTCCTATTTTTTTTTATTTATTCCATTGTGAATATCCCAGTCGGGTCCTGCCTCCGGAGCCCCGATCCATCCGAAGGATGCGTTAGTGTCCCTCCCCACGTTCTTGATTACTGGATCCGGAAAACATGTGCCCTGAGGGAATTTTTGACATATTCCTTTTTTATACTAAGCCTTGTGTCTAAGCATGTACAAATCATATATTTTCCGAATCAGCATGAAATTTTACATATAATGTGTGAGTTTCAAGTGAATCTGAGTATTTTGTATTTTTCATGATTTTTAGGGGTCTACCCCTTTGTACTTTGTTACTTTTTTCACTAATTTGATCATTCTGACTCGATTGGCGTTCGCAGAATTGCTCTATCTTCAACCGTTCGCGAGTTGAAAGTTTCATCTAGAGTTGGAGGATGATTTTAAATGAGAATCATTTGAAAATTTGTCAATTATTATCGAAATTTATTTTCGTGGAATGATTCAGCTCGTCGAGATACATTCGAGGGACGTTAGCGATTTTTTTGAAAATGCAAAATGAAAATTTTCGAAAATTTGACTTGAAAAGAAATGTTTGACCTCTTAGTCCTTTTTTATGCTAAACCTTGTATATGAACATATACAAGTCATATAATCAGCATGAAATTTAGCGTATATGATGCGAATTTTAAGTGAAGCTGATGATTTTGTGTTTTTCATGATTTTTAGGGGTCTACCCCTTTGGACTTTTTTCGATTTTTCGAATAATTTTGATTTAGATCGATTGACTTGAAATTCACCTATTTCACTAATTTGATCATTCTGACTCGATTGGCGTTCGCAGAATTGCTCTATCTTCAACCGTGCGCGAGTTGAAAGTTTCATCTAGAGTTGGAGGATGATTTTAAATGAGAATCATTTGAAAATTTGTCAATTGTTATCGAAATTTATTTTCGTGGAATGATTCAGCTCGTCGAGATACATTCGAGGGACGTTATCGATTTTTTTGAAAATGCAAAATGAAAATTTTCGAAAATTTTACTTGAAAAGAAATGTTTGACGTCTTAGTCCTTTTTTATGCTAAACCTTGTATATGAACATATACAAGTCATATAATCAGCATGAAATTTAGCGTATATGATGCGAATTTTAAGTGAAGCTGATGATTTTGTGTTTTTCATGATTTTTAGGGGTCTACCCCTTTGAATTTTTCCCGAGCGATATTTTTCCTCCAATCGGCTTGAATCTCATAGAGTGTACTAAATCTATCATTCTGAATCGATTGGCGTTCGCCGAATTGCTCTATCTTCAACCGTGCGCGAATTGAAAGTTTCATCTAGAGTTGGAGGATGATTTTAAATGAGAATCATTTGAAAATTTGTCAATTATTATCGAAATTTATTTTCGTGGAATGATTCAGCTCGTCGAGATACATTCGAGGGACGTTAGCGATTTTTTTGAAAATGCAAAATGAAAATTTTCGAAAATTTTACTTGAAAAGAAATGTTTGACGTCTTAGTCCTTTTTTATGCTAAACCTTGTATATGAACATATACAAGTCATATAATCAGCATGAAATTTAGCGTATATGATGCGAATTTTAAGTGAAGCTGGTGATTTTGTGTTTTTCATGATTTTTAGGGGTCTACCCCTTTGAATTTTTCCCGAGCGATATTTTTCCTCCAATCGGCTTGAATCTCATAAAGTGTACTAAATCTATCATTCTGAATCGATTGGCGTTCGCCGAATTGCTCTATCTTCAACCGTGCGCGAATTGAAAGGTTCATCTGGAGTTGGAAGGGTGATTTCAAATGAAAAATCATCTGAAATTTTGTCAATCTTCATCATAATTAATTTTTGTGGTATAAGTCGGATTCAGCTCGTCAAGATACATTCGATGGACGTTTGCGATTTTTTGAAAAATGAAAAATAAAAATTTTCGAAAATTTGATCTTGAGAGGGAATTTTTGACCTTTTGGCTAATCCTTGTATCTGAGCATATGCAAATCATATATTCTTGAAATCAGCATAGAGCTGAGAAAGTATTTTCGAATGGAAATCATCTGACATTTTGTCAATTCATTTTTGCAAAAATAAAAAATTAAAGTTTACTTCCTTTCGTGATATTCGTAATTTTGCCTATACACCCACCATCAAAATGTATAACACATAACAAAAAAACTTATCCACCCCAAAACTTGACAGCACGCAGTCGTTTTTCATGAAACAGACGTGAAGTGACGAGGATTGTCTCATGTTTCGCTATTTCCTTCAGAGGAGATGAACTGAATCTTTGAGACAGGTTGCTCAGACATTGGCTAGATGGCAATAATGGCAGACACACCATAAAAAATTATGGTGTCTCTTTTGTACCATCGCGCATACAGCCGAAATTTCTGGGGATATGTCAACCACTGTCCTTCAAAGAGTTAACAGAGTGGCTGGTGCAAAGCTTGCGGAATTCAAAAAGAGTAATTTTCCACAATGGACTCTCAATATCCTCCAGAGCCTAAAACAAATCCGGTGTCTCGTCTATACCGTACGAGTATTGTATACGAGCTGACAGTAGATGCTTTGCGACCTTAACTGCACCTACGATATGAAACGTATATGTTTCATTAATTAGTATTACAACCATTTAGCAATCGTGTATTTCGTAAAATTTTGTCATTGAGTTCTCGATAACCGATGATTTCATTCGACGGCACTATTACCATCCCATTATGCAGATCAAATCGCCTCCGTTGGAATTCGATATTCGTTTTGAGAAACACCTGCAGTCGCATAGTTGAGTCGTGCGCTCGCAAAAAAGTGTCTCGTTATCGCAATTAGACAGAGGTCATTAGACGAGCGGTTTGCAGATTCGCGCTCCATCGAACTCCCGATTAATTCATCAGATAAGGAAGATTCTTCGCTAGCTTGGATTGTCAATATAAACTGTTAGGAGATCATATTTAGTTTTGGTCACCTCAACTTCAACCTTGTAGGATGACCTTTACCTGTGTTTTTCAATGGCAAGGGATACATTGTGATACTTCATTTTTCAAAACATTGAATTATTGTCAGCCTCGCTCGTTAATTCAAATCCTGTAATTGAATTCTAAATATATGGTTAGACCTGTAATTGACATGGTCACTTGGCAACCGTATGGTTGGACAATGTTTCCTACTAGGAAACTTCGTGAATCACTCCGTATATGTTTTGAAGTACCATTTCAACTCGGTGTATATATCATGACATTAAGTGGATACGGTATTTGTAATATGCCAACTTTCATATCCGTAGATGAATAATGTTCTATTGTAGGATTTAATGACAGTGTAGAACCTACTTTCCAAAACTATTGTCGCTAGAGAAATAATGCTTTCTAGTGACCCGAATTATGACAATAAAATCGATAACGGAACAGAACGTCTTGATGAATCTGATGTACAGTAGGTTCGTTCAATTCAGATCCATGAAAAAGAACATTACTGCCGCTGTATTTCTGTTCTCACGGGTCAGATATTGAAATTTGAATATAATGTCTATTATTCATGACTATTGGCTAGCAGTTGTTTTAATATCATGAATTAACTGACTGAAATTTCTCAAAACAAAATATACTTACTTGGGTTTTTGGTTTAAAATGTAAGACGCTAACATTGCAAATCTTGAGAAGGATTTGCGAAAGAAGAGTACACAAATTGATTTTATCTACGTATAAACTCATCGCCGAGATTTTCCTAATCTTTCTTAATCTGAATTGCAATATTTGAACATTGAATTTCACGTGTAGTTTTTCATCATCTTGTGATCATTCAATAATGACTATAAATAGATTTTTTCTATTCGAACAAAGTTGTTTCCATCAGTTTCATTGTCAATCTTCATGGCCAATAAAGCTCCCATTTCCAGCTTTATTGAATCATTTTGAATGAATGCATCGTCATCTTTATTCGCATATGTTCCGTAAAGTTTGCGGTTAATTCTGCGACATGTCACGACTGAAAAGATTAAAATCCTTTTGTAGAAGACATGTGTCATCTTGAAATCCCAGTAAACAATGCATCATCGTCTGAGACTGGAAACGGGCGTTGGTTGGTGAATTCTCGAGGTCCCAGAGTGACACTTTCTGGTTAGTTTGCTGCGGCGTTGATACGCAGTGACGGCGTTGGAAAATGATTCGCGAATATTCGAGAAGCTTTTAGTGGATCTTCGGTGAGAGGCTTCCTGTACTGTAAATGGTAGTATTAGTCAAATACGATTTTTAAATTTTGTTCGTGTAAGTTTATGTATTACGACGAATTCGTTGTGTGCTTTTCACTGTTAATTTCAATGAACTTGTAATGAATTACTCCCAACCCTTTTGGTGCAAAACGTTCAGAAACCAACAAGAAAATGGCAGAGTTAGAAACTGCTTCGTGTACAAAAGAATATCGACTTATGTGGCTTAGGATTGCTCTTTGAAACAAATTCGTGGTATATACGGCCCCAATTCCCTGCTACGCTGCTGCCTTGAAGATAGTGCAAACGCTTTTCAGTCTGATAATTATATTGCTCTTCGCTGCTTTTCCATTCCTGTGAGAAGTTAATCTCGAATGGAAACTTTTAGTACAGCACTCATGCTGGCAAATTGTTTTCGACGTATGAACATTAATAGCCTGGCTTAATTGTCTATACCGGGTAGGTAGTTGGTTCTTATTACGGGGTGTAAAGAAAATCGGGGTAGGTATATTTTGTCCTGGAATTTCATAGTGACAGTGACGAATGTGAAAAAGAGGGGTAGGGATGTATGTGTTCTGAGTGTCCGTAGTACTTAGTTGTATATTTTTCAACAGAGGAAAGTACTTAAAGGATACTGAAACACCTGGGATGACTTCTAGAAAATATTAAATTTGAACGTATTCTTGTATTTATACAACTTTTTCTCACTGTTTCTATTAGTTATAAGTATCTGATAATTCTGTTTTTCGTTTGAGAAACAGAAACGTTCATAATATGGTCAAAATAACGCCTCTCTCAGTTGATCTCGCGCTGTCTCTTACTAATACCGCGTCAAATATTGAAAGGCACCTCACAGATACTTGTGCAATGCTCAAACAGTTTTGAAGTTTAACAGTGATGTATTTTGTTTATCATACCCGCTGTCGATGATATTACTGTAAAATCGTATAATTGAAGAAAATATTTTTACGTAATGTTTCAATAATATTTCGCAACTAAAGTCAACACGAACGGAAATACTCCAATGGCAACTCCAGGTGTTCTATACTTTTCCGTGAGTCTTTTATTTCTCTTTGTTTGCAATTATAACTGAAACTTTTTTGTTTTCTCGTCGAGAAAATGCGCTCGAAACTTCCGTTCTGTCGGAAAAGTTGGAGAAAACTTCGTTGGAAAGTAGTCGATTTCCTATAATCATCTAATAAATTTCTAATATTTTACTTCGCGATAAAGAAGTTCACTTCACAAACAACAAGAATTTGTAGCAGTTCGTTTGAAGTTTCTGTCAATTATTGGGTTTGATGAAAGCGGAAATGAAGAGTAATTTTGGTATTTGAAGAAATTTAAAAAAATTAAACTCTCAGTGATTGCAATGCTGGGACTAAATTGGTTACTTGCATAGAAAAATCCATCCGTGAACGATGCACGTGTTCAAGAGAAACTAACAGCATTTTTGCCAAAATAGGTACTTTTCTGATCATTTCCAAAGTTTGTTCTGATGCATTTTTGTTTATTTCAATGTGCCACGTCGCATCGACTGGTTCGACGACGAGAAACCCATTTGATCAGGTGTGGGGCAGGTTTCATCAGGTGTGGGATAGGGTTCATCGGGTGTGGGACAGGTCTCATCAGATGTGGGATAGGGTTCATCGGGTGTGGGACAGGTCTCAAGTATGCGGCAGGTCTCAATCAGGTGTGGAATATGGCTAGATCAGCTCTTCAATTAGTTATGGAATGAAAAGAATGCGAATAAGAACTTAGGGAATTGAAGCAATACTTCCATGAACCAGGAGTTCATTATTGAATTACCTCAAGATCATTTTAAATATGTGTTAAAAATTATTTCTTCGTGATAGCTGTTGAAATTACTTGAAGAAATTACCAATTGTTTATTGTATAATTTTAGTGTTAGTGATAGTATAACTCGAAGAGAAAAAAGTAGGAGTAATTTGTGTTTTACATTGATTCTTCTTCCAATATATGACGAACAGGTTGGTTAAATTGGTAATCAGTTATTTGAATATTTTCTTTTCAAATTATTTAACCGAAATATGTGTGGATTTGTTAATTATTTACTTCGAAAGTTTGAAAAGAGTACTTTGAATGAAGAGACCTGTATAATTTGTTGAAGTTTATGAGGGCTTTTTCATGGTTTAAGGTTTATTACCTGGGATATGAGGTTTGGACAAACTGAATGGTTGTTGATGGAGAAATTTATCAGTTTTAAAGTGTATTATTGACCCATACAATGCCTGTGTTATATTTAGTTGAGTATATTTTGTTACGAAATACCCTTCGAATTGATGATTTAGCTCTGTTGTTGCATTATACACTAATCAGGCAGTTCTTCATGAAACTGTGGAAGGCTGGACGTTTGCAATTTCCAGAAGTTTATAGTTGGCTATAAATCACAGCTAATCACTCTGGAAATAATCAATAAAATGTCATCAAGATAACTGTCATCATTACTCAGGAAATAATCCTTAAATTAGAAACTTCAATTCTCGCATCACATCAAGAGAAATCGTTGCCTAGCTCTTGATCTATTACTGGACGCGATAAAAGCCATTAACGTCCTAAACTGTCGGCTATAAAATAACAGAGATTATTCGTGTTTCTTGTTTTTCACTTCCTTTTTATCCGTTCTGAAGCATTCCGAAGTACCGCACCCAAGCCGGACAGGTGAAGAAAAGCATAACTAATTATAAGTAATGTTGCATCGTCGATGCACTTTCATTTGCATCTAACAGCTCGATATGCTGCGAACGGCCGCAAATCATCTCCTAGTTTTGCCGTCCGTCACGGGCCCTCCCAAGGATAATGACCGGAATTATTTGTATCTATCCTTCGCGTTAGTTGAAGGTGAAGAATTTGTTTTTTATGCCGTCGAACTTTGAAATGTGCGAAGAACACGATGGGAACGATATGATGTACTAGATTCTTCTGGTTATACTAGTTTCCCTGAACAGAATAATTGTAAAAATTGCAAACGCTCAGCTGGCAACATCGTCTAAACATTAATATCGACTATCAGCGATTTTTCTCGGTTATCGTAGGCCAATAACGTAGTGTATACTCAAGACGTAAGTGGTTGCTTCCGTCTTCGAAGGCTGGCAAAAAAATATGGTATACATCATCGCGGATTGCTTTAAAAAGTGTTTATGTACAAACTCATAACCAATTTGTGTTTTAAGTCAGTCTCTATAGAGTTGAATAGTTTATTTTTTATAGTTGATATGTTTGTGTATTTATTTTGATTAGCATTGGCTTGTCCAATTGCCTTTTTGATATCTTTTTGATGGATCAATAAAATCCAACTGTATAAACTAAACGACGTTATTTTTTATTGAAGTCATCTTTGGATAATGTATATAAAAGTATAAATACTACAAATGGACCATCATTCCATCGATAATAAGACCTATCAAAGGAAATGTCTTGCCGTCAACTTCAGGAGCGTATATTTCTCGAACAACTTACGAGCATAGTCACGCGAGGCATTTCGTACTTCTTCACATCAAATCGCAGAACACTTCAAATTACGAACGACATATGAAATTCCCGCATTCGACCGTCCCATTTCGTTTTTTGCAGCTATTATGTAGCCGGAGACAGCGTCATGTTTCTCCTGACATCCGATCTCGACTTCATACCTCTCGTCGCTCTCGCTGCCCATCTTTAATTCATTTCACTCGACGTCGTTTTCGATGCCATACTCCTGAAAAATACATCCAACAGTTTTCCACAGTCAATTTACCGCATTGCTGGAGTTACTCGATCTCGGCACGATAAAAATGCAAGCGGCTCGGCACCGGAGGCGCGTTTGAAATTCGAAGTATGAAATTTCGCGCATAAAAAGAGTCACTGCTAGATAATGCGTGTAAGAAGAAGAAGAAGGATTGAATCGCATGGCATTCGAGTTGGGAGATGCCTCACTTCGGTCGCGCAGAGGTGTATTGCGTTTAGTAGCAGTTTGGATACGTCGATAAACTGATATAATAAATCGTATGGGTATGCGACAACATTTTTGCCCGAGGAATATTATTTTTTTTTTATTAAAGTAGCATAAGATGATGTCTTTTCGCTATCACTAGACCAAAACATTCTCTCAGATTACAAGGAAGATATTCCATCATGGCCCACCCGTACAAATTATTCCCATCGAGATATAGCAAATAGGTGGAGTGGCGTTATACCTGTCATCTATATATTTATTATTAGCCGTGCAGCACTGCTTATGCCACCGCGAATTCCTCGCTCGATGAACAAAAGCATGTCGACATCTTTCAAAATCTGCAACTATACTGGGTGTACTTTAACATGCACGACCACGTGTAGCCGTGCAGCGTGTAGAACCATACGGGGTCGATATTTCGAAAATTCTCGAAAATATCCGCCAAGAGCAGTATATTTGTTGCCATGTACAAGTCAGAGTATTCGCCCAGTGTATTCAACTTGAACGTTTTCCTTACGTTCTGCGCATTTTTGTATCCTGCCTTGGTTATGTGACAATCATTCAACTTGTAAAAATGTTGATGTGCCGGTAAACTTTCAACTTTTCTACCAAATCGATGAAAATACGCTCTTTCGAGTGAGTAATTCGTATTGGGCAGGACTCAGGTGTGAAAATTCGCGTTTGGATATTTTCAATCATTTACTGACAAAGTTTGAACTAAATGGTCCAAACTCATGCCCAATATGAAATGGCTGTCGAATCTGGATAAATTGGAACAAGCACTACAAAAAATTATTTGTAGCCCAAGTTACACTGCGCATGCGCCCGTCCGCGCCAGGCGTCGGTGTAGTGATTATGATCTTTGACAAGTTTGTCGTCAGTTTTCCAAGGTTTTCGCAGATGTGGCAACATGGCGCGGTCACCCAACAGGTGATTCAGTCATGGGAACGATATCCAAAGTTTTGGATTGGAAAAATTTGGCTATGGCTCCCATTTGCGGCCCATAGAGTCGAGGCTCGATGGCTATCATAAAATGACAAAGTGTCGTCATATGAACACTGAAATAAAATCCGGAATTGAACGGAATATGTTTTTGGTACTTTTATTTTTGTGAGGTGCACCCAGCATCTTCAAAAGGTTCCAGAATCTATTCCAAATCCGCATAAATCACAAATGGGACTTTTCCTTTGTAAACAAAGTCCCGATTCCACATGATCGTCGTGCGGGAAGGATATTTTACAGGTGTTTGTTTTTTGACAGCAGTATGACTGTCCAATTTTTCGTTACTTGTGAAATAATTTGAACACCTGTCGCAAATAAATTTGTTTGTTGTTCATTTACTAAGTTGTCTACTAATCAACCGGGATAAGTCTTTGTTACAACAAAATTGGCAACGTTAACATTTAATTTTGAGGGATATTCATTTTGAATTCAAAGTAAATTGACATTGCGGTCATAGGATACTGATGACTCTTATAGAAGAAATACTATGAGAGGTTGAAAACACGAAAAATAAACGGACTGTATATGTCTCTGCGGAACATACGACGAGGACATGAACAACAACTAATTGCGACTAAGACAATTAGGAACAACGCTAATGGACCGTCGAACAAATTAACGAACTGGGAGACACTACTGGACGAAGAATAACACTTAAAACCCTAGGAGCGTGTACTGGGTGGATTTATGATCCTTTCGCAAAAACACCACTAGATAAATGTAACAAACTACTAACTTATATGCAATAAAAGGCACACAATGATTATTATTCGAAATACACGTAATGGAAGCAAACTGAAACTTTCAATTTCTTCATTTCACCCTATATCCGCCGTGATACTTCGAGCGAAGTGAAATTAAAACAAACACCCATTGTTTTATGACGAAGCGAGTACATCCCACTGCATGTGTCTGTTTGACACATGGCGTTATTGTATCTACAAACACATGTCGTGGATCGGGTTACTACGATCCGGAACTCAGATGTTAACCCACATCGGGAATGTCGTGGAGTATGTTTAGAAAAATGTGGTTGTCGGAAGTGAAATACATTTTGTTGCTTGCATTACCGAGCTTTGAAAATCGTGAGGCTCACAAGTTGTTCGTAGGATTACAAAATAAAAAATCGTGTATTCAGCTGTGATACTTGACGTTACACCAAATGTATCGGACATACTTTATGTACAAAAATGTGAGTCCATGTACACTGAAGGAAAATTAATGAACATTACTGTTCACTGGACTTGATTCGATTGATTGAAGCTTAATTTTGAATCATAAAAACCCAAACACCGAAAGACTGAACTCAAGTCCTTGAACCTTTCAGATGTTTTTTTCTGAAAAATGCATGAAATGTTTTCCGTCAAAAACTCAAATCGTTCTATCAACGAATATTCTCCGAAATACCAACAGATTTGTCAATAATTTTTTGAATATCTCTAACTTTGCCATCACGCATCAATCATAAACAAAATGATTAATCTTTGTTCGCTTACGTTTCCACACTGACTGGATTCGATCCATGAGTTTTTTTTCAGGAAAAGCATAGAAATGATTTTTGTAAAATTTGCTGAAATGTGCGAAAAAATGTGTCGGTACTTAAGTGTCAGTTTTTCATTGTACGCAGTTTAGTAAATTTTAAATTATTTAATTTTTCTTTAAATTTTACTCGTTTCTTGATTTCGTTGGTTTTGATGTTCAGGACATGAAGGTGTTACGAGTTTTATAATTTGACAGAATTTTCTTTTGTTGCTCACTTCACAATTCATTCAACTGACCGGACCCGTTTTCGCGTTATTTCAGAACGAATTTTCAATAATACCCGATGAGAACATTAGCAAACCGATAAATTGAAACCCATTCTATTTATGACGCTGGTTTCATTTTTACTCCGGCTCGCTAAAAGCTTTTTTAAAAGCCATCGTTTCCACTGTATAATAGCCATTATTTTCGTCGATGAGTGTTTTGTCGAATGGAAGGGACGAGACGGAACGGTCGGGAGACTTTTGTTTTAACTTTATGACGTCGTTTTTTTTCTCTCATTCTCTGTAATATCGGTAATGGATAGGCCCTTTGAAGCAAGTGACACGGAAGAGGGCTAATTTGAATTCGGCGGATTGTCTCTTGAAACGGACCGTGGAGAGAACAATTTGTTTAAACTCATTTACAGTAAGTGCTCGAGAAATTCGTCATAAAAGACGCTGCCGTCATACAGGACCCTTACAGAAGATGCAGGCGTTATAGAGGTCACGGCCGTCATAGAGGATCCTCATAGATGACACGACTGTCATAGAGGACGCGGTAGTCAAAAAAGACGCGGTCGTCATAAAAGGCGCGGCCGTCATTGGAGACACGGTCGTCATTGAACACGTGGTTGTCTTAGAAGACGCGGTCATCATAAAGAAACCTCATAGAACATGCAGCCGTCATAGGGGACACGGTCGTCATAGAGGATGCGATCGTCATAAAACACGCGGCCCTCATAGAAGACGCGGCCTTCATAGAGGATTCTCATAGACGATACGACCGTCATAAAGGTCCCTCACAGAAGACGAGGCCGTCATAAAAGACGCTGCCGTCATAGAGCATGCGGTTGTCATAAAAGACGCAGTTCTCGTAGAAGACGCGGCCGTCATAGACGTTACGGCCATCATAAAGGTTCCTCACAGATGACGAGGCCGTCATAAAAGACGCATAAAGCATGCGGTCGTCATAAAAGACGCGGTCCTCATAGAAAACGCGGCCGTCATAGAGGATTCTCAGACAATACGGCCGTCATAAAGGTCCCTCACAGAAGACGAGGCCGTCATAAAAGACGCTGCCGTCATAGAGCATGCGGTCGTCATAAAAGGCGCGGTCCTCATAGAAGACGCGGCCGTCATAGACGATACGGCCATCATAAAGGTTCCTCAAGATGACGAGGCCGTCATAAAAGACGCTGCCGTCATAAAGCATGCGGTCGTCATAAAAGACGCGGTCCTCATAGAAGACGCGGCCGTCATAGAGGATTCTCATTGACAATACGGCCGTCATAAAGGTCCCTCACAGAAGACGAGGCCGTCTTAAAAGACGCTGCCGTCATAGAGCATGCGGTCGTCATAAAAGACCCGGTCCTCATAGAAGACGCGGCCGTCATAGACGATACGGCCATCATAAAGGTTCCTCACAGATGACGAGGCCGTCATAAAAGACGCTGCCGTCATAAAGCATGCGGTCGTCATAAAAGACGCGGTCCTCATAGAAGACGCGGCCGTCATAGAGGATTCTCATTGACAATACGGCCGTCATAAAGGTCCCTCACAGAAGACGAGGCCGTCTTAAAAGACGCTGCCGTCATAGAGCATGCGGTCGTCATAAAAGACCCGGTCCTCATAGAAGACGCGGCCGTCATAGACGATACGGCCATCATAAAGGTTCCTCACAGATGACGAGGCCGTCATAAAAGACGCTGCCGTCATAAAGCATGCGGTCGTCATAAAAGACGCGGTCCTCATAGAAGACGCGGCCGTCATAGAGGATTCTCATAGACGATACTGCCGTCATAAAGGTCCCTCACAGAAGAAGAGGCCGTCCTAAAAGATGCTGCCGTCATAGAGGACGCGGTCGTCATAAAAGGCGCGGCCGTTATTGGAGACGCGGTCGTCATTGAACACGTGGTTGTCTTAGAAGACGCGGCCATCATAAAGAAACCTCATAGAACATGCAGCCGTCATAGGGGACACGGTCGTCATAGAAGCCACGACCGTCATAGAGGATGCGATCGTCATAAAACACGCGGCCCTCATAGAAGACGCGGCCGTCATAGAGGATTCTCATAGACGATACGGCCGTCATAAAGGTCCCTCACAGAAGACGAGGCCGTCATAAAAGACGCTGCCGTCATAGAGCATGCGGTCGTCATAAAAGACGCGATCCTCATAGAAGACGCAGCCGTCATAGACGATACGGCCGTCATAAAGGTTCCTCACAGAAGACGAGGCCGTCATAAAAGACGCTGCCGTCATAGAGGACACGGTGGTCATAGAAGATACGATCGTCATAGAGCATGCGGTCGTAATAAAACACGCGGCCGTCATAGAGCAAACGGTCGTCATAAAAGACGCGGTCCTCATAGAAGACGCGGTCATCATAAAACACGCGGTCATCATAAAACACGCGGTTTCACAGACCCTCACATAAGACGCTGCCGTCATAGAGGATTCTCATAAAGGACGGGCCGTCATAGAGGACATGGCTGTCATAGAGGATATGGCCGTCATAAAAAATACATTTTCTGCATGAGAATTGCCTGTCTGCACTATTACTACCAATACTATTTGTACGTTTTCATATTTTCATAAATTGTTCCTGGTGAAAAGCTCTTGTGTTGCGACAGGTGGCGTCGAAATAACGCAACAAATAAGTTGGTAAACAACATTATCGGTTATAAATTAGATATATCAGTTATTACGATGGATATCTACCGTGTTATTTTCGAAGTTTGTTTCAACAAACACGCCAAGAGGGATCATTAATAAAGTTGATGGTGAGTGGGCGCGTGTATTTTGCCAGTCATCGGACATCAATCAATGTTGTTTATTTGATTATTATTGTGGTATGACAAAAGGGACATTTAGTAAATGACTTTTTCGTGTGAATATACGACGTCTAGCTGTTTTTGCATAGGTAATGAATTGCCTCGCTGAATTAATGATTCTGGAATGTCACTTATATGCTACCTGCATTCGGAACATTAAAAACGTAATTATAGCTTTTTTGTAATTTGACGAACTTGGGGACAGGGTCGGACGCAGGTTGAGAGAAATGTCTTCCATCAACTCTTTGTGGGGCAGACCATTTTAACACAAAGTCAAATAAACGCCTGTGGTCGTTTCTAGCCTATAATATTTCTATATTTTGAAATAAGTTTTGACTTTGATGTAGAATCATTTGCGACTGAAAACAAACTTTAGTCGCCGCTGTTAAAGATGACCTCTTGTGCTGGAAAAGGAAAATTGAAACCAAAATTTTATTTAATTTTTTTCTAGTTGTGGCATTTTTACACTATCTATCAGAGGCAGTTCAATGTCCAGCGTGGTTATAACTGGGAAAGTAGTTGTTTTCTGTTCGATATCACATCAAAATTCTTCATTTTTGTCGGTCTTTTCCAATAAAAGAAAGAAAAATCAAAACTTTTTCTCAAATTTCATTTGAGAATGTTTCCTTTTTCAGTGAGGCAATATGGATAAAACATGAACTTCAAAAACTTGTTTATTTAAAGATAAAACAAGACATTAAGAAATTTTTTTGAAATATAGAAAATGAAAATTTATTTTTATTCGTTTTTTATGTTCAATTTGGTATCTGTGCATATGAAAATCATATATTTTCGGAATCAGCATGAAATTCTGCGTATATAGTACGGATTGCGAGTGAATCTGCCGATTTTGTATTTTTCATGATTTTTAGGGGTCTACCCCTTTGGACTTTTTTCGATTTTTCGAATAATTTTGTTTTATATCGATAGACTCGAAATTCAAATGGTATACTAATTTGATCATTCTGAATCGATTGCCATTCGCAGAATTGCTCTAACTTCAACCGTTCCCGAGTTTAAGAGTTCATCTGGAGTTGAGAGGGGGAATTTCGAATAAAAATCTGAAATTTTGTCAATCTTTATCAAAATTTATTTTTGTGGTATGATTCGGATTTAGCTCGTCGAAATACATTTGAGGGGCGTTTGCGATTTTTTGAAAAATGGAAAATAAAAATTTTTGAAAATTCGATTTTGCCAGAGAATTTTTGGCATCCCTTTTTGTTAAACTTTCAGCATATACAAATCACGTATCTTTGGAATCATGAATTTATGCGTATATATTTTTGACATTTTATTTATTTTTTATGCTCAACTTGGTATCTGAACATATACAAATCACATATTTTCAGAACTGGCATGAAATTCTGCGTATATAGAGCGAATTTCAATGACATATGATGATTATGTATTTTTTTATTTTTAGGGATTGGAGGAGTCAAGTGAGAGATTTCCTGCCATTTTTTTTTAATTCGGAATTAAGTTGATCGTTTTATAACAGTTTATGTCATAAATTTCAATACCGTCATTAAAAATATTGAAATAAGTAAAAATCGACACTAATAATTTGTATAAATATAAATATTTCTTGATTTTGTGATTGAATCATGAATGTTTTTTATCTAGGAAGAAAAATTATTTTGCCACAACCGAGAACTTAGACTTTTAATTAGAGTTTTTTTTTTAAGAAAAGGATGAATGAGATATTTTTTTAAATTGTTTTCAAAATATTGGGTTTTGTAACAAAACAAAATCTCTTGCGTTCAGAAGTTTATGGAACGCGTTTCACATACCGCGGGAGTGTCTACTGGCCGTTCGACTGTCAACAGCCACTCCCGTCATCATAATAATAACGCGCACCTTTGGAGAGATGAAAGAACCACAACTCGCGAAACGAAACGGCGCAGATTAATAGCCGAAGAGCCGAAAAAACAGACGCGAAGATAAACATTCTCAAATAGGCCGAGACGTGCAACGATGATAATTGACCGGGTTAGAACGGAGGTTAAGAGCGTTTCATTGTTCTCGGCCCGCTGCTGAGACGATCTCGCTCCCTCTCGTGGTATACGTTGCTCGAATCTCGATTGTCGAAGACCGGTTGTCATTGGAGCGATCACGACACCGTTCGTTTTCTCGTCGTCTCGCGGGGGTTAGAGGTCGCGAATGCGTTTTGATTTTTTTTGTTCCGATCCTAATCGACGTATTTCACATCGGAGTGATTATCGGTCGAAATCTCGAGGAGAGGCCGCCGTTGCGATTGATGAAGGTTCCGAAGGCTGAGCTAGCGAGCTAACAAATCGTTTTACTCCATGTATTGTTTTTGTTATATATTTTCCAATGCCAGATATCAGTTGCACACAGTATACTTACTTCTGACATTTCACAATCAGTTTATCTGAAAGAAACCTCATCAGTAGGTAAGCTGAACAGTGAAACACGGTGAACCCCAGGGACCGGTATTAGGGCCACTTTTGTTTATAATATACATCAATGATATTGTGGATCACTTTAGTCCATTGACAAGCCGTGTTAAAATTTCTCTAGCAAAAGCTTTTTCGAAGGACAGTCATGAAATTTCAAAGCTGATTTTATTATAATCGCGAGATAAAAATGTGGAACATTCAGTGGTAACATTGTCTGACAAAATATTTGGGGAATTGTGTCTCAACGTTTAATTAATAATTTTTCCTCGGAATTAGGCCCGACATCTTGCTTAAACAAAGAATAATTACGACCAATACTTACACAATACGCAGGGCGTTTCCGAAATTGGAGCAATAAATAAAATGGGGTGTTCTATGACTCACGATTGTTTGGGAAGCACTGGTATCATTCATCAGTTCCTAGGGCGCCTATCTTCTAGTATTGTGCTCATTACTCGTATTCCCACACCGTTGCCAGTTTATTATTTCGTAATCCTTGCCAGTTATTACATTTGGCTTCGAAGTGAACCGAAATGAAAACACTGAATTAAATCAAAATGAGGGCAATGACATAACAGGAGATTAAAAAGTTGCTGAAAATAAACGGAATTTGATTTCACAACAGGTGTTCGAAATGACCGCCACCACACTAAGCAGAGTCTCGTACGACGAGGTAACGAGTCACAAGCACGCTGAAAACTAACTTTTTGTCGCATCTATTGAACGGCATTGTTATTTTACCTAGGTTCCAACTACCTATCTAATTGCTTCGAAATTTTCGTCTATTATCTGAGTCTATTATCGAGTTCCTGGAAAAGTACCGCGATTGCAAATACCTTGTACGTAATATGCAGTAATATCTAACAACACTGACATTTTCCATGGTGATGAGTCCACAAGAGATTGTAGGAATTTCGAAAAACAGAGATATATGTAAAGAAAATACGAATGCAGTCGAATACCGAAACACAACAAGAATCTAGGTAGCTACCTACATAAAACGTGTGGATTCGTCAAACGATTTAACCAAAATTCATCATGAAATAGTCACAAATATCCTAATGAATGCAAAAAGTGATATGATCGAAGAATACCACGACAAACAATATACGACTCTAAATCGATTAGCTCGCGAGCTTTGCCCTCAAAGGGAAACTAAGCCTACCTCGAAGCTAAAGGGGAAGTGTTCGAAGAAAGAATATCGTTTAGTTTATCAAACCATCTTTCTACATTTAACGTCGGCAAGATTGTCACCGCTTCGGTTACATCTGGGGTCCGTTGATCTCTGGCCAGAGGTTCCCAAAAGTTTGCCAGACTTTTCCGAATACTTCAAAGTTCAATATTTTCCAAAATAGGGTTTTTTCCGGTAACTATAAATATAATCTCTAAACAGGGATATGCTCTTTGAACCGTGTTTTTATGGCTCTTCTAGTTTTACCAACATACTTTTGACCTTACAACTATTTCAGAAACTATAACTAATTCTAAATTCTCATGTCTAGAGCGAAGCAGAATGTTCCCCGTATAATATCGCGCTCGTACATCTATCATCGGAATTTTTTTTCATAAATGTCGTTCTCAGAGTCGATTTTAGTACATTCAATATATATTCATGGGGCGCTCTGCCAAGTCTCCGATATGATCATAAATTATTTATGAATAGCTGAAATTCCACTCCACAAATCCCGCTTTCTCGAAGATGAATTGAAAATGAAAAAATCGCACGCCGTCTTTTAGCGCTCTAGGCGTATTCCATTCTTTTTTAGGGTATACGTCACGAGGAGATTCATTCACATTCGGATTTTTGAGATATCCTATTACTGATGCGAAATTGTTTCTGTTTGAAAAACGCTATTTCCGATTCGATTTTTTTTTTGGTATAATTTTTCTGGCTCGAAAATAAACCGTTTATTTGTGAATTGAAAGCAGACAACTTTTCGAGTTGGTAACCAATCATGCAGTTTGTTAATACTTGAAGTGTCTACAGCAGAGGTAAATGCTTTATTTGAAGGTGTGAATTGGCATAAAATGAAAATAGATTATGAATTATCCTGGCAAAGTTTTTCTACAATAACATACTTTGCAATGCTGAAAATGTTATCAAAACAGGTGATTAGTGGGTATTGAACTGAAATGTAAATTGAAATTTTCAATACTATTTCAACTTGCTCCTTATCATAATGCTTTTTCAGTTGTTAATACACAGTTCTACAACTAACTATTACAACGGTGAATAAAAATGGTATCAACGTAGTTTTTTCCTGATGATAACTGATTATTGTGTGTTTTTGTTCATAATACATAAATAAACTTAACCTTTCATTTGATTACAATGAACTTTACTGTTACAGAAATAAGAAAAGGTAAAAAGAACTATCATCTCCATCAAGAAAAATGCTCTCACTTCCTCTAAAAAAGTTAAATCATCGTTTGGACACTTGATATCATTATCATTGTCAAGGAATTGAATGATCTATTTGTTTACCAACTAATAACATGCAATTCCGTTTAAAATTTTCATTTTATACACATTTACTTACTTGATACATTTTTTTAAAGTTCTTAAGAATCGATAAAAAGACGTTTTCTCGAATTCAATTCAAATGCGAGTACAATAATAACATGTGTATGAGGTAATTTTTTATCGCCAAATCGCAATTGTGGACGTACGACATTAAAGTGAATTACTTGATTAAAGCTGCTAAATATCTTTCCTCAATAATGTTGTATACGATCGCAGAAATAGTTGAAATAATAACATTTTTTGTAAAGAATGATAATTGCACTAAACTAATTTTTCTAATTTATTTAAAACACTACTTAAAACAATTATTCGACTAAAACAAGACTTCACTGATTATTTCAATTTATTTCTACTGTGGCTATCCATCTGCGAACTCTCGAACTGAATGTTTACCTCTCTGTGTCTATCTATGACTATCCTGCCCTCTGCTATCCAGCGGCTTATATATTCGCATTTACAGTTCTCGATCAATCGAGTCTATCCGGCGACTTTTTATAAAGTTCGCGTTTCTTCCACGCGTGACTCATGTGTTTGTGAGCTCAGAAATGTTTACACTTAGGGTGCATACTTAATGAGGTGAATGCGTAATGAGATGATCAGAGCCGGTCTCGAGGCTGGTCTGGCATCGTTACAATATGTTCTGGAATTAGTGCAGAAATTTCGTCAAACTGGATCGTGAATTTACGTTGAGAAATGAACCTGTTGATGTTGCAGTTTTGGGACAAGTTCATGCAGACCCAACATTGAGCACAAGAAAATTGGCTAGCATTACCAATATCAGTAGAACCAGTATCCGCCGAATCCTGAAACATCATAAATTCCACCCCTACAAAATACATTTGGTACACCAACTGAATGAAGATGATTTTGATAGGCGGCAGGAATTTTGTGAAATTATGTCTACGAGAATAGATGAGAATTTCCTTTTCAACAACTGCTTCTCTGATGAGTCTACATCCTTTTTGAATTCGACTGTGAATCGTCATAATTGTCGTTATTGGTCAGATGTTAATCCACATGTTTTCCACGATGTCCATACCCAAACTCCTCACAAACTCAATGTCTGGGTCGGTATTTTTGGGGACCGTTTGATTGAACCAGTAATTATTGAATGAATTTCTTTACCCACAATTAGTAGATATCATTGAAAATGACGATCGTTACCATGAAGACTACTTGATATCTCAACAACAAGACATATTATGCATAGCCTGTTGGGGTGTGAAAAATATTCACAAGTGCTTAAGATATAGGAATTGTCAAAATATTTTTCTCTAGACGCGCTTTCTGTATCTCTACCTTCCATCGCCGCTAGCGAGCCACCCTATATTTTCAATCCGTCCTACTCGGCATACGAGCATCGCATCTGGCCTATCTCGGAGAATCTATTTGTCCGAGAGTGTAGTTGCAGTGAATCAGGAATGGCACTGAATCGAGATAACCTTCACCCGAGTAAACTTGAATAGAGGAGCCAAGGTTACAATTAATATTTCACGGCGTTTTCCTTTGTTCAATAAACTCGGAATTAAAAGGGACTTCCAGTCCGTTCAAAGGAGTTCTCGACAAACAATCGTGATATTTTTTTTGTGTTGGAGAATTATGTTATTCAGAAATGATAACGGCGCCAAAGGCTGAAAGAGCGTCTCACTCGTTCTTGTCCAACCACTCCGTAAAACACTTTTGGACCATAAAATTTGGAGGAGCAATACTGAGTATATCCACTTCTAGCAGACATTATCCCACTGTTAAAATATATATTCATCTTAGCGATTGCATCGCCATCTATGGAATATTTTCAACACAGTCTTCGTTAGATTTGGCCGAAATGAGGAAGACGAGACCTTTGTTTGATACGTGAGATTTCAAAAAGGCAACAAAAAACAGCACAACCTTCGAAAAATGATTTAAACTGATATTCTTCTAAATGCTCAACAGTGTTTTTATGATTTGCTTATTTATTGAAAAAAAATGAGGTAAACACTTTGAATAAAGTTTTTTAATTCGTAACTTCGTCATTGCCCAATGTTTCATATTGATTTCCATCTATAGCTCACATTCAAGAAAAAAACGTTAATATTTAGTAAAATTTGAGGTCTCATAGTTTTTCTATTTCTATTTCAATTTTGAAAATTTTTCCACCAAACTTTAGATAAAATTATTAATTTTAACTTTCACACTCAGTACTTCGTTAAATGCCATTATAAAAGTCATTATACAGGGATAATCAAAAGTTTGCTGTTGAACCCTAATTTTAAAACATCCTGTGGAATAATTTCGTGGTCAATTCCTTTCAAAATGCCAATTTTTGTTAAGAACCATTCCTTTTCAACATATTGTTTTTTGGTTTATTTCTTTGAGTGCACTAGATCATTTTTAAGAGAGAAATGAACTTATCATCGGTCAGTTCAGTCCCTGTTTAAGTTATGAAGGAGGTTCAGTAATGGTTTAGGCAGGAATATTCCGGAAAGCCTGCACTGAGTTGGTGGTCATCGATGGCTCCTTGACGGCTCACCGATATATTGAGGAAATATTGAGCAATAACATTGTACCTTTTAGTTAATTTATCGGCGATGACTTTATCTTGATGCAGGATAATGCGCGGCCACATACAGCAAAGTGTATTACACAATACCTCGCGGAAGTAGGTATGAACAAAATGAAATGGCCAGCATGTTCGCCAGATCTTAGCCCCATAGAGCATGTTTGGAACATGCTTGGTAGGCGAGTCAGAGATCGCGAAGTAGGTCCGGCTACGATAAATGAGCTTCGTTTAGCAATTCAGGAGGAATGGCAAAATATTCCTCAAGACGCTATTCGTGACCTAATTGAAAGTATGAACCGACGTATGCAGGCAGTAATAAGAGCTAGAGGGGGTGATACAAAATATTAAGCTGAATTTTTTGGAGAAAGTACGTTTCTTCAAGTTATTTAAGTTACATCTTAATTGGTTTGTTTTAAAGTTTAATTTTGAATTTGCATGAATACATTTTGCAGTAATTGCTTATTATTATAACTGAACAATATGTTGTTGTCTTCTCATTGCTAGACTCATAAACTGAGCTGTCAAATTGGCATTACGGCACAATGAGCAAAGCCATCTCGTCTAAAAATAACATTTCTTAAAATTGGGTTTGGGGTTCATTTCTCTCTTAAAAATTAACTAGTGCACTTGAAGGCATGAACCAAAAAATGTTGAAAAAGAATGGTTCTTAACAAAAATTGGTATTTTGAAAGAATTTTGCCGAAATATTCGACAGGATGTTTTAAAATTAGGGTTCAACATCAAACTTCTAATTAAACCTGTATTATGACTAATAAGCCAGCATATAACGGAAGACTGAATGTACAAGTTAAAATTATTAAAGTAATTAAAAAAATTCCGAAAATTTAACTAAAATAAAAAAAAAATTAAACGTCAAATTTTACCAATTATCAACTTGCTGCTTTTTTACTCGTGCGTGTATAGAAAAGCTTATTCAATAAATGTTTCCATTTTTTTCATTGAATCATCATTGACTAACACGAAATTATCTGACGATATGAACAAAATATACAGGGCTATCCATTTCAAATGGAATACTTGGTAAGATTTACTGAGAAGCGAAAAACTTGGCAACATGGTTCAATACCATCACATTCGATTATACACCAATTATGTCCTCAAGGTATGAGCTCCATAGTTTTACCGCACATTCTATAAATACGAATGATTTGTATTCTATAGTCTCGATTGAGCCCCATAATAAATTGTGCTCGCAATACTCCAGACATAATTTCGAATTGTCGTTCACAATACTCTCCGCTGAGTGGCTGTCATCCTTACAAAGCCGGTCGTTTCCGTTCGTTTCTCGCAATCCAATTTAGCGGCGTTTCATAACGCCCGTTTTCGAACAGAAAACAATTCCGCGGAGCGTAAGTAATTCGGAGTATTTCATTTAAAATATCGTTCTGGAAAAATCTTGTCCCGAGATGAAAATAGAGGAAATTCGCTCACAGCGACAACACTCGACACAAAGATCGGCTCGTTTTGTCTGTAATTTTCCGGTCGCTGAACGATATCGTCGTACAAATGAATTTTTCCTCGGTGGAAATTCCGAGAGAAAAGATGAATGGAAAGGGAGGGGGATCTTTGGTGTAGGTACACACCGATGAAAAGTTGCCGTTGAAGTGTCTTTCTGGGATTTCTTCATTGAGTTTCAATTATCAATGCTCCAAAATCGGAAGGACCAGACCAAGATGTTCGAAGACTCTGTGTAGTTAGAAATAGGATGTGGCGAAAAAAATAAGGAAATAAAGCAATAAAATGCCGACTGAAACTTTTGTGATAAATAGTTGACATCATACTAAGCTGAAGAAAAATGGTCAGCTGCATCGTGGAGGGAGGGTTATGCGTCAGCTACTCGCTTGAACGTAACACTAAAAAAAGTGATAGAGCGCAAGATGAAATTTTACTAGGTGATTCTATACATAATTAGAAGTACGAAAACAACAGTCAGCTACGTGTGTAGCAGTGGAAAGAACGTCAGCTGATGCGGTAGAGGTAAAAACTATTCGAACATTGCCGCAATGCTTTTTCTCGGTATAGAATATACACACATTTCATGATAGACACAGTGACATTCAAAAAATACGCAACAAATAGAAAAAAAAATTTTTGTAATTTTTCAAAAATAAAAAAATTGTAAACAACTTGGGCTTGTCTTGAAACCTACGGTCATATGTACTGAGTGATTTTCAGTTTCTTGAAAAACGCATTTTGAAAAATTTACCAATTCTCGAAAGTTGTATTTTATGGAAAATGAGTATATACAGGATGGAATTTTTCAAGGAGATTTTTGTAGAGCTCATTTAACAATGTGAAGGTGAGAAAAATTTGAACTTTTACTAAAATTCTACAATATACGATTTTTTCTTTCAAATGTTTACAAATTCAGTATCTTAGGAATTGATTCACAAACTCCGTTTGTTTTTTAAGATAATAAACGTATGGTGTTTGTTGCAAGACCCTTTTTTGACAAAATACCTTCCGTAAGTACTGATTCCCATTCAAATGGCTTGTTAATGATCTATTTGACCTCTGCCAACTAAGATCTTGAAAAATTCCATCCAAATTTTACTTATTTTTCGAAACATACTTATATTTCAAGAGAATTTGTTGATTTTGAAAAATGCGTTTTCTCAAGAAACCGAGAATATTTGTTCAAAACGAGACCAAATTGTTGACCAATTAATTATTTTTGAAAAATCACAAATGAAGATTTTTACCATCTGTTGCTTACTTTTAGCGTATTGGCAATATTCGAATAATTTTTTCTTCCACTGCATCAGCTGACGACTTTTCCACCGCTACACACGCAGCTGACTGTTGTTTTCGTACTTCTAATTATGTAAACAATCACCTAGTAAAATTTCATCCGGCATTCTATTTTTTTTTGAGTTCTAGGTTCATGCGAGTAGCTGACGCATAATTACCGGATCTATCCAAAAAAAAATTCTAACTGATCGCTGTTAGATCATTTTGTGATCCATGACACTCCTTCAAATAAGACTACGACAATTTCAGACTGAAAATGGGTATTTGCCATTTTCGCTCTATATCAAACTAATGCAATACAAATTGTCGCTGGCAAGTTTTTGTTTCGTCGATGTCGAATAGTATTCAAAGATATTTCAATGATTGCTGTCGGACTTGTTTAATTTTTTCCGGCCGTGTTAATTGCATTCTTCATTATATATACGCTGGTAACTAACGATACGACTAAAACGTTGATATCGCGATCGATAAATATTGATGAGTATTTACACATTTAATTATGACATGCGAGAGAAAGAATCCAACGGACGAGATATGATGAGTGGTGGTAGCTCGGTAGATAGTGCGGTAAAATTAGACAATTAAGTGGGAGCGGAAGTTTTTCCACTCAACCGCCAAATGCGATTTTCGTTTTTTTTTCTATTTTGTCGCACCAACTTTTTCACGACCACCGAAATTTTTGTTTCTTATAAAATGAACTACTTTTGCTTATAATTTCGAAAGGTTTAGGTGTAATTTGTCTCAAAAAAAAAAAATCAATTATAACACTATCCACATTTGAGGAATATTCATTGCGTAGTTCCACAAGGTTCTATAGTTGGGCCAATTGTACAAGTGGTCGTTATGGAGATTATGGATTTGTCGACGGACGATTGTTTTTACGACCAGATAGAATATATAGGTCAATCTAATTTTAAATAATTTTCCTCGTCTATCTGTACGTTTGGTTACAGTTGCGTCTAATTCTCTAATTCTCTTGGAACACGTTTTCGACGGATGAGATGATGACCGTTGTAAAACGCGTGTGGCTGATATTCATCATCGATCGAGCATAATTAACCGGATTAACTAGTCAACTAATTGCATACCTCCGTCTTTTTTCATTCATCTTCTTACCTCATTCTCGGCTTGTGAGAAAATAAATTATTATCCGGCCCATTAGAAAATCAGGATCGTTTCCACTTTTTAGACGTGCATAAATATGGAAACCTAACTGGTAGGAATCAATCCAGCGGTTTAATACATATTAAACACGTGTAACTAGCGAACGTACAACCTGTATATTTATCATTTGTCAACACTGTGAGATTATCTTCATTGCCAGGATGGTTTCACTTGATGCGAGGCTAATAAGTGTGTATAACTCGTATAATTTCAGAAATCCCATTATCATCAAAAGCGCTTGGTCAGTGAACGGTATATGATACGAATAGAAACATAAATTCTCTAGTGTTATCAAACCATTCATCCTAGCGTATTTCTTTCTGTGATTCTTATTATCAACTAAACATATTTCATGAAATCATTTTTTTGTAGGGCAGTTTACATAGTGAATCACTGTGAATATCGGCTATGTGCACGGTGGTACCAAAAGTGAACCATCATTATATAATTTGTCTGCCATTGATTGTTGCCATCTAGTTAACGACTATGCTGGCGCGTTTTAGGGTTAGTTCTGGTGGCAAGTGAAAAATCCGATACTTTTTTCTGTTTAGTGTTTGGAATTTTGATGGCGGATAAACAAAATAACGAGAATGATCACGAATATGATGTTTTTTATTGTAGAGAAATGAGCCCTCTCCACTCCAGATGAAATTTCCAACAGGAGAACTGTTGAATTTCAAGAGGATCGGCGGAAAAACAAATTTCTCAAAAAAAGTCCAAATTCTAAATATAATTAAAAATTAATTCATCAAATTTACTTGATATTTGCACTATATGAAAATATATGATTTGCATATGCTCAGAAAATTCCCTCTCAACATCGAATTTTTGAAAATTTTTATTTTCCATTTTTCAAAAAATCGTTCCCTCAAATGTAACTCTACGAGCTGAATCCGAATCATACCACAAAAATTAGTTTCGATGATGATTGACAATTTTTTTTATTTTTATTCGAAATTTCCCCTCTCAACTCAGGATAAACTCTTCAACTCGGGAACGGTTGAAGTTAGAGCAATTCTGCGAACGCCAATCGATTCAGAAAGATCAAATTAGTTCAATATGTTAATTTGGAGTCAATCGATGTGAAAAAAAATTGTTCGAAAAATCGAAAAAAGTCCAAAGGGGTAGACCCCTAAAAATCATCAAAAATACAAATACATCAGATTCACTTGAAATTCGCACTATATACTCAAAATTTCATGCTGATTCCGAAAATATATGATATGTATATGCTCAGATACAAGGTTCAGCATAAAAAATTAATAAAACGTAAAATATTCACTGGTACAATCAAATTTCCAAAAAAATTTATTGTCTGTTTTAAAAAAAATCGCCAAGGTCTCCCAAATGTAACTCGACAAGCTGAATCCGAATCATACCACAAAAATTATTTTCGATGATAATTGAAAAAATTTCAGATTTTTATTCGAAATTTCCCCTCCTTACTCCAGATGAACTCTTCAACTCGAGAACGGTTGAGGTTAGAGCAATTCTGCGAACGCCAATCGTTTCAGAATGAAAGAATTAGTATATGTGAATTTCGAGTCAATTGATATAAAACAAAATTATTCAAAAAATCCAAAATCATGAAAAATAGAAATTCAGTTCATTCACTTGATATCCGCACTATATACGCAAAATTTCATGCTGATTCCGAAAATTTATGATTTGTATATGCTCAAAAATAAGTTTTGCGTAAAAAATGGATGTCAAAAATCATCGAATTTTTATTAATTTTTATTTTCCAATTTTCAAAAAATCGCAAAAGTCCTTCAAATGTATCTTGACATGCTAAATCTAAATCATACTACAAAAATAAATTTCGACTACGATTGACAAAATTAAGGAATATTTTTATTCGATATTACCTTTTTCAACTCCTGATAAACTTTGTCAACTCGAGAACGGTTGAAGATAGAACAATTCTGCGAAAGCAAATCTATTCAGAATGATGAAATAACTTCGAAGAATATTCGAAGGTTCGAGGTAGGTTGGTGGTAATGATAGAGGGAGTTACTAGATGATAATTATGTATTCCGACTATGATAAAATCATTGAAATCCATATCTTCGGATGGCGAATCAAACTTTTTTTTGATTTTGTGTCTACTTGGTTGATATCGTTTGAAAAGTCTGCCTTTCACAGAGTTAACAACAAACCTTTCAACTTTCCCATGTTCATGTCATTATTGAACAGAAGAATATCACAAAGAAACAAATTACTTGCGTTTTGTCGTTTTTACGTAGATGGAAACTCATTTTCTCTTTCCGAGACATGTTCACCAACAAAAGGCATACATAGATGGTCTGATGTATACTAGTATTTCAGCATATTTGATAAAAACTTCAAAGGAAGAAATGTTATACAGTTGTGAGAGACGGTGGTTCACTGATTTCGAATTTATTTCAAAAGGAAACATCTCTTGATACATAGGGATCTTTTTACAAAGCTTACTTCCGCAATGATTCCCAATCATTTGCTGGCAGTAATGCATTTTTTATTTTATTGTTTTCCTGACCTCTCTTATAGTTCAACCTGTTTTTCATCTGTTCTTTGGGGTGAATTTTGTACTTTAGATGAGCCCACAAAAAAATCAAGTGGAGTAAGATCTGGTGATATTGATGGCCGTTCTGTGGGTCCACAGTGCCCAATTATTTTCCTAGAAATATAAGTCTAAATGTTCCCATACCGGTGCAGGGTGCAGCAAAGTGGGGAGATCACTTCTTGATGAAATATGTATAATTCGATGGAAAAGTCTGGTGTTCATAAGCTGGCTTATTCTTCTGATTGTAATTATGTCTACATTGGTCAAACTAGACGAAATTTTGAATTAAATCGCACATTAGATTCATAGATAAACACAAAAATCATGACATTTCAACTAATTCAAATAAAGTTTCTTTTGGTTTCTTTGTTACCGATTCTGAAACAGTTTCGAGCTGTACGGTTCCAAGACTATTCTAGCTCCGAACCAAGACAAGCCCAGTATCTGTTGATTTCAGAATCTGTTTATGTACATTCATCATGCACGAATGACCTGATTTGCAGACTATGGAGTCTTCGTTACAGTCTAATCCTGACCACTTCATACAGGGGTCATTCATATGTATATCAGTATGAATATTATTTTCTTGACCGTTGCTAACGGTTGGTTTGGTCATGGGGTTGTGACATCTACCCCTTGTGCTGCCAGCCAATAATAACACGCATGTAATTCGACATGATACTTTATGTTTATCGAACGATCCTTTGAAGTTTATTACCAGTTCATGAATGCCGCTAACCGTGATAGAGGCTTTGCAAAACAACCCTCACTGGTCAGTATCGGGTTTGAGACTTGAATATTGCCCATGAAAAGAATTATAAAGTGGGTGGGTTGTATGTAAATTAACCGTAATTGACGTATCATAAATCTTTTATGCTTGTCAAAATGTTAAAGTTATTAGTTCTTGTTAGATCTATGAAAGTAATCATTTAGTTATAATGATAATCAGTTTAGTTTCGCTATTGATTGTAATTTTGGATGTCTTGTATATTCTTAAAATAATTGATGGAAAAAACCTTGAAATTTATTTATTGAATTTCCTGCAAAGCGCTTTGGCCTGTTACGTCATCAGTACTTAACAGTAAGTGAATAATAATTGATAGTGGTGGATATATTCAATTTAATGCATTCCAGATTAATTCAGGAGTGGGATAAACAAAATAAAAAAATGTATTAATAGTCTAATTTAAAATCTTCAGTATATCTTATGGACTTAATATATTTTTATCGTTTCTGGTACACCTGACGAGTAATTAACTTGTTTTTTTTTTAAACTTCTCATATTTTCTGTATTTAAAATTATCCAATCCTTTCGATACTCACATATAGGAAGACACTGATGGTTGCGTAACATGACTTTTTGGAAAAAGTTCAGGTTTTGTTACCCTAATATTTTGATATTTTGCTCTAGTTGATCCTCGATCTTTTTGTATCCAACCTTGATATTTTTTTTCTACCTATACCTAATAAACGTAACTGAAGAGGAATTTGAAAAAAAAATGTTTTTGTGCTCTGAATTGTTTTCAATTGTTTTAGTTACTGTAAAAGCAAAGCCACCGCCAAAGTTGAAAAAGTATTGCTGAATCCGTTTGACGCGATCAAAAAAATCTGTTGGAAAATGAATATTTCATCTCTCCGCCGACTTTTTTATCAAAGCTTTACGGGTGTTGTTGTAACGCGAGTCAAAAGCTCCGAGGTAAAAACGCACTTGAACGCGGGATAAACAGTTTTACATTCAAATTTTATGCACCCTCTTGCATAGCGAAGGCAATGATTTTATCTGTTCGCGCCTCTCGTGTGTTTTTTTTTTCACCTGCGGAAAGAGCAACTGTTCGGGGAAACCAACTGTCAAGTGTTGTTACGGTACAGAAGACAAAAGCAAAAGGTTGTGGTATTTATAATTCAACATTTTTTCCATGTGTTATAACAATTTTTTACTGGTATGTGTATCAATCTGCAATGATTGTTGGAACGATTCCGAACATGGAGATTTTTATTTCTTATCACATCACGGAGCATTGATAAAAAAAAAAAAACATTTTGCCATCTGATTACGTATTATATTTTAAAACTAATTTATTATGTGTTGTGATATGATGTCAATAATTTGTAATAAAAATTTAACTTAAAGGAAGCTTAATTTTCAATGATACGATAAAAAATTAATGAACGGAGAAGAAAAAAAGTTTTATTTCATGTTCCACGGCGATTCAGAATGATCATCTCATACTTTGGGGGTGTTTTTTCGTGACTGTAAACTTTAACCGCCCTCTTTTCGTTTCAGGTTGCTGGTAAACCATGGATTCTGTTGCCGGACACGAATACGGGGGACCTGACAAAATTGTGCAACCACAAGCGAAAAATAATGGGGATGGCGGCGGTGGCGGATTGCAAACCGCCCGATCACAACGTCAACAAACTGCAGCGCAGAGGTAAGAGAGGGGTTTTGTTTTGTTTTTTCGCGTATCGTTTACGCAAACAAATCCGCCCGCATTGGGCTTTTTCATCGATCCCGGTTAATCGCGTTGGCGGTGTTGGGCGAAGAGTGTTGTTTGATGTGGTGGGGATGGGGTGAAAAATCATTTTTCAGAGTGGTTCGGCTATGAATTTAAGCGGATAGTTAAAACTCCCAGGCGTGAGCTGAGTCAAACGATTAATGAATTATAAATAAATGTAAAGGATTTATTAAAATTCATTAAACATTTATATTCAAAAGTTGATACTTTCCAAATAGATGAAATGTTTCGCTTACATGTCCCATTCTAAAATCATATGCAATCAATAGTATTCTTAAATTGAGCCCAATGAAAAAAAACACAAAAACAAATTTTTTTTTTAAATCTGTGATGAAAACTATCATAGATCGACTGATGAACAGTTCAGTAACAAACTTGCCTTTTTTTTATTTAACTACAGGTCATTATTTATTATTATCACTATTAATTTTCTCGCAACATTGTTTCGAATGCGTATGTATATACTCTTGTAAACTCAAATTAATTTTCTCTACTCATTCATTCCTTGCGAAAATTCTTCAAGGAATAGAAATGTCGAACCTCACTAAACGAACATTACATTCCGTACCACCTGACAAATGGGGTGAATACGTTCCGCGCATTAGTGAAATGTAACGAGCCAACTAATTCAACTCGGTCGAATTAAGTACTCCATACATTCCGACTTGAAACGACATATTTCATTTGCGAGATAACGAGAGGAATAGTCTTCGCGAAAGTACGCAACAAAGAGACACATTTATGTTTCACAAAAGACCGGTGCGGCATATGGCTGTTGGAAATCTTCCTGGGATCAGACCAAATAATACAAAAGACGCGAAGGGAGGGAAAAGGCGGTGGTTGAGGATTCGTACAACGTGTATTTCTGAAACTGCATGTCGGAAATCGAGGATGATGTTGCTTTGATGTGTGTCAATTATGAATACATTGTTAAAAAAAATGTTATAATTGTTATTTCCGTCAACCGGCTGTACCCTTACTAGCATAACCCTTAGAAGTCTTCGAAAGAATAATACCACTTTCGACAAAACTATGGAAAACAGAAGGTTTTATCGATAAGTATTTTCCACTTGAATTATTGATTTGAATGCAGAAAATAATATTTTCAGTGGCATCCTTAGCGTCCGGTTAGATATACATATATTGAATATGAATAATCTTGATTCACCAAGAAAAATTGGTTGAAAATGGACCAATCTTATGAAAACTACGATGGTAAAATTGGAAGGCAGATAGTGCCCAGAGAATTTTTTTTCAGCTCTTAAATTTACTCTCAGTTCACCTTTTGTGAAACAATGTGAATGAAATAAAATCACGGCAAATCAGATAGGAATACGTAATTATCCAAAGCAACTACTGTAAATTATCGGTGTAAATCGATTTGTTTTTATAATTATCATTCTGATATTCTGCAGTGAAGTTATGATTCAACAATGACTAGGTGTTTCGAACGATGCCTCCGCTCGGGATCTTAGCCACTCCCAAAAAAAGTCGGCGCTCATATAAAATAGCGAGAAATGGACGGAGAAACGAGTCAATCCAATCCCAAGTGCGCGACGGCAAACGGTGAAATTTCGTTTGTTGTCTGTCTGCTGGCAATTTTTTGCGAAATTCGCAATCCGTCAGACTGCGGCAAAAAAACGCGTACCATATAAAATAACGTCGTTCGGCTTTTTCATTATGCCCGATGAAGAGGAATATAGAGAGGCGAAATAATTACGGGGCTAACAGCCAGCTTTGTGAATGTGATATCAAATATAAGATTGAAAAAAGGTCTGCTCGTTCGTCGTTGACAAATATTACGGCTGGTTTTTGTATGTGGGAGCGAATGAGCTTTGAACTGGGATATTGGCGGATGATAAATACAAAGCTACGAGTTTTTCTGCAAGGTTGTATGGTGTGGGAGGGAAGTTTCGTATATACGAGGATAAATCTCGTATCTTTCAAAGATTGTTTCGGATTTAACCTTTCAATTTTAGTTTTTAATATCGCTACTTTCATCTCTGGAGTTGTTATCAAAAACTCCCAAGAAATTATTTTACCGGATTCAAAAAGAGGGTAATATTCGAGGGTGAAGCGAATTGTATCCTATTTATTTCTCACTTAGTTCTCTTTCAGCTCGATATTTCAACTTCTTTTTGAATCTTAAAGTAACTGATCTGTGATTCTCAAAAAGCAGGTAGATATAAACTTCTTTAATGACTCTTTCTAGATCATAGTTCCTATATTTCACCTCAAAGGGCTGTGTCGGAGTAAACAGAAATCAGGAAAGAGCTGAAGGCCCCAGTATACCTCCTTGGGAACACCCTCTCGTATTCTTCTGCTTCCCGAGATGTATCATTTGCAACGTGTATTCGTTCACCACCCGAGCTATTTTGGCAAATCCCCGGAGACTCTATATCCCCGTTCAAAACCGTAGACTCTGGCGAGATTATTTATAAAAGCCTTTCAGTCGGGTATTTTATTTCCAGAATGCGCGCGGAATAATTTAACGGGGTGGATTCAAAGAACAAGAAATAATTAATTATTACATCTTCGGCGACGTTTAAAGAGATTTTCCCGGGTATATTCTCGGCGGGTATTTAATAAAACATGAACTTATTAGGCGACCGTCGTTGATTTATTAATATTTCTTGGAAATTGCGCGAGCGGGCGCTATCGGTATCGCGTTTGTCTTTTGTCAGGGAATTAAGTCGAATTATTAATCGTTTTTGAAAGGGGAACGTTGGGGAAAAATGAAAGGAAATTAATGGAAAATTGATTACGGTCGTTTTGGAGTGGCCTTTGGAAATATTGGTGCTTTATTTTTATCTTATATTGTCTTCTTTTTATATTTTTTTGAATGAGAGCTCCAGAAAATGTCATGATGAATTAGAATTTTGGTGCAAATGATGCAGTATTCATTAAATCTACATCGATTTGCAATAATCATGAAGACTTTGTGCCAAGAATAGATTATTGAAAATTGACGTATATACTCTGAACGCATCTTCCGCCGTGGGATTCTATAAAACTAATAAATATCTTAAAGACTGCTATTATTATTATTTTTATCATTCAGAATCAACTTCCATTCTATTGATAAGTATCTGACATCTCCTCTAGGTTCATCTCCTACCGACTGCGCCATGTTATATAAGTAAGTTATTATACTTCAGAATCAACTTCTATTTTAATGACAACTATCTGACTGACCCTACGGAACAAACTTACTTTTTTTTGGTGGCGCATTCGTTTCTCAGCTGCTGGGAAACCTGGAAAAATCTACAGAAGCAAGTAAAAATCTGATCAACCATCATTGAATAGGACGTCTGATATCCTTCAATTGTCAGCACATATTTCTGCAAGAGCTACTTCGAGGTACTCTATGAAGCTCATCTTCATCTTTGTCACCCTGTTGTACCTATACAAGTAATAATAATGCGAGTAGGTGCTAATAACCCCCCTCCTCCCCAAACCCCTATAGCCAGTGAAGATAAAATGATAAATTGAATCGATCCCGGTTAGCATTAGGGTTGTTGAGAACGAATCCTCTGTGCTTGACAGAAATCGTTGAAGACCAGACTAATATCAATCGACGACGATGGCTTCGACATTCGCTTTCACGGTTCTCTAATCGGCGTTTTACGACACCCAAATTGAATTTACCGATGGCATTCAGCTAACAAATGCCCACACACACAACATACACAATGATTAAGCTCCGCAAATCAACGTTGGTTTTTTCGATGGTGGAAATGACGCGCGAGCTAAACTAGGGAACGTGGGGTTGATTTACAGTTTCGATGCGAAACGAATGAGTAACAGAATCGGTTGTAATTAAACTTTTTATAATGTAAGGTGATGAGTAGGATCCTTTTCCTCAAAAAACATACGGTCATTTGGATTCTTAGCTCATCAAATTTTACATTCAGATGTTTGTTTTGCGTGATTAACCTCCCCCCAGAAAAACTAAAGAATATAATGTGAACCTTTATCTGAGTCGTCTCCTGTATGGGACATTCATATAAATGGCGCCTCTCAACTGCAACTTGTAACGCTGCCGCGCCTCCAGCGCCATCTAGTGACAATTTTTGTACTAGTGAGTTCCTGGCCCCTTTATTCCCCTACTTGTTTTGTTATCGTTGCTCTATGCAATACATTTCTTCTACAAATTATTATATTGAATCCTCCACGAATCTGCATTGAAGGTACACTGTCTTATTTTCCCGATTATCAATATCGAAAAACACTCCAGTCTACCTACAGTAATATAAATTACAAAAGTTCAGAAGAAAAAATACCAAGGACAGAAAAAATATGAAATATTCTTGTGTGTGGATATCAGTGTAGAATAAATCTCTCTCTCAGACTACGTATGAAAATAACCGAATTAAATTCTCACATTTCGAATCGCACACATAACTTCGAGCGAGCCCATTATTCGTCGGGAATAATTTTATTTCGGGAAAAAAGGGAATTTCATCATCCATCATTTCCATGCGGAACGAATGTAATTTCGCGCCGTGAGTTTTCTTGGAAGATTAAAAAGTGGCAGGCGGACAAGAGCCCGGAATTTCCATGAATTACAATGGAACGAGTGGAGACGGCTATGAAAATTTAAATGCGCTTTCGTACTGGGTGGATTACGAACCGGTTTTCCTGAAAGTAATATTCAATTTTTCAGCTGTCGTTGCTTCAAAAGTGAGGATTTCGTTTGTATATTACGATGATTGTTTTGAGATGAACTCCATTATCAGCTGGCAGAAAGATTATCCCCTCATCTGAGTTTAGGTTCTTAAAGCCTACAAGTTCTCTTTGTTGGGTTGTTGGTTGCATCTTGGAGATCGCTTGCGCAATCTTGTCTTAATCCTGATTTCTTTCGCTTCTTCAACTCTGTAGAAGTATGGCTACTTTGGTATTAGATATCAAAACGTGCTCGAAAAATATGCAAACCAAAATATTCACATGAAGCACTGGATCATATTCAAGTGGCCTTGATATCAAGTGAGAAATCAACTAGGCCATGAGGCCGAAGACTTACTCAAAATAGGAAAAAAACAATAATTTTTGCACGTGTAAATTTGCCTTTTATCCCCTGGAAGAAGGCTATCGAAGCACCAACAAGTTCTAAAGCGTTCTGATTATTACTATGGGCATGTATGCTTAGTAGGGTGTATAAGCGGTCAGTAATCAGAGAATTTAAATATTTTACGTCTTGGTTATCTCGTAAAAATAGTATTGAAAGTTTGTAAGATATGTAATTGACAGTAGATGCATGAAAAATATATATGTGAATTCATCGGCTATCGCAGTGATCAGTGTGGTCCACCCTGTTGACACAAACCTCCGTTTCTGCATAGCATACTGCACGTATATGAGTATATAAAATGAGTAATATTCCCCGTACAACCGACTTTCTCGGATCGATATATCCACAAAGATTGTCGTTTTTTGTGTTAGGTAATTTGATTTTGAATAATGGCTTGTCAGCGTTCGATCCCTCCGGCCTTCATTTTGTTTGCTATGCGGACAGGAAATTATTAAACATGTTGGCTCTTTATTTTGTTCGATTTTCTGCGAGCGCGCATAAATCTGCCGCTGGAGACGGTCTCTATTGAAAGATCCTGAATGTGAGTAAGTGAGCTCACGTCAACCGGGATCGATCGAAGGCTGTTGTTGTTTTGTCAGACTGGAATTGCATTATTTCAACCTTCTCCTTTGTTTCGGGAACGTAGGAAACTACTAAAGCACATCAAAGTTACGTTTATTTTACTCGAGATGTGCGTTTCTGTAATAAAGTTAGCATCATCAGTAGCAGTAAGATTCCTAAGTCTCACATTCATAATTTACTCCATATGAACATGTTAATTGCATAGAGGTAGCTTATAACATGAATTAACATTTGGTATACTTGGTTTCTTATTCCAGAAAACTATATGATTTATACAAGCTAGTCAAAAAACTGCGTCTCCAAATTTAAAATTCGCGCGCAAAACCGAGCACAGAGCGAGGAAGGTATCAGTGGTGACATCTATCGTCTACTAGCGAAACTATTACAAGCTTATTAGTCATAGCTAGTCACTATTAATGTTGGAATTAACTAACATGCCTAACCTGAATCATCTAACCTAAATATCTAGATTATGGCCAACATACTTTTCATTGCAGTACTTGCAACGTATTTCATAAATCTTCGACTTTTCTTCATTTCTAATTTCATCTTTGGTATAACCTTCTTATTGAGAGTTCCTTGACTGCTTTCCAAAACCTGAGGTTCGAATGAAATAATGATAATTTTTATGAGAAATAGAAGCTTGCTCTGTTTTTGTACCACCTGTATTTGTATCACTAATATTGCTGCAGTTTCGTCCTATTTCTGGTATTGGCTCTAATATGGACTAGGACCTTTCGTCTATTGAATGACCATCGATCAGTTGATGGCATCGATAATCTTGAAATAATAAAAATTGTATAAGAATGAATGTGATAAAGGGTTCTCTTCCTTAAGATAAGATACTCAAGTGCAAATCAATCAATATAATGAGAGCCATTAGGTATCAAAGTTTACTCAAGAAATGTTGTGCCATTAAATTCAAATGGTATATTTCAGAGTAGGTAATTTGGGACGGACAGGTAGTAACAGGTAGTTAGGGGACAATAATGTGTTTTTTGGAAATTAATAGAATTGGAAGATGGCAATGCTAACGATGTTTCTGAATTCGCACCAGGGGTTCCAAATATTTACATATTTTCGGTGATTTACCACCACTTACACAAAATTTGTCAATGTGATTTTCGCAGATGATGCGTCATACCATAGATTGTGGTTGACGTACAAAAAACTTGGTTCAATCATCTCGGATAGCTCCCAAATTTTACACTTGATGGACCAGTACCCCATTAAATGTTGTGCAGGTGTTGGTAAATCATCCTGGATGTGACTACACTTCTGAGGGACAGAAATTATTATCAAAATACCCTTCTAAATAGCCCAAGTTTCATGTAAAAGTAATATTATCCAATGCAATAAAGTTACGTTTATTATCCCCCAATAGGGCCATATCTACGATGGTTATCCTATGTTGAGAGTTTCATAATAACCGATAATATATTTTCAAGATCCGTTACAATATAATAATAATAATAATATTACGTTTCTCTTCATCATGTAAGCATAATATAAAGTTAGTACATTATTCCGATACTATCAACATCCAAGTGGAACAATTTCAGTTTTGCGTTTCAACAGGTTGTGGACCCCTGATGTGGCCGCAATTTTCAGAACAGATTTGATGTAATTTTAATTTTTGTTGCAACTATCCCACCCGAATCAAAGCAACACGTCCGTCCGTTCGTTCGTTCGAAGCCGGCGTCCTGGAAAAGTTCAACAACCGTGAACTGATTCGGGTCCATCGATAAAGATACCTTTCCAATTGAATGTTCATCCCGTTTCCGGGATATCTGCATTGCCGAAAGCGCCGCGCGGGTGAGACGGAGAGGAAGAAATAAAGGATGTCCCGGTCGGCGATGACAACGTTTCGCTTTAATGCGAATTTAACCCTTATCAACTGACACGACGTGAAGATGTCGCGCTATCCCTCGGGAGGAATTATCGATCGGCGGAATGCGCCTCTGCTGCGACTGACTCTATCATCCCGACGGAGATGTATTATGAGTTCAAACAATCCGGGAGGACGGCGAACGGGAAAGACGTCGATTGTCCCTTTCAGTCGCGGGCGCCCTCTACCCCTCGCCCAATTACCTACGGATATTCTATCATGTGAATTATAGTACGGTTCATGTCGGTGGAAAACTGGGATGGGATTCGTATCACTTTTCCTGCATATACAATTGAATATTTGCCTTTTTCTTTAAGATGCAATAATTACACAATATTTTCAACCAAATAAAACCATCATAAAAACTTGACATTTTCGACGTGAAATTAAGTCTTTTATTCACCGAGAAAACAAACTTTTTTTCATTGCCAGAATAATTCACAAAATAAACATCAATTTTCAATTGATTATTCATCGTAAAACAATTTCTTCCAACATAAACTCCCGAAGATGTTCCATGTTGCTGCTGATAAAAAACGTTAGATTTTTCTTGAAGAGTTGATTCTACAATTTTATCAGATATTTCAATTTGTTTGGGAGAAAATGGACAATGCAATATTCTGTTAGAAATATCAATTTTGCTATTCAAACTATCCTCTATATATGCTTCTGCTACGGAGGCAGATTTCCAGCCACCGTTACGTTTTATGAATGTAATGTTGCCCCCTGCATTGGCCAGAAGAGTTACAGAGCTTCTCCTGAAACAGTGACCTGTGTAGCTCTTATACATGTCTTTTCCAAGCCATTTTGCAATCAAGCTGGGAATGTCTCCTATTTTATTTATCCCCACATGTTGGTTAATACATTTTCCTCTCGAATATTTCAAAAATAATCCTTTTTTTGTATGAGGCGGCCGTAGTACTTACTTGCGGTATATCTCAATATAATCAGAATTCAAAACGGTACAAGTTCTTGCGCAATAGGTCTTCGTATCAGATATTTTAACAATCAATATAGATCTAGCATCTTCAATGGCACCAATAGTTATATGTAATAATTCTTCACGGCGACAAGCACCACTGGTACCCAAAATTAGGACAACCTACAAATGAAAAATATTGAAAGTACTAGTAATATTACAAAATTATGATTACATCTATACTTCTTGAATGAATTTATTGATATCATCCCTTGATGCAACTTTGGGTTTCTTTCCTCGGTATCCGACACTTTTGTTCTTAATGAGCGGAACTAATTTTGATTTTTTTTAAGAAAACAACAATAACTTTTAACAAATCTTTTCACAACCGGCATTACTGAATGTTCTCGGCTTCTCCTTTATAAATGAGTTTTTTCTAGCAGCTAATATCCTTTATTTATGTTATCATATTTCAATTTTTTAAATAAATAACGGATTTATTTGTATTCGACTTGGCGATTTTGTTATATCGTGGAATTTGATTTTGAAAACCACAAAATTATTTTTCAAGCTACTAATTTTTCTTCAACTGTGTGCTTACAAATGAGTTTTGTCAATATGCCATTTCGATAATTTCAAAGTTTGTTGTTTGCTAAGGTGTTCATTTCTATTTTTGTATTTAGTATTGAACGTTTTCGAATTAACTCAAAATGTTGGCCTCCATCATAGACATATTTTTAGTTATTGTTAACCTCAATAGTAAAATTTCTTGAATGTTTCATAAATATACCTACACATACAAATGTGTGGAAATTGTGATAATTTGCAAATTAGCAGCTGAAATATTATTAATTTTTCTGCTCTCGGATACGATCTACCAACATCAGCAGTCAATTTAATACTTTTTTAGTTGAACAAATAACTGTCAGACCAAAATGGAAATCTCATATGTCTCACGAATTCTATTCGCTTTTTGAAAAGTATGGCATTGAATGCAATCAGTAGACAGAATTTATCATTTTATGTGAATGTTGTGACGTGAATGTGAACAGTACCAAGAATTATGAATTCATAAAATCAATGCATAGTTGAATTTCAATAAATCCAAAAAACTGGCTCGATAATAACAGAAGAGAATCAGCATGTTTGGTAATAGCGAATTTGCTGATAAGTGGAAATCCTGACTACGACAACTTGATCAAACTGAGATGAAAAATTGTTTGATTACACGAAAATTTTGTTGTTATAGGCTGAAGGTGGTTGATTGATTTATCCGTTAAGCCAATGTGGCTATGAGGGCCCTTTTGGGCTTTACTGAAAGCCCCTTTGAAAAACATACCTTGCCTTTGAGAATACCTTACATAAGAATGCTCTATTAATCAGATTATGATGTAATCTGATGCAGCTTTCTGATACCAAAAATCTACCGGACCCTGTATAATCAACAGTCATCTAATCACCTTTCCAACAGATGGATAGACGGAAACACATATTAATTGGGTGCAGAAGTCTATTCTCTACAGAAAAAATCTCCAACCCGTTTCCACGGTGACATGACAGAAAGAAACAACCACCCCTGTTGAACGTCTCGAACATATGGCTAAACGAGTAGTTTTCCATTGCAAATGAGTTCTTCAGCCCGAAACGCATAACGTGTTTCCGGTAAAACCATCGCAGACGATCCACATAATCAAGAACCGAGACGTTTACACAATGTTTACGAAGACGATTCGTGTTTATCAATTCGATGTGTGTAGGGATGAATTCGACATATCGAACCGTACGCAGAATGTTGCAGAGGTCAATTTGTCGAACTTTTTAGATATTTATTTTAAAGGGGTCTTTGTATGTAATGTTAGCTGGAAGTTTTAATTATTTTCTTCAGTTTTTGGTGTGTATCGCTTCTAGTTCAATCTGCACTGGTACGTTTCCGTTTGTTATTGTCATGCAAATTGCTGGGAATGGCCGAAGCTGATTTGCATGAACTCCAGTCTGAAAATGACATGTAAATTCGGAGATGAGGTGATGTTGCCGTTTTCACGCTCATTCACAATTAAGATGGAATAAATTCTATGGTAGGCGACCATTTCTGCGATATAATGAACCTCGATGTTAACGAGGTACTTTGGAGACTATCCAATTACTGTGATGTTCGGTTGGATGGTTATTCAGTTATCGAGATTTTTGAAAAAATGTTTGGCTTCTCCAGATAACAAAGTGGGAACCAATGAAAGGTCATCAATAGTGATAGTGATTTTTTTTATCTGCTTTTACAATAATTTTCTCTATACGTTTAATATTCATGCAAGTTCGGGACAATATTTTTCATGCCTAACAAGAAAAAATATTCGAATTGAATTTGAGCATACCGGGTGTAACAGGATCATGGTACACCCCCCCGTATCTTCGTTAGTTTGATACCAACTTTCGATATTTAAATGGAACACTCTGTATATTATTATATTACTGAAACCTGCATAATTTTTTTAATCCAATGATACCACATAAGTTACATTTCAATCGTAAAAATTTTTGATAAGGTAAGCTCGGGTAAGTGTGACCGTGATTTTCATTAGTTCGCATTGAATTTAGTCCTTCTGATGAACCTAAACTAATATAACATTGAAATTTTGCAGGTATTTACCTCGAAGGTCAGTCTTTATAAAACGCCACAAAAAACTGTTGAAAAACGTATTCTATGGATTTTATTTATATATTAAGATATACATCTCCATAGGTCACACTTCCCCGGGCAAGTGTGATTCTGGCAAAATTTAAAGATATTAATTCACGTAAATCTCTCTTTGGGGCAGGTGTGAGTGAACAGTAAAGGAACTTTCAAAACAATTTATTTGTTTCGAGATATCTTTATTCAAAACATAGTTAGGAACTTTTTAATTTTCAATTTGAAATGCCCCGTTGGAAAAAAACAAAAAATAATCGTGAAAGTGAACATTTGTTGAACAGAAAAATTTACAGGTAGAAATCTGAAAAATCGAATGAGAATTTCATTGATCCCCATCTTCTGACGAGTGGTGATGGAAGCACAGTTGTTATTTCATCCTCCGAAAGTGTATCAATGTCTTTCACATCTGGCCAGGTATATTGTTTGGCTCTCGGAGATTTCCGTATATAATATCGTACTATAGCTGAAAAATTATTACTTTTTAGATTGGCCAACTGAACCAGGTTCCCACTTACCCCGACAGATAGGTCACACTTTCCCCAATAAAATTTAATTTCGGGGTAAGTGTGACATGCAATGGAAAAATGTAAAAAAAAAACAACTTCATGAAAAAACGACAATCTATAGTCAGATTCATTGTTTAGGTAGAAGAAAAGTGTATAAAGTGGATTCTTACCTTAGATTTTAACAATACACTCAAAGCTTGAAATAAACTCGTTATACTCCTTCGGGTTGATGAATTGTAGGTTAGAAAATTGGGGAAAATATTTGGATTTCACAAGATCTCTTTGGTATTTTATATGATGGTTATGGATTCATTATGAGTGTAGGCTTTTCGTCAATAGATGGCATTGGGCTGTCGCCCGGTTTAGCGAAAATAGCGAGCAAACTAACACTTGCCCCAAATTCACAGTTACCCGAGCTTACTATAACCTAATTTTTAGTTTTCCATGATGGTTCTGATTTATTTCAATTGAGCCGTCTAATGCTAGAAAAATCATAATCCTGTCAAAAGTACTAAATTGTATTTTGTATGAGCAAATGAAGTTCATCTTAATCGTTTTTGGGGTAAAGGTAAACTTTTTCAAATGGAACCATATTGGAACCGTGGTATCATTTATTAGTACGATTAAAAAAGAATTTATTCATACCTGGTAATACAATCAAAATTACAGCTAAATAAGAAAGAAAATAAGAAACTGGAATTATTTTAATCTAATTTAGTGTTGAGCTGAGGAGGCTTTGAAAACAATGATTGCCAAATGAATATTTGTTGGTATATCGATGTTTTTATTGTGTATTTGAAAAGTCTTTACATTCGTTGTTACTATTCAAAATGCCGCACATTTATACAAGGGATGAAAAAGTGGACATGTTTATTATTTATGGGGAATGTAAAAAAATTGCCGTTGCGGCTAGAAACCTTTATATCGACCGATATTCTGATAGACAATGTCCAGCGAGCAATTATTTTAATCGTTAAAACGTTATCATTGATGGAGGAAGGAAATCAATGCTTTAGCTCGAAAAGAAGTTGATAGACTGTTTATTTAAGGCAAATTGGGTTTGAATTGGAAATTAGTTCACTAAACGGTAACCGGCATCTTGCACAAACATTATAAATCTTTCAAATATCAATTGCACCAGCACCTGAACGAAAGAACGACGAACTAACTATACTTGCTCATAAATATCGCAAATTAGTATTTCATGGCACACTTTAATGGAAAACTAAAAATTAAATAATCAAAAAATTTTAAGTTTCAAATGTCACTTATGCGGTATTATTGGATTCAGAAAATTACGCAGATTTCAGAAATGTAATATACAGGGTGTTCCATTTAAAAATCATAAGTTGGTATCACTTCCGGCGAAACCGGAAATGATAAAAAATAATTATTAGGTCAAAAAGTGCCGCTTATTATGTATATCTAATTACCTTTAAAACTAACGGACATACGGGGGAGTACCATGTTACACCTGATATAGTTAACCCTCCGTAATATCGATACGCTCATCAACCGTGATCAATTCTCTAATCGGATCCCCGGATAATCTCCTCGATCGTCGATCCTAATGGAATAAATTCCGATTGTCGAATCAGTTCTCCAGGTTTACCGCGGCCGACTGCGACTGTCGTGTGTTCATTCGATTAGAAAGTGATCGGAATCTGATGAGAGGGCAGCGATCGCAGGGTCATCGGTGAACGACCTTGCCGAAAGCTCCTGTGGGATGCTGCCTGCCTCTTCTCTTCTCGTCCGATGTCGAAACAGCCGGGCCATCGACCTAAATCGGTCGTGTTAACACTGGTCCTCCGTGATGCAAGCAAGCAAGCAAGCGCTGGCTGCTGAGAAATCTCTCGGATTACCGATCCGGAGGTATTTTGTTCTACAGAATGATTGTTTTATTGAATGATATATAGTGTGATTCACATCTCATTGATACACCCTGTATAAACCATATTTTTTATGGAGAATGATGAGATTCGAAGAATTGATAAATAGATACATTAAATTCAAACAAAATGACCCGTTAGGGGCTATTTTAAGTAATATACACTGCAAACCAGCAACGATAGAATATCGACATATCTGAAATATTTTGGTACGAGTCAAAAAAGGTAGAAAAATCTTTAGATGGATTCGTAATCTGAACAACAATTTTATTTCTAATTTTCTTCGATGCGTCCGAAATTACGGAAGTTACGGGATTCTTTCATTTCATGCGAAATAAGACAAATTTGGATTTTTAGAACTGATTTTTTTTTCGAGAACAATGAAAATCAGTAGTAAAATGATTGTAATGTAATCACGAATCCGAAGACATTTGTTACCTACTTTTGCCTCGTGCTATAACTTTTTGATAATGTCGGTGGTTCCATCGATACTCAAAATGACCTCTTCTAGGTAATCTGCTAATATCACAGATACAATTGGTCACAAAATTTCGTTTTGTTTGTGTCCCATAATTGTATCTCGACGAGTTGATTCGAATCATAACGCAAAAAGTTCAAATAAGTGACAACATTTCGGAAGATTTTTTTGTCAAACAATTACACCTATCTACAAAATCAACAAAACGAATAAAGTCAAATCATGCAATATTCGATTTTGGAAGTACTTAACCGAATAAAAAAAAATATATGTTTGTCAAAACCCCACTCAAAAAATTTACCTGAAAAAAGTCCCCTAAAATTCATAAAATATACAAAATCACCAGATTCACTTGAAATTTGCACTATATACGCAAAATTTCATGCTGATTCCGAAAATATATGAGTTGTATGTATCGAATTTTTGAAAATTTTTATATATTATTTTTTTTATTACAAATGAGTCTCTGATATGTATTTCGACGATCTGATTCCGAATCATACCACAAAATTAAATTTCAATGTTGATTGACGAAATTTTTAGAAGATTTTTAGTCGTAATTACTTCTCTCAACTCTAGATGAATTCTTCAACTCGGGAACGGTTGAAGATAGAATAATTCTGCGAACGCCAATCGATTCAGAATGATCAAATTAGTAACATAGGTAAATTTCAAGTCAATCGATATAAAACAAAATTATTCGAAAAATCGAGAAAAATCCAAAGGGGTAGACCCCTAAAAATCATGAAAAATACAAAATCATCAGATTCACTTGAAATTCGCACTATATATGTAAAAATTTATGCTGATTCCGAAAATATATGATTTGTATATGCTCAGATACAAGGTTTTGCATAAAAATGGGTTATTACGTGATAAATTCATTGCAAGATCAAATGTTCAAAAAAATTTATTTTCTATTTTTCAAAAAATTGCAAATGTTCCCCATATGTATTTCGACTTGCTGAATCCGAATCATACCACCAAAATAAATTTCAATGACGATTGACAAAGTTTTTAAATTACTCTACATAAACATTTCAACTTCCCAGGTTCATATACCTCCTGTTTTTGTTCTTTAAATAAATGAGTTTTTCAAATATATATGTAAAAACTGATTTCAAATTATACAAATATATGGGCTAAAAATGATCACAGACGTTTTTTTAAATTTGTATCAACTAAAGGTGGTATTATTTGAAAAAGTCCGCCACTCAATGAGTTAATTGAAAGAATATGAAAGGTTCAAAGTAGGTGAAACCCGTTATCCGAATTAGTGACTAGAGCTTTTGAATCAACTCCTTATTAAGCTCGAATGTATAGTATCTACTATCTGGGTCGAAAACACCTGGTCACAAACCACACTAATAGTATTATTACTATTAGTATTGATATTTAGAATGGTCCTTCATTTATTGGAAACTTATCTGAAATTTTTCGAGAGTTATTCAAAGTATCACGACGAAAAATGATCGAAAAAATAAAGATTTGGAATCTTTGCTGTCGATACAATTGAAGAAAGTGAAACTATCTGAAGTACCAAGAGTTTTTAGTTCCTGAAGATGATGATAACGAATGGCGGAATTAATAAAAGATACGAAAAATGAGGCTTCAGTAGAGAAAAAAAACGATGGTTACTTACCTCAATATCAGTAGGATATCCTGATGTTTGATTGAATGCCCCCAGTCATCAAATAGGTATCCTTGAATTTGGGCATTTGCTGCTGTTGTTATTGGTTAGACTGAGGAGCGTCTCTGGTTAACTAGGAGTAGGCGATTGAGTACGTAATTAGATTGTTTCACGTTACACGCCTTCGCCCACTCGGAATATTAGTGTCGTGATCTCGAAGAAATTATGACGAATTATACGAATTAGCATATTACCGCTTCGGATGGGTCACGATTCGCGAGCGTCGGGAGAGTGGGAGGTGATCTACGAGGACGAATGCGTGAGGTGATTATTACGGCTGAGATGATCGTTTTGAGAAGTTTACCGACCATAATATGATCGCTCAATTAATGCCGGGATTCGATTTATTCGAGATTTTTAAGGTGAAAAGTTATCGATTCTGGATTTTCTTTATAGTCGTTTGGGAATTGAGCATTCTTACACGCAAAATTTTGAGCGGGAAGTCACCAATTCTCGCATGTGAATGTGATCAATTCAAAAATAAGAATGGCACTTACGTTGTTGATATAACAATTACTTAAATTTTAAATTACACACCGGAAGAAAAAGTTATCTCATTCAACGCAGAGGATAAAACCGCCCCATGTTGGGCGCCAATTGTTTGACAAAAGATTGTTATCTTGACCTTGAGACCTTTTTTAGCGAATGATTGACGTTAGGCTTGTTCAGCCTTGGTTCATTCTGATGTACTATGCATTAATTCATTTAAATTAATAAAGAAACTGATGAGACAGTAAATATTCTCTGATGTTGATGTTTCGAAGACTGTAGGAATCGCCGTTTCCAAAACTTCTGGTAAAACAAGGAGTATCAATATGCAACACTTGCTCTGAATCACTTCTTTACGTTCTTAATAATCTGCTGGAGTTGTTGAGGTCGAGATGACAACAAATAATACTGTTGTATCAAATTGACTAGGTAGGTATTGGCAGAAAAAAGGCTGGGTCAAAATAACAAAGCAACTTTTGCAGCCAGCCAACTCATCGTTAAATCTGCTTGCATCTCGACTTTTCCTCGCGAAACTCCATGTGTCATTCGCTTTTATTGGCCATTACCAACCGACAATATGCTGCGAGAGTTATCTTCGTGCAATAATATATCTAATAGAATCATCTAACGATCCTTGCTGATAATATAGGATGTAATTAACATTCGAGTGGAGATGGTCTGCGTTCGGCTGGCTTACGGCGAACAAACACATTATCGCGACGGTTTTATTGCTTGTTGCATTATGCGCAGGTATTTATGATCGCGTGTATGTACCGAGTGTCCAGATATTTTCGCTCGAGACGGCGTAACTAGAAATGAACGTGATAAAGCTGAATGGAGTTTTGTCATGATGGGAGTTACGAGCCATAGCCGAAACGCTAACAATAATTATTGTGATGTTAACGTTTTAGGTTTGATAACGTTAAGACTCACGAATATTTCTTTTCAAACAGTGAGCTGTTATGAAAACTTTCGCATTTTCGATTTATCTAAGAGTGCGAAGTGAACAAAAGGGGCCCATCATTGTTCCTTAAGGCACACCATCGAATAGAGGAATTATTCAATTTATTCAGGAATCAGCCATCAAGAACTTTCCTCTCCCTTTGTCTTGATCAGTGTGATTTATTCAGGACAAATCGTATAATAATAATGAAAATAAGTTATTGTTTGTTTAAACTCAGTCCAAGAGTCCAAAAAAGTAATGATTGGAATTAGTTGATCTCAGATTGATAGTACTCCAATAACGTGAAAGAGCTTGGTGTTGAACTTATGCTGTCGTGCTTGTCGAGACATAAGCCATTGAAGTTGTTATTGTTTTGTCAGATTCTGCTCTGCTAGAGAAGGGTAGATTAGATTTTGTACGGGTCTTGTTGGACTCTGTCAGCCTCTTTGTTGCCCTCATACCCTTTAAGCCTGGCACCGAGGATATGGACAGTTTATGATTGCCCAGATTTTGTGGTGTTCCCAGTTTTGAGTTAACTTGATGTTAACAATGATGTATTGCTGCAACTTCTGCCTGGATAACCGTAGCTAATGTATCTAATTTCAGCAGACAATTCCTGCACTAACCTAACCTAACCATATTTGGTAAGAATGTCTTCCGATGGTAAATAGTTCGGTATAATTCAGACCATGTATTATTTTATAGGCCTGGTACTCTACGCTCAGTCCGGGATGTATATGTGAATGCTTCTAAAGTGGCTATTGGGGCAGTTCTCATGGTTCCAGTGGCCGCTAAGCGGGGGATCAAATGAGTGAGATGTCGTTAATTTTGATTTAATGGGATAACAATAGAAATTAGTGTTGACTATTATAGAATTCTATGGTACACGGAATCCCACCCCAGCATTGCCTTCGAAAGCTACCTAGTCAGCCTGCAGAGTCTTTGACCACCATACCACCGATCGATATGCTATCATGGGCTTGATGACCTTGTTTATATAGCCATAGGATCATTTTTGGTTGTAGCCACCCATTTTTACCGCACATCCTTCTGAACAGGTTGAAGGCTATCATGGTATTTTGGGATATTTTCTGACGGTGTCGGTTTCTTGTTAACTTATAGTCAATAATGACTCCTAATTATTTTGCCTCTTATGCAATTGTAAATCCAACACCGTTCAAAACTGGTGGCTTTAGTCCTCTAAGTGCCCCTTTTTTGTAAATATACCTAGTAAGGGTTTATAGTAAGTTTATCCCCGAGGCAAATTTGCCTTCACCAATGATAACAATATCATCAGCATATCCTGAGCAATCCATGCCTTCAGATTTTAGCCTTTTCAGCAGTTTGTCCATCAGGATGTCCCAGAGAAGAGAACTTCATGTTCTATGACTCCTGAAAGGAACGCATATTCATATCTCGACAATCCACAGTACACTGGAAAAGCTACTTAACGTGCTCCTTTCGCCTTCAAAACACCTGCGAAGCGAACGTTTCGATTCTAATAACGAGCTAGAGCCCGTCTTGAATGAAAAAACTCATCGACGAATCCATTACGGATTATGCAAGCGCGTCAGACGCGAGAATAACTTTGATTCCATAATGTGTTTCGCGTGTTGATATGTCTGTCGCTGCAAATGATGGAGGACGATGGCAAACAACGTGAGAATCGCGTAATGGATCGACGTAAGTGTGTGGCTCTCGGCTAGAAAGAAGATCGTAATATATGTTTTATGTTTCCCGTAGAGGCTGCTCAAATGATTACATACGACCGGTCCCTCGAGAATAGTAAACGGTGTACCGGGTGAACTGATATGTGTATGGCGGTGTCGGTTTTCGATATGATGAAGTTGGCGATGAAACATATATCGCACCAAAACAAAACAGATGAATTCTATCTGGCCTTTCAAGACTCAAAAAAAATTAAACATCAGGATCTGATGGTACAAGTTGGGAGTTGAATGCTGGGAGAGAAGAAGAAATATGTCGCACATATTTTTAGGGAATGAATGAACTATGGCGATAATACCTATGACTAAGACAAGAAATGGAAAACAATATAAAGGTGACAATAAAAAGGTGGTTAATAACTTCTCCAATTTCACTGTGTAAATGGATAACTTAATGAACTGCGAAAGGGATGACTGGTAAACTGGTAAAAGTTCACTGTAAGGGCTATATTCACGTTGAACGCAATCATATATAAATTCAATGAAAACATCGTTGAAATCAACGACAATTCATCGATTTCGAAGAGGCCTTGATAGCTTGAAGATAAATACAGTAATCAAAGGTACAGAGGCAATTGGAATTCCTAATAAACTCATAAAATTAAGCAGTACGACAATAAAGGGCCGAGAGAAGTACAGCTAAGGGATATCCGAGGAATTTGAATATAACAGAAAGTTGAATAAAGCAAGGGGACGTACTATTATGCGTATTCGATATTGCGCTATAAGGGGCGACGAGATAAAGTAAGATCAAAGGATCTCTAATCAAATAAGCTGTATAAGTAAGCGCATATGCCTTCAATTTAGCATCAATGAAAACGGATGATGATACTATGAAAGATACATCAACAAAAATAGAAACAAAGGCAAGAATAAGAGGCCTGGAAAAATTAGAACGAAACCAAATACATGGTATAAAGAAACTCACCAAAGAAACAATTTGAATGCAGGAAATCGTAAATTTGAAAATGTAGAAAATTTTTACTACTTTCAAACTATAATCACCATGAAAAATAAAAAACAGGAAGAGAGTACCTGTATAAAACGACCATATGACCAGTAACCTGCGGTGCGAAGTAAATTATGTTTTAGCTACTTACTAAGAAAAAAAAGTGAAAGTACCTATTCGAAAGAAATAACAAAAAATATAATTACAAACTTGCATAATGCAAATTTAGTGGTGAAAATACCCTGCTTCTTTCCATTTTTGTCGATTGTCCCCTTTGGAATTAATTCATCGGATTGAAGTTCGTGCGCATACGACACGTGACCACATCCCTTATCGCTGTAATCTATATTTTACTTCCTGTTTAAATGACTGTATGAGTAATGAGTAAATTGAAAAAAAAAGGGAACGGCGCAAGGCTTCGTGTCGGCCTCAGCCGTAAAAGAGTATTTTTCGTTCACGCGCACCTGGTGAAGTGGACGCAAGCAACTCCGTTTTTTGGTGGACAGCTGGCCCGTATACCGGGCGATTCATTTGTGTTTTGATTCCATATCCAACATAGAATAATTATTGTTTTTCTTTGATACTTTAGCGTATCGAGGTGACTGAGGCAGAAGCTGAAGTTGGAGAAATTATCACTAACTTTATAATCGTAGCTTTTGATATTCTGAATAATACTTTGAGTATTTGAAATTTTCATTCTTGTTCTCTTCAACGTTTTCACGGACCTCATAATACTATTCAGAATTTTCTGACTCATTATTGCTAATATAGAAATATTTTATTCAAAACTTGTTTCAAATGTGTAACATTTGTGTTAGTAATGCGGCCCCACTATGTCTATTATTTAAATTATATACAGGGTGTTCAAATTCGATCCTCACCATTGGGATCTCGGAAACTATAAGAGATACAAAAATGGTTAAATTGGGACAAAGTTGCGCATTTACCTGACTAACAATATGCCGTTAAGAGAGATCTGAATTACCGAGTATATCCGAAAAAAAAAACAGAAATTCTAGAAAATGGTTTGAAGGTTTTTCAGGCTTTATTTAAAAAAAATCGAAAATAAATTACACTTCCACTTTTCCCCTGTTTCATTGTTTTCAGATTTGCTATTTGACGTTTCGTTTTCCGACCACCATCATTCTTCTTTCTGTTTTGAATAGAACCAGATATTACTTTTTCAATGATGTAGCATAAGTTTTCATTCTATTTCGAAAAACCGCAGATATTTGAAAAAATCTTATCATAACAGGCTTTGACTTTGATATTTCCAAATTTGGCTTTCAATTTGTTACACTCAATGGCATTTTGTTATTGTCTAATTCATTGAATTTTTGGGGAAAAATGGCTTTCACGATTGAAGAAAAAAGAGAAATGATACAAATTTACTAAAAATACAATAGAAACAGTGTTAGGACATCCGAAATGTATTTAAACTTGGATCCTAAAAGACGACAACCACATCAACAATGATATATTATTAGATCAAAATCTCACCGAGTTTGGTTCGTTTGAAAAGCCAGTAAAAAAATACGGAGACAGACTCAATCAGGAAACTGAGTTAAATTGGAAATTGTGTCCTTTTCAATGAAAATAGAACTTTGAACAAATAACAATAATTGACTAAACTGTAGAGACAAAAGTAAATCACAGCAAATGCTCAAGCCTGTTAGCCAGGTAATTAGATACTCGTCTGGTATTGTGCGGTGGAGCCTCATCATGTTGAAACCAGATGTTGTTATAGTAAGCTAAATCGGCAATAAAAACTGGCGATCTTTTTCTCCATTCAGAATTCCGTCATATGAATGAGGACCCAAAATTCTATCTTTGAAAATTCCTGCCTACACGTTAATACTGAATCGCACTTGAGGTCGAATTTCTCGAAACTGTCTGGGGTTGTTTATGCTCCAAATGTGTTCATTATTTCGGTTGCGTTATCATAAATATTTCGTGTATTAGGTGTACAGCACCCCGGAAACAAGAATCGGCCGATGCGGTCCGCCGCGTTTCTCCCCCGAGGATTTTTCACCTGCGTAATTAAGGGTGACCTCCCCCACCAGCCGTATACCGATGACGCGACAACGGGAAATGGTGCTTTATGACGGTCTTCTATCGTCGCCTTTTTTATGGGGAAAATTCGCCGTCTCATGTCCAGCGCCACGTGGCGTGGAATACAATGATTGTGACATTCTTTAAAAAAAAATACGATGAAATTCATATTTCTGATTATATGTTATTTTATATAGGATAATTTTGCTGTAATTTCGTTGATTCATATTTGCATTCATGTTTGTAACAATCCTCAGCAGATTCTAGTTGAACTGCCGTCATCGTTAGTAGCAAAAATGATAGAAATAAAAAAGGTACAAACGATTCGAAAAAGTCTGGATGCAGATTTTCGAATCTTTCGCCAAATTACATGCAATTCAGGTTCAAGACGACTCTTGGATTGCCAAAGTTTATTCAAGAACAAAATAAAAAGAAAGAGGCATTTTCTGCGCTTTTTGTTGAAAATTCCAAGATTTAGTAGGGGTTAACTGGGATGTACTTGAAACCCCTTCAAACTTTTCTCGATTTCGTGTTAAGAGTTAAATCTATGTAAGTAACACCAATTTTTTTACAATGCGGAGCCTAATAAACTTACCCCTACCTAATCTAGAGGAAAATCTAAAGAGACGTTTATGGAATCGTTCTGGTTTTAGGTTGAACGTAGTCTAGCTTCTTGGCTGCGACAACTCGTCCGTCGTGCAAAAACCCCGTGTTGTATTTGTGGCGAGAAAACGCCAAAACGCCAAATGTCGTATATTCCCGCATGAATTTCCACATGTGCCAACGAAAAAGAGAATAATGTCCCGGCGACTTGGCGGCCATATCGCGACGTGGAATAAATCAAAACAAACGAGAGAAATGGCCTCAATTACATTTCGTTCCGTGATATCATTCACGGGGATCCGGGCAAAAACTCTCCGATGAGATGGTGGGTTGAAGCAGCAGCGCGGGGGTGGCTATATCTGTGTATGTATCTTTTCGCTCCCTCTTTCGCGAATACATCGCGGCAATAACGATAAATTCGCGAAGCGACACACGGGAAAAAGTAACTGCTGGTAGAGAATGAACGACGGCATTATTTTCTTTTACACGCCTCTCAATTTGGACAGTACGGATGCCTAAGAGACTGAAAAATATTCGTGCTTTTCTTGAGGAAAGTGGGGGTTTCCTGGAGGGCCTAACGGCATGTTATGTCTAAAGTCCAATATTTGTTTTAGATATATTTCAGATGATGTAAATTCACATTCACAGTTGTACAAAATATGTTGTTTGTATTTCGTGTATCAAATTCGTGTTTTCGTGGCACATTCGAGAGAGTTTTTGGCTCGACCTGCGGTCCCGGCCAAAAATAACACTCTCATGTGCCATTAAAAAAATCCTTATTTTACGCACTTGATACAAAAATAACTGTTTTGCACAGTTCGCTCATTCGTATTTCCTGAACTTCTGAAGTATTCACAAAAACAACATGCAACGAAAATGTATAGCGATTATGGTTAAACTTAATTTTTCCATCTTTCTCATAAAAAAAAACATTTTCGCGATTCTGTCGTATTCAAAACTGAAAATATTTTCTTTTCACCTGAAACTGTCATTAACATACCATTAATGAGGATAAAATGGCATTTTTGATTATTTTGAGTAATTTCAGATCGAGCCTCGATTGTAGAACATTTTTAATGCTCGCCTCTTGAAAGCAGAGTTGCATTAAGATAATTGAAATTCTGTATCATTAAAAATTCAATTATATTAAAGTATTCAACACGCTCATACGAGAACCAATTTGTATGTTAATGAAAAGTTTTACATTACTCTCTTATCTGAATGGCTACCACGGACGGTTGGAAGAAAGCAAATATTAACAGAAATTTGTTTGGCGGATTCCTTTTTGCTCGTTAATCGTGTCGCTGGAATTTCTCGAATTTGTTGCATACCGGCAATGCCTCTTTGATTACACCGACAAATTATGCGAATACTAAAAATATTTTGATAACTGTTGGACGATTTATATGAAACGGTCATATTTTCGCAGAAGTCTTGTTTAGAAAGGAAGATGGTTGGTTATAAAAGGTCAGTATGGATGTTGTCAGGGAGCTTGAAGGTTGATTTAAATATTCCCCGATATCAGTCATCATGCACTGAAGTTCATTATGGCCATGAAAAATGAAAAAAAAAAAAATTGGCACCCAACATGGGGTCATCGTTGATCTTTTACCAAAAAAATATATTTGAGCACGACACTATATTTGAATATCACCTTGGCAGAATCCGAATTGAGTTTTTTGCGTTAGGCTTGAAACAGTCATACAAGGACAATGCACCAGTACACAAATTCGCAGTCGCAATGGCAAAATTATATGAATTGCGCTACGAATTGATTTCTAATCAACCGTATGAAGTTAAGTTTTCATGTACACGAATTATTCGTTTTTCGTACGAAATCTGTCAAAAGCTCTTCAAATATATTTCGTGGCGGCAAATTTTAACTGATGGTACGATTAAATTCAAGAAGTTGAAATAAAGTCAACTTGTCCGAAATTTTAAAGGAAAACAATGATGAGTGCGGTTATGTTTGTTTGTTTCCAGGCATATTAAAAATTTTAATGTTAAATATGGACAGCAATCTCATGATTAATAATATAATATTTTATATTTTACTGATTTTGTTAACGTATTGGAATTTTGAATTGAAGAAAAAAAGAAAAAGGGCTCGCAAACGTTTTTGGGTGAGACCCATTTTCAAACTACGAAAATTATATTACAATTACCACAGCTTAATTAATGAGCTGAGGAATTTACTTGAGAAAATGGACGGTAAATTACGGGATTGACGTTGAATATTTTATTTATTCCGTGAAGTCATTTCGCACAAATGAAAACCGCTCAAAATATCATTCGTACGAAAAAGTGATATTTCTTTCAAATTTCCTACGAAAAACCGAAAATTCAGATGCATGAAAACTTAGCTTGATGAGGAATTCATCGTCGAAACATAGGTCCATTTTGTGAGTTTTCAGACGTCGTATCATACGGAAGAACAACTCATCAATTCTTTGTGTTGATTTATTTTCTTCTGACACTTTCCTCGGCCTGTTTGTTTTTTGGACAGAGATATTACTAGTAATGAATATCATTAAATTAGATTTTAATTTGCCATGCCTACATCATTGTGGTCCTCAAAACGCCATGTCTTGAAGAAACATTGTTCTCATGAACATGAAAATAAATCTTTTCTCATAATCTTACTTAGTCGGTAATAGAAAACATGTCGTAAATTTCGTAATTTACGAAAATGCTCAAGACTTTCATTTGTTCAGGGGTCGAGTCAATTAGTGCTGCCACAAATTTTTAATTGATGGCTCGAAATTTCCATAATGACGATGAACAAAAACGGAGATAACATCCATCACGATAAAGTGATAATGCAACGAACAATCGGCAGATGGCACGCCTAAAGCAGATCTCTTCACGGCCGTAAAAAGGGATATTACAATAATTGCATTTAATTCTGAATAAAAACGTACTTTGTTCGGTCATTGCTACTGTTCGATGTGGCAGGTGGAATTCGGTTGGATTATTTTTGGTGGATGTTGATTGCGACTGTTATATTTTATACTTTTACCAATTATAGCTCCCAATTTTTTTGTAGAAGTATGCTTTTGATGTTGTTATCTACAAGAATTAATAAAGAAGATATTTTTTCATCGAGCTCGTGAAAATTGAGTAAATTACTTCCAATAACTTTTTTCTTTACAGAAATCAACAATAGGAATACTGTATGACAAAGATATCACTTAGCAACTGTCTGATGCTCTGTGTTCTTCCAGAGACAAATAAAACTCGATTCAGTACACAAGCACCATATTGCTTCGATAAAAACCTTGGAACATTTCTTTCAGATTTTGTTGCTGAAGATGTTGTCTAATGGTGAATAATAATAAATAGTATATGAACAAACGAAAGCAAGATAAGGAACTACAAATTAATTTTCCCCCCTTTCATCATACCATTCGAACAAGATATCTCGATTCTGTCAGATACGGAATATAAATATTGGAACGTTCCCAGACTTTTGAACGAAAAAGCCATGTTGTCATATTTCGAAAACGCATTAATTTAAAATCTGATATTTGTAGACACAAATAATGAGGTGTGGCTAAATTGATTGCAATGAAAACAAATATGGTGTAACATTTGAAAAAATTGAGTTGATCTCAATCTCTGAAAAACTGTTGATTTGGCAACATTGCCGATATAACCATTGAATCGGACATCATCAAAAACCACCCTGTCGAAATTCTTATAAATTTTCTCTGTGCCGTTTCTGAAATATGAGACCGTTCCGATACTTTTGAAAGACACTGTATACACTCACATGCAAAAAAACGTAACAAGTTAATGTTTGGTCAAAAAAACTTCTAATTAACCGTGAATAATGACTAATAAGCCAGTATTCAACGAAAGACTGAATGTGCAAGTTAAAATTACTTATTTTATCTAGAGTTTGTTGAAAAAATTTTGAAAATTGAACGAAAAATAAAAAAAATATGAGACCTCAAATATCAAATAATAACTTGTTGCTTTTTTTGAATATGTATTCAATTCAGTAGAGTATCATGTCATAAGCGATATTCTTTCTGTACCTGTTTCTTGTAATTTTATCCATCATTCAAGATGATGATGTTTTTAGAAGTCACCTGAAAAAAAATTTGCGGCCATTATAGCAGTTTTCGTATAAATCGTACGTTTTCATTTCATCTTATCGGTAAGAGGAATTTACACATTAAAACTATAGAAGGCGAGGGTATTAGTTACTATTTCGTATCCATCCAGTTTGTATTACGGGATATGACTACGTGCCGTCTGTGGATTCCCATAATTTCACGCTAACTGATACATATTCTCGTCGAACGCAATTCAAACTACCTCTGTTCCATGAACTTTGAAAGAACAACCTCTATAAAAGTCCTAATATTTTGGGAAATCCACGGCAGACTTGCGACATTGAATATGTTTCTAATCATAATAATTTTGATTAGATGAGGAATTAATAATCTCGGCAAAATAAAAATTTCCAGATTTGTATGTAAATGGAATTGTGAAACATTAATTTTGAACTGGATTTTAAAAACATCGATACAATATCATTCCACGAAAAGTTATAATTACGAACTTTTGAACAATTAATTTCAGGATTTAATTACCGCGTAGCGTTTCAAAGCGACGCTTTGTTTTCGAAATTTTAATTGGAATCAGTTATGAAGTCGAACGTATGGCGAACGCGCTCTTGTTTCGCGACAACGACACGAATCGAATCGATAGGGCTTTTCGATAGATAGCGAATGTGAATTAATTTGTCCGCCCACTGCCCGCATTATTGCCAACGCGACGGCGAAAAATCGAAACTTACACTCGACTGGTCGCGCTTTACGATTGCTTATGAAAAATCACGGCGTGTGTGATGGGTGGGTGTGAATGTGCGTATACGGGGCGCAGAAAATCTTGCAAATCGATTTTTTTTTTACCAAATTTGTAGATGAACCAACGAACTTTTGAGCCAAATCAAGTATTGGGAAGTTATGAGACCATTGGATCCACTTTAGCTCTTATCGTTCTCGAAATAATGTCTGTAAAATATAATTATTACAAAAAAACGAATTTAAAAAATAATCTATTTTCTTCATCAACTCTGTAGGACGATTTTAATCTCTTTGACACTTTTCGAATTCATTCACAACGTAGTTTCAAAATCTCTATAAAACAGTTGACACTCCGCCCATTATATTTTAAGCAGGAAGAACTGTGAAATCGTGGAATACTTTAGGCACGAAAACATTCAGAGGGAGTTGAAGATAAAAGTGTGAATGATAAAAGTACTGAGATCAAGACAAAAATCTCAATTAGTCCAGGATAACATGCTTAATACTCTATGATGGATAACTAATGAAACTGGGGTTTATAAATGAAAGAGTAATAATTATTTTGGTGTAATGACTTTTTGACGACACCCCGTATACATCACAAATTATTCAAACGGCACGCTATCGCAGCAAGGCGTCCTAGACAGAGAGTCGATATAACTCTTATAGACACAAATACACGACCGACATTGACACTGGAAGGGAATTTTATCTATTTACGAAGTAGGCGTGCAAGTTATTACAATAACGCATTCTATTCCCACACTCTCTCGACTCGAGTCGACTCGAGCCGTCTCTCACAATAAATAAAACATAACGTTGAACGTTAACGGGCGTTAATATCGGCTCGTAGTGAGTGCGTTTATGTAAATGCCCTAAACGGGCGAAAATGCTCTCGCTCGAGTTGACCTTTCACGTTCTCTCTTCTCGAACAACAATTCCGGTCGAAGTTACTGCTCACGATTCACGGAGAAACTAATATTTTATGGCTGGATATAATATCTAACTGAATTATGCCCCGTTAAATGTAAGACGATCACATTCGTTCGAACGATTCATTGACCTCGTTTGCTGCTACTTCCATTAGATCGAATCGTAGAAATGACGGAAGAACTCCCAGGTCGCTCGGCGCACAAATTGAAGGATATAATATATATTATACAAGCGACCTGTTGAGTACTGATGATGGGCAAAATCACCGAAATCCATGTACAAGTTATCCCTCGTTTCGAATTCAATATCATTTATTTTTGGTCCATTGCCGTTGAAAACACGCGGGGCGTTTGCTGAACAGAAAGGTATCCATCTTTTCTAACTTGAAATATTGATAGTTCTGGTTTATTTGAATTTTTTGAAAGAACGCAGATACACTGACCTGGCGAAGGTATGATTTGAACTAGTGTTCAGTTGTCATAGCTTGGGAACATCGTCCTCAAAAAGTCTAAATTCATGATGATGATGATGATGATGATAAGGCTTCGAAAAGAAGAGTATTGCACAGAAATCGGTGCTTTGATTCATTTTTGGTTTGGGCATTGTCTTGGAGTCCGCCTCTTTCTTCTTCTTCGTAGGATGCGATGCGCGTTTGGCCTCCAGACAATTATTGAGGTCGAGAGAAGATGTTGGAGAGCTAAACCCGAACGGCGACTTTTTATTTGTCTTCACGCATCCGCGGCTCTGGTAATAACTCTCGGGATTGCTTTCACTTCTGTTTCAATAGCCGCGTGGATTGAAATGTTTTATCTCTCATTGAAATAGGCGTTTCGAGGAGGAAGTGATTGCGAATTATCCGTCGAGTTTACTGGTTTTAATAGAATTTCTGATGAAACTGAAATTAATGGCAAAGTTGCAATTTTCTCGCATTTGGAGATTCGTTCATTTTGTCTATTATTGTAGACAAAATAAAATGAAAATCCAGGTAGATGTCGACTTCGTTCAGTTCATACGTTTCCAAATAAATTACTTTTATTAATACGTTTGAATATGAATTCAATAAATTTTTGCCAAAAAATGAATATTTTTTACCCTATGTTATCAGAGGAGTTCACAGTATCCAGAAATTCCAAAGCAATTCATATGACAACATATCTTTCTTTCCTTCAAGCTTTGTATCTGATTAATTTGAAAATAAACAATCTGTTATGAAAACCGCTGGTGAATGTGAATATTATTATGAACATTCTACATGGTCTAAATGTACGATCGATCAACTTCAATATCTTCGAATCCGGTCCTGTACATTTCTGAAAATGCTCGAGCATGAAGCATATACGAACTCAATGTCGTTTTTTCGAAATCAATTCAATAATATCGAGAGCCATTATTTCCGAATCGATAAACGTCATCTGTACTTATTTCGGCTCGCGGATTTATGTGAGAACAAGCCTCGTTTACAAGTACAGACACCGATTAATTCGAGGCCGCTTTCCGAATCGGATTCACCTTGTTAGGAGGTTACAGATCGTTTCGAGTCTAAACTGATTTTTGATCCATTATTTATTTAATGCGTCTCGACAAGTCTCACAAAAAATGGCAAATTGTCGAATTGATCTCGATAAGGTAGCAGCTGCTAGCTCTCCAACACGGCGATTCGTGTAATATGGTGATTCATCCTCTATCTTGCTTCGATTTCTTCAGCCGTCTTATATTTCTGAGATGATGGATATTTTTTCTTTCCAAATACTGTTGAAATGGTATATATAGTGGCATTCTTGTCTCATTGTAACGTGAAAATTCTCAAACTGCTTTGTAGTGATGAGGCTTTTTGATTGTTAATGCTTCATTTGTATATTTTTTAGTCAACTTGGAATGAAAAAATCTGAACAAATAATCATGATCGGCAGCGGGAAAAACGTAATTATAGTGTTACTTGAGTTAGTATTATTGTTTTCCTATTGTGATGTCACCCCGTATATTTCGGCTCCAGCGCCTTCTAAAAGTTTTGAAGCCTTTCGTAAATCCATATTCGTTTATTCTACAACAGATTCGTGATTATTGCCATAAAGAGGATTTCTGTTTTTACTTATTCTGATGTTATTTAGACTCCCAACTATAGAGGGCACCTTTCATTGTGTACTGTCTCCTCGGATAAAACTCATTAGCCGCTGTTGTTCAGATTGTAATAAGCAGATCGTCAAAGTCTTCAAGTGCAGGTCGAATCAAAAGGGAAGTTTCTGTCGCAACATAATTGTCCCGCTCCGACAGTTCATTTCCGGCATCGCTAATCGAATTCCGGCAACAACTTCCAGAGATACACAAGCCTCTCGGAGCTAACAGAATCAGTCGTCGACTGAAAAAAGAACTTTAATTCGGAGCAATTGGCCTTTCGGCTCTATAAGCTTCATCAATTTGGCACAGCGAAGGTAACGCCCTAATTACGTTGACACAATGCGATCTCTTTAAATTGCAAAAAAAACTTTGCTTCTCGGAAAGTTACCGACTGAAATTCAATTTAGCCGTGTAATGGAGTTTTAAGTTGTTCGGGGGATAAAGTTCCGGATGAGGTTGTTGCCGCAGTCTGGTTTTGATGAAGTTTCAGATCGTGTCGTGTTACATGATCAATAGGAGCAGCATCCCTTGAGCGCCCTTGTCTTTGAATAAATCGGGGTTTTTTGTTTGGAATATTAACCGGAGACATTCATAAATACAACGTTAGGAACTGGTGACAATCTCAACTACTGGAATCTATGGCATTTTTCCAGACTTCCTACACAAAGGGCAAGAGGAAATACCGATGCCGATATAAATCTTGATAAAAAGATTTAGTCTGTCGACATAACTATCTTGGCCGAAGACGAATTTGAAAGAACCTTCAATGTCACAGAGAGGAATGAAAATGATCAGGAACTAGTGTATTTTCGTAGGGCTGAGAGTCAATTCAACCAAAACCACAGTAGTACTTTCGCGAGAAGAAGAGTTCTACAACATCTAAGGCCTATACGCCACTATGGAGACTGGGATGGGACCAGAAAGTAAAGTACCGAAACTACTCTGGAACAATTTGAAACAAACCAATAGAAACGACGTCACTTCAAGGCACTGAGATCAAACTATTTGACCGTGAGGCGAGCCACGGGCATTATGATACAAAATCCAATATGAAAAACTATCCAGCAATCAGCGAGTTAAACAAAAACTAATAAATTATTGAGATTATTAGTATTTCTCTGCAGAAATGTGGAAACATATATCTGAACACCTGGTATTTGACATAATTGGGACAATTATAAAATTTCAAGTCACAAGCTGTGGTGCAGGTCATAAACCATTTGAATTATATTTCTGTATAAACAATCAATTATAAAGATTTATAGTGGAATATGAGAGTAGATATAAATCTTAGATTAACCTTATCGTTTTCAAGATATATTTATGATATATTACTGCAAATTAATAGTTACAAGGTGAATATAATTATCAATTAATATGGATACGCTATCTTGGGTGATGCCAGTCATATTGATGGACATATAGAGATATTCATAATTACGTAATCGTCGATATCCTGCTTGCAAATTTTCACAGGCGCTCACATTTCACAATCACCATTTAAATAAAATGAATATAAATAAAGTATGCAGTAGTCAATGTGAATTTGTGATCTTTGATGTAAAATAAAAATGTTCTCCTTTATAGGTAATCTTTCCCCGGTCTGTTTTTGTAGGTTTAAATAATTTTGACGAAATATTTTTTGGACAATAATGTACGTCTATTAATCTATCAAACTGATCCAAACAAAACTACAGATAATAATGAGTTTAAAAATAAATTAACACATCGTTTGTAAAATATTCAGTTACCCCATGCCAATTTTAGAGTCTATCGGATTATCTTATGGAGATATTATTTCTATATTCATTGTGCAAATATATAAGAATATGAAGGATTCCACGATTTATCTTAACGTCGAATTTACATTTGATATTGCCCCATTTCACTTCAACCCTATCCCATATCGACCATCGACTGAATCTCACATACATTGAAAATCCGAATCGTAGGATTGACCGACCTCTCAGAATTCTATCAGGAATCCTTAAATCGTCTTTCACCTTGGATATGTCGAACAGATGAATAGCTTTGCCAGGCAATTAAAGTAAACGCGGTCAAGTCGATTATCATTCGCGATATTTTCGTCGGAATGTCAGAGCTTGGGACGAATTGTGTGAGAGTTTATGCTTGTGTGTGTTCATAAATTTACATTCAACATTCTTTAAATGAGCGTCCTAAATCTTCGTTGACCCACTTCGAAGGAACTTTTTGGTCGGGTCTCAAGGTAAGTTGCAGAGTGATTCAATCAAAGCTAGTACCAACCTTGAACTGAAATTCGAAACGAAATTCATTAAGTCAAAATTCACCTACTTGCACTCTGGTTTGAAAATTCCTACTAGTTGCAAGTGTTTTGAATATAAAGGAAATAATTTCTCTGTCCCTCCCGTCCAGTGACGTCCCTGATCGCTGGCTATTAATCATCTCAAACATGGCTTTCCGTGATATTAGTTTTGCCTGTAAAATGAGTTAGTTGCTCAAATAAACGATTTCTAAAGCGAACGCAACTTCCTGTACAAGTGAACAATAATAGAAATTACCTAATTGCATTATAATTAAGTTATTCATTCACTTTTGGAGAGACGCGAAACTAGGAAATCATTTCTGTTGAAACTGATTTATGGTGCAATCTGTTCAGAGCTTTTATTAATTACTATGCACACAATCTTTGTAAGTCGTGAACTGCTGTGTGCAGGGGCGTATTATGATGAGTTACCACATGAAAAATTTGAGATTATGGGGCTAGATGTAAAGCTGGAAGAACCCTCTTTAAATCAGGCATCATATGGCAGAAATTCATCTAAATCATTCTTCAACTATATAATTATCTACATCTATTAATAATCTACCGTTAATTTTCCCCGAAGATGACTTTATACCAGTCAAAACGTCGGTTATGCAATGTATTGTTTTGACCTTACCTCAACTAAAATTTGAGATATTCTCAGCTAGCTCACAAAATATTCTATAAATATTATTTATTTTTTATAAAAAACTGACGCATTTTTTTTACGTCAAAGACACTCTCAAAACAGGGAAAATATTCATAACATATCGCACATTGGCTTCAATAAGGTCACAACGCAAAAAATGTCGATTTTAAAATAATACCACACCTGACACCAAATTTTTATTGCCCACGTATATCTTGGTGAGCATGGTATACATGATTATTTTTGATGTTTCATCACTGGTCAAATCACAATAGTAATTTTCACAAATATTTTTACTAATTTTGGTGGATGATCTGAAATAGTACATATTATGATAAAAAAATCTGTCTGAATGCCGCAAATTTTATTTATCATATTTATATCACAGACGCAAACCCTCTTTTATTTTTCATATTCGGCTAGTACATATTATGCTGTATTGCAAAATTCTTTTCTAGTCTTGAATGATTTTTTCCTGGCCGTCTTGTTTTATAAAAAAAACGTTGTCACGAAAATTTGCAGCTCATGTATTTTATCTTACATTTTAAATGGAAACAATATTAATTTTTGAAAGGTGAACGACTTGAACTTTTTGTATTATTCTTACATACTGAAGCAGGTACAATACTGAAACTATTTCGTATTTTTATAAGATTCTTCGGAACTATTTTGTAACGCATCAACTACGTCTATGATGTTGCGTAATTCACGTTAGAGAATGTAAATGAGAACAGATTACTCAACAACAAACATTTGGATTGCATTCGAGATTACATTTAGATTGGATTTGCTTAGCGCTGAGTACATACGGATGTACAGGGTGGGCTACTCCAAATAACGCGATATAATGTTTTTGTATTGTACTTTTGTACGTAAAAGCAAGTTAGGTCGACTTATCTACATAAATCTATTCATAGTATTTTCAAGATATTAATTGTGATTTTGTAGATAGACCTGAAATATTCCTTTCAGATTTTGAAACTTATGCATATGTACTGACGCACAAACCCTTTAAAATTATTTTATAAACGACCTGTCTTCAACTGGCTAATTAACTAATTTTACATTTACGAGAGGAAACGGTATGATTTGTTTTCAACCAATCCGCTTTTATTCTGAAAATACTAAGTGGGTTACCTCGAACGAAAATAGTTTTATATCGTTGTAACATTCCTTTTGAACATGAATTCCGTATTATTAATAAAACGATTTTTTTCGTCTCTTGAAAGGTTTATGACTTTCAGCTTGTACATTTTGCTAGTGATATTTACAGAGTGGTTTCAAAAATTTTTGAACCATCAATTTTAATTCGTAGTAGGCAAAGTTCGTCAAAATTTATTCACATACAAGCGTTACTGTACCAAATTATTTAACGAAAATCATGCATGAACAATTTCTATCGGTCAGTATCAGATTTATGAAATCCTCATGCTTACTATTCTTATATTGGTTGAAATTTTCTTTTGTTTTGCAGAATATATCAAGAGAAGCAAACGGAAAATAGGACTGCCTCATGCTGGTGGGGTTCCTGTTTCTCAGATACTTCCGCACCGAGAAAAAGTACCTTTAAATCAACATAGCTTTAATAAGGACCTCGTTGGAAATCCCCAACAGGTTTGTACTTATATGGTTGTTGTTATTTTTGTATTGCCATTCCGTTCTATACTGTCACGTGTAGAAAAATTGTTTGTGGGAAACTTCCAAATATCTGTAGATATTATTGTGTGAACGACGGTAATTATAATATTCTGAGTAATTTGAAGTCACCCAAATCTTGGAGAAAGCAAGAAACAGAAGTTAGAACTGAAAACTTCACTTTAGCACATATTTTCTTTATAAAAAAATTATTATTACGTATATCTGTTGTATCGATAATCATTTCAATTCCAGCATCAACTGTTCGACACCAATTACCCTTCACATTGTATTCAACTTTATTTCGAAATGGTATTTCCAGGTCTTCCCTCAAATCCCAGTGAACAACCAGCAGATCATTTCGAACCGTTTCCCGAACTACCAGGAGGCCCAGCAGAACCATCATCTGGTGAGGTACCAAGACCAGCCGGGCAACAGGGTGATGGCGGGATCGTCGCTGGTACTGGGCGACGGTACCGTCATGGTCCAACAACAGCCCAACAACGCCGGCAGCATGTCGTCTCAGCAGATAACTCAGAACCACCATATTCCGCAGAACGGCAGTTCGATAAACATACAGTCGCATCAGATCATCGGTCCGAACGGGCAGCTGATCAACGTGCAGGGTACCATCGGCTCGTCCAGCCACAACCAGCAGGTGAATCAGATGGCGCAGGGTCAGAACGTGGTGCAACCTCAGGAGCTCCACCAGCATAGAATATTTATTAACGGGCAACCGAGCGAACCTACGGGGCCCGGAAGGCCGAACATTCAGGTGAATATACCAGACATTGGTCAATTACTTTTTGTTTTCTTATTGATCAATGAAATTTTATTCTATAGATGGTTCCGGTTAGCCTTCAAAACCAGCAGACCATCAACCAGCAACGGCAGGAAATGCAGCAGAGGAATCAACAGCAGCAGCAGCAGCAGCAGCAACAACATCAACAACAAATGCAGTTCTACAACAACCACCTCGCTTTCCAGCACGGGCATCCTTACGATCCTAGCAAAAACGTCAGGCCTTTCGGTCAGATGATGCAACACGGATTCAGACCTCACGGCGTGACGAACCACCCGAACCAGATTGCGCCGGCTCCTGCACAGGTGCAGAATCAACAGCAGAGGATGCAGTGGCATACGGTAAGGCTAACTCTTCCATTGTTTTTATTGAGTTCGAGATGCTCAGATAAATTCACATGAGAGTCCATATAACTGGTAATCGGAGAAAAAATACCCCTCGAAAAAAAAACGGAAAAAAAACATCACGAAAAAAAAATCCCGGTAAGAAAACCCCCGACAAAAAAACGGAAAAAATACTCCACGGAAAAAAGCCCTCGGATAAAAAACCTGGAAAAAATACCCCTATACAGATTTTTCAGCCTTGCAAAAAGGCGAATCTGTTACCACGTTAGTTCGTTCAGGAACAATCGAGTCGTCGACGATGAACATTCCACAGGATAGGTTAAAACTTTTATTGGTATTGTAAAATGAATCAAATATGGTTTCTTCGACATGACACACAGTTGAAATTTCATTACTTTTTGTGTACTGGCCATTGTTATTGCATATAGGGTAATTTTTTCCGTTTTTTTTCCCGGGGTTTTCTTTCCGGATTTTTTTTCCCGTTGGTTCTTTTTTCGTTTTTTTTTCCGCTTTTTTTTCCGGGGGTATTTTTTCCGTTTTTTTTCCAGTTTTTTTTTTTTAGATTCATATAACATTTATTTACTTTATTGATCCCAAGAAACATTTCTGTTTATAGAGGGATTTTTTTTACTTGAATTGAAATACAGCAATATATATGCATAAAGAATTAAACAATTATAGGCAAAATTATATATAGCAAAAATCAGGTAAAAATAATATACGGGCCCAAAAACTGAACCCTGAGGAACACATTGCAATGATGTTTTCTGTTTCAATTGTGGATGTGACTGGAATACGTACATATTGCAGAATCGGCTGCAGCAGACCATCACTCAGCAACAACATCAACAGCAGCAGCTGCAACAACAGCAGCAGTTGCAACAGCAGCAATTGCAACAGCAGCAGCAGCAGCAACAGCAACAATCCAACCAGGCCAGCATCTGCGAGCGAGTGCCGCCGCTCCACCAGCACACTCCGCCTCCGGTCGTGTGGCAGGAGGAGACCAAGAGGAAGAAGGTGAAACTGGGCAAGGTCACGAAGAACAGACCGTACCATCTGATGGAAGGATGTCCGACTAACCACTCTCCTTGTCCCAACATCGACGTGAGGCAAATACCGGCGGAGAGCAGGGCCGTGATCATAAACCATTTTTCGCAGAATAATCAAAATTCGTCGAGTCCGTCGTTCATGGAGGATCCCAGCGGGTATTTGGCGCAACAGACCGCGTTGCTCAACAGTACCATCAACAGACAGACAGGTTAGTGGCAAATGCATCAATTGAATGAATTGTAATCACTCAGACGAGTTTGTGAATAGTAGTAGTGGTGGTGAGTATTGAGGCATCTATAAAATGTAGAGCATCAATTGAAGTTTTTCTGAAAACGCCGGTTGGTCAACTGGTGTTACCGGAAAATCCAATCAGTCTTTATTTGGAGAGTTCTGAAACTGAAAATAAAACTTTCTGTAGAAAAAACCCTAAAGATCTTCTAAAAAATGTCCAAACGCCGAACAGCTCCGCTGCCGAAAAGCGAGGCATCTATAAAATGTAGACCATCGACGGACGTCATTCTGAAAACGCCAGTTGGTCAACTGGTGTTACCGGAAAATCCAATCAGGTTTTCATTTAGAGAGTTCTGAAAGTTACTCTGAATATTCGTGCTATTTAGGAAAATTTTTTCTCCCTCGATATCATTACTGAAACATCTGATACTTAGGTGCCAACGGTTGTACCGGCTACGTCTGCAACAGTCCCGTGACTTCGGTGCAGAATCCCCAGCAACACAGCATCATCACCGTGTCGAACGCTCAGGGCAACGAAGTTCCTCTGCCGAGCAACCTCGCCGTGTCTCAGATGAAACCTCAGCCTGTGAATATGCCCGCCAAGCAGCCGATGCACAACGTGAACTTTGTGCGGAACCAACAACCACCACCGGCCAATATCGTGCAACAACAGTACGGTCAGGTGCAGATCCAGCCGAACTTGGCCGACAGCAGCGCCATACCGGAGCAGCACCAGTACTCGACGCATTGTCACTGTTGCGTGGCTGATAATATGCAGCAGAATCAGTACCAGAACCAGAAGATCAGTTCGAGGGCGAGCAGTACGTCAGGGACGTCGAGTTCGTCAGGTAAGAGTTTTTGTTTGCGTTTGTTGAGTTGTTTGTTGGTCGGGAGTTTGAGAAAGTGGAAACAAGAGAGGTTCAGCGACATGTATTGGACAAAAAACTAACAATTTCTTTGGATTCTGCAAAAAGATGGGGATGGGGAAGATGTCAGATATTTTGTAAAAATGTATTGGCTGTAATCTGGAGATGAATTTACTCGATCTACATCTTCAATTTGGCAGACATATCAAAGTGGACGTGGCACTGTGAAAGTGTCTATTTGGACAAACAAACAAAGCCTCATCGCTATTGATAATGTCTGCCGCAGTTGTACACAATACTCCAGGAGGAATTTATCTCGAATTAACATTTATCCTCATTCAGGTACTCTAGAAGATCCAGTTACCTCTTCCACATATTCTGAAAAACAGTTCAATCAGACATCACCAGATTCGCGACCAATACAAGGCGGCACAGTCAGTACGAGCAACGTCTCGCCGATCGACGGCAGTTCCTCGAATCCCCCCACACCCAATCCCCACACTCCCAATCCCCACACTCCTAATCCTCATACTCCGAACCCTCACACTCCGAATTCCCACTCTCACAACCCTAACCCACACACCCCCAACCCTAACCCACACACCCCCAATCCACACATCCCCAATCCTCACGCTCTCAATCAACACGTCCCGCCTCCAGCCCAGAGGATTTCCGACCCATCGCAGATGATCAGCGGTGGGGTTCCGTTCGTGGCGTATTCGCGGCAGTCGCAGATGCACCACATGGAGCACGTCAACCAGTCCAGAGAGGCCAACAGCTACCCCAAGCAGGAGAACGTGTGTTGTTCGTACGCACACCCCTCGCAGATGACGCGGATGACGGGCTTGGTCACCACCATGGCGAGCGGGAGGACAGTGGGCAGCAACACTATCACTTCTGTGCTCGCCGGACGGGCCAACACCGCCACGGTTTCCATCAATAGTCCGTCGTCGGTGCCTGGTTCGTCGCCGCCCAATTCTTCCCCTTACTCTTCCGGGATTCAAACTCAGGCCATAACGGTGAACGTTTCGAAATCGCCGCTGGAGATGGTGCAGAGCGTCGTCAGCAGCATTCAAGTTCCTCATTCGCAGCAGCAGCACAACCACGTCTCGCAAATGTCGCCGCAAATTATCAAGCATTCGCCTACTGGGTTGTCGCCAGGTGAGTCCATCCGTACCCGCATCTAAAAATCTGTTAATGGAATTGTTTTTTACAAACTTATCTGAAAAAAACAACAAATTTTTTCAACGAAACGAAACTATGACCAGCTAGAATTCGGACCTGGGACCTATCGATTTCTTGTCGGAAACGCTAAAAATTAGTTTTGGAATAATTTTTAATTTCACTTTTGATGAAGACGCAATGTTTTGTCTCTAGGTCACATTTTCGTGTCTTCCGGAGGCCAGCTCATCATGGCGAGTACCGGCAACGTACACGGCGGTATGATGGCGCCGCCTCCACCGAAACTCATCTCCAGCCAGAGCGGCATGCCTCCGATCTCCGTTTCGCCCATGGTGACCAACGTGACCGGCTCCGTGGCCCAAGTGATACCGGCGGTCGCTCAGCAAGTGCTGGGCCAGCAGACCGTCTTGGTGAACGCTCTCCCGGCGCCGTTCGTACTGCAACCCGGCGTCACGATGACCATGGACGGTATGCAGAACATGCAGCTGCCGCAGCTAGTGGCGGGCAACGTGATCCAGCAGCAGATACAGATCGACAATTCGGACGCGAGGAGGTTGCCGTCGCTGCTTTCGCCGGACGCCAAGAAGAAGGCGAAGAAGAAGAAGGGGTCGCCGCAGACGGTGGCGAGCATGCTGCACATCGCCGCTCAGCAGAACTCCGGCGTGGTTATGTCGCAGCAAGGGTTCCCGCAGCAGATCCAGATGTCTCATAGCCCGCAAGGTTAGTATGAGTGTAAGGTTTTATCAAATCGAGCTGACGTTAACATTTGTTGTAGAAATCCAAAGGAACACGCTTGAAGACAACCAATTTTTATGGTGTAATCTCGACTTGTTTCAGGTATAACGACCGGTCCCGTGATGCAGGCGCTCACCATCGTTCCCAGCAAGACCGGCGGGCCTCCGCAGATCGTGATGAACGGCCAGGCGATGACTAACACCAGCTTGGGCGCCCAGCAGCTGATCGCCAACTCGCAGCCCACGCAGCAGATCAACCTGCTGCAGCCCGTGAATCTGATAAACGGCGCGACGGGCGTCGTCCAGAACTTCCCCGCCATCCAGCAGTTCATCGTTCCGAATCTGGGCGGCATGGTCATGAACCCCGACGGGACGGCGACCATCTTGCAAGACGCGTCGAATTTGGGGATGCAGCTGCAGATACAGAACGTCAACGGGCAGAACGTGCTGACGCCCGTCCAGAACAACGGCATGTTCAACGGCGGGCAGAGCATTCTGGCGGCCGGCCCCGCCGGGATGGTCATTCGGGCGCCGACGTCGCAGGGGAAGATCATCCAACAGCAGCAGCATAGCCCTGGAGCGCAGTTTTTGTCGCCCAACGGGGGACAGTTCGTCGTTAACGGGACGCAGTTCGGCGGACAGCTCAGTCCGCTGGTGGCCAGCGTAAGCCCCAACCAGCAAGTGACGTTCAGCACGTCGCCGCAGCAGATCAGGACGAGCAATGCCAGTATGGTGAGTTTCTTGATTACTTGAACAGATCTTCCGCAGGCCCTCCGAATGAAAAACACTCATTATGAAAATCTAACTAGGTTCTTTATTATAATACATCGGTCCAGAGATCTAATCGATTTATTGTCTAAAACTGCGGCAGGAAATATCAAAAAAGATGTGGTAATGGTGGACAATTAATTATCCATCTGCCACCAAGCTTTATACATCCTATGAGATAATCTAGAATAAATTTGAACACTGATAACTATGAAATTTCCGCGCAATAACGATATTGTAAATGCTGAAGAACAACAGCTCTCAATATTATAACACGTAAAAAAATTTGCTTCCCAGAACAGGCTGTTCATCCGACATGAATGTCGGAGCGTGGGCTTATCAACTATCTTTTCTGTCGGAAATGGAGTATTTTTAAGTTACCATGCACGTTTTATTATTATTCTCGTAATCGTTAAACAGATGAAAATTAAAATATTTCTTCATTCAGCAACCACAGCAAGAATACATTCAAATGAACGGACAAATGGGTCAGACCCTGATGGTTCCCTGCTCGCCCGCCACCAACATAGCCGTGTCGTCGTCCAATCAGCAGAACACCACGTACGTGCAGCAGAACACGACGATCGTTCAGCAACAAACCACCATGGTGGCGAACAACCAGCAGTTGCAGAACTTCCAGCATCAGCAACAGCAGCATCAGCAGCAACAACACAACAATCAGCAGAACGTGGCGAGGACGGCGACGCTGAACTTGGACCAGCAGAACTACATCGTCAGCTCGAACGACAACAAGCAGATGCAGGCCGTTATAGTGCAGCAGCACCAACAGCAGCATCAACAGCAGCAGCAGCAGCAGCAGCACCAGAGGGAGACCCCCCAAGGCGGCGTCAACTACAAGCAGTCCGTGTCGACTCAGACGGCGGTCAACCAGAACGCTCAGTCGGTGACGACGAATACTTTCTGCCAGACGTCGACGATTTCGGCGGGAAGTCCTCCGGACACCACTACGATGAGTCCGTTGCCGCTGGCGGCCGGGGGGCAGAGTCCGCCCACCGCCGACACCACCACGCATTCGGGGAGCACTGATGATGGATTGTCGCCGGCTCCTTCGAATTGTTCGGCGGGTTGCAGCGACGTGAACGTCCAGTCGAGGCCGCAGTCTTGCACGATGGTGAGTGTTTGTAACTAGGATAAGATCCTTTTATTTTTGAGATACCGCTCGAAAGTAGTCAGGATTATCCTGATCAGTTTATCACAAATATATTTTTCCGTCGACCTCGTATTAACATACCTGTTTAAATGCAAACGAAATCGACCATTAATCACCCCTATCAGTGGTCGATTTGTCATTAATGCTTGATTCTTCTAAATCGACCATTGATGACACCTGTTGTCAAAATTGACCAACAATGACTCGTTTTATTTTTCGATATCGAATGGTGGATCTATCATTAATGCTTGATTTTTTCGAAATCTACCAATAATAATCCCTATTAATGGTCGATTCATCACTAATACTTGATTTTCTAAATCGACCATTAATGACCACCGAAATCGAATGATCCTCTTATTAATGGTGGATTCGATTTGTCATTACTGCTTGATTTTTCGAAATCGACGGTTAATGACATCTATTAATGGTCGATTTGTCATTTTTTCAATAATAATAATGTTCAATGCTACAAGTATAAAATGTTTATCCATTTACAAAAAAATATGGCTCAAATGTACAATGTTTTTTTTTTTTAACTGAAAATTATGAAATTATAAGAGGGTATATGATTATTTTGATTTCTATAATAATAATAGCATGAACAGGTAAACAGTATTATACTGGTATGAGACTGTTCATGAACTTTATTGTAGTTACAGATTTAATTAAATTAAACTTTCAGAATTACAAAGAAACAAGAAACACTGAAAACAAAGAAACAATCCATTAAATTTTTTTGTAGAAAATCTTTTTATTTTGATTTCGAATTCATTGATATTTCTACATTTTTTTATGTCTTCGGGTGTTTGTTTCATTGAATTTTGAAAGTGCTTCATGATTGAATGTTTTCTGGCCAAATACAGAGTTTGCAAAATCAAGATGGATCAAGTTATGTTGTCTTGTATGGTAATTAATTTCTGACTTTTCGAAATCGACCATTTCCTATTGTTGGCCGATTTGTCATTAATGCTTGATTGTTCGAAATCGACCATTAATGGTCGATTTGTCATTAATGACCCCTATTAATGGTCGATTTGTCATTAATGATTGATTTTTCGAAATCCATCATTTCCTATTGATGGTCGATTTGTTAATATTGCTTGATTGTTCGGAATCGACCATTAATGACCACTATTAATGGTCGATTAGTCATTAATGATTGATTTTTTGAAATCGACCATTAATGACCCCTATTAATATTCGATTTTGTAGCAAATCGGTAAATTGAGAGTACAGATGAACTTTTTCTGTACTTCTCTCAATTTCTCTAATATTCGCTTCTCTCATTCGTTAAAATATCTCGATCCTTAATCGTCTTCATTAATTCACTAGTTGATTGAATAACTATTTGATAGTTATTGATTATGAAAAGGTTGAAAGATATTCTGAATACCAGCTCATTCTATTCCACTGTTGGTTTATTCTCAGTCTAACTGTTTCCTTGTACCCTTTCGTTGAAACATCGGTCATTCAAGACGATTTAACATTCATAAGAATGAGTTGACATATATAGTCGGTTCATTACACAAAAGTTAATTATCTCTAGGCAATGGTGCACTGCATTTCGAGTAGCGAACCCGACTCTGCCGATCTCGGCGGCCAGAACTCGGAAATGGAATGGCGGCGGCATCAGCAGGGCGGAGCCACTCCGAAGCTGCATTATGGCGACATGGCGCATTTCGGTAAGAGATCGACGCCGACGCACGTCGCTTTCGCAGAATCCTCGACGTTGGTGTCGGGTTTGCAGTACGTTTCGGAACAGATGAAGCCTCAGGACGCCGTCATCAGTTCGAGGAACTACGAGAGGATGATGCAGCACAAGCGGAAGGCTAGCGAGGGTCTCGGTCACGTTGTGATGGACGCCCACCATCGGCAGACGGCGTTGTTTGATGAGAATGATGAAGGTATGCATACAAATATATTTTGAGCTTTTTTCTTTACATTTTTATTGCTTGTGGTTTGGGTTCTTTTTGCTTGGCTTTTCTCACTTGAAATCTTGGTTGTTCCGAAAGTGTTAATTCAAAAATGAAACCAACGTGATTTTGCGCACTTTACTTTTCAGAAAAAAAAAAGAAAAACTAGGTAGACTACACTTGTTTTTGAAGGGAGTACTTTGCTTTTTCTGTAAATTCAGATTGAATTGGTTCACTGTCTAAAAAATTACAGAAGTTGCTATTTAGATCTATTAAATAATTCACAGCCACCCAAATTTTCATAATTGTTGTTCCAATTGTTCCTTTTTTTTTTCATTGCCGTAAATGTTGCTATTAATCATATTCGAATTCGAGAGTATGTCAAAAAAATTCAATATTTGGGCTGACTCACTGGATTTTCGTTCAGAAAATTAGGATGCATGCTTAAAATTATGTCTCGTTTTTGGTGGTTTCATCAGTGTCAATAAAAATTCAATGAAGTACAGTATAGTTTGGATTTTAAATATTAACTCCGATGGCATCAAAATTGTATTCACACATCTATAAGTCTTTGCCTGGTGCCAGGAGCATTAGTGAGTCCTAAAGGCATCTGTAAAAAATCAAGAAATATGGTTTCTGGGCTTTGGGGCCGTGGTCGGTTTACCTCTACGGAGGCGGTTTCCACGGACGTTTCGCTCACAACTGCGGTGAGCATCGTCAGCGTGGATTTAGCCTTCTGGAAGAGCGACGTAATACTGATACGACGGTTGAAGGGTCCTCGCAATTAATAGTCACAGCCTGGATAATTACTTCGTTTTGAATAATTTTCATTTGTTTTGCTTGGGGTGTTTGGGTTACCTGACCGGATAGGATGTTGCCATTGTCTTTCTACATGATTACGGGGTCATGATTACCCTGCCTTACCTGCTAGATGATTATCCTGTCTCACCTGCTCGATTGACGACACCGTAATCATGCAGGTAGACAATGGCAACATCCCATCCGGTCGGGTAACCCAAACACCCCAAGCAAAACAAATGAAAATTATTCAAAACAAAGTGATTATCCCGGCTGTGACTATTGCGAGGATCTACGCTGAAGATGCTCACCGCAGTTGTGAGCGAAACGTCCGTAGCAACCGCCTCCACGGAGGTGGACTGACCACGGCCCAGAGCTCGGAAATCATACTTCTTGAATATACTTTCTATGTTGTCTCGCAACCATTTACAGAGAGTGGAATATACACGGGAAACATTTAACAAAAATCATCTACCTTCTTCCTAGGCTAATATCCTGACATACATTGAAAGTGTTGGAGCAATCAGTACCAATTTTTTTTCATTTGTTTGGAAACCTTTAATATTTGAGGAAACAACCTGAAAACCAAACCATTCTGCAAGTGGTCAACCTGCCGAATACATTTTGCCTTTTGGTTACCAAGAAATTATGTGCTTCTTGAGGAACATCCAGCGACTATCTGTCGGATGTAGTTCAATATCCGTCGTGGAATTAGCCATAGAAGTACTTATTTTCCATCATTTGGCTTTTAATTTCCTTTTCCGAATCTTGTTAGGGCTTTGTTTCTGGTAATCCTATTAGTTTTAAATCATCGAAACTTGTTGTAATTATTGAAAATGTTTCAACAATGAGGTATTATAATAAATTTAGGAAGTAGTTTAGAGAATTTTTTTGTGGAAATTCATGATGAATGTCGGATAGAGAAAAAAGTAATAACTTTTGTGTAATTTCCACTACGATTTTTTATTGTTACGACCGCTTTCGGTTCGTTAACTTGAATTGATAATGGTTTAACAAACCGAAACCGGTCGTAACAATAAAAAATCGTGGTGGAAATTAGATAAAAGTTATTACTTTTTATCTCTATCCTACATTGAATATATGCAAGTTTAGTACCTCGTTGTTGATTTTAATAAAAGTAGCTTAGACGTATATTGATGGGACTTGGTATGCACGCAGTAGAGACAAATTACTAATCCATGCAATTTATTATTCGAACCGAACATAGTTGATCTTCAAACGGCGCAGTTTTCAACATAGCGTCTCACTATGGTGGCTTTCCTTCGACAAGTAATCATTTTTCGACTACGTCCGACACAGACGAAGACGGTCAGTCGTGCTAGAGTTGTGAATATTGAATGGTGTGGCTAAAATAATATCGCAAAACTCTTCATTACCATATTAACATGATGGTGTGTGTTCGGGCTCTCCATGTACATATCTTTCGTCACAAAATCACTTTTCTACAATAGGCGTGGGTGTGTGCTGAAGGGATGTGCTTTCAAAATACCTTTGGGGGTGTGAGACCGCGTTTTAGAGGGTTGTGCATTCTTACCGGGTACTGTAAATCGAGTGTTCAGTGCAATAAATGATTTTGTTTATGAAGTTTGGGTCTAATTTCAAACTTCACCTCAAATCTCTTGAAAAATCAATTAGAAATTGAGATTGTAGGCATTCTAGTAATTTTTCAGCCATTTTCACCACTATAGAGTAGGTGACGATCTTTAGTATCCAGAACGTCCATTGCCATGGTTTATTCGTATTTCGGGACTTTTTGGTAAGCAAATATTAATTCATCTGAGGAGATGAGTTTTCACCTCCGATAACCTCGGAACTTTCGGTGGTTTTCGGGTTTGTTGGTCGCGGTCTCGCGATAATTCTTCCTGTCGTTTCGTCTACATCTGCGATAAACATTTTCAAAGGCGTTGTGGTAACGGACGAGGCGTTCGTTCCAGCCTAACTGTTTTTTTTATTGTGCTCACTCTTCACTCTAATAGGGGGCGTGACTACAAGGTTAAATCAAGGCTAAACGAAGTCACATCCTTTATAAAGGTGAGCACATTAAAACAAGAAATCAACACAGAAGAGTTAGGCTTAAACGAACGCCTCGTCCGTTTCCACACCGCCTTTGAAAATGTTTACCGCAGGTGTAGACGAAACGACAAGAAGAATTACCTCGAGATCACGACCAACGAACCCGAAAACTTCCGAAAGTTTGAATATCAATTCTTTATTGTTTTTTCTGATGAATACGCTTTTATTGAATACTCTTCATAAAACCATTATGTGTACGAGTCTGGCTTTTTAAAATTTGGTATTATTATTATAATTTTCATAATTTCAGATTTTGTTCTCCCAGCTGTGTGTTCTGTCTATTTCGATATCTTGACCCTTATATTCACGTTCCTCCTACAATTCTTTTCCTTTTCCACCTACTCTATGAAAGTTGCCACTTGCCAATATAGAAATATCGTAACTATGACCTTTCTTTTAGTGTTCCCCAAGTCTTATGTAGATCAGAGTTTCTCAGCCTGGTACATCAATACCCTGATAATTCCTTCCTCGTAATTTTCATTGCTGCCTTTTGAATATCGTTGAGCTGTTCCAAAAGTCTTTGAGATTTGATCCATTTGAGTGATTCCATATCACAAATAGATAGCGAAGTGGTCGTGGTGTTAGAGCGTTTGCTTCCCACTCAGGCGTCATGGGTTCGATCCCCACCGCCTGCCTGCCACTGAGCTAAAGTGGTTCGGAATCCACTTTTTTTTTGAGAGGTTTTTTCCGAAAACCAGTGTGATTCGTAAAAATAATTGTGTTATTTCGGCTAGTTATTGAGAAACCACTTCTCTTTGGAAGTGGGAACTGAGGAATTCTCTCTTCTCTTCTAAATGTTCTGCTGTTGATGCTTCAGCATGACACTTTTGCCAGGTTTTCTGCATAGGAGCTAACAGTAAAAAACGCCTTCCTTGAAATTCGTCAGTTATTACTTGATGACGATTGAATATTTCCATCAACCGTAAAGTACAGACTAAGACAATGGACATCCTGGATAGCCTAATTGTCTACAAATTTTCAACAAACGTGTTGAGAGTGTGTGCAGATAGGAATATACTGTAAATTATCAATTATGTGTGAAGAATGCACAACTCATCTAGAACCCGTGTAGTTTAACGAAATTTCTAAACAAACTTTTACTTAACCCAGAAGAGGAAATTGAGCAAACGAAGACGTTCGCTCTGGGCGATTTGGTGTGGGGTCCGGCGAGAAGTTGTCCCGCCTGGCCCGGCAAAATTGTCGAACTTCACGAACGGTCAGTAAGCGTGAAATGGTTTGGATCGGAGAAATACGTTTCGCAAATCGAATGCCGTTTGCTGCAGACGCTCTGCGAAGGCCTCGACGCTCACCATCAGGCGCGAAAAAGGTTGAGAACGTGAGTTTTTGGTTGTCTGATTTTACGCTAGCCACCCTGTCTAATATTCCGACACTATTATTTTTGAGAAAAATCATAGTTCTATATATTTATTGTACTTTGCATTCACTGATTTCCTAATTTTTTTGATTGAAAAAATGAGTTCACTGCTACTGAGCAGGGACAAGGAAAAAATTGGAGGAAAGATGGCAGGTAAGGAAAAGTAAAAAAGCAAAAAATTAAGACAGAAAAGCAAGGAAATAAGGAACTATGAAAGAAACTAATGAAAGGTCCCGTCAAGAGGACAGACCAAAAAGAAGAGAGGCCGAGGAAAGAGGAGAAACATTCAAAGATTAAAGAGGACCTGCTAGAAGACTTGAAGAAGTAAAGAAGATAAGAAAAAAGAAGATAAAATGGAATGGAATGTAGAATAAGGAGCAAGAATGAAAAGGAAAAATAACGACAAAGATAGCGAAAAATACGAAACTAATAGATATCAGGAGAGGAGGAAATCGAGAGAAGGTCAGCAAAGTAAAAGAATAGAGAGAAGTTAAATAAAAGGAGAGAGAGGGATACAAGGGGAAGGAAGCCAGAAATACTGGAAAAATGCTAAAAGATAACGAGAAAGAAGTAAGATGAAATAATTGGACGAGAGAGATAGATCGCCAGAGTTGAAGCACAGAAATGGTTGAAGAGAACAAGCGAGAGCATGGAATGAAGAGCGAGTTTAAAATATTCCAAGAGAGAAAGTCTTTGATAGAGAAAAATAGAGTGAAAGAAAATGAGAGGTCAGAGAGAGAGGGACTTGATGAAAATGGTAAGTGGTGACAAAGAAGCAAGTGAGAAGAAGTATGAATCAACGAGAAAAAACGAGTAGGAATGAGTGTGAAAAGTAAAGAAGCAGAGTGAAAGAGAGAGCTAATCACACAGAAAGTGGAAGAAAGAGAAAGGGAGGATGAAGCCGAGAGGGGGGAAAAGAAAGGTTAGGATATATGCCGACAATGAAATATTAAATGTAAAAGACGCAGAGAAAGAAGGAGTTGGAAAAGAGACAGTGACTCAAAGAAGCATAGAGCATTTAGGAAACTATTGTACCCTAGTACAATTTGCTCAACTTTCATAGGTCTATATACACATCTAAACTTGAATTTTTTTCTTAGTTTTGTGTTTACTCAACACAGACATTCAAAAAATGGTTATAACAATCAAGGCAATTCACATATATTTATGGGTATATGTTGATTGTTTCTAAATCAGTTTCCTTTACAGAAGTCGCAAACTGAACAGCCAGCTCGAAAAGGCGATTCAAGAAGCAATGACAGAGCTCGACAAGGAGACGGAAGAGGATCCGAAGAAGACGGCGATGGAATCCAGAAGTCCCAAAATATCGAAAATGACGACGCTGCCGACTTCTGCGAGAAAAACGTCGGGACGCGTCAAAAGCGGCATCCGCTGACACCACCGATCACAAGGACTGGCATCGAGAAGAGAAAAATGTATAAATGTACGTAGTTTGATCGGAAAATGGCGAAACTGAAATTACTAACGCTTTTTTAACATTTTACCCCCGCGAGATGTGTCACGACGACTTTTTCTTGTCCTCGTGCAGAGAACTGTGGCAACAAATGAAAGCGATAATTCTCTTGCATAGTGGCATAGGAGTTAATTTCTTCGTGGCACATCCCGTACAACGTAGACCGATATAATGTACCGGTACCGTGTCCTAGAACCTAGTTTGTAATGATATGAGAGTATTTTTCAAAATGCCTTTTTCAACTAGTTAAGTTAGGGCGAAATTATACGAGCCGAATCCTAGAATTTATACCACTACATATGCAATTTATGTATGATACGATTCTAATTAAATGTTGGGCTTTCATTAGGTCTTTCTACTGTTGATCTGACGAATGTAGGCGGACGATTCTTTTCCCGGCATAGGTCACTCGATGTCGTTGTGAGTTGCTGACATTCGTCAAATGTATGGTCAATTTTTTGCAACTGGTTTGGTTCACTTTCTTGTCCGTTATATTTGATCGTATTTCTGATAGTAGCTGCATTCCACGTCTACGTTTCTCTCTGTCTGTTTGCTAATATTTGCACTTTCGATTTATCCGAGCGCAGATTTATTGCGGAAAGTTCAAAATTTGAGGACATTTTCGTCTCAGTCAGATGGTTCGTCTAGGTGCTTCGAGAAGAAAATGAACTTGAAGGATGGCCAGAAATTCGACTGTGTAGGAAGATGATGATTTCAGCCTCTTTTGTTTATTCGTTTGTTTTTGAACAAATTCGGCGTTTGATGAAAAATAGCTGTTGTCCGATTGTAATGGCCGTCGATCTTTGGAATTTCTTCCTGACGTTTCGCCAGCGCGACTGGTTGACTTCCTCAGAGTTCTGTGCATCTTGCTTGGTCTCCGATGATTGAACGAATCGTCTGGAAGAAATTCCAAAGATCGACGGCCATTAAACCCGGATAACAACAGCTGATTTTCAAACTTCGGCCGCGAAAGCTTCAACTAATTTTATTTTATCCAATGTTTTGTTAAGTTTTGAAACATTCGCAACGAAAAAAACTTTTTTCCGCTAACCTCGAAACATCCAGTGACTAGGTTGGGGATTAAATCCAGTGTAAATGAACAAGAAAAAATAAGTTGATTTATTGTGGTAATTCTAGTCAATGATGAAAAAGCTGACAATAAATATTATATTGATTTCAGATGTTTTATAATGTTTCTTTTATACTGTGATATTCCCAAATTTCGCCAGTTTATTTCGTTTTGATTCTCTTCATATCTGACGGTCCTCCTTCGGGTTGGAATACGTCCTTTTAGGCTCTTGAAGATTGGTTGCCAATTTGGAGGTTCCTGCAAGAAAAGTTACAATAAATGTTTCAATCGTTTGATCTATTTCCGTTTTCCAGAGAGTTGAAAATGTAGACATAAGTTTATAGATGCTTTTTATCCGGTTGATAATATATAAAACTGTCGTCTCAATTTTTCACAATCTTTTTCTCATGATACGATGCACCTACAATCATGCATTCGATAGAGGACCGCTTCTACTTTATTTCAAAGGGCCAAAAATATATTTCATAACATATTTTTTTATTTATTGGTTTTTAACATCGTTTTTTTTCCTAGGGTGTATTTTGTCCTATCAAATGTTAACATTGAAGAGCACAGAGTCTTTCTCATATTGAACATTCGACAGTAATCAAATTATAGAATACATATTGAATAATTATGTAGCCAGTCGTACAGGATGTAATGATACGTAAGTGAAAGTTGTATATTATATTTTTATAAAATTGTGTATTTATTGTTTATACATTCGTTTGGAATATACCTAGTGATTATTTATTAATTGTATCGACAGGTTTTTGATTTGAATCTCATAATTTTGCGAATTGCGAATCAATTGTTTTGGATGGAAGTTACAAAACTCTGATATAATCGCTGAGGATCCCAATTCTAGAATGTACGTCTTGTATGTCATGGAAAGTACAACTCCAGTAATTCAACTGTAAATATGTATAAATTCGCCTGCTAGCTAGATTTGTGGATTCGATGGAAACAATTTTGAATTATGACATTCAAATCGATTCGATGAGTTTACGGTTATGATGTACAACTAATATTGCCTAGTTCTTAGTTCGTATTACGAGATGAGCCTCTTTTTCTAGCATCACATTATTTTTACGTAGAAATCTAAAAAGGAGACGTCCACGAGTTGAAGAGGGAGGTCCGTTTCGCTTTCCGCTGCACCTCCTTTACTGGTGGACAGTTCGTTTTTACGGTTTTCTGTATTATTTATTTTGCATTCAATTGTGTATATAATTTTGATAGATACCTGTTTCTATGTAGCGGATTTCGGAGTTATTCCTACGAACGAAATGAGCGACCGATATGAAAAAACATTTGTACTGCTGAAAGAGGCCTACGTTTCGTTTCGGCAGCAATAACTCCTTTATCCAAGTATAACCGGTGTATTTTATTTGTGGTGAATGTACGGGGTTACTTTATCGGCCTTCTACATCCACATCGTACTATAATCCAGTGTTAGGGCTACTCGTCACGTGGAAGCAGTCGTGCGGTAGCTAATTGTCTGTTTCTGTAAATATATTGTATCGATACTTTACTGTTTGGCCTGCTATGTTGTGGTTGAACAAATTCCAGACCAATAAATACTGGATTAGATATTAGATTAGACTGTTTTTCATTTCGCTTTATCTTTTCACGTTTACACGCGAATGCAACTTTTTATTTCGGTGCTCTCGAATGCAACTTTTTGTGCTCGGAGCCCTCAAATGCATCTTTCGTGTTCGGAGCTCTCGAATGCAACTTTTTGTGTTCGGAGCTCTCGAATGCAACTTTTTGTGTTCGGAGCCCTCGAATGCAATTTTTGTGTTCGAATCCCTCGAATGCAATTTTTGTGTACGGAGCTCTCGAATGCAACTTTCGTGTTCGGAGCTCTCGAATGCAATTTTTGTGTTCGGAGCCCTCAAATGCAACTTTTTGTATTCGGAGCTCTCAAATGCAACTTTGTGTTCGGAGCCCTCGAATGCAATTTTTGTGTTCAGAGCCCTCGAATGCAATTTTTGTGTTCGAATCCCTCGAATGCAATTTTTGTGTTCGGATCTCTCGAATGCAACTTTCGTGTTCGGAGCTCTCAAATGCAATTTTTGTGTTCGGAGCCCTCAAATGCAATTTTTGTGTTCGGAGCTCTCGAATGCATTTTTTGTGTTCGGAGCCCTCGAATGCAACTTTTTGTGTTCGGAGCTCTCAAATGCAATTTTTTTGTTCGGAGCCCTCAAATGCAACTTTCGTGTTCGGAGCCCTCGAATGCAACTTTTGTGTTTGAATCCCTCGAATGCAATTTTTGTGTTCGGAGCTCTCGAATGCAACTTTCGTGTTCGGAGCTCTCGAATGCAACTTTCGTGTTCGGAGCCCTCGAATGCAATTTTTGTGTTCGAATCCCTCGAATGCAATATTTGTGTTCGGAGCTCTCGAATGCAACTTTCGTGTTCGGAGCTCTCAAATGCAATTTTTGTGTTCGGAGCACTCAAATACAATTTTTGTGTTCGGAGCTCTCGAATGCAACTTTCGTGTTCGGAGCTCTCGAATGCAATTTTTGTGTTCGGAGCCCTCGAATGCAATTTTTGTGTTCGGAGCCCTCGAATGCAATTTTTGTGTTCGGAGCTCTCAAATGCAACTTTTTGTATTCGGAGCTCTCGAATGCAATTTTTGTGTTCGGAGCCCTCGAATGCAATTTTTGTGTTCGAAGCCCTCGAATGCAATTTTTGTATTCAGAGCTCTCGAATGCAATTTTTGTGTTCGAAGCACTCGAATGCAATTTTTGAGTTCGGAGCCATCGAATGCAATTTTTGTGTTCGCAGCCCTCGAATGCAATTTTTGTATTCGAAGCCCTCGAATGCAATTTTTGTGTTCAGAGCCCTCGAATGCAACTTTTTGTGTTCGAAGCACTCGAATGCAATTTTTGAGTTCGGAGCCATCGAATGCAATTTTTGTGTTCGCAGCCCTCGAATGCAATTTTTGTATTCGAAGCCCTCGAATGCAATTTTTGTGTTCAGAGCCCTCGAATGCAACTTTTCGTGTTCGGAGCTCTCGAATGCAATTTTTGTGTTCGGAGCCCTCGAATGCAATTTTTGTGTTCGGAGCCCTCGAATGCAATTTTTGTGTTCGGAGCTCTCAAATGCAACTTTTTGTATTCGGAGCTCTCGAATGCAATTTTTGTGTTCGGAGCCCTCGAATGCAATTTTTGTGTTCGAAGCCCTCGAATGCAATTTTTGTATTCAGAGCTCTCGAATGCAATTTTTGTGTTCGAAGCACTCGAATGCAATTTTTGAGTTCGGAGCCATCGAATGCAATTTTTGTGTTCGCAGCCCTCGAATGCAATTTTTGTATTCGAAGCCCTCGAATGCAATTTTTGTGTTCAGAGCCCTCGAATGCAACTTTTTGTGTTCGGGCCCTCGAATGCAATTTTTGAGTTCGGAGCCATCGAATGCAACTTTTTGTGTTCGGAGCCCTCGAATGCAACTTTTTGTGTTCGGAGCACTCGAATGCAATTTTTGTGTTCGGAGCACTCGAATGCAATTTTTGTGTTCAGAGCCCTCGAATGCAACTTTTTGTGCTCGGAGCTCTCGAATGCAACTTTTTGTGTTCAGAACCCTCGAATGCAACTTTTGTGTTCGAAGCCCTCGAATGCAATTTTTGTATTCGGAGCACTCGAATGCATCTATTTGTTTCGGAGCTCTCAAATGCAATTTTTGTGTTCGGAGCCCTCGAATGCAATTTTTGTGTTCGGAGCCCTCGAATGCAACTTTTTGTGTTCGGGGCTCTCGAATACAACTTTTTGTGCTCGGAGCTCTCGAATGCAACTTTTTGTGTTCGGAGCACTCGAATGCAATTTTTGTGTTCGGAGCCCTCGAATGCAATTTTTGTATTCGGAGCACTCGAATGCATCAATTTGTTTGGGAGCTCTCAAATGCAATTTTTGTGTTCGAAGCCCTCGAATGCAATTTTTGTATTCGGAGCACTCGAATGCAATTTTTGTGTTCGGAGCCCTCGAATGCAATTTTTGTTTTCGAAGCCCTCGAATGCAATTTTTGTATTCGGAGCACTCGAATGCATCAATTTGTTTCGGAGCTCTCAAATGCAATTTTTGTGTTCGGAGCCCTCGAATGCAATTTTTGTATTCGGAGCACTCGAATGCATCTATTTGTTTCGGAGCTCTCAAATGCAATTTTTGTGTTCGGAGCCCTCGAATGCAATTTTTGTGTTCGAAGCCCTCGAATGCAATTTTTGTATTCAGAGCTCTCGAATGCAATTTTTGTGTTCGAAGCACTCGAATGCAATTTTTGAGTTCGGAGCCATCGAATGCAATTTTTGTGTTCGCAGCCCTCGAATGCAATTTTTGTATTCGAAGCCCTCGAATGCAATTTTTGTGTTCAGAGCCCTCGAATGCAACTTTTTGTGTTCGGGGCTCTCGAATACAACTTTTTGTGCTCGGAGCTCTCGAATGCAACTTTTTGTGTTCGGAGCCCTCGAATGCAACTTTTTGTGTTCGGAGCCCTCGAATGCAATTTTTGTGTTCGGAGCCCTCGAATGCAATTTTTGTGTCCGAAGCCCTCGAATGCAATTTTTGTATTCGGAACACTCGAATGCATCTATTTGTTTCGGAGCTCTCAAATGCAATTTTTGTGTTCGGAGCCCTCGAATGCAATTTTTGTGTTCGGAGCCCTCGAATGCAATTTTTGTGTTCGGAGCCCTCATATGCAACTTTTGTGTTCAGAGCCCTCGAATGCAACTTTTTGTGTTCGGGGCTCTCGAATACAACTTTTTGTGCTCGGAGCTCTCGAATGCAACTTTTTGTGTTCGGAGCCCTCGAATGCAACTTTTTGTGTTCGGAGCACTCGAATGCAATTTTTTGTGTTCGGAGCACTCGAATGCAATTTTTGTGTTCGGAGCCCTCGAATGCAATTTTTGTGTTCGGAGCCCTCGAATGCAATTTTTGTGTTCAGAGCCCTCGAATGCAACTTTTTGTGTTCGGGGCTCTCGAATACAACTTTTTGTGCTCGGAGCTCTCGAATGCAACTTTTTGTGTTCGGAGCCCTCGAATGCAACTTTTTGTGTTCGGAGCCATCGAATGCAATTTTTGTGTTCGGAGCCCTCGAATGCAATTTTTGTGTCCGAAGCCCTCGAATGCAATTTTTGTATTCGGAGCACTCGAATGCATCTATTTGTTTCGGAGCTCTCAAATGCAATTTTTGTGTTCGGAGCCCTCGAATGCAATTTTTTGTGTTCGGAGCACTCGAATGCAATTTTTTGTGTTCGGAGCACTCGAATGCAATTTTTGTGTTCGGAGCCCTCGAATGCAATTTTTGTGTTCGGAGCCCTCGAATGCAATTTTTTGTGTTCGGGGCTCTCGAATACAACTTTTTGTGCTCGGAGCTCTCGAATGCAACTTTTTGTGTTCGGAGCCCTCGAATGCAACTTTTTGTGTTCGGAGCACTCGAATGCAATTTTTTGTGTTCGGAGCACTCGAATGCAATTTTTGTGTTCGGAGCCCTCGAATGCAATTTTTGTGTTCGGAGCCCTCGAATGCAATTTTTGTGTTCAGAGCCCTCGAATGCAACTTTTTGTGTTCGGGGCTCTCGAATACAACTTTTTGTGCTCGGAGCTCTCGAATGCAACTTTTTGTGTTCGGAGCCCTCGAATGCAACTTTTTGTGTTCGGAGCCCTCGAATGCAATTTTTGTGTTCGGAGCCCTCGAATGCAATTTTTGTGTCCGAAGCCCTCGAATGCAATTTTTGTATTCGGAGCACTCGAATGCATCTATTTGTTTCGGAGCTCTCAAATGCAATTTTTGTGTTCGGAGCCCTCGAATGCAATTTTTGTGTTCGGAGCCCTCGAATGCAATTTTTGTATTCGGAGCACTCGAATGCATCTATTTGTTTCGGAGCTCTCAAATGCAATTTTTGTGTTCGGAGCCCTCGAATGCAATTTTTGTGTTCGGAGCCCTCGAATGCAATTTTTGTGTTCGGAGCCCTCATATGCAACTTTTGTGTTCAGAGCCCTCGAATGCAACTTTTTGTGTTCGGGGCTCTCGAATACAACTTTTTGTGCTCGGAGCTCTCGAATGCAACTTTTTGTGTTCGGAGCCCTCGAATGCAACTTTTTGTGTTCGGAGCCCTCGAATGCAACTTTTTGTGTTCGGAGCACTCGAATGCAATTTTTGTGTTCGGAGCCCTCGAATGCAATTTTTGTGTTCGGAGCCCTCGAATGCAATTTTTGTGTTCAGAGCCCTCGAATGCAACTTTTTGTGTTCGGGGCTCTCGAATACAACTTTTTGTGCTCGGAGCTCTCGAATGCAACTTTTTGTGTTCGGAGCCCTCGAATACAACTTTTTGTGCTCGGAGCTCTCGAATGCAACTTTTTGTGTTCGGAGCCCTCGAATGCAATTTTTGTGTTCGGAGCCCTCGAATGCAATATTTGTGTTCGAAGCCCTCGAATGCAATTTTTGTATTCGGAGCTCTCTAATGCAATTTTTGTGTTCGAAGCACTCGAATGCAATTTTTGTGTTCGGAGCACTCGAATGCATCAATTTGTTTCGGAGCTCTCAAATGCAATTTTTGTGTTCGGAGCCCTCGAATGCAATTTTTGTGTTCGAAGCCCTCGAATGCAATTTTTGTATTCGGAGCACTCGAATGCATCAATTTGTTTCGGAGCTCTCAAATGCAATTTTTGTGTTCGGAGCCCTCGAATGCAATTTTTGTGTTCGAAGCCCTCGAATGCAATTTTTGTATTCGGAGCACTCGAATGCATCAATTTGTTTCGGAGCTCTCAAATGCAATTTTTGTGTTCGGAGCCCTCGAATGTAATTTTTGTGTTCGGAGCCCTCGAATGCAACTTTTTGTGTTCGGAGCACTCGAATGCAATTTTTGTGTTCGGAGCCCTCGAATGCAATTTTTGTGTTCGGAGCCCTCGAATGCAATATTTGTGTTCGGAGCTCTCAAATGCAACTTTTTGTATTCGGAGCTCTCGAATGCAACTTTTTGTATTCGGAGCTCTCGAATGCAACTTTTTGTGTTCGGAGCACTCGAATGCATCAATTTGTTTCGGAGCTCTCAAATGCAATTTTTGTGTTCGGAGCCCTCGAATGCAATTTTTGTGTTCGAAGCCCTCGAATGCAATTTTTGTATTCGGAGCACTCGAATGCATCAATTTGTTTCGGAGCTCTCAAATGCAATTTTTGTGTTCGGAGCCCTCGAATGCAATTTTTGTGTTCGAAGCCCTCGAATGCAATTTTTGTATTCGGAGCACTCGAATGCATCAATTTGTTTCGGAGCTCTCAAATGCAATTTTTGTGTTCGGAGCTCTCGAATGCATTTTTGTGTTCGGAGCCCTCGATTGAAACTTTGTCTTCGGAGCTCTCGAATGCAACTTTTTTTGTTCGAAGCTCTCAAATGCAACTTTTTGTATTCGGAGCTCTCGAATGCAACTTTTTGTGTTCGAAGCACTCGAATGCAATTTTTGAGTTCGGAGCCATCGAATGCAACTTTTTGTGTTCGGGGCTCTCGAATACAACTTTTTGTGCTTGGAGCTCTCGAATGCAACTTTTTGTGTTCGGAGCTCTCGAATGCAACTTTTTGTGTTCGGAGCCCTCGAATGCAACTTTTTGTGTTCGGAGCACTCGAATGCAATTTTTGTGCTCGGAGCACTCGAATGCAATTTTTGTGTTCAGAGCCCTCGAATGCAACTTTTTGTGCTCGGAGCTCTCGAATGCAACTTTTTGTGTTCGGAGCCCTCGAATGCAATTTTGTGTTCGGAGCACTCGAATGCATCAATTTGTTTCGGAGCTCTCAAATGCAATTTTTGTGTTCGGAGCCCTCGAATGCAATTTTTGTGTTCGAAGCCCTCGAATGCAATTTTTGTATTCGGAGCACTCGAATGCATCAATTTGTTTCGGAGCTCTCAAATGCAATTTTTGTGTTCGGAGCTCTCGAATGCATTTTTGTGTTCGGAGCCCTCGATTGAAACTTTGTCTTCGGAGCTCTCGAATGCAACTTTTTTTGTTCGAAGCTCTCAAATGCAACTTTTTGTATTCGGAGCTCTCGAATGCAACTTTTTGTGTTCGAAGCACTCGAATGCAATTTTTGAGTTCGGAGCCATCGAATGCAACTTTTTGTGTTCGGGGCTCTCGAATACAACTTTTTGTGCTTGGAGCTCTCGAATGCAACTTTTTGTGTTCGGAGCTCTCGAATGCAACTTTTTGTGTTCGGAGCCCTCGAATGCAACTTTTTGTGTTCGGAGCACTCGAATGCAATTTTTGTGTTCGGAGCACTCGAATGCAATTTTTGTGTTCGGAGCCCTCGAATGCAATTTTTGTGTTCGGAGCACTCGAATGCAACTTTTTGTGTTCGGAGCCCTCGAATGCAACTTTTTGTGTTCGGGGCTCTCGAATACAACTTTTTGTGCTCGGAGCTCTCGAATGCAACTCTTTGTGTTCGGAGCTCTCGAATGCAACTTTTTGTGTTCGGAGCCCTCGAATGCAACTTTTTGTGTTCGGAGCACTCGAATGCAATTTTTGTGTTCGGAGCACTCGAATGCAATTTTTGTGTTCAGAGCCCTCGAATGCAACTTTTTGTGCTCGGAGCTCTCGAATGCAACTTTTTGTGTTCGGAGCCCTCGAATGCAATATTGTGTTCAGAGCCCTCGAATGCAATTTTTGTGTTCGGAGCACTCGAATGCAATTTTTGTGTTCGGAGCCCTCGAATGCAATTTTTGTGTTCGGAGCACTCGAATGCAACTTTTTGTGTTCGGAGCCCTCGAATGCAACTTTTTGTGTTCGGAGCACTCGAATGCAATTTTTGTGTTCGGAGCCCTCGAATGCAATTTTTGTGTTCGGGCTCCGAACACAAAAAGTTGCATTCGAGAGTTCCGAACACAAAATTGCATTCGAGGGTTCCGAACACAAAAAGTTACATTCGAGGGCTCCGATCACATAAATTGCATTCGTGTGCTCCGAACACAAAAATTGCATTCAAGGGCTCCAACACAAATAGTTGCATTCGAGAGCTCCGAACACAAAAAGATGCATTCGAGAGCTCCGAACACAAATGTTGCATTCGAGGGTTCCGAACACACAAAGTTGCATTCGAGAGCTCCGAACACAAAAAGTTGCATTCGAGAGCTCCGAACACAAATAGTTGCATTCGAGAGCTCCGAATTGAAAAAGTTGCATTTAAGAGCTCCGAAGACCAAGTTTCATTCGAGGGCTGCGAACACAAAAATGCATTTAAGAGCTCAGAACTCAAATAAGTTGCATTCGAGGGTTCTGAACACAAATAGTTGTATTCGAGAGCTCCGAACACAAAAAGTTGCATTCGAGGGCTCCGAACACAAATAGTTGCATTCGAGGGTTCCGAACACAAATAGTTGCATTCGAGAGCTCCGAACACAAAAAGTTTCATTCGAGGGCTCCGAACACAAATTGCATTGATGTTCCGTACACAAAAAGTTGCATTCGAGGGTTCCGATCACAAAAAGTTGCATTCGAGAGCTCCGAACACAAAAAGTGCATTCGAGGGTTCGGAACACAAAAAGTTGCATTCGAGAGTTACGAACACAAAAAGTTGCATTCGAGAGTTCCGAACACAAAAAGTTGCATTCGAGAGTTCCGAACACAAATAGTTGCATTCGAGAGCTCCGAACACAAATGTTGCATTCGAGGGTTCCAAACACAAAAAGTTGCATTCGAGAGCTCCGAACACAAAAAGATGCATTCGAGGGCTCCGAACACAAATTGCATTGAAGTTCCGTACACAAAAAGTTGCATTCGAGGGTCCCGAACACAAAAAGTTGCATTCGAGGGCTCTGAACACAAAAAGTTGCATTCGAGGGCTCCGAACACAAAAATTGCATTCGAGTGCTCCGAACACAAAAAGTTGCATTCGAGGGCTCCGAACACAAAAAGTTGCATTCGAGTGCTCCGAACACAAAAATTGCATTCGAGGGCTCCGAACACAAAAATTGCATTCGAGTGCTCCGAACACAAAAATTGCATTCGAGGGCTCTGAACACAAAATTGCATTCGAGGGCTCCGAACACAAAAAGTTGCATTCGAGAGCTCCGAGCACAAAAAGTTGCATTCGAGGGCTCTGAACACAAAAATTGCATTCGAGAGCTCCGAACACAAAAAGTTGCATTCGAGGGTTTCGAACAAAAAAATTTGCATTCGAGAGCACCGAGCACAAAAGTTGCATTTGAGGGCTCCGAACACAAAAATTGCATTTAAGGGTTCGGAACACAAAAAGTTGCATTCGAGAGTTCCGTACACAAAAAGTTGCATCGAGAACTCCGAACACAAAAAGTGCATTCGAGGGTTCCCAACACAAAATGTTGCATTCGAGAGTTCCGAACACAAAAAGTTGCATTCGAGAGTTCCGAACACAAAAATTGCTTGAGGATTCCGAACACAAAAAGTTGCATTCGAGGGCTTCGATCACAAAAATTGCATTCGAAGGCTCCGAACACAAAAATTGCATTCAAGGGCTCCGTAACAAAAAGTTGCATTCGAGGGCTCCGAACACAAATTGCAATCGAGGGTTCCGAACACAAGGGCTCCGAACACAAAAATGCATTCGAGAGCTCCGAACTCAAAAAAGTTGCATTCGAGGGTTCTGTACACAAATAGTTGCATTCGAGAGCTCCGAACACAAAAGTTGCATTCGATGGCTCCGAACACAAAAATTGCATTTAAGGGCTCCGAACACAAAAGTTGCATTCGCGAGCTCCAAACACAAAAGTTGCATTCGAGGGCTTTGAACCCAAAAATTGCATTTAAGGGCTCCGAACACAAAAGTTGCATTCGAGAGCTCCGAACACAAATAGTTGCATTCGAGAGCTCCGAACAAAAAAAGTTGCATTCGAGAGCTCCGAAGACAAAGTTTCAATCGAGGGCTCCGAACACAAAAATGCATTCGAGAGCTCCGAACTCAAAAAAGTTGCATTCGAGGGTTCTGAACACAAATAGTTGCATTCGAGAGCTCTGAACACAAAGTTTCATTCGAGGGCTCCGAACACAAATTGCATTGATGTTCCGTACCCAAAAAGTTGCATTCGAGGGTTTCGAACACAAAAAGTTGCATTCGAGAGCTCCGAACACAAAAGTTGCATTCGAGGGCTCCGAACACAAAAATTGCATTTAAGGGCTCCGAACACAAAAGTTGCATTCGAGAGCTCCGAACACAAATAGTTGCATTCGAGAGCTCCGAATAAAAAAAGTTGCATTCGAGAGCTCCAAAGACAAAGTTTCAATCGAGGGCTCCGAACACAAAAATGCATTCGAGAGCTCCGAACTCAAAAAAGTTGCATTCGAGGGTTCAGAACACAAATAGTTGCATTCGAGAGCTCCGAACACAAAAAGTTGCATTCGAGGGCTCCGAACACAAATAGTTGCATTCGAGAGCTCCGAACACAAATGCTGCATTCGAGGGTTCCGAACACAAAAAGTTGCATTCGAGAGCTCCGAACACAAAAAGTTTCATTCGAGGGCTCCGAACACAAATTGCACTGATGTTACGTACACAAAAAGTTGCATTCGAGGGTTCCGAACACAAAAAGTTGCATTCGAGAGCTCCGAACACAAAAAGTTGCATTCGAGAGTTCCGAACACAAAAATTGCATTCCAGAGCTCCGAACACAAAAAGTTGCATTCGAGGGCTCCGACCACAAATTGCATTGATGTTCCGTACACAAAAAGTTTCATCGAGAGCTCCGAACACAAATAGTTGCATTCGAGAGCTCCGAACAAAAAAAGTTGCATTCGAGAGCTCCGAAGACAAAGTTTCAATCGAGGGCTCCGAACACAAAAATGCATTCGAGAGCTCCGAACTCAAAAAAGTTGCATTCGAGGGTTCTGAACACAAATAGTTGCATTCGAGAGCTCTGAACACAAAGTTTCATTCGAGGGCTCCGAACACAAATTGCATTGATGTTCCGTACCCAAAAAGTTGCATTCGAGGGTTTCGAACACAAAAAGTTGCATTCGAGAGCTCCGAACACAAAAGTTGCATTCGAGGGCTCCGAACACAAAAATTGCATTTAAGGGCTCCGAACACAAAAGTTGCATTCGAGAGCTCCGAACACAAATAGTTGCATTCGAGAGCTCCGAATAAAAAAAGTTGCATTCGAGAGCTCCAAAGACAAAGTTTCAATCGAGGGCTCCGAACACAAAAATGCATTCGAGAGCTCCGAACTCAAAAAAGTTGCATTCGAGGGTTCAGAACACAAATAGTTGCATTCGAGAGCTCCGAACACAAAAAGTTGCATTCGAGGGCTCCGAACACAAATAGTTGCATTCGAGAGCTCCGAACACAAATGCTGCATTCGAGGGTTCCGAACACAAAAAGTTGCATTCGAGAGCTCCGAACACAAAAAGTTTCATTCGAGGGCTCCGAACACAAATTGCACTGATGTTACGTACACAAAAAGTTGCATTCGAGGGTTCCGAACACAAAAAGTTGCATTCGAGAGCTCCGAACACAAAAAGTGCATGCGAGGGTTCGGAACACAAAAAGTTGCATTCGAGAGTTCCGAACACAAAAAGTTGCATTCGAGAGTTCCGAACACAAAAATTGCATTCCAGAGCTCCGAACACAAAAAGTTGCATTCGAGGGCTCCGACCACAAATTGCATTGATGTTCCGTACACAAAAAGTTTCATCGAGAGCTCCGAACACAAAAAGTTGCATTCGAGGGTTCCGAACACATAAAGTTGCATTCGAGAGTTCCGAACACAAAAAGTTGCATTCGAGAGTTCCGAACACAAAAATTGCATTCGAGGATTCCGAACACAAAAAGTTGCATTCTATTATTTCGAAGAGGAATTACATTCGAGTGTTACGAATAAAACTTACACCCGATTGTTTTGAAACAGGATTTACCCCAGCAGGAGATACATTGCCCCTGCAAAGCCCTTTCATGTGGTACATAATTGGATTTTTTGTTTCTCTTTACCCCTACAGTGGATAGATATGCCCCTGTAGAGCGTTTTCATACAGTACATCAAAAGTTCAACCCATTTTGCTCTATCTAGCTTAGTTTTCGAGATATTTAGATTTTTGTGAAGTTTTGACATTTTTCGCAAAATCTGAATCTGTGAAAAAAATAACGTCCTTCCACGATCGAAAACAGCACGTAGAGATGGTGAGAGAAGCGTATCACCCCCAAGAACGGAAAAATCGCATTCAAAAATCGTGAGAGAGGTTTGTATTTGTCCAGAAACGAGTCGATTCGAAGTTCGTTTCGACAACTAAGGACTTTTTCGATTTTCCAAAAAAAAAGTTCTATTCTCCCCACCAGTAGATATATATCCCCCTGTAGAGCGTTTTCATACAGTACATCAAAAATTCAACCCGTTTTGCTCTATCTAGCTTAGTTTTCGAGATATTTCGGTTTTTCTGAAAATCACGAATAAATCGCAAAATCTGAATCTACGAGGGCACTACGTCCTTCCACGATCAAAAACAGCACGTAGAGATGGTGAGAGAAGCGTATCACCCCCAAGAACGGAAAAATCGCATTCAAAAATCGTGAGAGAGGTTTGTATTTGTCCAGAAACGAGTCGATTCGAAGTTCGTTTCGACAACTAAGGACTTTTTCGATTTTCCAAAAAAAAAGTTCTATTCTCCCCACCAGTAGATATATATCCCCCTGTAGAGCGTTTTCATACAGTACATCAAAAATTCAACCCGTTTTGCTCTATCTAGCTTAGTTTTCGAGATATTTCGATTTTTCTGAAATTTTTCGCAAAATCTGAATCTGTGAAAAAAATAACGTCCTTCCACGATCGAAAACAGCACGTAGAGATGGTGAGAGAAGTGTATCACCCCCAAGAATGGAAAAATCGCATTAAAAAATCGTAAGAGAGGTTTGTATTTGTCCAGAAACGAGTCGACTCGAAGTTCGTTTCGACAACTGACTTTTCGATTTCCCAAAAAAAAAGTTCTATTCTCCCCACCAGTAGATAGATATATCCCTGTAGAGCGTTTTCATACAGTACATCAAAAATTCAACCCGTTTTGCTCTATCTAGCTTAGTTTTCGAGATATTTCGGTTTTTCTGAAAATCACGAATAAATCGCAAAATCTGAATCTACGAGGGCACTACGTCCTTCCACGATCAAAAACAGCACGTAGAGATGGTGAGAGAAGCGTATCACCCCCAAGAACGGAAAAATCGCATTCAAAAATCGTGAGAGAGGTTTGTATTTGTCCAGAAACGAGTCGATTCGAAGTTCGTTTCGACAACTAAGGACTTTTTCGATTTTCCAAAAAAAAAGTTCTATTCTCCCCACCAGTAGATATATATCCCCCTGTAGAGCGTTTTCATACAGTACATCAAAAATTCAACCCGTTTTGCTCTATCTAGCTTAGTTTTCGAGATATTTCGATTTTTCTGAAATTTTTCGCAAAATCTGAATCTGTGAAAAAAATAACGTCCTTCCACGATCGAAAACAGCACGTAGAGATGGTGAGAGAAGTGTATCACCCCCAAGAATGGAAAAATCGCATTAAAAAATCGTAAGAGAGGTTTGTATTTGTCCAGAAACGAGTCGACTCGAAGTTCGTTTCGACAACTGACTTTTCGATTTCCCAAAAAAAAAGTTCTATTCTCCCCACCAGTAGATAGATATATCCCTGTAGAGCGTTTTCATACAGTACATCAAAGTTCAACCCATTTTGCTCTATCTAGCTTAGTTTTCGAGATATTTCGCTTTTTCTGAAAATCACGAATAAATCGCAAAATCTGAATCTACGAGGGCACTACGTCCTTCCACGATCAAAAACAGCACGTAGAGATGGTGAGAGAAGCGTATCACCCCCAAGAACGGAAAAATCGCATTCAAAAATCGTGAGAGAGGTTTGTATTTGTCCAGAAACGAGTCGATTCGAAGTTCGTTTCGACAACTAAGGACTTTTTCGATTTTCCAAAAAAAAAGTTCTATTCTCCCCACCAGTAGATATATATCCCCCTGTAGAGCGTTTTCATACAGTACATCAAAAATTCAACCCGTTTTGCTCTATCTAGCTTAGTTTTCGAGATATTTCGGTTTTTCTGAAAATCACGAATAAATCGCAAAATCTGAATCTACGAGGGCACTACGTCCTTCCACGATCAAAAACAGCACGTAGAGATGGTGAGAGAAGCGTATCACCCCCAAGAACGGAAAAATCGCATTCAAAAATCGTGAGAGAGGTTTGTATTTGTCCAGAAACGAGTCGATTCGAAGTTCGTTTCGACAACTAAGGACTTTTTCGATTTTCCAAAAAAAAAGTTCTATTCTCCCCACCAGTAGATATATATCCCCCTGTAGAGCGTTTTCATACAGTACATCAAAAATTCAACCCGTTTTGCTCTATCTAGCTTAGTTTTCGAGATATTTCGATTTTTCTGAAATTTTGAAATTTTTCGCAAAATCTGAATCTGTGAAAAAAATAACGTCCTTCCACGATCGAAAACAGCACGTAGAGATGGTGAGAGAAGTGTATCACCCCCAAGAATGGAAAAATCGCATTAAAAATCGTAAGAGAGGTTTGTATTTGTCCAGAAACGAGTCGACTCGAAGTTCGTTTCGACAACTGACTTTTCGATTTCCCAAAAAAAAAGTTCTATTCTCCCCACCAGTAGATAGATATCTCCCTGTAGAGCGTTTTCATACAGTACATCAAAGTTCAACCCATTTTGCTCTATCTAGCTTAGTTTTCGAGATATTTCGCTTTTTCTGAAAATCACGAATAAATCGCAAAATCTGAATCTACGAGGGCACTACGTCCTTCCACGATCAAAAACAGCACGTAGAGATGGTGAGAGAAGCGTATCACCCCCAAGAACGGAAAAATCGCATTCAAAAATCGTGAGAGAGGTTTGTATTTGTCCAGAAACGAGTCGATTCGAAGTTCGTTTCGACAACTAAGGACTTTTTCGATTTTCCAAAAAAAAAGTTCTATTCTCCCCACCAGTAGATATATATCCCCCTGTAGAGCGTTTTCATACAGTACATCAAAAATTCAACCCGTTTTGCTCTATCTAGCTTAGTTTTCGAGATATTTCGATTTTTCTGAAATTTTGAAATTTTTCGCAAAATCTGAATCTGTGAAAAAAATAACGTCCATCCACGATCGAAAACAGCACGTAGAGATGGTGAGAGAAGTGTATCACCCCCAAGAATGGAAAAATCGCATTAAAAAATCGTAAGAGAGGTTTGTATTTGTCCAGAAACGAGTCGACTCGAAGTTCGTTTCGACAACTGACTTTTCGATTTCCCAAAAAAAAAGTTCTATTCTCCCCACCAGTAGATAGATATCTCCCTGTAGAGCGTTTTCATACAGTACATCAAAAATTCAACCCGTTTTGACATTTTTCGCAAAATCTGAATCTGAAAAAAATAACGTCCTTCCACGATCGAAAACAGCACGTAGAGATGGTGAGAGAAGCGTATCACCCCCAAGAACGGAAAAATCGCATTCAAAAATCGTGAGAGAGGTTTGTATTTGTCCAGAAACGAGTCGATTCGAAGTTCGTTTCGACAACTAAGGACTTTTTCGATTTTCCAAAAAAAAAGTTCTATTCTCCCCACCAGTAGATATATATCCCCCTGTAGAGCGTTTTCATACAGTACATCAAAAATTCAACCCGTTTTGCTCTATCTAGCTTAGTTTTCGAGATATTTCGATTTTTCTGAAATTTTGAAATTTTTCGCAAAATCTGAATCTGTGAAAAAAATAACGTCCTTCCACGATCGAAAACAGCACGTAGAGATGGTGAGAGAAGTGTATCACCCCCAAGAATGGAAAAATCGCATTAAAAAATCGTAAGAGAGGTTTGTATTTGTCCAGAAACGAGTCGACTCGAAGTTCGTTTCGACAACTGACTTTTCGATTTCCCAAAAAAAAAGTTCTATTCTCCCCACCAGTAGATAGATATCTCCCTGTAGAGCGTTTTCATACAGTACATCAAAGTTCAACCCATTTTGCTCTATCTAGCTTAGTTTTCGAGATATTTCGCTTTTTCTGAAAATCACGAATAAATCGCAAAATCTGAATCTACGAGGGCACTACGTCCTTCCACGATCAAAAACAGCACGTAGAGATGGTGAGAGAAGCGTATCACCCCCAAGAACGGAAAAATCGCATTCAAAAATCGTGAGAGAGGTTTGTATTTGTCCAGAAACGAGTCGATTCGAAGTTCGTTTCGACAACTAAGGACTTTTTCGATTTTCCAAAAAAAAAGTTCTATTCTCCCCACCAGTAGATATATATCCCCCTGTAGAGCGTTTTCATACAGTACATCAAAAATTCAACCCGTTTTGCTCTATCTAGCTTAGTTTTCGAGATATTTCGATTTTTCTGAAATTTTGAAATTTTTCGCAAAATCTGAATCTGTGAAAAAAATAACGTCCATCCACGATCGAAAACAGCACGTAGAGATGGTGAGAGAAGTGTATCACCCCCAAGAATGGAAAAATCGCATTAAAAAATCGTAAGAGAGGTTTGTATTTGTCCAGAAACGAGTCGACTCGAAGTTCGTTTCGACAACTGACTTTTCGATTTCCCAAAAAAAAAGTTCTATTCTCCCCACCAGTAGATAGATATCTCCCTGTAGAGCGTTTTCATACAGTACATCAAAAATTCAACCCGTTTTGACATTTTTCGCAAAATCTGAATCTGAAAAAAATAACGTCCTTCCACGATCGAAAACAGCACGTAGAGATGGTGAGAGAAGCGTATCACCCCCAAGAACGGAAAAATCGCATTCAAAAATCGTGAGAGAGGTTTGTATTTGTCCAGAAACGAGTCGATTCGAAGTTCGTTTCGACAACTAAGGACTTTTTCGATTTTCCAAAAAAAAAGTTCTATTCTCCCCACCAGTAGATATATATCCCCCTGTAGAGCGTTTTCATACAGTACATCAAAAATTCAACCCGTTTTGCTCTATCTAGCTTAGTTTTCGAGATATTTCGATTTTTCTGAAATTTTGAAATTTTTCGCAAAATCTGAATCTGTGAAAAAAATAACGTCCTTCCACGATCGAAAACAGCACGTAGAGATGGTGAGAGAAGTGTATCACCCCCAAGAATGGAAAAATCGCATTAAAAAATCGTAAGAGAGGTTTGTATTTGTCCAGAAACGAGTCGACTCGAAGTTCGTTTCGACAACTGACTTTTCGATTTCCCAAAAAAAAAGTTCTATTCTCCCCACCAGTAGATAGATATCTCCCTGTAGAGCGTTTTCATACAGTACATCAAAGTTCAACCCATTTTGCTCTATCTAGCTTAGTTTTCGAGATATTTCGCTTTTTCTGAAAATCACGAATAAATCGCAAAATCTGAATCTACGAGGGCACTACGTCCTTCCACGATCAAAAACAGCACGTAGAGATGGTGAGAGAAGCGTATCACCCCCAAGAACGGAAAAATCGCATTCAAAAATCGTGAGAGAGGTTTGTATTTGTCCAGAAACGAGTCGATTCGAAGTTCGTTTCGACAACTAAGGACTTTTTCGATTTTCCAAAAAAAAAGTTCTATTCTCCCCACCAGTAGATATATATCCCCCTGTAGAGCGTTTTCATACAGTACATCAAAAATTCAACCCGTTTTGCTCTATCTAGCTTAGTTTTCGAGATATTTCGATTTTTCTGAAATTTTGAAATTTTTCGCAAAATCTGAATCTGTGAAAAAAATAACGTCCATCCACGATCGAAAACAGCACGTAGAGATGGTGAGAGAAGTGTATCACCCCCAAGAATGGAAAAATCGCATTAAAAAATCGTAAGAGAGGTTTGTATTTGTCCAGAAACGAGTCGACTCGAAGTTCGTTTCGACAACTGACTTTTCGATTTCCCAAAAAAAAAGTTCTATTCTCCCCACCAGTAGATAGATATCTCCCTGTAGAGCGTTTTCATACAGTACATCAAAAATTCAACCCGTTTTGACATTTTTCGCAAAATCTGAATCTGAAAAAAATAACGTCCTTCCACGATCGAAAACAGCACGTAGAGATGGTGAGAGAAGCGTATCACCCCCAAGAACGGAAAAATCGCATTCAAAAATCGTGAGAGAGGTTTGTATTTGTCCAGAAACGAGTCGATTCGAAGTTCGTTTCGACAACTAAGGACTTTTTCGATTTTCCAAAAAAAAAGTTCTATTCTCCCCACCAGTAGATATATATCCCCCTGTAGAGCGTTTTCATACAGTACATCAAAAATTCAACCCGTTTTGCTCTATCTAGCTTAGTTTTCGAGATATTTCGATTTTTCTGAAATTTTGAAATTTTTCGCAAAATCTGAATCTGTGAAAAAAATAACGTCCATCCACGATCGAAAACAGCACGTAGAGATGGTGAGAGAAGTGTATCACCCCCAAGAATGGAAAAATCGCATTAAAAAATCGTAAGAGAGGTTTGTATTCGTCCAGAAACGAGTCGACTCGAAGTTCGTTTCGACAACTGACTTTTCGATTTCCCAAAAAAAAAGTTCTATTCTCCCCACCAGTAGATAGATATCTCCCTGTAGAGCGTTTTCATACAGTACATCAAAAATTCAACCCGTTTTGACATTTTTCGCAAAATCTGAATCTGAAAAAAATAACGTCCTTCCACGATCGAAAACAGCACGTAGAGAAGAAGCGTATCAGCCCCAAGATATTGCGGTTTTTCTGAAAACGAATATCAATTTTGAAATTCTCATCGTTTGCAGGAATAAGGACTCTATGGCTTTTTCAAAAACAAAAATGTTCTGTTTACCCCAGCAGTAGATACATATGCCGCTGTAGAAAGAGCGTTTCACATACAGTTCTACCCGTTTTTCTCTATTTAGCTTAGTTTTAGAGATATTGCGGTTTTTCTGAAAATAGAAATAAATTTCGATAGTCCCACTTTTTAGCTAAATTACCGCTATTTTATGGATTAGCCGAAAAATGAGAAAATTATCCCGAAAAATGAGAAAATTGCTGGCGAAGGTTCGAGAAATATTTTTAACTCCAAGAACAAGTTGATTCATGGCCGTTTTCAAATTCTATGAATAACAAGGATAGTTGTGGTGTAAAAATAATGATGATTTTAATAGAGTTCTTGAAAAATGCTCAATTCCGCTTCTACTTAATCGAAAGTATAATTGTTCAAACGGTCTTCTTTCTGTTTGAATATTGGTGAAATATGTTGAAATGGCAGAGGAATCTATAGAAAGAGTTAAGCATTAAGAAGAATCCTACATTTGTAAATTCTGTGAATTTTCATATTTGTTGAAGAATACCTGATCGAACATCCATGTTTAATACTGAGCACGCTAGAGGGCACTTACGTTTAGCTTCAATATTGATTTCATTTCTCGTCAAACAATGTAGTCAATTTGCTATGAATAATTGATGAGTTGTGAAATGTTTTGCATTAACAACTTTACAGTTTAGTTTTCGAAAGAGTTAGATCAGAAAATATGCGTATAATATTTGCACTACTATGCAGAAAACAAACTAGGAAATATCCTTGATAATATAATTAGGTAGAAAGTAAAAGTGTGCCAGCATAATTAATAGTTTTAAATTTGTAAAAGAAAGGTACAATATTACTATACACAGAAGCAATACACCGAGTTAGTGAATTAAATCAATAAAGGAGATACCAAACAAAAACATCCATAACTATATAGCACCATCTATCGTCGAGTAGTTGAACTGAAATTTGCAAAAATCGATAATTCACATGATTCCAAGAGTTCACTGCATGATTCACGTATTAGTGTGCGGTTCGTCGTTGATAGAGGGGGACACCCACTTGATTTTCTCCAAGCGTATTCATATTCCCATTCCCATGATTCAATGATTAGGCCCACCTTCCACGGTATTTTCTGAAGAAGCATCGATAAGAAACATCATATTCCATATGCCACGACTGCATAATGAAAAGTAACTTGTGACATCAACAGTCAGTAGTTGAAACTCAGTTTGGAACGGGCCATGGAATCTAAAGTTGGGATTACACATTGACAGGCAGCCAACAATTCTTTGTTCTAATCAACCCAAGACTCAATCTTCTCGTGCGTTTAGAGGAACGCAAACAGATTCTATAGTGGATGAAGTGTTTTCGATTTAAATCCGAGAGCTCATCATCCGTGGACAGCTGTATCGTAGTTTCCTATTCATCAGCACGGCTTTATGAGGTTTCTCGAAATTGAAACAAATGCACTCTGAATTAGTAGCCTAAGGCAAAGACAGTATGAAACTTAGTTTGAAACGAGCCAAGGAATCCAAAGTGAGATGATTATTCATCATAAAGCCGTGCTGATGGAATACTGGAATCAATCTTCCTGTGCGTTCCTCAAGATTGAGTCTTGGGTTGGTCAGAACAACAAAGTGTTGGCTACCTGTCAATGTGTAACCATTTATATCTTTAGATTCCATGGCTTGGTCGAAATTGAGTTTCAACTAGTGACTGTTGATGTCAGAAGTTACTTTTTTATTATTCAATTGTGGCATACGAAAAATGATGTTTCTAATCGATGCATCTTCAGGAAATACATTCAGTTCTTCTTAAATTCTCAGATATAGATTGTTATTCCTTTTAGGTTGAGTGTCGCTGAATCTTACAAGAATTTTTATTTCCTCATGTAACATAATTGAGTTTCAAAAAATGGAAATGGCTCACAAATTTCCTATAGTGTAGGAATTTCACTGGCAAAAAACATTGAACAGAATTATTTGTCCATTCCCACATCTAAAGAAAATATTCGTAATGGAAAATGGTCACATTTCACAGTAAATGAGTCACTGGTTCACGAAAATTCAAAAATTATAATTTCAAATGATCACATAGAAAAATGTTGGTTATTTGAGGAGTTTCACTTTATGGAGCGTTTCAAAAAGCTGAAATATAGTTGGGCAGGATATCTAACAGAAAAGGAACCATGTTGTGAAATACATTTTCTTCTATCTGATCTATCACGTTTCCTCGTATTTTCAGCCATTCCTCGGATAATTTTAAACACGCTGTTCATCTCTAATATGTCTTTTGAGTGTCCAGCGGTACGAACACCGCCCTCCTCCTCATCCGAATTCGAAGGGCATAGAAAAGAAAAAGTCCTTTACCCTTCAACGGAGGGTAACTAACATGAAGGAAACCCGAGCCGCACACTCATGTCAGGGAAGGTACGCAGACCGTTTGATTACTAATTCATGCGGAGAGAATCCCATGAAACACTAATTAGCTGAATACTTAATAGTCGCCATCAGATTCCCCTAGAAAGGATTCCAGTTGTAGCGGAGCATGAAATTGGTCGAGATAGCAGAAACTAATGCAGGCAGTAGGCGATTAGGCGACGTAGGGTAGAAAGGACGCTTTGTTCGCCATTCAAATATAGCCCGGAAAGGGAGAATTACAACAGTCTTTCGACAACGGTCCCGGATTATGGACGTCCTATCGGCGATGACCACCGCAGAGACGAAATTCGGTGGGAATGTGTCGAAGGATTTCACCGACACTTTATTTTAGCGAGGATATTCAGTCTAATAGATTGTTTGGATGCTTTTTCGGGGGTAAATACCCTAGAGATTGGTTCTTTATCAGATACTCTTTTTTTGTAAGGAAGTTTTGTTTCACGAAAATAACTCAAGAATCAAAGGTGGAAAAATCACGAGAGTTCACCCCAGTCCAACTAGATAGGACAAGAACAAAGTACTAAAAATCTAGGGAAATCAAAACATATTTAACTTGAAAAAAAAAATAGTTTCTTGCATCTCGGAAAGTATGAGAATGATTCTCAGTGGCACTGCAATTTTCGACAGTGCCGAACATTAGATTTGTCATAACTTTGCTGAAAAGGATTATAGAGAAGGAAGAAAAGTGTATTTCAGTCCTGAAGACTTCTACATTATAATGGTAATATAAAACGTAGATATTTGAGTACCTACAATGTTTTTTGTCGCACTTCACATAACCTTTCTGCGTTGTTTATGGAGGATCAGAAAATTATGGAAGATTCAGTCGATATTTCTCAATTATACTAAAGCAGAATCCATTACTCTCTTTGGACTACTATTTGCAACGATTTAAGAATAATGAGACTGCTCTCACTCGTGAATGCAAAAAACTAGATTTCACTCGTGCCTCTTCATCAGCTCTTCCATAATCCTGGGAGTTTTTTCAGGGAATGTTGAAAATTATGGCTTATATACATCCTGCATGAAAAATACGGTACGCAATTCCAAGTAAGAGGTTTGCAATTTGCATTTGTGATGTTAAACATACGAAAAACAACCCAAATCATGTCACAATTTTGAAAATCTGAAGTTTTGTCGATCTGCAAGATTCTCAGGAACCCCTTATCAGAAGCGAAAGAAGATAATTTTTCATTACACATAGTCGACACATTCCAGGATTATCTCATCACGATATCGAAACCAATGTTAAGAAGTCACGTGACGAGTTTGATCTGCTTCAATTTATCCTTCATTGTTGGCTGAAATTTGTCGGTGCTTACTGGACTATTTAGTTTGAGTGGTTTTGTTATATCTTTGATTCGAGACTTATTTCCATTGAAACATAACCCCTTAGTATATTTGAACTTTACAAAATTCTTCAAATTGCTTCCAAATTGAACATTCATTGGCGTGGATACTACTGGGGACGATGTTCATAATGGCACTCCCTATTGAATATTTTGAGCGACATTAAATCGTTTGAATCTTTTGTTAGAAATACATTAATACTTGCCGACAACTAAAAAAGAGTTCTATACATTATATACGAGACAGGCCGAAGTCACGCCCTTGTGGTACACCAAACGTTAATCCTTGAAAATTTGATACATCATTATAGATTTTCACTATTTGGGATATATTGGGGAAATATGACGCAAATAATTTATTATTAATATTATCAGAGGCCTTATTGTAATCGTTCCAAATTAAAGCAGTAATTCCCTCAAGCTCTGACACTATTATAAAGGATATATTCAGTTGGCCTCCTAACTTTTGATACTGCGATTACAATCGATTACGAAAAATGTTTCATCCAAACAAAAATGTATGAAATGTGGTATGATGGGATTTTAATAATAATGGACGACAAAGATTCACAAGAAAAGTATGAGGATCATCAATTCCCCTAGAATTGCTCTTCATTTGTAGCATGATGGGTACTTACTCAGCCACCATGAACAGAGGAAATTTTAAAAGTATAATAATTTGTTCTTGAAAAGTTTTGATAGCACCATCAAATTTGTTATGCAGTTGCTAGACGATATACAAAAATCATTAGTATTATTTGCATTAGGGAATTGGGTTGGTATATTCGAGGATTTGGATTCATTATGTATGTTCTGTTTTCTGAGTTTGAGCAACAACATTCTCTATAATACAATAAAATTTTAGGATACAGACTAATTTTGAATATTCAATAATACTATAAACATTTTATATTTTATATCAGCTGTGAATCAATATAGATTAACCCCTTCGGTTCAATTCTATAGTCGTATCTGGGGATGAAGTCTCCACTGACCAGAACAGGGAAATCGTTTAGTGGCTAATGGACTATCATGATCACTATTCAATATTGGATGAATCAATACATGCAAATATCATTCGCATTCATTCCAGATGACACAATAATATGATCGATTTATTGAAATAACTGATGATAGATACTTTAGGGTGGGTGATTACTGGAATTGAAAATGGACCAATTAATCATAAGTAGTAACTTCCGAATTCAAGATAAACTAGCCTCCATTTGATACTGATACTTTTAAAAAAGTATTTGGATAACCCAAGACTTGTGACTAATTAAGTTAAAAAATATTTCGATGATCGGTGTAAAGATTTAACATGGAAGGAATAATAAAACGTGGTGTACCACAGCGTACGAACCTTGGACCCACACCATCACCTGATGTTTACATATCACACTGTCGAATGTTTTCTCAACATGTCATCTCTGATTTAATGTTTAGGCTTCATATTTCGACAGCAAAATATGAAATATTTGAATAAATTGAAACCATTTAATTATTGATATTTCTAGATTTTCCGTAAGCACATTTTTCTGTAAAACCATTCAATGACAGTTATTGAAGGTGGGTAGGCCCTTGTTGGCGATTACTATTAAGTGACAACAAAAGCAATAGTGAAAGGGCGTTCAGACTATTTTACACATTTAGATCAGTCAATAAGCGGCTGTTCAAAATTTTTTGGATTCCTTTACGAAATATGTCTACTTAGCCCCCTTCAGGAATCACCCCGTATCAGTACGAAAACCCCTTTAGCAGACCTCCCGGTCTCAACACCCTAAACAAATAACGAAACGTCGTTGCCTCCTCAGTAAACCCACCAGCACATGGTAGTTTCACGCTCTAGGCATTTTCATGACGTTCATTCGAAATATCGAGCAAACTAATATATTTGGAACCGACATACGAGAGTTTAGTAAATATTGCATTAACAATGTTGTGTCGAAACTAACTCAGTTCCTACTATAATAATAGAATCATCATGAATAATGAAACCAATCTGAATGCATAATTTATCAGCAACACTGTTTGGGAAACGAACTCCTGTTATATTTCGTTCCGAAGGGATGAATATGCGCGACGTCAAGGAATAAATAGTGCGGAATAATAAAATAGCCGAGGCATATGCAGGATTAACCATTACGCGTCATTATTTACAGGCTAATGCCTGCGGGCATTACGTTCCATCATTTATACTTCGGAATAATGGAATAATCAGTCATTTTGGAGTTTGGCTTATTTATACTAACGTGAATGACACAGCGATTAACATATTTGAAGTAAATTGGTTTGGAACAGGATTGGCTGATTGGAATACAAAATAATGATAAAAAATTCTGTTCCAAACGGAGAGGAGGAATAGTGCACTTCCGGTTGGGAGGCATGAGCGACGCATACACCTAGGGGTGAAACAATTTCGCTCTCAAGAAGTGAGCACAGCAGAAAACAGACGGATCCAGTCATCAGAACTGTCAGGGAAGAACAAAGTTGCTACTACTAATATGCCTGCCGTTCCGAACCCACTCTACTCCTTTAGAGTGGCGGAATGGAATCAAGAGGAGCTGTGACAACTCGACGTAAAAAGTCGCAAAATGATAGAGAGAGAGAGAGAAAGAGAGAAAAGGCTTAATTTTTCAAATATATAAAATCTTGTTGACAAAGTAAGGGCCTGAAACTAACCTTAAATTAAGGTAAAATAAACACAAAAAGTAGATGACGGAAGAAACACTAACAACATGGCAAAAATCTCACATGGCAAAATAGTATTGAGTTATCTTGAGTTTGATATTACTAGCTTGGCGGGTGGCTTGATGTGTAGAGGTAGTGTCAAATTTGTGAATATATTTTTTAATCAGTCAAACGGTTTCCATAACAAAAATATCAAATACTGTTAATATTTGGTGTTTAACAAAAAGAGTTTTGCAGGATTCACAAATTTTTGCTTTGCACATATATTTTATTGCGCGTTTTTATAGAACAAAATCCGAGTCTATAAGATTCATATTACACTCAATCTACTTCGAAATGACATTACATTAGTTTCTGCCATGTTCATAGCTAACTGATTTGAGTCGCACCGTCTTTTCACCTCACACATATCATCTTTGATAATTTCAAGAAGTGTTTCGGAATCTTTATCATGCCAGAAACTCTGTTACAAACAGGGTTATTTCTCCTGAAATGTTTGTTCTTGCCAAGTCTTTTATATAGAGTAGGAAAACTATTGGTCCGAGTATTGACCCCTGAGACATACCGCATTCTACAGGTAACTCAATGGAGTAAACTGATGTTTTTACAACTTGGCTTCAACCTGACAGATATGATTCTAGCCATTCCTGAGAGACACCCCTAACACCATAGTGGTAAAGCTTCCGTAACAGTATTTTGTGGTTCACGCAGTCGAACGCCTTAGATCACAGAATACCGCCGCAGTTACTTCATGGTGGTGGTCAATGAAGGATCTTCATTGGAGTTTGCATCCTAAATTATTTCTTCCACGGTTATACTTTCCCAAAAAATAGGAAGGCCGTGGACTTTTGAATTGGGATTTTTTACATATTATAACGGTTAATGGTACTGGATGGATCCTCATAAGACTTTACATTAGATCTGGATCAGGAGTTCAGATCTTCTTGTCTACGTGGTCTGCTACCATGAAAAAAAAGACAGGGCATTTCTTCAAAGCTATGCAGAAGATTAATTTGGTCTTAAGACCGCTGACCGAGGTGACAACAAATCCGTTCAATAAATAACTCACATCAAAGCCACGGAGACTACAGCTACTGGCAAGTAGGTTAAAGTCAAAAACCGAGTGATTCATAATGGCCTGCCAATATGGTGTCTTCAACACCCTCGTCTACCGTAGTCGCGTGGTGGGTATTGGGATTCCTGACACTAGATGCAGAGCGTTTCGTAGAGTACATAAGACCATAATGTATTTGCCATCAACTTGTCCAGATTATGAAGACTTAGCCTGATCCACAAACACAACGCTGCGCTACGAGTGTTGTACCATCATCTGAGGTACTCGTACGGTACGCTCTGGAATAAATTGAGTCCATTGAAGAGAATAAGAATAAACTCCATGTTATTCACCACAATCACCATATAGGGTGATTTTCGCAATGAAGTTTTCCGCTTGACTGGATCCCAAATTATTCATTATCAGAATTTTTTTATATAGTGGCAGTCGAAAGTCCATGAAAGTCGTAAGAAATGAACATTTCGATACAGCTAGTCCAGTGAAAAGGAAAATCTGTAATTCAACGTTTTTTTGTACGACTATATAAAAAAATGTACAATTCATTACATTTTCATGTACCCTTTCATTCCCGTAGGCTAACTGTATCGAAATGTTTATTTTCTACAATTTTCATGGGCACAGTATTTTCTGCTGGATAAACCGATAATTCTTGGATCTTTTACTCAGAAACAGAGGCGTAGAAAAAAAAACATTTTTCGTCCATCAAGGACGACATCATCGTGGATTCTCAGAAACTAGACCTTCCAATCCTACCGACCATCCCAACGAATGAAATATTGCTATTAGAAAAAACTTCCGCGCGATCACACAATACCCAAGACGATGCCGATCCAGTTCATCCGCAACTCCATTCAATCTCCCCGACTGCCGCTAGGATAATTCGGTCGAGCCCATGCGAACTTCAATCAAAATCGCAAATCCCTACAATTTATAGCGGAGGAAGAGAAATAAACGACTCGTGAATCACTAGGCATTACACGAAATGCAACCGAGTAGTAGAAAAGTGCGTAGAGCTAGGGGCGGAAAATATATGAAAAATTATGGCGGAATTTTCTATCGCGGCTGAGATTTATGGGGCGGAGGGCCGTAATGAAAAAACGTAAAGAGCTTTGGCGAAGAGAGAGAGTCAAGAAGTAGGAAGTAGGCAGGTCCTCGCAGATGGAAGGGTACAAATGGAAGCAGAAAATTTTATCTTTCGATCAGAAAACGCCGCCACTCGATACTTTCCGCTGATTTAATTTCATTCAGCAGCCGGAATGCACGGTGAATTTAATATTTCGATAGGGTCGTGGGGCTGGATGGGGCTCGGGAGGGTAACGGGACAGTTATTTGTTCGGGTATCACCATTATTTTGATCTACCAGGCCGTATTTTGCTCGAACCTAATATTAGTTTTCCTTCGGTGAAATGAGCCGAAAATCTCATGCAGAATTATTAAGTTACGAGTGAATCGTTTGAGCCCAGACTGGGTGATTCCCACGGGTCAGTTTTGGGGCCATTTATAATGATTCTATTTGCCAATGACTTGTCTCATTATGAGGATTATTAGTATATCAAAAAATTGTTGGACTACAGAGCAAAGAGCTTCTGAAATGGAAAATTGATAGGGACGACGATCAGGACAGGGTGGAATATCTGGAAGACACATTGAAAGGAAAGACAAAACAAGAAAAACAAAAAAACGTTAAACAGAAGAATGATAGAATGGTAGAATATCTATATAAAAATTAAAGGATGAGAATACCTCAAAAAGAAACGAAGAGTTACATAACATTTAAGTAATATATATATTATTCTAGGAGGCAATTGCAGAAATAAATCAATATTGCAAAAACTAAACAATGGAAACAACTATCTGGATGATGACAGAATAGCTGTTAAAACTAAAAAGTAATTCCCCTCATAACCTCAACAACGAGACTGAGAAAAGATGGACGTGTCGAGAGTAGAAAATATACCTCCCTTCACACAAAATGAATGGCGCCAAGCCCTGAAGGAACTCCAAGTAGGAAAAACTCTAAGTCACGGTGGTGGTGATGGTGGTGGTGGTGTTGGTGGTGATGGTGGTGGTGGTGGTGGTGGAGGAGGAGGAGGAGAAGGAGGAGGAGGAGGAGGAGGAGAAGAATAAGAAGCTATCGAAGAAACAAGCAAGGTTACGCTTGACTGGTCTCAGAGCCTTATGAACAAACTGCTGAGGAAAAAGAGCTTCCTAAAAACTGAATGAAGCAAAGCTTGTTCTGATCTGGATACCAAATCATGATGTTGGCACACCAAAGGATAGACCACAAGAAGTAATTAAAAAATAGAGTACAAGAACCTCTTCAGAACACGAAAGATCTTTCCGAGCACCAAGACGTGAAGAAGGTGATGGAGCTGGTAGATAGTACAATGGATAAAGGCAGCTCTCAGATAATTCAAGATGTTATAAAGTCGTTCAATATGACACCAAGCAAAAAATTCATCAGATAACTAAGTTAAAGTAGTTTTCCAGAATATTCAATGAATATTATCGGTGATAGGCCTACATAACATTTGTATAAAAATCGAATAAACGGAAATCACTACTGGAGTGCCGCAGGGGTCTGTGCTTGGCCCAGTACTCTGGAAGAATTTTTAAATATGGTGTTCTCAAAGAAAACATACGAGTAGGGATTCGAATAGTGGTTGTCGCAGTGGTTATTGTAGCAAACAGCAGAAAAAGTCTACTGATAAGGGATCTGGAAACGATGGTTTCGTGGATAAAATGCTATCAGTTGGAGCTTGTACCAGAAAAACAGTGGTTTCCAAGGAAAAGAGAGATAAAGAAGACAAATGTCGTCTCAGGTGAAACTTTTTCCAATTCGCATCCTTAGAAAATTCCCCTAACCTAAGAAAGTTAGCTTCATTTTCAATCATATAGCAATTCCCTATTTACTTCGTTCAACTTGTGACTTGATGAAATGATAGTAATTTTTATCATAAGAGAGATAAATGATAATTCCCAATATTGATATCTGCAATATTGCTTTGAAATCGTTGCCAATATTTAATATGAAGTACGAATGTTATGACGTCTACCAAATGAAGAAAGAGAAAAGGAGGGAGATAGATAGAGATATAAAGAGAGTAAGTAAAGCATCCAACCGAGGAGGTAAGGCATAAAGTTACCATTTATGTGAGATGTAAGCAAGCTTCTTTTCTGAAGAAGTAGCTCTAATCCATGTTGACTAAATTCCCAAACTTTTCAATTTCATTTGTGTTCTGAATAAAACTTTGAGATTTTTAAAAATTATTGAAATTTGTCCAAACTTGACTTTTTACAATATTAGAAATTTGATTACTGGTAGACTTCAACGTTTTTCAAGCTGGCTGAATAAGGTTTGTAACAAAAAAAACTAATTCTCAAAGAGAGTTTCTCCGACCATACTCGTACTACCAGAATCACGATAGATCAGTACAACTGCTCCAATGCCTAACGTAAGAAGAGAATGTCGTTTTTTCCCGACTCTACTTCCGAAGATAGATTACCACTGGAAAGGTCCAATCTCGAGAAAATTCCGGCGTATAAATGAAGGCGCCCATAAAAAAGAGCTCAAATGACCTCCTGTTTCTTATACCACCCGATTCCGCCACAAACGCCTACTAAATAATTCATGAAGCGTGGAAATCTGAGTGACACCTCATCTAACTAAACTACACTTCGTTGATTCATCTCACGAAGAAAATAGAAGGACCCTTTCAGAGCCCCGAAATCAAAAGCTATGTCCCGATAAATAGAATGCCACTACCTAAGAAACCGTATGGGAATCAGAAAATCGACGAAAACCGTAAACAGGGACGACAGCTTCACAAAAACACCTCTCATTTCTCGAAGCCCATAAAAGAACAGCGCGGTCACTTCTACGGTCCTCAAATGGCCCAACAGAAAACTCAATCGGATAATGCACATTGACTCCATGCACGATCGGAATGCAAAAGATCCCACAAAAAATAACGCAAAACCCCCGTCCGGTGCAGTTCGTAGGACGCAGTCAAATGCGCACATCGCGAGCGAATCCTAGCGTCGCGACGTCGAGCGTGGGTATCGGACGTTAGTAGACAGCGTGCGGTCGCGCAAGATGCATCACAGCGCGAGCCCACCGAAATCCACACGATAGTGTCGCGATCGCGATATGTGAAAGGAACAATGCTGTATCTGGCCTTGATTCCGGTGCTCATGATCGGCGTTAGCACGGGAACGTGCCCGGACACGTGCGCGTGCAAGGACTACCCCAGAGACGACCTACCGAAGACTTCGCTCTACTACACCTCGGTCAGCTGCGAAGCGTACCACGAGAGTACCGTCAGAGACCTCGACAACACCACGCGGCAGTTCCGGATGAGCAACGTGGACGCAAAAGGTGTGTTGAGCGCCCTGGAGTGTCTGGTGAACCGTAAATCAACTCTACCGTTTCTCGATGATTTGACAATAAGCAGGAGTGAACTTGATTACGCGAATGCCAGTGCGCGAGGTTTGGACTGGATTCGTTCACTGACGTTGACTGACAACAAACTCTCAGTGCTTCCGCAATTGTTTTCGAACTTGTCCGCTCTGAAGACTTTGGATCTCTCGCAGAATACCCTAGCGCACATCGGAGAGCACCCTTTTAGGACGTTGAGAACGCTTGAGTCGCTCAACTTGAGCGCCAACGCGATAATCAATATAAGCAATAGTGGTTTTCTAGGCCTGGACAACCTCAAGCGTCTAGATCTATCTAGGAACAACCTGAGCTCACTCAGCGATGGCACTTTTGCTCTTCAGTCTCTCCAGCATCTGAACCTCAGCCGCAACCGCTTGGAGGTGCTGGAGCCGTGCTTTTCGCGCTTGACGGTGCTTCAACAGCTTGACGTATCGTGGAACCGACTCGCGCGAGTAGCGCCAGGCTCTCTCGAGCTACCCAGCTTGACGCGCTTACTTCTGGCCGGCAATGAACACTTGGGGTCATCCCCTGATGCCGCCGTACTAGTGGGCACCGGCCGCAAGCTGCAGATAGTGGACGCTTCGCGAACGGGACTCAAACAGGTGCCCGCCGCTCTAACGCACTCAATACGATCGCTCAGACTGGCCGAAAACGATATTCGATCTGTGAATTGCGGCGATCTAGACTCATACCCGCTGCTGCAGCTCCTGGATTTGACGTCTAACAAGCTGATGATGGTAGAGGAGGACGCGTTAGGCAGGCTGGACTCGTTGGTTGTGCTCTACCTCGCAGACAATGGTATCGGCGAGATCCCCAGAAGCTTGCCGGAGAAGCTCAAGGCGCTGCACGTGGAACACAACACCGTTGCGAAAGTGGCGGAGAGGGACTTTCAGGGACTGACCGAGCTCGAAGTGCTCCTCCTCAGCGACAATAATATCAGCGTGATAGAACAAGGGGCTTTCAGCCACCTTGAATCCCTGATCACGCTGGATCTATCGAGGAATCCAATCTTCCTCCTGCAACCGGGCAGCCTGACGGGCCCTTTCGCCCTCCAAGTTCTTCGCCTGTCGTCTATGAGAATTATATCCCCCGCCGAGGAAAACACTTTCCCTCTCTCCACTCCGGACAATCTGATCACGCTGGATTTGTCCAACAGTCCCGGACTGGCGCGTCAACTCTTGGCCGACACCGCGACTCTGGTTGCTTCAAAGCAGTTGCAGGAATTGGATCTGTCCGGGACGAGCTTGGAGTACATCCGATCGGATTTGCTGCACTTTCTACCGCAACTTCGCGCTCTGCATATTAGACATAATCGTTTGAACTGCACGCAGCTGCACTGGTTAGGATCGTGGCTGAGGCGACAAGATACGCTCGAATACCGCGACGTTGTCTGTTCCAGCCCCCCGGACTACTGGGGGGTGCCCTTGATCGACTTGCAAGACGGCGAAACGTCAACGGAAGACCTGAGACTAGTGCAGAGGATGGTAACAGTAGAAACATCAACGGAAGACGTGAGGCTGATGCAGAGAGTGGTTACAGTAGACAAGACAACGGAAGACGTGAAGCTGAAGCAGGGGATGGTTACAGCAGAAACGTCAACAAAAGACATGCGGACGATGCAAAGGGTGGTGTCGACACCCCTACCGTTTGATACCGTATATCAAATGGCGTCCAACTTGGGGCGTTTGCCAAACCAAAGGGCATCCGCGACATTTAAAAAGATGACAGTCAAGAAATCAGTTTCGGCAGACCGACACAGCAACGAGAACGAGTCATTCAAGAACAATTCGCTCACAAGTTTCCACGCAAAGCAAGCTCTAACTGCTACTTTCCAGGCTAACGGCTCTAGAAGGGCAGGTGAAGCGGCAATTGTGGCAATCCTCGAAACTCCGACTCTCTCAGAACAAATCAGCGAGCTAACAGCGGAAAATGCTAATGAGACGGCGAGTAATAGACCGTCCCCGAGCGGCGGCTTCATATCCGAATTTTCCCGGGATTTACTCATCGCGCGTCACGAAAAGACTTTTGATAATACTTCGAGATCGATGGCGACTCCTCCGCAATGGGACGGGGAGATGTCGATGTACACCAACAACAAACAGAACGGCGGTTTCCTGCACCCCGGCATGCTGATTCTCGCCGCGGGGGTGGCGGCTGCAGCGGCGGCACTGGCCTTGTTGGCGGTGCGATTCGTAAGGAATAGGAGAGCGTGCAGAGAAGAGGACGATATCGAGGTGGCCATCAGCTTGCCCACCGTTACCGATCTCTGGTGACATCTGGACGACTTCGGCGATGAGCGCAGGATGATCTCTGAAACTTCCGTCACTTAGACGCTCGCTTGTGATAAACGTGGATTCTATTTTGTATGTCTCAACTATTTTGTACTTGAATTGTAAAATATTGTAGAAATGGATCAAATGCTATATATATAAAAGATGGGGCATAAATATAGGTTGTCTTTCGGACGATTTTGTTTCATTCTGATCTGAATATAAAATTCAAAGTGTAGATAAAAGGTCAACAAAAACATCTCCGATATCGGTGAAACTTATTTTCAAAATTTTAAAGGAAATCAAAGAGACTGCGAAAACAATTCTCTGTGAAATGTAATAATACTAACAAAAATTGCTGAAACATATCAAAGCTTCATTATCTATTTTATAACAATTATACATATGACAAATTATATTTATTATCATCATTATTATCAGAAACGAATATAATTCAATTGGAAGTTACGAATGATCTCGTTAAAGACGAAAATACCCCTTTCACCACGAAATAGAATAGTTTTCAATGTTGCTTTCTGTAAAACTTCTATGGAAACACCACTGTAACTTTCATAAGTTTGGAGTACCTATTGTGGAATTGCTGAATTTACTAAGATTGTACAAAAGTATTTGAAGTGATATACGCTGCAGCGATGAATCCACCAATATTTTCGAAAATTCGTAGTAAGTGGCAAAATATGTCGAAAATGTCTTCTTATTTGAAATCAGAGCAACCATTTTAAATAGAAAATGAGAAATTGAACGCCACTGGTGTCACTTAATGAGAATGAATAGTTTTTTCCCGCTTACCACATAAGTAATTCTGTTCCTAGACTTACATTTTGGAAACCAAGTAATCTTCATCAGTTGGTTGAGTAAATTTACTAAAATCGGCCTTTCTAAAGAAAACACGGAACAAATTTTGGACTTCAGGTGATTCTATAAAAAAAGTCTAGTGAGGTCAGGTTTGGAAATCCACCTGGCATGAAACTATTTCAGCGATTAAGACATTATTTTATGTATACCAGGTGTCTGTAAAAGGTAGCTCGCTTCTATTCTTTTCTTTCATTCATTGAAATTTGTAAGATAGTGAAACGTAAAACCGGCTTTTTAGTCAAGTGACTGAGCTCATGTAAGTAAATCTCGGTTTTTTCGAAGGGGCCATAAACTTTGATTTTTAGGATATTGTCTCTCCACATGGCATGCTGAATACAACTATGTATCACTTGTCACCAATAATTTTTTTCACATAACTTTTTGGGAAGAACACAACTTCAATATTTTTGGTCAAAATGTATCTGCTATATGAAATTGGTGAAGTGTTTGGTACCAAATTATTCGTAATAAAATGCTCTTTTATTCTGACCTAACGAACTTGGTGTACCATTAGAAACAAATGTATTATATCAATTTAAAGATTAAATTTTGCATAGCAGAAGGAAATCTTTTCAAAATTGTATTACAATATTTAGTGATTTGAATGGATTCATAGCTCCATTGTGAAAAAAAATTCAAATAAAAAAAAGTTTGGTCACAAAATGTAGGAAAGTGTTATATGGTTGTATTCAAAAACTCATATAGACGAGAAAAGTAAAAATATACCAGAGGTATCTCATTTGAAATTTGAAAGTTTATATACAGGCCGTTTTTTTATCATGTGGTAACATTGCTATATTCTAAACCGTAATAGATACAAAGACGATTAAATGGGAAAAAATGTAACTATTGTGGTGAGCAGTACATTGGTCAGAGAAAATCTACGGGGACTCTCGCCGTTCCCGACTTATACAGGGAAAACTAAAAATGCTGTTTTCGGTTTTTTACGAATAGAATGGTTATTTCAGAAAATATAAAAAAATGAAAGAAGAAAGTTTTATTGTATTCAAAATGTACTAGAACTACGTAATGATACATTTTTGATTAAACGTAAAAAAACGAAAACAGCAATTTCAGTTTTCCCTGTATAAGTTGGGAAGGGCGAGAATCCCCGTAAATTTTCTATGACCATTTTACTGCTAACCACAATAGTTACCTTTTTTCCATTTAATCGTCTTTATATCTATTACGGTTTAGAATATAGCAATGTTACCACATGATAAAAGAAACGGCCTGTAGATATATATTACTTTTTGTGGAAATTGCATAGAGCTGACTTTAATTTCATCATGTGCGAAAACAAACAAATTATTAGGGCAAATCACCTTTCGCGGTAGAGTCAATACAAGATAAGTTTGTCGACCACAGTGATTTTTGAAACGGTAACAAGTAGCTACAGAAAAAGGAAAAGGAAATTGCGTCATGAAATTTTACAGAATTTCCAGATATATTTTTGATTTATTACTCAATTTTTACTGGTGTTATTGTCAGAACTTAAAAAAGGTCAAAACAATTTTTCACAGATGTTTTTTATAAAACTTCTACTGATGATATCAATTTTACTGTATGAAGTAATGTTATCGAACAATCATCAAGTAATTTTTTAAATTACTAAATATCTTGGAAAAATGTAATAAACGATCTCCCAATATTGTTTGCGACTATGTTTCATATTGTTCAACAAAAAAGTTTCATGAACCATATTACCAATTGCATTGTAAAAAAAAATATGCGAAAGTAACTTCAGAAAGTAGTTGGGATTTCAAGAAATACGAAAACGAATCCATGTAATATCTGAAGTTGGTGAGAAATTGAATATTTATTGGAAAATACCCGAAATATTGTGCCGAAAAACAGCGGATAAGCAAAAAGCTGGGAATATCCAAAACATTAATATTATCAATATTTCTTCTCTGTTAGTAAGCATTTTCAACTGCTTCAAAAACTATGTCCTATGAAATTGTTTTCGTTCAGCGTGAATACAAATTATTCAAACTGACTTATAACTGACTAACTAATAACCACAAAAAAAATTTGAAATATTAACAATGAACACTGCATGCCAAGACCCATAATTGACAGCAGAGGGCATAAAAAATTCGCATTAAAACTTCGTTAACTTCATTAAACAAGCTCCCTTTTTCAAAATATTACGAACATAAATCGATCGGCATCAATATTGTTTGTCAGGCCGTCGAAAGGCAAAAAGGGTATCATTTCACATTCAATTTTCACTAACTTTCCCGAATTAATACATTTTGCGTTCCGCTCTCGAAACATGTTAATTGATGAAGCGATTCTTCGGTCTGTCAGGAAGTTATGATGTGAAATAGGGGGAGATAAAATCGGTGGAACTAATGAAAATGTATCGATATATATTTCAGAACCGAGGAGGGTTGGCCGTAAAAAATATGTTTTCGATACCAACCAAGATATAGGATGTTTCGAATAGAACTACTGTAATGAAGATTGAACATTCTGTAACGAATTTGGTAGGTATTTAACAGAAACATCAGTAGATGTCGCTTGTTGAAACTTAAGCTAGCGCTGGGCAGGTTCGATCCCTATGTCAGAGATATTTTTTCTCATGTTTCTCGGAATCAATGGATGGACCTTTCCTATAATGACCATTGGTACGGTGCCAGATAGTTGAAAAATTATTCATTATAAAGCAAACGTTGTGAATTTTATTTTTGGCATAAAGGCAATTATTCTAGAAAAGGTTTATCACATATTAAAAAACCCAGAACATTTTTTATATCAATGAACAGTATATAATTTATTGATACCAATTCCAAAGAAACCTGACAGAAATCGCAAAAGTATAAAATATGGATGAAGAATTAGCAAATTTCTCTTCATAAGTGACAACCCTTTCGGAAATATGACATTAAAATATAAATAAATTGAATACCAACCCGCATATTTTTGTCAGGACGTCAAAGTGAAAAGGGGTTGTCTGTGTATGAAAAATTCAACACCTTTCCGAAATGAATGGCTTTCACGTTTCACTTTTGAAATGAGCTAATTGATGAAATATTACAGTGAATGGCACCCACGTCTATTACGACAGGTCCTTGGGGGAGTTGAAGGGGTGTTGGAATCGGATGAATTATGTTGAATGATATGGAAATATGAACATAGTGTATGTATCCAAGAAAGCAGAGGACGTGTACTGTCAACTATACAACCCCTTTTAAGCCTTTGATAAAATATGTATGAGTTTCCATTACCTAGAAAGTGACTCGACAGGGCACGAAATGGAAGCAATTTTTTGCTGAATAATGCTTCATTGGTCGACTCTTAATTCAAAAATTTATACCTTGGCGACTACTGCGCCTGTGAAGATATTTCCGGTTGTGGCATTCTTTTTCTTCGTTAGTTGGTGTTGAAAACTTTACAATATTATCAGAATATTATTATGTATAAAATTTGAAATTATTACTATATATCCCGTAACTTTCCCTATAGAAAGAGCTTCACATCCTGCTTCTCATAAATATTCATTGATTGAAAAACACATCGCAATAAAATTCACACTATCGCTCCCAAATGAAAAATGGATATTCACTTTATCACGTTCAAATTCTTTCTTGCTGGTGGAATATTTTTATGTGAACTCTGAGAAAATGAAAATCTATCCCATGGAAAATAATCATGAAATATTTGAAAAATGAAGTGCTGAAAATATTGAACTTGATAGTTGATTTTGTAGCATTCACTTGAACTCCTCCTTCCCTCTAGAAATACTGAAAAATAATTCTTGGCAAAACTATCATCCTGTTGTTTTTTTTTCACGAAAAATATCGAAAAAGTATTGAATACTTTGAATGAGAGTTGATTTTATAACGTTAATTTTTCCATTACACGTAACAGGTGGGAAATAGTTCAAATTAATCATACAAAATCAACTTTTGCATTCAATTTATTCAACACATCATTTTTCAATATTCTTCGTTAGCAAGATAATAATTAAATTCAGAAACATTATTTCCTTTAATTCTATAGGTTGGAGGCGTTCTTCAACGTATTCAACAACTAATTGACTAGTTACTTAAATTTCCAAAGATTTCTTCTTCCAATGCTCTAAAGGGTGGACAGAATGAAATTCCATTTTCACGAAATTTTCTTACGAATATTTTTTGAATAGGGCATTTTATAAATCAGTATGATTTTGTCTCAATATGCAAAAAAACTCTACCAAGAATTTTTCCAGTGAAGATATTGCCCTGAATAAGTTGAATCCGATTTCCATAAATATACTGTTTGTGTTATAGAGAAAATTGCAATCAGCCCTTGAAATCAGTAGGTATACTTTGTGAACTTCAAGTCGATCAAAACATAAAATTACTCGAAAAAAGTCCCAATAGGTAGACCCCTAAAAATGATGGAAAATACAAAATTCACTTGAAATTGCATATGCGCATATTGTGTGCATACAGAAAAAGGTTGAATTTCACGAAAATTTATAGAAAAATCACGATAATAAAAATTTGGAGAGAAATTAGCTCTTTCAACTCCAGAACGGTTCAAGAAAGAGCAATTCTGCTAAGGCCAATCGATCTAGAATGACGAATTTATTATACTCTGTTACTTTCAAGTCGATCCACAAAAACAAAAATTTACTCGAAAAAGTATTAAAAATTATAAAAATACAAAATCAACAGATTCACTTGTTAGATAATTTTTTCTGAACTTAGTGTGTTACGAATTTTGATGGCAAGTTATTGAAATAACGAAAAGTATCACGAATATAAGTAAAAAATAATTTTTTCTACTTTTGGATAAATCACTGAAAAGAACCCTTATGTGGAGGCTGACCTGAATTTTTTCTATCGTGGCACAAAAAGAATATTTCGAGTAAATATAAACTACTGTTTAAATGAAATATTTCCATTGAAAAGCACCGGTCGGCCAAGTATTTCAAAAAATTACAAGTATAAACTACCACTAAATTGGGGTGGATTTGAATTTTGAATATGGTAGCAAGAAGGTTTTCCTCCATAGATCTCAGTACAAGTCTGAAATCAACGAAATACTACTTACTTAAATTATGGTCAGCAACATTTTTTCCCTAATACCTATGTTGAAAGGCTAAAATTCAAAAGTCATTCTGAATTTTTCCAGCTACCAGAGATCGTATCTTGTACTTTACTTATACAATTTTGTTGATTTGAGGTTATGTTAAACTATGCATTCATCAAATGATATTTCAAGTGATGTATTAATATTTGCAATACTTGCATGTTATTCAATTCAAGCAGTGTAGAACGGTATAAAATTACATAAAAAATAACTCACCAGTGATTCTGCTAGACCACAAATAAAATGTCAGAATGCCACTATCAAACCATATTCTTAACAACAGACCGTGGGTTTTTGTCTTCAGTACTCTTCAGTAGGCACAACACACCGCACGTAAACCGAATAATTTGGTTACTTTGGAAAACATTAGGCGAAATCAATACAAAAAATAGTAAATCTAATGACTAGTTTTTAGTTCATTTCATTCGACACATTTCACAGACCACGAGAAGAATAATTTAAAACGGTGAGGTGTAGGTAATAATCGTTTCCAGTCCAGTAAAAACAACCGTCTATTTATCGCAGCTCACAGCCCACTCCGAAATTTAAAAAGCAGTGGTGTACCTATGTTCAGAGCTGACAAGTTGCGGAAGGTTATGAATCAATAGGATATTTTACGATCTAAAACAATACCAGTTGTGTGGTATTTGTAGGTTAATGAGAAGCTTCATTTCTATCTATATTCCATTCAACAATTGCTTAAGGTTAAGGTAAGTACTTACTTAGGTATTTGAAAGGTATTCAGAGGAAATTAGGAAAATGTATGAAGAACGGGAAGTTTATGACGATTCAATCTAATAATCAGATAGGTAATATAATAATAATAATATTAATGCTTCCTCATGAATACATGGTAGAGTGTACCCAAAGGCATATCCTGAGAGGATAGAGGACTGCTATTGTTAATATCTGCCGTGGTAGGTAGTGTGAATACGGATAAGGCCCCTTTTCTATTTTATAGTCTAATAATGAAAATAATACGCACCTTATACAAATACAACAGGTCTTTTCTGTGGCAAGTATCGTACAGAAAAAAAAACTTCTGCCTCCTACGCCCATTGAATTATATCTGTTTGGAGCAAGAACAACTCTGCAATGTTCTGGATATACATGCCTCAGAATTCTTCTTCGGGATTCCCAACACAAGCTGAAAGAATTTTTCGAAATAATTCACGGAATTGAAGAAAATCTTGAGTTTCTTTCTCATCATGAATATCCCTTTGAATACGAATATTCCGAAACTATCGTACTCGTATAAATTCGAAACGACACCCTATAAATCGCGGCAACTTTGGTAGAGAGGAGATATTATGTTTCGCAGAAGATTAGAAACTTCGAACTAAGTAAACATGTTGAGACTAATACTGTTATGGTAATAAATTAATAAGAAGCCGCACAAGTTTGCCTGGTAATTATCAATCTGCCATGTTGGAAATTGGAGAGGAAAGAAAGCAATTTTATTCATTATAAGCATCTCAAAGAATATGATCGTGTCGAGTGTAGGTGCGATAGAGCAACAGGTTGGTTTACGTTATGAATTCAATAAAAGGTGGGTGCTTCCGAGATTTCCTGCCGCTCTTCCAATAAGCGAGAATCTTACGGAATTGAGTGGGAGTTCTCCGTGCATCATAACATGGAAATGTAGTGTGCAATTTACCTCCTGTGAGAAAATCCAAACAGCGCAGAATAAATTAGAGTTTTCATTTCAGTTATTGCTTTTTCCAGGAATGGTATTTACACAAAATACTTGTTCCATTAAAACAACAGCTTTTTTTACTGGAAATATTCAGTGAGAAAATTTGAAACTGCACCGCCCCGAGTATGCAGGGTGTTTCCGAAATGAGACATAATGACAGAATAAAAAGCATTTACCATTTTTACTCAAGCACTTGAAAATCTCACGATTGTTTGGGAAGAACTGGTGTCATTCATCAGTTTCTAGGGCGCAAAATGCGAGGGCAATGAGACATTCTCATGTCATAAGAGAGGATTACTGAAAATAAACTGAATTCGATTTCACAACAGGTGTTCGAAATGATCGCCACCACTTTCTATGCAGTCTCGCACGACGAGTCACGAGTCACAAGTACGCTGAAAACTACCTTGTTGTCGCATCTGTTGAACGGCGTTGTTATTTTACCTTGGTTCCAACTACCGACCTAATCGCTTCGAAATTTTCGTCTATCATCCGATTGAAATATCGAGTTCCTGGAATAGTACCGCGATTGCAAATAACGCATGCGTAATACTTAACAACACTGACATTTTCCATAGTGGTGAGTCCAATGAATAGGGATTGTAGGAATTTCGAAAAACAGAGATGTAGGTAAAGAAAATACGAATGCAGTTGAATACCGAAATACAACAAGAATCTAGGTACTTTCCTACATAAAACGTATGGATTCGTCAAACGATTCAACCAAAATTCATCTTTGATATGCTCGTAAAATAGTCACAAATATCATAATGAATGCAAGAAGCGATACGATCGAAGAATACCACGACAAACAATATACGACTCTGAATCGATTAGCTCGCGGGCTTTGCCCTTAAAGGAGAACTGAATGATGAGGGTTGTTGCGGCCGAGGCCAAGCCAACTCAGCGGCCCCCACAGCTCCGAGTACCTGCATTTAGCCTACCTCCTTATAGGGGAACTGCTCGAAGAAAGAGTATCGTTTACTTTATCATACCAACTTTCAACATTTAACGTCGGCAACATTGTCAAAGTTATTCATTACGCGCCGGCCTTTTTTTGTCACCGCTTCGGTTACATCTAGGGGCCGTTGATCTCTGACCAGAGGTTCCCAAAAGTTTGCCAGAGTTTTTCGAATACTTCAAATTCCAATATTTTCCAAAATAACGTTTTTTCGAGATAAATGTATCCCTTCATTCCGCTTTAATTTTTCGTTTTCTATTACCCTATTCATTTATTGCTCCAACTTTGGAAACACCCTGTATATAATAAAAATCTGAAACTATGCAGAAACACGTCTACTCTATTATCAAGAGGAACCTTCCATAGGCTGGTTTTCAATTGAATCAAACACTTGAGCGAAAACAACCTATGAAATCTCAAATGGAAGGATCACATACGTACTTATTTTCTTTAGTCGATACTTTTTACTATAAACAAGATTAGGTATCAAGTATTTGCAATAAAACATAAAAAATTGATAAAAAGTACTTCATTTCATTAGATTTTCGAAAGTGCTTTTGGCACAGAACAAATATCTCACCGACATTCAAAAAAGAAAACAGATAACTACCCTTCAACTATCCAACGAATATTATTATCATTGAATTCATCAAAATAAAGTTCAATAAACTGTTATTAATATTATATGCCGGGATTCTTCGGCCCGCAATGATAATATCTGTCGCATTGCTGCACATACTCAATCGAGTTCAATCATCTGAATAAGGGGGCTGAGTGAAATAAAATTCAGTTTCATCGGCTCGGTTCGATCCCAAAACGCTTAAACCGGGGAAAAACTGACGTACCTAGTTAGCCATGGAACAATTGAACTCCATGCTCGTCGAGGCTGAAATTCGTGATTCCTCGAACATTTCAACAGTTACGCATATCATCAAGCCAGCGATGCACGGGATTCTTTTGTTGAAATCAAAAGGTAGGCATGATATAGAGCCGGAGCGTGCATAGTGTATTCGATTCTTCTTTGGAAATATGGTAATAAAATTCCGAGATAGGTTGCCTTGCTCTCATGCCGACAGCAAAATTTCAGCGTGGATATATCATGCATATTTATGGGACGTGAACGCATGATTGTTTTCTCTAATGTAGGAATGTGGATGATGAGGAGGAGGTTTGCCAGGTATGGTGGACCCATGAATATTCAAGTTCCGGGGATATTTCGGACGATTTCGTACTTACCTACCAATTTGATAGCTTTTGAAATAGGAGAAACCCTTTCTGAGCAAACACATTTGATCGAATCATTTCGTCATAATAGGCAACAGTGTGTGTCCATTAGGAATACAGATAAGAATTATTTCCAGAAAGATGTTAAATCGTTGTTAATCAATACCTTGACTGGGGTACCACAAGGATCCATTCTGGGTCCAATACTCGTTTAAATCTATACTAATGAATTTGATGAATCCATTGATGATGCTCATTTCACATTCTATGCTGATGACACATCAGTGATCATTTCTGATAAATCTGATACTATTCTTGTATATAAAGCTAATAAAAATATCAGTGAAATCTCGGCATGGTTTTCCTACAACCACCTTTACTTAAACAGCACAAAAACACATAATATGAAGTTTAAACCCCACCAAAAAACTTCTGAGGACGAGGACGTATCTTACCTGTCTCATACTTCTTGTATTAAATTTCTTGGTCTTCACATAGATAATTGTTTAAATTGAAAAACATATTGCAACTCTCTAGTTACAGTTACTCAATGTTTATTACGGTAAAGTCGATCAAAGACAAGTATTACTGTTATGAAAAAACAAATAAGTTTCATTTAATTAACAATTAAATATCGGCAATGTTTAAGAAACGCCAACTTTCAACATATCCATAACTCACTAAGGAGGTAGGATGGGTTTTTTGCTTCTTCAAGAGGAATGCTTGATAGATAGGTACTGTTACGAATCTAGTAAGTATTGGAAATATCGTGAATGCTTCTAAAACCGCAATGATGCATTTTGAATCCTTCTATGACCTCCATCGAAAGATCTGAATACACCTTTTTGTTTCATAAAGTCGAATATTCTTATTGTACCTATTAAAAGGTTTTGGACATTAACTTCTGAAGCAATCCAATTGTGAGAGTTGAATAGTAAATCATTGTTTATCGTTTGGAATTATTGAAGTCATTGTGTCAAATGTCGGTTCGTGTTGTCAAGCTGAATATTTGGCTGGGGTATCGTCAGTTATCTAGCACAAATGTTACTTTGAACCCAAAAACAAACAAATGTTCGTCTGAAATAAATGAATGAATAAATAGTTTTTTCTTCAATTGAACATTCAAATACACATCATATGAAAATGAGAGTTTTAGAGGGGCATAAGCTCTTAAATCTCAGCTGTTGATCTAGAATCGAACCAAGTTTTTTTAGATTTCTCAAATATTGGTATTGGTACATAATTGATTTAGGAAGTGACTCTAATTCACAAGATATCACATGGCCACAGATTTTTCGGGGTTCAAAGATATAGAATGATTCTTAGACATATCCGAGTAGTCTCATTTACAGAAAATATTTGATAAAGTTGGGTGTCATCTACGTATATGTACACATAACAAAATTTGATGAATTTCTCAATTAAATTTCTATATATTTTGAACAGGAGAGGCCCTAGAACAGACCACAGCGGGACTCCAGAGAAAATATTACTAGGTGTTGAAATTTTATTACCTAATCTCACACTTTCTCTTTCATTCAATGTGATTAAATTAAATTTACTGCGTCAGACATTGATGGAATGTTAAAAGGTCTGAGTTCGGAGGAATTTTTTGGTAATTTTTCTTTGGTTTTGGTGTGATGAAGGCCTTTTCCAAATGACGGGAACGTAGAGGTGAATATTTTTCCATTTTCTTAGCTTCTCTCTTATAGGTTTTTTTCTGGTTGCCACGATGTATCTGGTCCATCTCGCGTATAGGGAAAGAAAATAAAATGGTACGTCTACGTATATCGTCGAAATTCATTAGACTCCAATTAGTAACTCCGGAGTTCAGCTGACTGGCCGTGTGTATCCCCGATAAGCAGACAATTGATCTTCGGGGTCGCAGGGCGGGGGGAAGGGTGAGACAGCCGAGGAGCGTGACCAGATCGTGTGGCTTGAAGGTTTTTCGAAGGGTTAGCTGTGCAGCGACCAGGCAACACGTGACCGGCCTCGGAGATTTCAACGCGTTTTCCGACTACAAATGAGAGAAGGTGAACTCTGACCCGTTTCAGCGAGCGAACGGCAAGTCGACTTGATTATTTCGTTTAAGAATTTAAGACGGATTGGATTCGACGTCGTCGTCTGCATAATTCGTTGCTTCGCAGGTCGCGGACGGGGTAACGAGATACGTTTGCGTTTTGTGTTGCTCGTTACACGCGGAGGGAAATTTGATGATGGAGCTGCAAGAAAAATGCAGCGTTAATGACGACGGAGATGATTTGATTCGGCTTCGCAGGCGCCCGCTCTCGGATGGGAATGAACACTTGATTGTACGTTATAATGGAGTAATTTTATTCTCGCCTTGGAATAGCTGAATTCTTTTCATCCGACACACAAAAAGAACATTCTTGTGATGTTCCGTGAATATCGCGAAGATGAGAAGCCAGGTAGGATTTTTTTTCTTGAACTGTGCGAGACTGGAAACTTCTAGAAACACTTTCTTAAATAATGACTTTTGAAGCATTGCGATTCCTTTCCCTATCTCTATCTTATTTTACGCTCTATCCATAATATCTTTGATGCCTTCTTCTATCTTCTCCATGTTGTCTTTTGTTTCCTTCATGATATCCATCGTTTTTTATCGATACGAACTCCAACAACATCTGTAGTTGATGATCTATCCCTATATTTGATTGGTTTGTTGTTTGATGAACTTCAATTGTGCTCTCTTTTTCTAGTATTTGTTACCTCAACTTCTCTTCTCTTCTTGGGATATTTTTCCCGTGATTGAGATCCATTTTATTTCTCTACTATTAATTTTTCAACTCAAAATCTTACTAATAAATCGAACAAAGTTCGAAAAGTGTGTTCGGAGAGGATCAACTTAATCAAAAGAAATACTTCCGACTACGGCCGAAAATACCCCTTTTTGCACACATTTCCACAAAGAGGAAAAATAAGGCAAATATCAGACAGAAAACAACTACTTCCCTCTTGCTTTCTCTGTTTTTTTTTTCTTTAAAAATCAACTTTTTAGATATTTCCACTTTTTAGGAAATATAAATTATTTATAGTCAAGATCTACTTTTGTTAGACCAAAATTAATTTGATGAACTTTTTCTATATAATCAAGCCAGTCTGACTACTCTTTTTTGTTTTCATTTTTCTTTTTTTATAGATCAGTTGAACGCATTGCGGAAGAACATGAAAAGAAGTCCTGCCAGCGCTTTGGTTTCAGGACTGCTCTTCTGAAACACTCACTCACTCCACGGACGTGGGGAGTAATTACTGGGTTTGTTCAAAAAACAGATTGGTTCGCAATTTCTCCCAATCGTCCTTTTTCACCCTGTTATCCCAACCTTCCTGTTTCCAAATAATGTTTCTTCGATAACTTCATAAACGGTTCTCTCTTAATTTTCACCATTGCTCATAATACTTTACATTTCCTAGGGCTTTTCTCTCTACTTCCTCGGCTCCCCAAAAATATAACCGTCACCTCTCAAACGCTTGACCGAGTTTCCCATTTCGATTGAAACAGTATTTTATTTTCCCTTCACACCTTAACGGATAGAGTCCGGAGAGAAAGAGACTGATTCACAATATTGCATGGCCTCCCTCGTTACTAACGATCTGAACAAATGAAGGGAGAAATCGAAAAGTCGACATGCGTGCTTCCCACAAATGAGTGATTCTCTTACAGATTGCATTCTTGAACGCCTTGCATGTATAGATAATTTCGAGTTGGGCAAAAGGCCCAAGGCAATGTTTGTTGAAGTAGGGCCAGACTCACTGACATGCAACATAATTCGACTTGAAACAGCTATCCAGATGGTGGGCCATAGAGGGGATGAATGCGTCAGCGGAGAGGAAAATTGAAAATTGATGATTACATTATTTCAGAGAACATTCTCACACTGGATTCTTGATAAGCAATAGATCATTCACGATATGAAGTTTGCAAGCGACAACTTTTGAAATACTCATTAGAGATGACGATGACAAAAGCCTTAATACTTACTCATTAGCAGGGTCATGCGTTGTTTAAAGAACATGTCAGCGGAGGAAACAACTGTGGTGTACCCTAGGGAGCAGTACTAGGTCCCATCACATTCGATATTTATGTCGAAAACCTTTTTTTTATTGTAACCCACTCAAAGATAGTTAGATCTGTAGGTGACACCGTGTTGTTTCGTGAAGCTGACAACTGGTTCACTTTGAAAAAGCTTGAACAGTTCAAATTAAATTACGATGATTTGATTTCAGGCTCTTGTTAATGAAGGCGAAGGCTCTCATAGAGTGAATGAGAAGCTGATGATTTGATTCTGGCCATCCTGATTAGAACAATGAGACAAACTCATCTAACCTTTTGAAGTGGGTCAAAATCGAGTGTAAAGGAGTCGGTTACAAAAGTGTGCAAAAACTCAAATGGAATTTCTCCAACCATGACAAAATTATGGCCTTGTCATAGAAACACAAGTGAAAGGCGATTATGTGAATTGTAGTGTCTTCCGCAACATAAAAAATTATTATTTCACTAATCAACTTCAAAGCATTTTTTCTGTAAAACGCGCGATTTTAAATGTTCTCCAAACCTTTGCTGGCATACCACAAGGTTCACTTCTTGGTCCTGTATTGTTTTTGATATACATATATCAATATCCAAAATTCATTCAATGCACTAGTGTCCATAGTTTTGCTGATGACACTCAGAGTTACAGCAAATTTCTAGGATATTCACTGGTAGTTGGGTCTCAACAAACAATAATGATAATAATGATAATAGGTATTCATTTTCCATGAAAAAACGAATCAGTCATGATTTGACTGGCTAGTTAGTAACGCCAGAAGAATTACTGTCTTTGAGTCAATTTTAAAACGGTTGTAATGATGGTTTTTGGGTAAACGTTAAAAAAAATTATAAGGTGGAAGCATACGTATTATCATATTATTTGAAAAACAGATGATGGTTGAATATGGAGACTCTACATTCATTTTATGCTTACAATATATGTCTTTGGGTCAACATAATATCATGTCATCTGTACAATTGTATAAAATATGCTTCAGAATCGATATCCAACAGCTGTTTCGCGCTACTAAATTTCAGGAAAAACTGGTTAGTGACCCATTTGATAACAAATGCTTCACCCAGTCTCACAATGAATAAATGAATGTTTGATTAATGAGTCTTTACTGAGCTTCACATTTCCCGAATATGGGTACGTTTTTTTCACATATTCAGTCATGACACAGACGCGTTTGTCATTTCCCACCTCGTATAGACACAACTGAAATTAATTAAATTCCACATCAGTCATAACGCGAATCATAACATTTGCGGCTACCACTGAATGATGGCAGCTGTTGAAAATTAATCCGCCCGAATGTGATTCAATTCTTCGTTAAAATGTTGATTATCCACCGATGGCCATTATTGCGTTTTGGAGATAATGACAGAAGTCATACTGTTCGAATTCGTGATTTACCGCCATCGAAATTATAATTGTAATGTCGGTTTTATCGATGTGTGGGATATTTGTAATTATGGAATGCCTGAATTTCTACCGATAATATCAGTTCAGCGAATTGTTACTGGTGGAACTAGTGACGGTTTTTGTGAAGTTTTTCACATTATTCATGACAAAATTAACTATCATTGCACCTCATATCGATTATTGTGGCACTTCATCAACTTTCCCCAATAGTGGACAGAAAATATTCAGGTATTTCTCTGCGGCAACATCGATTCCCCCTTTCGTCTGCTGAAAAACTCACAAAGGCCAGCCAGGAACCCAAATTAATTATTCTGAAAGAAGATTAGGGCTGAAAAGAGTCCACGACTACAGTCGGTTATCAGCGCTTAAATATATTTCCGCTCTCTTGCGCTGGTGATTACAGAAAAATTTGTTGAAACTTCCAAGAGAGATTATCATCAGGTAGATTGAACTCCTGCAAATTGGGTGATGAACATCTGCTTTCCCCGGTAACTAATGAAGGTAATCATCGTTACGTTGGAGGTTTGGTTCTTTCGTGTTTTTTGTTTTTCCATATCTCAGCGTGCATTATACTCGTACTATAGCTTCTGATATTCTTTTCAGGGATTTGCGTAGCAAGGATTATACCGTTTTCTGATACAATTGCCAATACTGCGGTATAGATAAGGTATACATATTTAACCCATTGATTTGCTTATTTTTCGCCAAGGGTATTAGGTAAACATGCGGCAAAATTTCAAGGAGTTATTTCTAGAACTATTTTATGAAAATTCTGCACCGTGATGATTTTTGAAACACCCCTTTGTTTCGAAAATATAGAGCGAACAAAATTTGCGACAACCATATACGATATTTTTTGTTGAAATGGCCTGCTTGATACCCAGACTTTAACCCCCAGGATTATTTTTTTCTGGGGATATCTAAAGTCATCAGTTTACGCTGCTTCATCAGCGAATTTGGATGATTTGCGAAATCGGATAATTGCTGGGTGTAACTCAATTGGAAACATCCCTGGTTTGATTCAAAGAGTTCGGCAGTCCATGTCGTGATTTTTTTTTGCCCTGTATCTTCGAAACAACAGGATTTTTCAAAAATCATCATAGGACCAGGTATTCTTAGAATAGGTCAAGAAATAACCCCTTGAACACGCTGTATGCAGTGTTTCAAATTTAGAAGTTACCAGTGGTAAAATATTATTGGAAATGTGATTTTTATCGAAAAAATTCTCCTATCCAATCTAATTAAAAAATACGAGCTGATTTCGCATATTTAAGAAATTCACTGATGATTAAAATCAAATAACGCAATAGTCGATATTTAAAGTAGCAGAATTTAAAAAAAAAAAATTTTCAAAAAATTATCACGTCCCTTAACCGAACTGATTTCGAATAATATAAAAATTGCGGGAAATTACCCCTTTTATCTCCTGGTAAACTTTCCAACTGGAGAATGGTTAAAGATAGAGCAAATTCTGCGATTGCCAATCGATTCAGAATGATGAAATTAGTATAGGTACTTTGTGAATTTCAAGTCGATTAGCGAAAAAAATATTTGAAAAAAGTCCAAAGGGGTAGACCCCTAAAAATCATGAAAAATACAAAATCATTAGATTCACTCAAAATTCGCACTAATAGAGAACGGTTGAAGATAGAGCAATTCTCCGAACGCCAATCCATTTAAAATAACAATGGAGGATTATGGAGGCTCCACATATTTTGATTCAGAAGTGTGGAAAAGTTAGAAAAATTGGATTTTTAATATCATTGACCATCACCGTGATAAGGGATTTCAATTACATAAAAAAATTATAAAACTATACTTTTCTCAAAGTTTCCAGATGCGTCAGCTCCCAAATAGTGCGAAGAGAGCAAGTCACCATCAACGAAAGTAGAGAAAAGTGGATTAAAATTGTTCACTATACCTACTGTTACATTAGAAAAGCGAAATATAATACAGAAAAGTTTGATTACTCACCAAATCTAACGAGGAGTTTTCAAGGCATCCAAAAGACACCCTTATTGGATTATGTGTCACGCTGTCACTTACACATCCGATATGTCGAGGGATGAAGGACACACGGGGGAAGCACAAATTCTTCCCTTGCTGTTGAAACTGTAATGGAGACGTTGATGTGTATTTAGGAATTTGCATTCTGGTTGTGAAACTTGACTAAAGGGGGAAAATAGGAAGAAAATCGATATAAGGGGTTGTTGAATAGCGGGTAAGATGAATATTTTTTGTACAACTCTCAAAAAAACTTGACATTTCTGCATCTTTATTGATGTGTAAATTATTATTAATAGAGTCAATTATTAATTGATTATTCATCATAAAACAATTTCATTTATTTTGAATAATAATTGATAGTAAAGTTTGAACAATTACTTCCAACATAAATTCCCAAAGATGTTCCATGTTGCTGCTGATAAGAAGAAACGTTAGATATTTCTTGATTCCACAATTTCATCAGATATTTTAATTTGTTTGGAAGAAGATGGACAATTCAATATTTTGTTAGAAATCTCAATTTTGTCGTTCAAACTATCTTCTATATATGCTTCTGCTATGGAGGCAGATTTCCAGCCACCGTGACGTTTTATGGATGTTATGTTGCCCCCTGTATTTGCCAGAAGAGTTACAGAGCTTCTACTGAAATATTGCCCTGTGAAGCTCTTATATATGTTTTCCCAATCCATTTTGCAATCAAGATGGGAATTTCTTCTATTTTTTTTATACCCACATTTTGGTCAATACATTTTTCTCTGGAATATTTCAAAAATAATATGTTACTTTTTGTATGAGGTACTAACTTGGATTTGGCCGGTAACATATAAGATACTATTGCCTTTGCGTTCTTAGATATATCTGAAGGGGTATCACTACCTACCACTATCAGAATCAACATCCATAATTTTGAAAATATTTTGAAATTGAAGCAACTACGAGCAAACACAGTCAAACACGCGGCGTGCCAACAAACAAAATTGTATTATAAGTATTGATAACAATAAGGATAATATGTATGGAAAATAGAAGTATTATTTAGATATTTTGGAATTTTTGAATAAGATTTTACTGAAAACATTGAATAATATTTTCCCGACAATAGTTGTTTAGAAGCGAACACTTATCGGGACAAAAAAACACGTCAAGATGTATTGGAAGTATTCATTTTTAATATATTTCAAACGATGTAAATTCACATTCACAGTTGTACAAAAAATATTGTTTGTATTTCGTATATAAAATTTGTGTTTCCATGGCACATTTGAGAGAATTTTTGGCTTCGATCTGCGGTCTCGACCAAAAATTAACACTCTCACGTGCCATTAAAAAAATATTAATTTTACGCACTTAAAACAAAAATAACTATTATTGCCTACAAAAGAATCCGGTCGTATGTAAAAAAACAGAATGTTTTTTCGTAAAACTCGAAATACTTATGTTTTTTCGTGGACAAAATTTGAGAGAATTCTGGACAAAAAGTCCATATAAACATATATTCCATAATATGACTTACTTCTCGAGATACAAGGTGACACCATTTCTTTTACGATTTTTTGGAGTTTACTTCGACATTTCCGACAAAAGTCTGTTCAAACCGAAGAAAGATGAGCCATTCAACAATGCCCATGAAACAATAGTATCATTAATTTCTCAAATAATAAACAGGGCCCTTCTTTCATCATCTTACTATGGAAGTTTTACAGCGATTTTCGCGTTCATAGTCATTATAATCAAATCACATCTTTCATTCATTTCACCCAGTAACATTTCAAATATTCATTTGTATGCTAAATTCGGACCGCAATATGAAGTTAAATGAGCAACATAAGTGATGCTGTACCGAGTGGGTTGAACCCGAATCATCCAAAAACTTTTCGGTAGCTATAAGAGCCTTGACGAATAAATAATGACCGAACTACGAAAAATCCCAGTCTCGCGTGGGTGTTCGTACCGCTCTAACAAGGAAAATCCATCTGCTCACCGAACTCGAGGCAAATTTAGATAACCAGTCGCAATAGTATCAAATATGCAGGATTCGTACAAAACTTTCTTTGTTTAATCAGTTCTTTATTAATTAAGTAGTTGAAAAGTTCGACGATAAATTTCGTACGATAGCCTTCTCTACCATCCAGCCGAGCAACTTTTACCAATATTGGAGGGAATTAAGGAGCAATTTGTCTACCTAATGTTTCACATAAACGTTTCGTTACTGGGACACTGGTTAATCTCGACCGTTCAGGCAAATGTCGCAAATTAACTTGTTTGAGAAAAGTTTCTAGGTCGATCGAGTAGTCCAGAGATCGAGGGCTTATTCGAAAGTAGATAACAGTTTCCGGTTACCGGTTTTGAGGAGGAAAGTCTAATGGTTCATAGGCTACATGGCTATATTCCTCTAGGACATTTTTTGAAACAAAACGTACAAGATTTCATAGGCTTTTTACGGAACCTCTACAGTTTCGAGTTGAAAATTTCGAATATTTGCTACTTTGTGAACTAAAAAACTTTTGTCTGTGGATATTCACATTTCAAATTCACGGACGGCACTAATTCCATCATTTTGAATCGATTGGAGTTCTCGAATTGAAAAGTTCATCTGGAGTTGGGAGGGGACATTTCCGTCCACAACAATTTTAAAAATAAATTTCTATCGATATTTGTAAAATTAATTTTTTTTTGAATAGGCATGCCAAATTTGAAATCGATTCCGAATATTACATAAGCTTTTTACGGAACCTCTATAGTTTCGAGTTGAAAATTTCGAAAATTTGCTAATTAATGAACTAAGAAATTTTGGTCTGTGAACATTTTTATTTCAAATCCACAGATTACATTGATTTCATCATTCTGAATCGATTGGCGTTCATAGATTTGCTCTACCTGCGAGGGTCATTTCTGCCCGCAACAATTTAAAAAAATTCTTTCCATCAATATTTGTAAAATTCAAACTTTTTTGAATAGGCATACCAAATTTGAAATCGATTTCGAATCAATTTAAGATTTTTACGAAACCTCTCAAGCTCAGTCAAGCCAAGCTGATGCTTAAGCTTTGAGCTCTTGAAAATGCCAGCTCAGAGTTGGTGTTCCAGTAAATTTCTAGAGAGGTATTCTCCGAAGCGTAGAGCCTCTAGAAATTGAATAAAAACCTTAATTCCTTCCATGATTCTTCGATGATTTCTACAACATATGATTTTTCTTCGTGTGTGAATACGAGTAATTTTCTTTACTTCGTTCACTGGCCTACCGCATTCACTCAAAACTTTTCAGGTCGTTGTGTTGGCCGTGAATTATTATTTCCTCCGGTTCCAGTGTACCAAACACTTTATACAGTCCTAGTTCGGGAATTGCAAGGAAGTGTTGCACATATTTAATTCGGTAGTTGCTTATGCGGAGTCTTCCATTAATTTTCTGAGTAAATGCTTGTTTAATACTACTAGTTGGAGAAGTTGGGAATTTGCGTAATTATTATTCCAGAGTTGCTTCGAATATATTAGGACTTTCAATTCGGATTTCATTACTGGGAGCGAATTGTGAGCGGAGTATTAATCATTCGCATAAAGAACATCCTCTCTCGGATGTGTTTTGATGTGGTGAAGTTTATGTTTCATCATCGTCGATACACAAACGCGCTATCGATTCCAGTGAGCCTGATTAGATACAGTGCCTCCGAGGTAATGATCAGAGAAGTGGGAAACATTGATGAAAACCTGAATGGCTTCATGGAAAATCATCTACAGAGACGTAGCTGGTAAGCCTCAAGCACACTGTGTGACATTTGATTTTGATGTCAAAATTAGCATGGTATTCTGCAAAATGTTACAAGTTTCAACTTCAGCGTTTGTATAGATAAACATGAGTATTTGTACAAGCAACAAGAAGTTAAAAGACATCAAGAAGAAAAAGAATGAAGAGAAATTCAAGAAGAAAACGAAGCCATAGGAAAACAAGAACAAGAGGGAAAAAGGAGAGAAAGAAAAGGAAGGGGAGAAAACGAAAGAACATTAATTTTGCAGGGTGATTTTCGATGATTTGACCAAACATTTAATCTCTTCTCGCTCTGGACGTTAAGATGTCGAAAATTATAAAAATGCTATCTGAAGAGGAAGTTTCACGACTACAAGGAGGAAAAGAGCGGTATATGAGAGAGTCGTAAAAGAAGTATTGTACGCATTGCGAATTGTAAAGCAATTAAGATCTCATGCAATTTTTCCATTCGTGTGTAATATGCTTTTTACAACACTCAATACGTAATACACTATTCTATAATCTCACAAAACACCAATATCGCTAATTAACTAGGTATTGATTTATAAGTAATTTGTAAGCAAATTCCTGTTTCATCAACAAAAGTACTCTTTGATGAGAATCAAACTTCCGATGTAACTCCTAATCATTAACTAGAAACTTCCACGCGAAATTGAATTACACGTCCAATTAAATTCACTAGCTCGATCCGTGTCACCTTCATTGCTCTCTTTTATAGTTCGAGATTGGTCTAATCAAGACTAACAGTGACATTGCGAATGGACAGAGTGTTTCAGAACAATCTGATTAGTGTTTTTCATTCTAGGATTTCGAAGATCAAGTTTACTCATTGGAATATTTCGGAGAAAGAAGACAAAGATGAAGGAGAAATAGCTGAATAAGGATTGGATATTTTAATTTTCATAAAAACAAAGAATTATTTTTAAAGCAACTTAATTTGAATTTTCAAAATCCTTAGAGAAATAACCCTTTCTATCAAATAATTGCTATTATTACATATCTTACTGCAGGGAATGGTACTACTTGGAATGCTTACGCTTTAGAACCACTATCGAGTTGAAATTTTAGACCTTTTAGACGAATTTCATCCACTCATTTTGTTTATTTCAAAAGAGTCGATTGAAAACAGCATTCACTACAAACAACAACTGAATATCCATCTCATATTTAAGAGCCATAAAATAAAGACTGATGTTTACTCACTCAATCATCAGTTGTTCGTAGCAAACAAAAGTTTCCAGTTCATTGCATTGTTGAATCTCCCACTTTACAAACATAGACTTCGTGAATGCAGTCGCTTGGTGAAAGTTGGAAATCAAATAACAATTCGAGTTTTCAAACACAGTAGAACAATATTTGCATTTTCCGACGAAACTGCGTATTTCAAAACATTCACATGAGAGATCAGCGAGATTGTCTATCTTTTTCCAAAAGAATGGGCACTGGATGTTATGTCCCAATCGATAATTTCAAATAAGCATTCTCCATTTCAAGCTGTACAGTGTGTATGTACATCAAAAAGTTCTACGTAAAATATTGATCATATAGTCTATTCTGTATTAACTATGATTCTCACACTCAAAACTTAAAAGAGTTATCAATTTCCATTTATTGAAATGAAAATGTTCAGTGGGGTTTCCATGACTGCTATTGGTGTGCTTTTCACAGCTTCCCTAATACAAAATCAATCTATGACTGTTGATGATTTAAGTATCGCTCTTCATTGCTCGGTTCAAAGGTACCATCCCCTAGAATCGAAGGTAACCACTGTTACTACTTCAGTAATCTGAATTTCTTGGTAAAGGAGTGTATTGGAGCCTGTTCCAAGAAATGTGTCAGATGCTGAAGTCGAGAATCACAGCTCTTTATCTATAGTTCAATAGAATGGTACCGGAAATGAATTGGACGATACACCGTTACTTGTTCGAAGATACAGATAGATCGAACATCGAGAGTATTAACAATATTACAAGGAAGATCTACGACATCAAGGCCGATGCTGGAGGATTTCCTTCTAGATTGGCTCTACAACTCTGAGCGTTGATAACGTTCTAAAAGTACATCTTCTTGTACTTGAATGGACAGAAAGTGCTAGGCGGAGTAAAGGAGCCACGAGTGACTTGAACCCTTTAACTTCACGATGGGCTCAAAGTCTAGACTTTCGCATCGAATTTTGAATACTATTTTGAGTGTATCTTGAATCTACAAAGGTCGAGAACATTTGAGATGAAAGAACAATTGAAGAAGCTAGCTTCTCAAACACGGGAACGAATAGTTATAGTTCGAGTTAAAAATAGTCAAATTTATATTAATAAACTTTATGCTTAACAGGATCATGAGTGCTTTTGCGCTGTCAGGTTTTTTCGCCGCCATAATTCCATCTAATGAACCAATTAACATCGTCAGTTGAGTTTTTTCAATCCCACCCGCTCTTCCACTTCGGCGATTGTTGAATTCTCACACCCGGTGTATTGATTATTGATTCGACGAACAGTGGAAAATGGAAAACGGTTAGCGAGATGGCGATATTCTTCCCTTTGCCTGTTCCAGGACTCTGGATAAATGTTGTCACTCTGCTTGATGGATGCGACCCAAGTGTTTCCGTTCGTCTCTCTTCTATCGGATGTCACGTGAAATTTGACGATAATTGCCAGAACTGGAGGACGCGGCGGGCGATGTTTCACGCGCAAATTGGAGAGAATGGATTCCCGGGACAGGATGCTGCAAAAAACCGCCGTGGAGGCGGATTGAAATGGCGATCGAAGTGTGCTTTGGTTATAATTGTCATTGCGTACTCAGCGAATGCGTTTGAAGAGGTAATTATTCTAAATATGATCATAATGGAAGTATTCAGCTAAAGAGGATGGCAGCGATGAATCGAGAATGGTGATGGTTAGCCCAGTCATCCTCTGAAGTGAAATTCTATCCCTTCTGATTTTCTATCAAGTCATCTCCATTAAAAGATTCAAGAAACGGCAGAACCATGAGAAGTAGAAGGATTTGTTAACATTTCCACTAATTCAGATTGGCTTCTGGTACTTCAGTCTGGAGGCTTTGGTCCTCGCCTCAGTTTCAATATGCAGATGTAGGAGACGCAGTAGAACCACCTCTAGGTTGATGGTCGACGTGCTGGACATGGCACCAGCGACTCCATGCTTCCGTCTGGTTCTCACTTGTCCTATCGCTATGTACAGCCAAAGGGACTACATATGTCCATAACCCCATGTTTTGGAAAGGAAACTGTCCACCACATGGTTCTATAGTAATGAGGGTATTACTTCCTGAGGGAAGTTTATAGTGCAAGAAGTGATACAATTTCAGGAATATGTGCAATAATAATAATAATAATAATACTCCCTCATAAACACTCGCTGAGTGTACCCAAAGGCAAACCCCTTGCTGGTAAAGGACGGCTATTATGATTATTTGCCGTGGCGCTCCGGGGCGACTTACTGATGTTTTAGGTGATGTATTCACTTTTCAGCTGTAGGAAAACCCGGAAAACCTACAGCATCACCTCGGGTGGTCGGTGTGCACTCCATGCTAGCACTAGACGAGATTGGCTTCTAGACAACTCACAATACACTTGCTTTTCAACAAGGCATGCGGTCGCCTATCGATCCGATAAAAAGTAGTTGAGAAAAATTCACGTACCTACATCGGATTCGAACCGACTATCGCTATGCTGGAGTTTCGAACGGCCTGTGCATTAGACCGCTAAGCCACCGACCACCAATGACAGATATATCTCAGTATCCTGGTCCCAAACTTGGTAATGAAAATCTACAAATTCAGGAGAGGACCATTACATGAATCTTATCAATCATTGAAGGTTTCAAGCTTTGGATTTTTGTAAATGTCGATGTATTGCTGATTTTTCATTAACGAAAACTTTTTACGGTATCTCAAGTCAGGAATTTTGTTATATGAATTCCACTTGATGAGATTTCAAAACCTAACATAGTAATTGCAGTCAATTCATGATAGAGGATCATTTGAATTTAGAGTTTGGATTCAATAGTAGCCCAAAAACCATGTAATGTTCTATGCATCTTGTGATTGGTCTATCTCTCGCACCGTTTCGTATACTTGGATGACATCATTGCGCTTATACAAACAACTAGCCAAAATAATTGAGATACTGGTAAGAGTCAGAATGCTTGAATACTCGAGAGATAATAAAATACTGACAGAAATTTGGCTCCAGTCAAGTAAGAGTACAAACAATGCCCAATATTCATCCATGGATTCGTTGTACTCAGGTTTAAATAAAGGATCAGCAGCTGCAGCAGTTTTCTGAGATTTCTCCAAAGCTTTCGACTGCTGCGGAATCTGCATCGCTACGGATTCACAAAGAATGTACTCAGTTGTTTTCAGAGCAACCTTTCTGATCGCCATCAAGTAGTGAAAACATCCAGTGTGTCGAACTCCAAACATATGAAGAATGGAGTTCCACAAGGTTCAGTCCTTGGACCTATCCTGTTCTTACTTAATATGAATGATATGGCATTTGTTGACATCAAAGGCAAAATAACGTTATTCGCTGATGACACCACTATGCTGTGGCAAGAAATAGTGAAATAGTGAAATAACACTACACTCTAACATAAAACAAGATATCGGACTCATTGAAAACTGGTGTGAATCAAACCGTCTATCAATACCTTACACTGCAGTGTCCCAAATCTAGATATTGGCCATGAGTAAATAAAGAATGAATCATTAACCAAATCGAAAACTATTGGAAGGTAAAAATGTAACAACTCCTAGACTACTACGATTTTTTTTTAACAATCATTTGGGATACCGACTGGATTTGATGGGAGACGATATGTAGATGGCGTTAGTACTCTGGTCTCCCAGTCAGGTCGTGAGGATATAATAAAACTACCAACTAATAGGTGACGATTTATTGATGATACTGGAAAGAGCAAACAAAATATCTATTCGGAATCTTAGATGAAAATTATATTTGGTCATGAAATTCGAGAATCGAGATTAATCAGTTTGCAAAATATGTTCAAATTGCAGAGAACTATTTTGTATTAAGTAGAAAACTTTCACAGTTTTTCATAGTTCCTCTTAGTTTGGAAATAAAAACGCTAGATGGCACCAGCGTTTTACTCCAATGCCGATTCCACAGGCATTGACTAACTATCTTTGACTCTTTAAGCAATGCCTTTGAACAATAATAGTATCGACGCTTCACCAAGGATCTAGATGAAAAGCGATCACTATTCAATATTTCACCTCCAACACAATTCTGGTTTAGTTTTACATTTAATATTCGTTTCGATTTCTCCTGAAATATTTCTAGTGACTTGATACTTCAGGAATCGCACGTTAAAAGGTAAGACCTCGTTAATCCTTAGCTCACACAAGTTTCGACTTCAGAGGGCTGTCGTTCGTAAGGGGATGACAGCTGGTTAACGGAAAAAAACAATTTAAAAAAAAACAAACAATTTTAAAAACTCCAAGTGATTTCATATCATTACAAATTTTTCGAGTGAAATTTTGCAGTGACTTGTTCGTTGTTTTGCAGACGCTATATTTAATTACTACTCGACTATATATCAATGCACTCTCGTACAGAGACCTGCTGCTACATCAGCCTTCTCGCAGACCCAATTATATTGAAACGCACGAACTTTTCCTCAAAGACCGTCGAATACTTGAGAACCGTGAAAGCGCATTGCGACTTCCCCGAAAAATAAAATTAATATCAATCTCCGAAGTTTTCCTGCAGGAGTGATTGGCAGGCTAATCAGAGGAAATCGAATGAAAATTTATTTTTCATCCAACTTGGCCGCGATCCAATTCCGCAGAGGAAGAAGTTTAAAACACAAATTCCCCATATACCACTTCAATGATCAATTGGTGAGGATATTGGCCATTTGTAAGACGATTCGTTACCTGCCAATATGGCTAATTTGGCTTTTAGCGGAAATAGAAGAGGGAATTTCAATTTCCATCTCGACGGAGTTTACTCAAATTGGCTGCTCTGATTGGAATAAACAAACCGAGGGAAACGTGACAGTGGGCGTTGGAAGAGGACTCTCTTATGTCATTATTTATTCAGGGAAAAACTGAAAAAGCGAATTTAACGACGATTTTTCTGATAATACTGCATCGTACTTCCTGTAATCGATTCAAGGAATCGAATAGAAGCAGGAATTTCATTTATATCATGAGTGGATCACATTTCAAATTTAGTGTGCTTGTTATGGTGAGTTACTGGAAGATCCGGAAAATATACAGCGCATATAAACACATAAAAATGACAAATGGAATAGACTTGGAGTTGTTTGAAAGGATATTTAGATTATATTGAGAAAACATCAATGAAACAAAATGATTTGAGCGAATTGGGATAATGATATGAATCAAAATATTTTTTAAAGCAAATTTTTTCTTCCTGAAAACCAATCAAATTTATTTATTCATTGTTTCAGATTTATTCTCCACTAATTATGAAACTATTTATAATAATTGATATAGCCACTCTCAATTTAATAAAATCCGATATCAATTAGAGATTATCTTCGGCTTTATGAGTATAACTGAGTTTGTTCTATATGCTTTTTGGGTAGATACTCGATCTGCACCCATTTTTATTGACTTTTGACGTTTTGCCAATACAAGCGGTTGGCTTCTTCAGAAAATACAACTGTATTTTACTAACACTGGGTCTATTAAAAAAAAATTGTTTGTTGCATTTTCATTCCAGAGTACCAGAGTACACTATGTCATCATTCTGAATCGATTGGCGTTCGCAGAATTGCTCTATCTTCAACAGTTCACGAGTTGAAAAGTTCATCTGAAGTTGAGAGGGTTCAAGTCCCCCCGGGCATTTTTTATTGTTTTTGTCACTTTTATTCGTCAATCATAAGCACACCAAATTTGAAGTTGATTCCGAGTCAATTAGAGATTTTATAAGCTTTTAACGGACTCTCTACACTTTCAAGTTGAATATTTAAAAAATTTGGAAACGAGTCCATTCAAAAAATTTTGTCTACTGATACTTTCATCTCAAATTCGAAGAGTATACTAATTTTATCATTCTGAATCGATTTGGGTTCGCAGAATTGTTCTATCTTCAACAGTTCTCGAGTTGAAAAGTTCGTCCGGAATTGAGAGGGTTCAATTTCCCCTCGAACATTAAAATTTTTTTTTTCACTCATATTTGTGAAATTCAGTCATTTTTGAATATGCTCACCGAATTTCAAGTCGATTCCGAGTCTATTAAAGATGTCATAAGTTTTTAACGGAACCTTGACACTTGACACTCGAGTTGAATATTTAAAAAGTTTGCTAACGTGTCCTTTCAAAAAAGTTTGTCCATCAATACTTTCATTTCAAATTCACAGGGTATACTAATATAATAATTTTGAATCGATTGGTGTTCGCAGAATTGCTCTATCTTCGATCGTTCTCGAGTTGAAAATTTCATAAGGAGTTGAGAGGATTCAATTTCCCCAGGACACTTTGAATTTTTTTTGTTACTCATATTCGTATAATTCAATTTTCTTCAATATGCACACCGAATTTGAAATCGATTCCGAGACAATTAAAAATTTCATAGGAATAGAACCTCTAGGCTTTTGAAATTTTCGAAAATTTGAATTTTTAAAATTTGCCAAGGTGTAGATTTAAAAAAAAATATCTATTGATATTATTTGTTTCGTATTCTACACTCCTCGAACTCTGTATCCGAGTTGGAAATCGTTCAGCAAGTAAGGAAGCAGGTCACCATGACCTTTAAAATGACATATAGCAGTACGATAGGCCTGTGGTGGATAGGTAGGGCCTTTCGTTTTCCCATGTCTTGGTGACTGATTGTACAATTTTCCCGTTGGACCGAAATATCCTCAAATTTAAGAGGAATGATCGGTTATGATCTTGAAGTATATACCGGGTGGCTACGGAAGTATTGCCTACGGAATATCTCAGTTATTGTATGAAGTAGATTTGTGAAATTTGAAGCGTCGATATAATGACATAAGAGCTAGAATTTGAGCATATTGACATGTCGAAGTTAACTTCCGGTCTGACCGGAAGTAACATCAACTTTCTTATTTTAAATGGAAACCCTATTTTTTTTCTTTTCGCTTTATTCAGCATTCAATTCCCTTTCTAATGACATATCACAAGTTGGTATCTAACCAGAAACTAGATCAGAAAAAAATTATTATTGAAATTCACCGAGTAGGCCGTGGAAGCAAAATGAAAGCCAAAAATTGAAAAGTTGGCTATGGAAACCATACGTCACTTGATAACAGTTGCTACTACTGTGATATTTTATTTTCATTCGTCGGCGTTATAAAAAGCCGCCAAAAAAAATATAGGAAAAATTGGGAAAAAAACAATATTCTGTAGGTCCATAACTTAAATAGGAACATACAACTTTTTCTTGCCTGTACTATTCAGCATAACCATTCCTTTCTAATGATATAATAGAAAGTAATTTTTTGAAATTAAATACCAAAAAATCCAATAATTATTCTTCACATAACAAAACAGATTATCGCCATACGCAAAAATAACATTAAAAATAATGTGGAATGATAAATTATATCCTGTAGGTTCTAGGTTAAATAGGAACATAAACGTACTTGGTCTGTGCCATCGTCCATGGATATTCTAATATCTACCATGGACGATGTTTGTGCTATTCATAATTATCATTCCACTGCAATAATCATTCGAACCAAAATATTAACAAGTAGGCTGATTAAGATGTATTTTGGAATGAAACAAAAAAGAAACGAGAGCTCTCACGAACGCTGCTATCCATATTATTTAGACGTTCGAAGTAGTGTTTTTGATTCTGCCATTTTAAAAGGGTTTGGAAATCGAAATCAGTTAGTGGAATATTCAAAAAATGCCCCGTTATTCACGAACCGAACAAATTGACATGCTTCTCATTTATGGTGAATGTTTAAAAAATTCTTATGCCGCTGAACGATTGTATTTAGAGCGATATCCAGGGAGGCAGCAACCGTCAAGAAGGTATTTCCAGTGGCTTGAAGAAAAATTAAGAACTGAGCCTGATGTTCACGAAGACCAAGAAGCATTTGTTATTAATGAGGAAAGTGAAATTAATGTATTAGCTTTAGTACAATATGATAGCACAATTTCCTCAAGGCAGATTGGCGCTGAATTAGCTATAAGTAAGGACTATGCTAGGAAAATTTTGAAAAAACATCGATTTAAATCCTTCAAGTATCAGTTGCATCAACATTTGTATGAAAATGACGGTGAAAGACGCCTGGAATATTGCAATTGGGTTCTTCGACAAAATGCTGAGAATCACCTATTTAACTATTATATCTTGTTTATGGACGAGTCAAGATTTACCAACAATGGATTATTTAACAGGAATAATACAAGGTAGGTACTGTACTTTATTTGGATTATTGTCGATAGTCGAAGTGTAAAGTGCTAAAAGTGTGAACGGTCTTTTGTTTCAGGTACTGGGCGATAGAAAACGAGCACCGGTTTCGACAAGGTGGCTTCCAGGAGAGATTTGGTGTGAATGTTTGGGCAGGAATAGTTGGAACTCATATTGTTGGCCCCATTATTTTTCAAGGCCAACTAACCGGAGAGAGATACTTTAATTTTTTAACGAATGAAATTTCGGAATTCATTAACAACCTACCAGCGGAAATAACTGAGAGAATGTACTTCCAGCAAGATGGCGCCCCTCCGCATAATTCAAGAATAGCGAGAAATTATCTTCAAAATCGCTTTCAAGAGAGACTTATAACAACCCATGGTCCAGTCAGGTGGCCACCAAGGTCACCTGATCTTACTCCGTGCGACTTTTTTCTATGGGGGCATCTTAAAAATAGGGTGTATTCCACACAGCCTACAACTCTACATGAGCTAGAAGTAAAAATTCGTAGAGCTTTCCAAGATATCACGCCCCAACTGTTGAGAAACGTTTTACATGAAAATATCACCAGAGTCAATAAATGTATTGACGCTGAGGGAATGCATTTCGAACATTTGTTTTGAATTTATTTTATCTTTAATCCTATCAATTTGATTTTTTTTTTCGATAAATCTGTTTTTTTGTTATTTGAATAATAATAATTGGATTTTTTGGTATTTCATTTCAAAAAATTACTTTCTATTATATCATTAGAAAGGAATGGTTATGCTGAATAGTACAGGCAAGAAAAAGTTGTATGTTCCTATTTAAGTTATGGACCTACAGAGTATTGTTTTTTTCCCAATTTTTCCAATATTTTTTTTGGCGGCTTTTTATAACGCCGACGAATGAAAATAAAATATCACAGTAGTAGGAACTGTTATCAAGTGACGTATGGTTTCCATAGCCAACTTTTCAATTTTTGGCTTTCATTTTGCTTCTACGGCCTACTCGGTGAATTTCAATAATAATTTTTTCTGATCTAGTTTCTAGTTAGATACCAACTTGTGATATGTCATTAGAAAGGGAATTGAATGCTGAATAAAGCGAAAAGAAAAAAAAATAGGGTTTCCATTTAAAATAAGAAAGTTGATGTTACTTCCGGTCAGACCGGAAGTTAACTTCGACATGTCAATATGTTCAAATTCTAGCTCTTATGTCATTATATCGACGCTCCAAATTTCACAAACTTACTTCATACAATAACTGAGATATTCCGTAGGCAATACTTCCGTAGCCACCCGGTATATAACCACTGCTATGTAGAGCCACTATATAAATTGTGGATTGATCTATGAGTAGTTCTTTTCTATGGATGCTATAAATGCCCTATTGAGCAGTCTTCTGCTTCACCTCACTTCTCCTATTATCCTAACTTGTAGAATTTTTGGGTAGAAGGGGATTTCCGAGTTGTCAGAATTTTCTTCATATCAATCAGTCTACGACAAAGTTCTTGGTCTTTATCTGTTGGATACCAAGGAATGTTGAACAAACCGTGACTTGTAAACAGGATGACAATACTCCACATTTACATACTTTGACGGGATACCCAGTTATACTCCAGACATCAATTTTACACCCTAATATTTTCCAGCCAACCCTGGAAAAAGCGGCAACGAGACCACAGCGAAGTGTAATACGCCAGGAGAATTGAAGAGCCCGGAGATTCAAGGAAAGATTATGCGAAATGAATATATTACAGCGGTCAGTATACGGACACGGGAAAAATCGGAGTGCCGTGCCATCATGCTCTTTGGATGGGGAACGTGCGATCCCGCAATTCCCCGCATCAGTCAAACAACCTTTTCCATAACTCCCGCAAATGGGAACTGTCATGCTGACCTTAACTTAATCCCGGATTTCTCCGAGATTTATGGTGTCATATGTTCCCGAACATATACCAGAACCGTATATCCGTGATCGTTATTAGGGACGTCGATGTTGACTGAATGTGGATGAATACGTTCCCGCCTGTGCGACACAATGGAAAAATGTGGGTCAGACGGTCATGGGTATATGTTGGGACTTTTTTCATACAGACTATGACTAGGGCTTTTCCATGCATAGCCGTATCTCAATAAGTCGGTGGTATATTTCGCTTGACGGATATGTTTGCAGTGCCTTGCATTCGCACTTTTATGGTACGCTGTATCTGACCACACCCTGGAGAATCTGTATTGTAAGTTACCTCGAAACAGTCCCCTTTCGTCTAGGTTTTTCTTCATTGGAGCAAGTCCAGTGTAGAGCCCATCTAGTTCTGCAAACTAGAACTGCCTTTTTAATCTCCAAAAAAGGATACGAATCCAGTTTCCTAAGGACGATTTAGCTACTACTTATTAACTCTATGAAAGAAACCATTCACAAAACAATAATAACAGTGGCCCAAGGATTAAACCCTGTGGTTCTCCTATGAATGTAATATTTTGAATAATGGCTTAAATTACAATTTTCTAACTGAATTCTGTATTTTTTGCATTGAAAGCCTTTCTTATATTATAATAAATATCAGAAACACAATTTTTTTACAACTGTGAAAAAACTTGACATTTCTGCATCTCTATTGATGTGTAAATGTTTATTTTTTTCACCATGAAAAAAAAACTTTTTCTCACTACCAAAATAAACATGAAGTATTACTCTTTGAAAGATTTATTTTTAAAAGAGTCAATTATTAATTGATTATTCATCATAAAACAATTTCATTTATTGGAATAATAATTGATAGTAAATTTTGAGCAATTACTTCCAACATAAATTCCCGAAGATGATGATATTTCAGTTGATTCCACAATTTTATCAGATATTTTAATTTGTTTGGAAAAAGATGGACAATTCAATATTTTGTAAGAAATCTCAATTTTGTTATTCAAACTATCTTCTATATGTGCTTCTGTTACGGAGGCAGATTTCCAGTCACCGTGGCGTTTTATGGATGTTATGTTGCCCCCTGCATTGGCCAGAATTGTTATAGAGCTTCTCCTGAAACAGTGACCTGTGTAGCTCTTATACATATCTTTTTCAAGCCATTTGGCAATCAAGCTGGGAATTTCTCCTATTTTATTTATCCACACATGTTGGTTAATAAATTTCCTCTCGAATATATCAAAACTAATCTGTTTCTTCGGATAACTTATCGGGACAAAAATCCACGTCAAGATGTATTGGAAGTATTTATTTTCAATATATTGTAACGATTTCGAAACCGGCCCTGATCATCTCATTACGCATTCACCTCAATAATTATGCACCCCACGAAAACATTCCTAAGCTCACAAACACATGAATCACGTGAAAGAAGCGCGAACGTTCTAAGAAACCGAAGTTTCGAGAGAGAGCCATCTAGATGAATCGTTCAGTGGTCCCGATCAGTCGAGAACCGTAAATGCAATCTGCTTGCGAGTAGTTAAGCTGGATAGCAGAGGGCGCTAGGAGTAGTCAGAGATAGCCACAGAGAGTTACAAATATAGTTCCTGAGTTCGCAGATAGAGACTGACAGTGAAGATAAATTTGTAAATAGTGACTGTGATATAAATTATTGTTTAAGACGAGTTTAAAAATAAATTAACGAAATTAGTTTAGTGCTGTTTTACTAAAATATTACGGACGATCCAAATTCACATTCACAGTTGTACAAAAAATGTTGTTTGTATTTCGTGTATAGAATTCGTGTTTTCATGGAACTTTCGAGAGAAAAATTAACACTCTCATTTGCCATTAAGAAAACACTCATTTCACGCACTTAATACAAAAATAACTATTTTGTCACCTTCTTCAACAATGAGGTTTGATGAATTAAAAATGGCTGAGATGGTAGATTCCCCAGGAATAAATCCATGTTGATTTAACAAGGAACTTTGTTGTAAATTTATAGGTCTTTTCGTCTGTCTAAGTAATGGATTCAAACCGATGAATGTCTAGAACGGATATTTTGCGCATTGGGCGTTCTTCCAACTGAAATTGCATTCGTTCGATCTAATGGGCCTGACGTCAACGCCGAAGCAACACTGTATGCAGCAGCAAGATAAATCAGCAACTAACTTTTCTATGAAAGTTTTCATTATCAACCCTACAAACTGCAGAAAACATCAAATCGCGGACTTTGAATTGTCAATAAACTCCAATCTTCGATTTTCTTGTCTCCGTAGATCGCTATCACAGTTCTCTTCTCCTGGAAACCGGCAGAAATGCTCGTCTCTGCTCTGCGACGAAGTAATAGGAAAGTTCAACGGAAATCATATATAACATAAGTCTGCAATCTTTTCGTATTACACAAGAAAGCCAAAGTGTTACTTTGCCAAAGTATTCACACGGCGGATAAAATTCAAATCCTTGATTTCGGGAGATAAAGCCGTTCTGGCAAGCTGCCGCTCTGTAGCTTAGTTGTGCCTCCCCAGGGATGGACTTTGATTAAAAATACATTCGAAAATGGAATTGGGTAGTGCGTCTTTCTAGCCCATTACAGTAATCATGAACTTGAAGTCGTATCACAATGATATGGATTTGCAGAATCAATATAGACACTTTTGCCTCTGAATGTTATGTTCCCGCTGGTTTCAATTTGGTACTCAATTGTTAGTAAACATTGTAGATAAACATTGTTTCACCATATTGGACATCATAATAGCTAGTAATTTTCTATATAATTTACTTATAACTAGTTCATAAGTTAGAGAAGAAAAACTAGAGAAATTAGACATCTTTTCGAAAACAATGAACTATATAAACCAATTATTTTTATCAACTCCTTTGATATGGTTTTCATAGCTATTTCTGTTAAATCCTTGTAACATGTTCGTGACCCTTCGATCTATCTGTGGCAAATCAGGCGTGAAGATACTTCAATCGAGTCAGGAGCATCCAAAATGGGGATACCACCAAACAAACCTCATTTATCATAACAAAGAATTCCGGAAATTGAAAACAACTCATAGAAAAAGTTCTGCGAAAAGAGCTTGATCCAGAATCCATAGAGTACTTGCCAAAGATAGTACTGCGAGTACATTCAAACTCTTCCAGAAATAGGATGGAATCTGCATAGATACAGAGGAGGAGAGTACCTACCTATATGGTTGATGGGAATCCACTTCTTCTGCATCGAATGGTTTCTATAAACATTAAGAATGCTTACGCTAGATGACTTGGAGCTGCCCACCAGAATCTCAAGAATAAATACCCAAGAATGAGACTCGCGAAAGAGTTTTGAAAAATTCTTGTCGAAAATCAGTTATAATTCTATGACCGTAAGTGCACTAATTATTGTCATCTTCTGGTTCTTATAATTTTGACAGATAAGGAAAAAATAAACACAAGTTTTTTTATTTTTGAAAAGAGTTGAATTCGTTCAGGTAAAATATTTCAAACGAATAAATGATACAAATCCAATGTAAAAAAGAGAGAAACGGTGGCTCCGCAAAATTTGACAAGTTGAAATCACCAAATTTACTCATTTTCAGAATCATTATGCAAACCAATCTGACGAAGAAATGAACTAAATAAATACTTTGCAATTTCTCCTCGATTGTCCCACGAATCAGTCCGTTCCTGCTTCTCCTGAGTACATCTAGCAGAAAACCGTTTGCAGGGGACAATAGCTTTGAGATCGAAAAATCCGCATTGGGATATCATATGAGAAAAAAGTAGATGTGAGATATGGAAAGAGTTTTCTAGGAACGTATAGAGCTATTTTGAATAATATGAGAGCTGCTCAAGAAGCAAAGTAAGTTTTGAAATATTGCTGTAATTCACATCATACTGTGAAAAATGTTCGGGAGAGTTCGTTAGAAGTGAGAAAATGTGAAGTTGATAAAGATGAAATATACTTACACCACTGAATTTAGGTGAGAATATTTTTCTAATTTCCAGAATATACTCAATGATGAACAGTTTGGCTTGTTAATCTTATAACAGAGATGATAAAAGTTGTGTGTTTTACTGCTTTGCTACATTGTGAGGTTATGTCGAGAAAATTTCAACACAAATTCAACGGAGTTGCGAAATAACACTTGAAAACTTCCTATTGCATTGTTGGCGGCATTTTGAGGAATTTCTCTTGAATATTTATTGAAATTCAGTATAATAAAAAAAAGTTATGTTGAATTTTATATATCTACATAATAATAATTTATGCCTATACAATTACCACTATATTTTTACCCAAATGTGAATATTCTGGTTGATGATTTCATTGAAATGAAAGCAGTTAGGTATCGATTATGTATCAATTTTGTGTTCAAGAAACCATCTTTCAATCACGTAAATTTGGATTCTTGTGTCTGCATGTCATCTGCATGCTGTAAAAACACATATATTTCAAAGAAAATGGATTTAAAAACCAAATGAAGAATAACATTCAATTGTTTCATCTCTATATTAGTACTTGCAATTGTGTCTGTCTTAAGAAATGGGATGACAGATGTACTTCAATGTCCGTATGGGAAAGTGGTTGTTTTCTTTCAGATATCCACCTAATACTCGACTTAGTCGGAACTAGTGTTGTTTTTTTTTGAAAGCTTCTCTAAAATGTATCTCGACGCACTCCCAAATTATACCACGAAAATAAATTTTAATGGCAATTTAACGAAATAACCAAAATTTTCAACTCGAAATAGCAGAGGATTCGTAAAAACCCTATGAAACCCTTAATTGATTCGGAATCGACTTCAAGTTTGTAAACCTCATTTAAAATAGGTTGAATGTTGGGAAGATGAGCAGAAAAATTAAAAAAATATAATTATAAAGAGAAATTATCCCCCTCAACTCCAGATGAACTTTTCAATTCGAGAACGGTTGAAGATAGAGCAATCATGAAAAATACAAAATCATCAGATACACTTGAAATTCGCACTACATACGCAAAATTTCATGCTGATTCCGAAAATATACGATTTGTATATGCTCAGGTATAAGGTTTGGCATATAAAAGGAGAAAAACGTTAGAAATGAGTCCTTTCAACTCCAGATAAACTTTTCAACTCGAGAACGGTTGAAGATAGAGCAATTCTGCGAAAGCCAATCGATTCAGAATGATGAAATTTGTATAGTCTGTAAATATCGATTCAATCGACGATAAAAAAATTACTTGATGAATCGCAAAATGTCCAAAGGGGTAGACCCCTAAAAATCATGAAAAATACAAAATCATCAGATACACTTGCAATTTGCACTGATTCAGAAAATATATGATTTGTATATGCGCAGGTATAAGGTGTGGCATATCAGAGGAGAAGAACGTTAGAAATGAGTCCTTTCAACTCCAGATATACTTTTCAACTCGAGAACGGTTGAAGATAGAGCAATTCTGCGAACGCCAATCGATTCAGAACGATGAAATTTGTATAGTCTGTGAATATCGATTCAATCGACGATAAAAAAATTACTTGATAAATCGCAAAATGTCCAAAGGGGTAGTAGACCCCTAAAAATCATGAAAAATACAAAATCATCAGATACACTTGCAATTTGCACTACATACGCAAAATTTCATGCTGATTCCGAAAATATACGATTTATATATGCTCAGGTATAAGGTTTGGCATATAAAAGGAGAAGAACGTTAGAAATGAGTCCTTTCAACTCCAGATATACTTTTCAACTCAAAAACGGTTGAAGATAGAGCAATTCTGCGAACGCCAATCGATTCGGAACGATGAAATTTGTATAGTCTGTGAATATCGATTCAATCGACGATAAAAAAATTACTTGATAAATCGCAAAATGTCCAAAGGGGTAGACCCCCAAAAATCATGAAAAATACAATATCATCAGATACACTTGCAATTTGCACTATATATGCAAAATTTCACGCTGATTCCGAAAATATATGATTTATATATGCGCAGGTATAAGGTGTGGCATATTAGAGGAGAAGAACGTTAGAAATGAGTCCTTTCAACTCCAGATATACTTTTCAACTCGAGAACGGTTGAAGATAGAGCAATTCTGCGAACGCCAATCGATTCAGAACGATGAAATTTGTATAGGCTGTGAATATCGATTCAATCGACGATAAAAAAATTACTTGATAAATCGCAAAATGTCCAAAGGGGTAGACCTCTAATAATCATGAAAAATACAAAATCATCATATACACTTGCAATTTGCACTATATATGCAAAATTTCACGCTGATTTCGAAAATATATGAATTGTGTATGCTTAGATATAAGGTGTGGCATATTAGAGGAGAAGAACGTTAGAAATGAGTCCTTTCAACTCCAGATAAACTTTTCAACTCGAGAACGGTTGAAGATAGAGCAATTCTGCGAACGAAAATCGATTCAGAACGATGAAATTTGTATAGTCTGTGAATATCGATTCAATCGACGATAAAAAAATTACTTGATAAATCGCAAAATGTCCCTAAAAATCATGAAAAATACAAAATCATCAGATACACTTGCAATTTGCACTATATATGCAAAATTTCACGCTGATTTCAAAAATATATGATTTTCATGTTCGAAGATACAAGGTTTAGCAAAAAATGAAATAAAACATCAAAATTTCCTTCGCACGATCGAAATTTTGAAAAAATTTAAATTTAATTCTTTAAAAAAATCTTCAAATGTACCACAAAAATAGATTCTGATGGCGAATTAACGAAAAAACGAAAATTTTCAACTCGAAAATGCAGAGGTACCGTAAAATCCCTATGAAAGCTACAATTGATTCTGAATCGACTTCAAGTTCAATGAGCATACCTCAAAAAAGTTGAATTAGTACAAACGAGTAGTGGAATCGAGAAATTATAACTTTATAGGGATATAACCCCCCTTGAAAATACAAAGTCATCAGATGCACTTGAAATTTGCATTACATATTATGCAAAATGTTCCCAGTGGGCAATAATACACTTCATGAACCTTCTGTTTCTTCTTCAAATGAATGAGTTTTTGATATATAAGTATATGCAAAGAGTTGGCTGAAATGGCTCGTTTAGTCAAAGAAAATATTGTAGAAGTAATATCAAGGAATATCCCTATAGGGAAAGTATTGATTGCTGGTACCATAATACAGAGAGCTGGTCCCTATTTCTTCATGGTGCGCACACGTAAACGAAAACATGCTGAACATTTGCGAGTCCGAGATGATTTTCCATCTTCGCAGACGTTTCAACTCTACCCATCACTGTCACATGCATTATTTCTTGAAGTGTGCCCTCCAGAATCAAATTGCAAAATATTCATACGCATGGAAGGGTCACGAAGGCAACAGCTCCAGTCCTTCCTGACGATTTCGCCCCTCACATATATTTTTCACACCCCTAACCGCATTTCAATACCCAAAAGCTTTCGCGCAGGAGAAACGTTCATCTCATTTTCAGCTTGTACATGTTTATTTTGCGAGCCAACTCGAGCATGTGATAAAATGTCCAGCAAACTTCAGAAGAATCTCGATATCCAATTTCCGAATGTGGAATGGAAAGAGCTTGCAGAGCGCAAAATGACAGTCGTTCGAGGAGGTCTTTTTGTAATCACAGACGAGTTTTGTGTCTGTTTATGCGTGTATAATGCATACATAATGATGTGCCTCTTTGGCTCGAAAAGTTTTTGTGTCATGTTTATGTCGGGACTGATAAAGACTCGCGGAGAGTTCAAAGAGATAGATAGGGAACGGGGACGGAGTTTGTGTCGACATTGGAAGTTTTCGGCCAATTATGTGCGCTGGAATGGAAAGGAAATAATTGGGTTTCTATGGTCATTTGGCATCGTGAGTTGGAGTGGAATAAATGTTCCGGAGTGTATCTGTGATGACTAACAAACTTAAATTACTTGATATGTTTTTAAAGAGGACAGTTGTAGGATGCTCTAGGTATTTCGAACTGTCTCTCTAACGACAAAAATGAAAGAGGATACGAAGAGACATATCAAAATAATGCTGATTTCGTATCAAAGCTTCGGTATTAGCTTAATGGATTCGGTATTAAGGAAAAATGGCACAATTAGAGCGAAAAAGAGTGAAAGAAAACGATGAATAAGCATTTATCAGGGCAAAACAGAATAGTACAAAATGAACTTCAAATTTCCTTAGAGATCCACCTGAAGCCTCCAAAAACAAGTGTGATCAGCCTTCAAGAAAATTGTGAATTTGAAAGTCACTATATTAATAGCAACCTAACCTAATTCGGAGATATTATATCCAGATTCGTAACAGAATTTGAAGAAACGGGCTCTGCAGAGAAAAAAATAGGGCTACTTGAAGAGAACTTGTTGAAGTACTGGTACAATTTGCAATGAATCAATTTTCGCTGCGAAATGCTGGAAGAAAAATAAGAATCGATGTAAAAATCCTGGATCTATCCAATGGCCTCCAAGATCACCAGAATCAAGCTCATCATTGAAAAGCATTTTCAAAGAGCTTTCGAGTAATATATAGCTATTCATCAGTTGATCAATTAGTTGTAATTTCTCGTAGGAGTATGTTTTTACACTTTTCATATTCTGTCAATATTTTACCCTGAGGGAATTCTTCTCAGTGATATATTTGAATGCGGATCACCCCGCAAGATTGTATATCTTTCCCGGTTGGATGAATACAATCGCTTCCGCATCAGAAATCCATCCAGGTGTTTCATGGCCGTCCAACCTTTATTTTCTCCCTTTATGGGTCCTGGAAGCCCGCTGAATTCATAAAAGGTATGAGTTATACGGCAATGTTTCACATCTTCGGCTGTATCGTGCCGGGAGTCACGTTCCATGCATTTCTGGTGCTAAATTTATGATTGGTATTATTCTCTCCAGACAGAGCTCTGCTACTGTACACTACATACGGAGTTGTTTGCGGCACAGAGACATATTATGTTTTCGAGGAATGTGAGACTTCTGAATGGCCATTCATTTGAACAATTCCCGGCTTGATTTCGTGTTTGAATTGCCTCGCAGCGATGCAGCTCGATGTTGGAATCAATATCGAACTGAATGAACGAACAGAGGAGAATATGGCGATGCTGATTGAGAGAATAATGAAAAATGGATCAGGTATTCTTGTTTCTCTTGTTCTAGCCTTTTTTTGTCCCTTGTTTCTTCAAAAACTGCATATCTACTGATATTAATATTACTATCATTATAATCAACTTTACACGATTGATGTAACTCATCTAGTTCATGATATGCCTATGTACAAGCTCTTCGAAAGTTCATTTTTGGTAATTTTTCACCGCATCTTTCTTCAGTACCATTTATCCCACCGCTGCTACCAAATGTTACATACAATAAATTCTAGACTGCAATGATGATATAAAGGACTAGAACAAGCACAAGAGAGAGGAAGCTCATCAACAATGGGATGGGGACGGTCTTGGAACATTAAGGCCTAATAAAGAATGATAAAACCATAGACTAAGACAGTATTGGTTGATGAAAGGTATGATGGAGATCACATATTGGAAGTCATATATAAGGGAACTTTGGAGAGTGCACAAAAAATGAGTGGATCAAGAAGTGAAAAAATCGAGAGACATCAACGAAAATACGAAGACAATAAGCTATGAGGAAAACGTTGGGAAAATCACATCTATTTAACGGTTCAACAGAGCTCGAGCATAAGCAGTGGAATGTATGGCCATCTATATATATATAATATTCATGTCTGACTCGATAAACTATCGAAACCATTCCAACTGTCAACCGAATCCAAAAATATGTTGCATCGTTCCAGTCTTCCACCCTCGGCAGAAACCTTCCACTGATTTTTTATTCATGAGTTCTCATTTTACGATGACCATAACAATACGACGAGAACTCCTGAAATTCGGCCGCAAAAACTCCCAACGCAAACAACTAAATAACGGATAACGATCATCCTTCGACCCTAACTACGAAAGTAGGATATTCAAAAGTTCGGCGGGGACTTTTTTGGCCTGTCCGTCCACAATACATTATTTTTTCAATTTCTATTGACAAATTCGGAACTGAATGACTTTTCCAATGCGCCGAAAATCTAATCGGCTGTGCATTCATCGGGCTCTTGGCTCGCATCCGGCAGATCCGACAGACGCAGTGGCGTAGCCAAGAGATACTCGAGGGGTATTAGGTTTCGGTTGGAAAAGTTAGATATCGTTTGTAGTGAAGAAGAAAATCCTGCATGTTATGAAACGTACAGGACACTTCATCAAAATATATCATACAGTGTTTCAAATTTCGAAAAGCTGGTCAGTCACGCCGGTAAAACGTTAAGAAGCTATGCCAAAAAACTTCGGCTTTGAATCGCAGAAAGGAATAATGATAGCTCAAGAAATGCTCTAACCTGATTCAAGGTCAGGTCGGGAAAACTTCCAAAATAGCATGTGAGCAGACCTTGATTATCTTACCCTTCCCGTCCCATCAACTCTTACTCTCAGGATTGGGCGGATACTGAAGTCAGCAGGTAATGACCACGGTACGATTTGTGCGACTGAAATCACAGTCACACAGCTACGTGGTCAAACATTACTACCCTACCTTCTCGTGGGAACTGCTATGGAAAAAACCCAACAGAAACGAAGGGGAAACCACCCAGGCTACAAATCCAGTGTGCCCTGACCTCAACCACTGAGTCTCCCTCTGGAAACAGAGGGAACATCAGAACCCGCCAGCAAAAAAGAGCTGAAGCTGATGGATAACGAAGAGGTTATTACTTCAAATCATTAGAAAGAAAGGTCTTCCACAAAGCTGGGCAGCAAAATGGACCAGGACAATCAGTCCTTTCGAGAATGTTCACCAAAATACAACTTGTAGTCGCTTTGCTTCAGGAATTTTGGATCTATAAGGGAATATCAAATGTTTTGTTAGCCTCTATTTTTGCATTTTATACTAGAGATTGTATGTAATGGTCATAACAAATAAACCGGAACTGAATGGAAATTAGATAATAGTTGTAGTTTTCCTTCTTTTCTAGGCCATTGACTTTCTCACTCACGATTTGTCAATCACAGGGATTTAGTTAGTTTTGTTTGTAGTTTGATAAATATACCGTCGTAAAGTTTTGCTGATGATAATTTTTGGAAAAATATCCCAATTTCATGCTCCAATGAGTTTCAATTGAAATCCTAATAACTATAATATATATCAAGTCCTACTGCTAGTTGTAGCTGAATTTCTCTTGTATCTCATTGTATTTATTCAAAGTTAAGATTTCTGTATAAAGTAGGTACTGTTGGAATCACTAATAGCGGCACTCGAGTTTAGTAATTCGTATTTGAAAACGGAATAGGCATTCATTATCAAGAAGTGATTGTTTCCGGCTTTTAGAAGAACAATGGAATTATCTAGTCAATATATTTAATCGATAAAGTTACTTTGATCTTTCATACAGAAGTTTAATTTCAGTTTCATCGAGTTTTGTAGAGTTATGAATACTGATTTAATTGCCAGAGTCGAACTGCACCCGATTGAAGTACGTTCTGCAATGCGGCTTTTACACTGCTGTACCGTGAAAGGTTATAAAAAGATATAAGTAGTATTGCAGTGAAAATACACTCAACTATTCTACAACTCATTCATTTCGAACTTGTAAAATATAGTTGCCAATTCATTGGCACTGAATACAGTAATTTATACCACCGCTAGCCAACTCTGTCTATTTCCCAACTATTCAACTCAGATTGTATCTAACCAACTGTAAACTACCATCTCTGGTCAAGAATTCTGCATCTATACTCGCTGTAGGCTTCCCTTGGATTATTTCAGGAACGCCGAAATACGATGAGAGGGGTCGTTGTTATTTAGAAGAGATCTAGGACTCATTTGGATCATTCTCGACTAATAAATCATGCATTTTTTTCGATTCGAACTCTATTATCTCAACAAGTATACAGGTCCGGCTCCAGGATGGTGTGACTTTTTTCCGCAGCAAGTATCAGCATACACTCCGACAGATCTGGTCGGGCAAGGAGGGGATAAACTTTCGAATTTGGAGTGTCTAAATAACATAATGGTACTGGGTGAAGCCTATCAAGTTATTAGAAATTTAGATTTCCTTTTCTGCTTTGTGTTCGACCATGGAAAAGCAGGAATCGGATCAGCCCGTGCAGCCAATGAAATGAAATGTAACCGAATTGAACCCAGTAGTTCAGCAAAAAGCTCACAATAAAGCTGCGATTCTGAGCTTATATTATAGCAAAGTTAGTCAACTACATTATTTGTTTGTACGTTTGACACAGTTGTATTTTGCGCTCGTGTTCAGAAAAGTGCATCATCGGCCAATATCACAAAAAACTCAGCATAAAATCATAACCATCGAGAGCAATCTCACTTAGAAATGAACTCATCACGTCTGAGTTGTACCTAATTCATACATTCCTTCATTCAAATTTAAATAATATATCAATATTTCATAAAGGGTTTGGATAATGAAAATAGATGAAAATCAATGACATAATCGTTTTGATATTTACTTAATACTAGAATTTGCCCATTTCTTGGAAAATTTTGGGTCCTCATCAACAACAACTGGACAAAATAGTGACGCCAGAATCTAAAAGATATCAAAATTTCGGAAAAACTTGCTAGGTCCTCTACGTATTTGCTCTGTTTTCCAATGATCGTTAACAATAATATCATCACTAATTCGTAGCTGAAAACGACTTTTTTAATAGTGTCGTATCAATTGTTGCCCCCCCCCCTGAACCAGACACTATCACTCATCGCCTTAGTGCCTTGGCATAATCCCGCATTTAAAGTCCTGGTTGATCAATCAACACAAAGCCGAGCTGGCCCTCTGAGAAATAATACCACCATCAATATTGATTTATCACCCCCACATCTCCCGACGAAAGCATTACGTGCTGTAGGGAGATAAGGCAAATCCAGAGTCGGGCGCTATAATTCATTTCGTTGATTAATTCATTTTTTTAATTAATTACATTTGGTTGAGTGCAGTGAGCGAAACAATTTCTGATGAAGTATTCAAATGGCCGGATGAACATGAAATAGCAGTTTGTTTTTCAATTACCTGAAAATTATTCATTCCGTGGATCGGGGTGGGCTCATCTATGTTTTAGAGGGAGACGGCGTCGCCCGCTTTCATCGGTCTTTTATGGTGCTGGTGTTTCGAAATGGGCTATTTTATTGAAGAATTTCGCAAGCTTACATAATTCATTTAGTATAGAAAGACCATCGTTGGCGGAGAAAGGGTCGTAAACAAGGTTCAAACTATCTTAGTGCTGCCGCTAAATCTATTATTGATCAAAAACGTTCTCGAAAGGAGTTGCAGTAGGAATTGGTCATACAGGATCGACTATGCAGGCCGATTTGCACAGAATATTTTAAAAATGAAGTGGTGCTTCTGGATACTGATACAGAAGGGTTGGGTACATATTTTGGAATGGAATTTGTTTGGCAAACAATCTCTCTCTATCTCTTATTTAATTTAACTTCGAAAACAAAAAAAATGCTGTCATGAAGGTCTCTGGTTCTGTGGATTGCTAATTCTTCTTTGTTAGTAACAGTCAACTTTATTGGCAGGGGCAGAATAATCTTTCTGACGTATCAGCTGACACTGATGCTGAAGAAGAATGTCAACAACACCAATGATGGAAAATTAATCAAAGCACAGTGAATGTTGAAATTCATTGTCTTTGAATTCCACACATTCAAGGTTTCAACTTATGAAGTCGACATGTGTGGCACTCTGAAGTTTTGGAGGACAAAGTCTTCAAATCGCTTCAAAGACACTTTTTGAGAGTGATAAAGGATACACGATATCTTTGATGAAACACCACCTAAAAAAATCTAAGACAAGTCGTATCTGTGTCTTATGAATCATAATCAGTTGACAAAAAGTGAAATAGCTCTAAAGACACTAACAAAAAAAAAGTTTTTGGGAGATATTTTTGGCATTGAACCACAAATGGTCTTCTCATTAATGAATTTAATTGGTATGGATTCTTTTGACAGAATTACGCTGACCACAGTTAGATCGGCCTTAATAAAAGACGACATTGTTGTGTTTTATTCGCATTGAATTTCATAAAGTTGTCGGATCCTAGTTCTAGAATTTCTGCTGAGTCAATATTTGAATCGTTCTCATTGCTTTCCCGTTCTTTTGTGGTTTCATCTAGATTGATATCAGAGCTTTGGAACAGGAAACGGTATGAAGGATTTTATCATCCGCAAAAAGCAACGCCTTGGTGATAAAACGACAAAACTTTCACCATATTTTTCAATAGATTTTTGATGTTAAAAAAAATTGTTATTTCCGTCAACCAGCTGCACACCCTCAAGAGTACAACCCTCAAAAGTCTTCGAAAGACTTGTCCGAGCTAGGGAAGACGCAGCCCTTACCTTTTAACGTGTGATGCCATGCACAAGACCGATGACCGAGCTGGGAATCGAACCCATGACCCTTAGGTTAAGAGACAAGCGCTCTACCATCATGACCATTGCTACTATATATGTGCAACATAAGCAAAGTGGTCACCAACAGTTGATCTCTGATGATGAAAACTATATTTATATATTCAATTTCCCAATATACCTACTTCAAATATATATTTTTATGAATCGAGTCTTTGTTTTCTACGATGCCCACTATTTTTGTTCTTATTATTTTATTATTCTAGCATCCATAAACATACAAATATTCCTCTTCCATATAATATTTTCAATAATGAACCCAGGATCTAAGTTCCGAAACTTTTGCGTCATGTAAGTTCATCTTGATATACGATCAACCTATATATGTATATATGTGCGTATATGTGAGTGTGGGTGTGGGATCGTTGATACTTCCTGAGCGTTCTAGATATTTCATGAACTTGATGGCTTATTTCATGACTTTCTTGATAACAGAGAGCAGAACGATAGGTCTGTACTTCCTTGGTACGGTCTTTTTCCCTTATTTGGAGACGGACTGTACTCTTGCGATTTACTTTTGAATGATAGATTATAATTGGGATGCTAGTGCCTGACGGAGGTAACAGCAAATTTTGTAATTGGATTCAGTTTTATTTTCTTCCGGTCGATGACTACTCGTCGAGGTGTTGAAAATAGTGGATGGGTGTTGGATCGAAACTCCAGTTTATTATCATATTATTCGCCAGATTTTTACGTTCAACTTATGGAGTAGTTTGTTCCATTTATCGAATGTTCGGAAGACTGCCACATTCCTGATATTGTTGAATATAAAGACGAAACTATCAGAACTTTCATTGTTGTTGAAAGCATCAGTAGTCGGGTTCGTTTTAAATAATTCGAACAATTCCAGGAACTGTTGAAACTCCGAAAGCTCTGACTCAATTTTCCATCCGCAATCTCCGCCCACCGAATTAATCGCAAGAACAGTCAATTATGAAAGAGAAAGAGCCCGAAAAATAGACTAATTTCCTATACCAACGTTTAACGACCATAGTTAAACAATAAAAGGAAAGAAAGAAGCGAATCCTTTCCAAGAGAAACTGTACGAGACGTAAATCTTTCCTATTGTTCTAAATGACGGCGAACTTCATAATTTAGTTAAAACTTTGAACACAATGGCCCCAAAGAAAAGTTCCGAAGTCTTTGTCATTATTAATACTCCACTCTTGTGTAGGCGCTACCTACATTCAGGAAAATTGAGCCGACAGCTTTTGTTCAGATGTATAGTTAGCGTAGAGCTAGCTCTCTGGCCTCGTCTCGGAACTTCGACAATTTATTGGGAGCAGCGTTTGCACGATCTGCGGGTTTGTATTCCTTTCGGGCCGTTCTTGATTCGGCACTCGTCCAAATGCGAGAGAACAATAACGTAATCTGCGGAATGAGCGGGGTACTTTCAGAGACTCTTCCTCGACAGGGTGCAAGTTTTAATTAATCTGCGAGATTTAACTCTCAGCAATGAGACATGATTTACTTCGTGAATGTCTTGCTTGCCGGAGTCTCGGGTGGTAAGAGATGAAAGTGTACGGCAAAGTCTTTCATGTAATTTTGAAATAAGGAAAACCGCCGCGGATTAGATGGAGGAAGGAGAAATGGAGTCATAAAGCCCTAAACAATTTGAGTAATGAACGAACTAAAGGAAATTAGAGTTATCATTGAAGAAAAATATATAACGAAAGGTTGAAGATTAAGGAGGATTGAAATGAACTTGCCATTTCGTGGAAATGACCCGCAGTTTTGTGATTGATAAACTCTGGGTTCCCACAAAAAGGATAATCGTGTAAGTAGTAGTACTATAAGAGTTCCACGTCAAGTATAGGGCAAACAGTGTGTTAGAGTGAGAGGGTGGGGATACGCGTGATTGTGAGTGAGATGGAAAGTGTTCTGTCACTTGCCATCTGCCAAAGATTTTTAGGTCTGTGGGATGCCAATCTAGCACCTCCGCCTTATGCAGAAAACGTTAAACACCTAAGGCTTCGAATTTGTAAGAAAGATGGTTGTGAATAGTGGAATATGTGGTCGTAGCTAGATCCGTTTCGAAGATAAGGATGTCATTGCGCGCGCTAAATGACTGTTATGTAAAGTTGGGTTAGGGCGTTAGCTGTCAGGAATTCTACGTTTGGAGATATATGAATAGTGCTGGTGCATGAATATGGGAAATTATTGATGGAAACGATTGGAAATTGTCAGTGCCAGCGTCATGATGGTCGAGAGTAGTTTATATAATAATCATTATCGCTTATCGCTCAAAAAGTTATTAGTGAACAGTTACGGAACTATGAGCTGGTGCACCAATTTGTTAAAACCAGTAATTATGCAAAACACCAAATGGAAAATTATTAGATGGATCTTTCAGATATTGTCGTGAGAGACGAGGGTAAAAATTCCACACCAAATATGAAATCTGAATGTTGGTATTTGGATGATCTCTTCACATATGGATTTTGTTGTGACCAACAGTGTGTGTTGCGTATGTTGGAAATACTGTTATTATTGGTAATCAGGTTGAAAGGAAAAATACCCGCAAAAATGTCTGAGCCGTTTGTTTTCCTTAGAAAAATTGAGCCGATGATTTAGCTACCCCTGTCTGTTCTTCAATTTCTCTAGTTGAACTTTTTTTGTTTATAAAATCATCTTTCTCCATTTCAATGTTGAAAAATTGAATGCATTGATAACAACAACAACAAAATACTCATTCTAGAAGTGTTTATGAAAAATAAAAGCTATTCATGTTGCCACGGATTATTTTCAAGTCGCCTATGTTGACAAAATTTAATTAACATTTTTACTGAAGAAAAACATGAGAAATGTCGAACGTCGTTGCATTTACAATAAAAAATACTATGTCCTACAGGGTGTACTTCTTTTCGTACCATATAAAAAAATCAAAGTTGGAGATGGTTTCTTCAAAACGCAACGATGTACTTAAATTGTGTAAACACTATTCTGTGGAGCTATAAAAGTGGCAATGAGAGAGTGCCCTCATTTTTTCAAAATTCTTCAACTGAAAATGAAAATCAAATCGCCACGTTTCTTTTTTGTTCGAATATTTCGGGAAGTGAACACAATTTTTGGGATAGTCAGGTCCGTAACATTAATTGTCCTATTTTCATTTGACTTCTAATAAAGAACAATAAAACATGATTTCTAGTTTTTTCCGAACCACCGATTACTAATCCAATCCAATCAAATCTCACCCACCTCCCAGTTGTATCATCTCGAACGATTGAACTACGAAAGCTGTCGAGGAAATCGACTTTTCGGACCGCCACTCGGTACGGGCTCGCCTTTGAAACATAGAACAGAGAAGCTCGGATAGCCTGCAAGATTGTCAATTGATTCTTTTTGATTTCTCACTTCCTCCCCGTTCCGCAGAAACAACAGCAATTCAATCAGCGGAAACGAAAGAGTCTCTTCCAGATATTCTTTGACGTCGCCGTCATAACCGCTAACAACTTCCAGAGACATCCAGAAGGAAAAAGTAATAATACGGTTCGTATTGTTGCTCTGGTAAATCACAAGGACGCTCGTTCGAGTCGTGATTAGTTTCTGGAGAGACCCTTTTGTTTGCCGGAGAAAAAACAAACTATTATTTTATTGCTTTCCTTTATCTACCCCGAAGAGGCGTTGTCGAGGAATATTCCCTGATTCGTATGCGAGCACTGACTTCCGACAGAGTAGACAAGTGTGCTACTGTGTCAGTTTGTATTTTTATGGCGAGTCATTTTTATTTTTCCTCGGTTCACTCTTGCTTTCTACGCTCTCTGAATCCTAACCAGAGTCTGTATGAATAGTCATTTCTCAAACTCGATAACACATAGTCACGATGCCTCTGTGGTATTCGCAATATGGGACCGGCAGGATTGAATTTCAGCACTCGCCGAATATACTTCATTCCTGGGCCGAAATATTATTATCTTCGTAGAGGTTTATTTCTCGGATCGATTCGGACGGAATCCGATCGGTTCAACAAATAAATATTTACATGGGAACGCTGTACGATATGAGAAAAGGCAAATATGAAGTACCTGAAGGGCTCTCAATGGGAAAACATTTCATATGCCATTCAAGTAAGGTCCTCAACTGAGTTCTCCATTACCATTGAGTACTATTCCAGTATGTCGTTAATAATCGTAATAATCCAATTATGGTGTGCCCCAAGGTTCAGTCTCGGGGCTACTATCATTCTGAATATACAGACTGCCCTCTTCCACTTCTTATTTTCGTAACATGCTTAATCTCATTCATATCATAATCAATAACATAATATCAAAATTTTTATAGCAAATTACAATGTTTTTCCCTTCACATCCAACTAAAAAACATCTCAGTAAATCTCATCTACAATCAGGGGTAAACCATCCTCGGCAGTTGGCAAGCAATTGCCAGAGTATTGGAATTACTTGTCAATATTTTTTTTTTCTGTTTCCCACGAAAAGAAAAATACGGTAACGTTTGGAGAATATAGTGAGAGCCGAGGGAAAGTAAGTAAGAATTGGCGATCTCTGCAGATTGTATGCCCCAGGGAACACTTAGCAGTGAATTACAAAGCATGAAAATGTACATAAAACGGAGACAGATTATGACAGAATTGTGAGATCTGCTTCGATAGAAAACATTTTCATCTAGAGGTTCAGTAGCAGAGGTTCCCTAGAAAGCTCATGCAATCTTTAATTGGCTCGGAGTCGACTTGAAATTTTGTGAGCATATTCAAAAAAGGTTGAATTTTACAAAAATTAGTAAAAATTCACTTGGAAATCGATTCAGAATGATCAATCGATATAAAACAAAATTATTTGAAAAATCGAAAAAAATCCAAAAAATCATGAAAAATACAAAATCAGCAGATTCACTTGAAATTCGCACTATATACGCAAAATTTTATGCTGATTCCGAAAATATATGATTTGTATATGCTTAGCTACAAGGTTCAGCATAAAAACTGAATAAAACCTTAAAAAATCACTTGGAGATACAATCTAATTTTCAAACATTTTTATTTTCTGTTTTTCAAAAAATCGCTAAGTTCTCTCAAATATAACTCGACGAGCTGAATCCGAATCATACCACAAAAATTAATTTCGAGAATGATTGACAAAATTTTAGATTTTTATTCGAAATTTCCCCTCTCAACTCCAGATGAACTCTTCAACTCGAGAACGGTTGAAGTTAGAGCAATTCTGCGAACGCCAATCGATTTAGAATGATCGAATTAGTATAAATTGTGAATTGCGAGTCAATCGATATAAAACAAAATTATTCGAAAAATTGAAAGAAGTCCAAAGGGGTAGACCCTTAAAAATCATGAAAAATACAAAATCATCAGATTCACTCGAAATTCGCACTATATACGCAAAATTTCATGCTGATTCCGAAAATATATGATTTTTATATGCTCAGATACAATAAAATATCAGAAATTCCCTCATAGAATTTTCGAAAAATTTTATATTAAACTTCTTCGAAATTTTGCCAGTTCCCCCAAACGTATCTCGACTACTCGAGTAGCTGATTTCGAATAATACCACGAAAATCAATTTCGTTGGCGGATTGACAATATAACGAAAATTTTCAACTCAATTTTCAAAAGCTTATGAAAACTGTGATTGACTTGGAATTGACGTCAACTTTGGTGATCATATTCAGACATTAGTAGAAAAATTATGAATATGTAGTTTTGGATGAAAATTACTGCCTTCAATTGAAGATCGGTTAAAAATGAATTTAAATTCAATCGAAAGAAGAAAAAAATTCCAAAAATCATGAAAAATCATCAGATCTACTTGAAATTTATATCTGAAGTTTTTGATGGAGTTTGCTATTGAAATGCGGTATCCCTGTGTTACCCAAGAAGAAGCTTGATGATTTTTCAACTGATACCATTTTTTGAACGGGTCTACCTTCTAGGCATAATAAATTGAAAAATCTGTTTGTTTTTTTTTGTTCAAATCGTAGATGTCACCAATTTGCATATATTTAATAATACAATGCCATTAAATCCACATCAGTCTTATCGAAATATCACTAGCAGAACCAGCAAAACTATTATTTTCCGAAATTAAACCCAATAGTCTGATGGATATAATGCATCAATATTTCGATAACAGAGTGAACTGAACAATCAAAATGCAATTATCGTGGAACAATTGTAACAATCCCACTCTCGAACTGCGATGAGAAATCGATGGAGTCATTAGTTCTGGCTCTAGAACAATTCCGACAATTGTGATGAATTTGATGATGAATATTTCAGCTGATATCAAATCGAGCGAAAGTCGAGGAGAAACCCAAGGAGAGTATGTCCACAAACACCTGATTCTTGCCTCTAAGCCAGTCCGTAAGACTTGGTCGGATATATTTTATCCATAATATACTTCATAACTTCTACTTTGACCTAAATTTGTGCGAAGTGATACCGGAATTATTATGAACTGCGGATTGAAATTACCACCGACCCATATGTTATTTCATAAAATTCTATAGTTGGGTAGCAATTTCTTGTGAAGCCTCCAATTTTTTTCTCACTTCTTACATTCTCCTGCGCAAATGGAAAGCTACCGTACTTTTCACACGCTTTAATTTAGTTTCATCTGTATGTATGTTTGTAGCAGACTCCTTTACAATCGATTTTGAACCACTTCAAATAGACAGATTTTTAATTGAAACTCTGTACACTTATCAAGAACCGGTGATATTAAGATAATTTGATGAGTTTGTCTCATTATCCTGATCAGGATCGCCAGAATTGAATAATTTACCTCTTATATACTTTGTGTGAGCGCCTTCGCCAGAATTAAAAAAATCCGCAAAGTAGCTGGGTATAATTAATGTGCCTGTTCTCACTCCGGAGAATTAATTTTATTTATATTAAATGGAGAACTAAAAAGCGAAGAATAAAATATAGTTTAAAAAAACTAAAACACACGTTTATGAAAAACGCGTAGGATGAATATTTGAAAATATGAAACAAAGCGCATTACGCTTTTTTCACAGTGATACTAATATTTTGCATTGGTTGTTATTTTCTGCCTAAACGAACTATTATTTTTTACTTTTTAGTTCAGTGTGTTATAAAAGCGTGTTTCTTAGTTTTTTCAAACTATATTTCATTTCTGGATATGGCACAGTGATTTGACATCAATGATCCGCGGTTTACCGCACAATGTATCAATACTAGAACACCAAGTAAGTTTATATTCCCAAAGCAATTCCAAGCCCTTTTGTTTTTCAATTGGACACTCTATTCATGTCTCTTCAAAGATTTTGAAAGTGTAAGTAGGCTTAAGCATAGTGAATTTAATCAATGTTGTTTTGCTGATATTGAGTGATTTTTCGCGTACGTATTCATCATTATTACTAATATCATTGTTATTCAATTCGTCCACTCTGTTTTGTCACAGGTTGAGATGGAAAACATCAGTTCCCATCCAACTCTTTTTTCCGCTTTGTTTCATTAGTGTACGAAAAAAAGGCCCGTATAACTCGAAGGGGAAAAAACGGCCCCGGTGACAAATTCGTCTGAAATATGTGAAAAATGCGAGAACGACAACCATCTTTTAGGCGGGCACGTGTCCGTGACTGCGACACGTTCAGAGTGTCGGGCCAGATTTATAATTCTGTGCAACGGTGCCCTAAATTAAAATCATTTCACACATTTCAAGACCCGTGCCGCGCGCAATTACTGCTACGTTCACTACGAGGGAATGGATAATTCAGTTTCGATAAAATCGATGGAGTGACATCTCTTGAATCGGAATGTACTTTGCCGAGTTATGGGCAGAATAGTCCATCACTGTTCGTTGAACCGATTTTTTCTAGAGCTTTCTGCAATCGTGACTCGGAGATAATAATGGAAGGTTCAAAAAAACTTGGTCTTCCACTTTTCCTTAAATAGTGAAAGGCGATAGATTTTTATAGCAATCCAAATAAACATTTCTTTTCAGCGGTACCTAAGTTCAGAAAGTGCAATTTTTTGTGTATTAAGACCTTCCAAGTTTAAAGTTTCATATGGAACATTTATAAATAATTGAAATTTTCTCTTTGTTGAGTTCTCAATTGATAATTACATTTTTGCTAAATTTTACTTTCAGCTATTATATTTACGTATTGAATTTGTTCCATTTTCTTCCAAGTTTACTTTTCTATTGAATTTATTTATCATTTTATCATTTATCAAATGCACATAATAAAGAACGAATAGCAATTTTTTGACGTTCCCATTCTCCAATTTTGTGGAAATTACTGAAAGTTGGTTATTTTTTTCTTGTTGTGGCAGTATAATTTTCTCGTTTTTTTGAAACTTGAAGAACCTACCTGATTTTTTATCTTAATATTTACAGTAAATCATTGGTTTTTGCCTAAAATGGTAGAATTTGTAATTTTACTAAAAACTTACATGGAAAGTGTGAGTAGCAGCAGAGCTATTCCTGTCTGCATATGTTAATAAATAAATTACAACGTGCTTATAGAAATGCGTATCCTTATAACAACCCCTTTAACTTATATTAGTATTTCTTAGTAAATTTTCTCTATAATAATGATATTTGCATGAGCCTGTATGTTTGACTCGATTGTCGTGAAGGTTAAAATGCCAATTCCATCTAATAATAATAATTTTAATCAAATGTCCACGTTTCTCGAAAGAGAAAATAGTATTGCAAGAAAGAAATGTGAATTCAAATCTTATAAAGAAAAATAATAATGAATTCTCTATATTTTTGTACCAATAATCTCAACAAAGAATGATAGTAACATGTCACCAAATTTGATTTCAGAATTGGCACATGCCGCGATAATTTTAAGGAATCAATTATTCTTAGTTTCAACAAGTCGAAATATTCCTAATAAATGACAGTAGAATAATCGCATGAGAAATCAATTCTCCTCCATCCACCCACCCCACACTATCTAGTAACCAACCCATCAATCATCCACTTAGGACGCAACAAACTATGATTTTCCAACTCGGCCTAAGAAACATCCCGAGCTGCCATATCTGCGAAATGAGCAGTCAGAAAATGAATCCACTCCGTATTGATTTTCGCTCTGTATTTCCATTCCGCTGTGAAAGCTCTTCCGAAAGGCTGTTGATTACGGGAGCATTTTCCTAAAAGTATAAATCATTGCAGTTTTTCCACCGGCGGCGACACAGGAGTGAGCGATGATTTCGTGTTTCTCGTTCAGTTATGACAGAAATAGATTATGTTCACGTCGACGATGAGCTGATAAGAGGACGCAGAAATTGAGTGGAGATTTTGGGATTTCGCCATTTAGTTTCGCTAACGAAGTATTCTTTCAGTAGTGGGCGTCGTTTGTCTCAAGGCACTCGTAGGAGCTAAATATGAATTTTTCAGATTATGACCCAAACTCTCGTTAAATTGAACGAATTATATTCTTTCTCTCTATGAAAAATACTAGCCTCATCACAAAGAATTCAATGATGCCCAGTCCAGGCATGGTCAACAATTCCCGATTCGGATGTCTCCCCCCGTTGATTCCACTCTTTTTGGTCTGTCCGATGTAAGAATCTCCACATTCCCATTGGACTTGGTGTATACAGTTTTTGCTGGATTCTGCTATAATTTCTGGTTTGGTTTTGGTGAGGAAGCCCCGTAAGGTACTGCCAGATTGAAAGCAGCCCTTAATCTTGTTTCCGATCCTCCTGATTTTCTCCGAGGTACGGAAGGATGATAACTTCATTTTGTAGTCCTCTACCGATCTCCTAGGATTTCCTCAGAAAATCCATTTTGCCGTAGGTCTTTTCTGATTTGGTTTATCTGGTATCCATAACTAGAAAATCGAACTGATACAGGAGGCAATGTACTTCTGCAAGAGGATCTGTTACATTTCCAGCAGGACGGTGCTCCACTTCATTGTTTTCTACCTATACAACTAACAGTGATTCAACGAGAGATTTCCGGGTATGTTGATTTGGAGAAAGGAAGCAATTGAATGGCCTCCGAGATCACGGGATTTAGGTCCCTTGGATTTCTTTCTTTGGGAACATCTTCAATCCGTTGTTTATGAAACATAACCTGCTGATATCGATGAACTGAGAAAAGGAATTACAGCAGCAAGCAAGTCAATTTCCGGTGAAGTTTTTCGAAATGTTAGAGAAGAGTTCGAAAACAGATTTCATCACTGTTTAAAGAGTTTATAAGATAAGCGTAAGTAGGTCCCATGTTTGAATTTTCTCTCTCACCAATTAATTTTTTTTTGTAGAAAAATAACCAACAAATGAAAAATCACACGTGTAGAATAGATGTATGCCTGTTATCGAAGGGCTGGAACGGTGCCACCAAATCTTCCAACCAGTTACATGGAAAGGAAATTTAATACAATAATGAATTCAGTGTAGCAATTTCTGATTATTTCTGCGAGTTTAAAACGCTATTTTTCCTCATCGAAACATAATAAGTTGGGGTTCGATTAAAATAATGTGTGACTTGAGACCCCCTTTCCAGTAACATTTCTCCATCTTAGAGGGTTGAAACACAAGTTGATCAACAAAGTTTTATATATTTAAAAATAATTAGACGACATTTCGTTGAAAATTGTCCTTCAAAACTTGAGGATATTGCATGAAAATTAAACCTTTATTAAATCAAATTCGCAAAAAATCAGTACCGCGATTAAAAAAATACAGCTTTTTTGAGATAGCAAAATGTACATTTTCCCCAATTTTCATCAAAATGAAGTAATTTTGGTGGAGGAAAAATAAAAATATAAAAAATTGGTTTTTAGCGATTTCCTTAATATTTTCAAGGAAATTTAGAATACATCGAATAAAACGTGTATAGACTTTTTAATAATATACAGGGAGGTCTACTGTCTTCTTTTGCCAGAAATGGTAAAAAACACATTTTTCGAGTCATGTATATGAAAATGATCATTTTTGAACCGAATACCTTACATAAAAGTGATAAGTTTTCACTCTAGAGATGAAAATGAAGCAAATGAACATTATCATGCGAACCTATGGAAATATACCAAAAACAATTTAATGGATTTTTGACACTAATGACAGTTAATCTCACTACTTGGCACTCAAAAATCAGCAAACGAACGTCACTCGTTTGACAATTTATAAACATTTTCACGATTATATTTAATCTTCTCTCAATAACTATAATTTATATGGCTCCTCATAGCGAAATTCCAGTATTTCATAAACAACATCTATCGTAGGGAAAATAACATTTCATACTCGAAATGAAATACGTTTTTTTCGTTCGCGAGATTGCCACACTCGCTCCGATTCGCTTCGCTCGTGGACTAACTCTCACATCACGAAAAAAAAAAACACAATTTTCATCTGTTGTTGAAAAATATACTATTTCCCTACTCTAACACACCTTTTCGCATCAAGAAATATCTTCAATTGATCTGAAAACGTTGAAGAACATTTTCAAATTCCAAGAACTCTACAGATGCATTAAGAAACACCTATTCTTATTTTGGTACTCGATCTCAAATATTCTTCTTGTAGTCTAGAATTCACTGGATGTTCTAGAACTTACATTTGACAGTAGTAGTATGTTATTGTCTAATTTGTTTTCAACGACCAAGTTTGTGGTAGAGGTTTTAGACAACTCACTGTATATTGGTGTAATTGCGACCCCATCTACACTCCACTGAGTTAAAAAGAGTGAGTGGTTCACTCATCAAGCAAAAAATCTGCGGCATCTTAATTGAAAAGAATTATTCAAGCAAAACATCGCCAACTTCTGCTTTGAAAATTTCTCTTGCTGGATCAAAATATTGAATTCCATAAACGACTGAAAGGATTCGATAGAAAGTTTGTTTCGAAATTCCCTGCCGACCAAAATGCAAAGTTTACTAATAATACAAAATGTTGGGGTTTCGTTAGCGAAGTTCACCAATATCGGTGTCCTCAACAGATCCCCACCCGCTCTATAGGCTTTCATCAATGAACTTTCCAATAATTTTTTGTTGTATTATTTCACCAGCCATTTCAACTTGGATCGGCGAAAGATTTCATAACTTCCGTTTCAGCACTGAAATGCAGATTTTGTTGATGTTCAATAACAGAAAAATAAGTGAAAACTTTGATACGGTTCCAAAGAAATAATGAATATGGGCTATCAAGAAGATATCATGAAGTAGCGAATGTTTTAATAACGACAGTTTCATATCGAATACTGACAATAGTGACAAGTGAATGTAGTCAAATCCAGTCGTAATAACTTAATTTTTTCTTCCACAAAGCATACAGTCGGTTCTAAACACTCATAATTTTACCCCAAAATATTTACACTGCTCCATTCGTCGAAAAAAAATCCATTCATTGATAATGTATATTCCTCAAAACTTTTGTTCACGCATTTGTTGAGGGAACTCGTTTGTTTTTCTTTCCTCGCATAGACCGGACACCAGGAATGCGATTCAAAGGTCACCAAAGCTCAGTCTATTTTGTAGTAGTGGAATAGCTCAGTACACTGTTACAGATTCAAGGAGTCTATGAAATTTGAAATGCAAATGAATAGAATTGCGTTCAATTAGAAAAGTGGTGTTGTACGAAATGATGTAGGAAACTCGCATGCGGAGCGTCTTTTTTTGTCGGTTTGCAGCACTCGCTTTGGTCGTGTCTGTGAATTTTCCACTTTTGAAAAATAGATGCTCTATAAACTCGTTGCATAAATTACCATCTTACAGTTGCATATTACAGCAAGTGCAACTTGTAATTGAAAGATGAGAGTTTATGCTTCAATTGGGCTGAGTAACCAGGTACAGTGAAGTATGAATGAAATGCGACATCAATAAAACAGAACTGCGAACGCCAATCGATTCAGAATGGCGAAATTAGCATACTCAGTTGATTTGAAATCAAAATATCAATAGACAAAAGTTTCGAGTACACACATTAACAAAATTTCGAAATTTTCAACTCGAAATTGTAGAGGTTCCGTAAAATGCCCATGGAATCTTCAATTGACAAGAAATCGATTTCAAATTCGGGAAACATATACAAAAATGATTGAATTTTACGAATGTGAAAATGAAAAAAATTATTGGAAAATTCTGGAGGGAATTAACAATTCTCAACTCTAGATGAAATTTTCAAATCGAGAACGGTTGGAGATAGAGCAATTCTGCAAACGCCAATCGATCCAGAATGGCGAAATTAGTTTTGTCTGTGAAGTGAAATGGTAATATTCACAGAAAAAATTTTTGAGTGCACAAGTTAGCAAATTTTCAACTCGAAACTGTAGAGGTTCCCTAAAATGCCTATGAAATCTTTAATTGACTCTCTTGAAAGTTTCTCGGGGAATATTTTTACTCCAGCAATGCAATGCTCGATTCCTTCGATTTAGGTTTTAAGACTTCAGAAAAGGATCAATTTGTTGCTGGCGTATTATTTTTGAACATTTATGCACTAGTAACTCTATGATAATTATTTTTCTACGTCACTGTTTTCATTCCATCATGGTGGAAATACTGAATATTCAGTAAGACCACACGTGCAAATTTGGTTGCATAACTTTTCTGGAAACAACGGAAAAATTAATGAGAGCTTATGTACAAGGGCCATACGCATATTTCTTGTTTCACTATATAACAACCACAGAGGTCTGTGAAATATCCTTATCCTGGAAATTGTGGAAAACTGAAACGCATATCCAAAAAATATAACATTTGTTTTCGAACAAAACCACATCAGCTCCAGGAAAGAAATAATTCTCAAACCTTTCCTTCAACAAATAGAGCAGTACGTCCAGCAAGTTTCAAATTAAAGAACAGTACATGCTTTCTGCTACTTCCCTACATTCTCATGATTCCGACTCAGACTTCCATTCCATTCCACTCCGAATTGAAATTAATGAATGCCGCTTCTTTTTTCGCTGCACATCTCAATTAGAATAATTATAACGAATCACAAGTCTGTTCGTTCCACGTGAACGGAATTGAGCGGGTGTGAGAACCCACTTCATCTGGAATGAAATCAGTGGTGATGTTTCGTGTATTTGACACGAGCAACACATATTTCGTTGTCGTATCTCGATTAAACGGCTGTTTTTATGCTATCATCGCGCCTTTTAAAGCTTGACGTTCATTTGCGTGGAAATCGTTGGAATATACATTTCGTTTATCACAATTATCTTACTTCCGGGCGTTTTTCGTATTCATGGAATGCAGCCAAGGGAATACGGGGAAAAGTTGGATATTGGAAGCCCTGAAGCTGACAAAATTGATGATGGTAATGATGCTATAAAAACACCCTGCACAAATTGAATTATTGGAAAGTGTTTGAATAATTTAGAAGAATTTTGTACTGTATCGTAAGTAAGTGTCGTAAGTAAGAGGCTAGCGACCACCGGTGGTGACCACAAGAACAGCCATACTGAAATATTTAATAATCACAACATCTACTAAGCTAGAACAACATTCCCAGATCAGTATCAAAGCTGCAGAGTTGAAAAATTCGAGGTCAGACAGCAGAATAAATCGTTAAAACATTACTAATTGAACGAACAATAGAACACCAAGAAACAACAGAGAAAATATGGAGAATTGCTCTCCAATCACAGCAAGGCTCAGCCGAGGGGGCAAGTCGCAACTCCTAACATCTGCAGAAACCCCGTTGTCCGTTTCTCTCATGGGGGTAGCGTGTGGGATGTGGGAGAGAGATCTTCAAGAGAGGGAGGAATGGAAATCATGGGAAACGAACATACTAATCAGATATTCATTTCGACTGTTTGAAATAATTGAAAATGTTTTTTTTCCCAACAGGAATATCCCAGTCAGGCCCTGTTTCCGGCGCCCCGATACACCCGGAGGACGCGCTGGTGTGTCATTTATCCCAGTAAACACTCCCCACATCAGTCGGGTGAGTGATTACTGGGTCCGAGAATCATGCGCCCTGAGTAAACGGAGTGAATCAAGAATTACGCCCTCCGCATTCTTTCGGCTAAGTTTTATGCCGCATCACGGAAAGCCGAAATGATTTTTAGATTCGAAAGCAGCGTGTCCATCATTCCACCAAGTACTCCTATGATCAGAACCACCATTTTGACAGAATGGTTTGGGTAAAGCCTGCGGAGTTCAAAGAGCAATTCTTGATATTTTGTCAGTTCCTCCTCTTCGTTTTGGACGATGTTCGTTTTGCCAAGAGTCGAGAACTTTATGACGAAAATCGTCCTACTTTGATGGCCGAGGAAAACTGCATCAAGCTTATTGGCTTGTATTTGCCTGGGGATGAAGAATTAGTAGTTCCAATAAATTCGGCACTTTTCATTCTCCACAATGGACTCAATATCCCCCGGAGCATATAGCAACACTGGTGTCTTGTCAATACCGTACGACTGTCGTAGATGGTAGTACAACACTCGTAGGGCCGCGTTATGCCTGTGGATATAGGCTGAGACCGCATAAGCTGGATAGGCTGACAGCAAATGCATTATGGTCTCAGCTAGTGTCAGGGACCTCTAACCCATCACGCGACTACGGTAGACGAAGGTGTTGAAGACACCATATTGGCAGGCCATTATGAATCCTTTGGTTTCCGACATCAGCCCAGTTGACCTGAGAAGAAAAAATGTCAGGTTTCTGGATAAGCTAAGGTCTTCAATGTTCTTGAATTAACCTGGCTTATTCTTATGAAGCTGAAGGAGTCTCTCACTCTCCGCAGCTTTGACGTGGGCTTTTTGCTGAACGGGTTCCAACTCGGTGACAGAGTTTCGGTTCGACCGAATTCATCGGCTGCACGGGTTGCTGCCTTGAAAAGAAATGCTCTAATCCCTGCTTTTTCATGATCACATACCAAGCAGAGAAGGGGATCTGAACTCCTGATGACTTCACAGGCTCCATCCAGTACCATTCTATTGTGTAGACACTCCAAACTCAAAACTCCACGGCCTCCCTGTCGTCTGGGAAAGTATAACCGTGGACCTGACGATTTAGCATGCAAGCTCCTATGAAGATGCATCATTTAGCGAGTTTTTACGTCGAGTTGTCCCAGCTCTTTTTGAGCCCATTTCATTATTCCAAGGGAGTGAAGTAGAATCAGAATGGCAAGCATATTAGTTGCAACAACTTTGTACTTCCCCGACAGTTCTGATGACCAGATCTGTCGGAGCTTTATTATTATTATTATCATCAAATTTAATGTGAAATCCCACAATCCGATCCCTCATACAGAATAGACCAAGTCCTAGAATATCCAAGAAATTGTAGACTATAAATAGAATATTCGAAATAAATAACAGGAACGAATGGTTCTAGATGTTTCTATGATATTCTTTGGAGTTTTTTCAATAGTCGAAGACGTTTCCAGAAAAATTTACGACGCTCTCACTGATAACCAGGTCCATAACAATACTCCGCCTTCACTGAGCATCCACGACATCAATCAGCTATTTATCTATCCAAAGTGGACACTTCCCTTCGGAGAGAAACCCTTTTCCTTTGTCGAAATTGAGTAAAACGTACGCTGTCGCCGTTTCAACAGCGCCACTCTCGAGGAATCCCATATAGAATAGCATTCATTCCATATTAGTCCGCTTCTCGTAGAAACTCACTTCCTTCGAAGTTTCATTGAAACCCGAAAAGGAATTTCGAGAGTGCGACTCTCAAACTCCATCACCATTTCTCACCTGCGTCGGCGTCGTGCTATTCTCTCAAAGGGCTCTAATTAGGGGTCTAACCCGGGGCGATAATCCGCTAGTTGAGCGAACAAACAATAGTATAATTCACTGGTACGTGCATTGACGGACGTAAATGAGGCCGCATACAGGGTCATTTCCATTCAGGGCGCGATGCTTCGGTAAGATCAGGAATTCGGGTTGGGGATCTCAAGCATTACAGTGGATTCCAAACAAAACATTAGCTGTACCCTGCACTTGGTACTTGGATCGTATTCAATCGAATGAAGTGATCGTCTCTTATGGAAAAACATTAAAGAGTATCTATTCAATTATAGACTAATCCATAGGGCATAGAATGAGTGTACTGTGATCAAGATCATCACATGAAGACTGTTCGTATATATGTTTTGTTGAGTTTGGGACATTTATAAACAATTCAATACAAAATTTTTTCAGTGTTTTGCCTTGGAAAAACATCTGATATAGATATCTCTCTGCCTTGAATGGAAAAATTATAGAGAATTGAAATATGAAAGAAATAAAAGTTGGAACAACCCAATCGGATCATTGGCAACTAGTAGAATACAAAATTCATTACTGCTAGCGTTGGCCTAGCACTAATTCCGTTGAGAACTTCCCAGTTGGTGCCCCAATTCATCCAGAAGGGGCTTTGTTTTGTCATTAACCCTAGTAAACACTTCCCAAGTCCATGGGATGAATGATCACTGACTGCATTGCAAGAAGTAGTCATTCATTAGACATTACTCAAGGTGTCCCTCAAGGCTCAATATTAGGCCCTCTTCTACTTCTTGTATTTGCCAATGATCTCATATCATATCTGAATGAACAAAATCAAATTACTGCAACGTGTTACGCAGATAACACAAACATTTTAATAGTGGAAGATGTGTCATTGAAGTCTTTTGCTGAGAATACCTATACTAAGGTGACAACGTGGTCAGATAAAAACCATCTGATAATCAATAAGACTGAGACCAACGCTCTGATGTTTGATGTAAATGGTCGGGAATATCAACAGCTCTTACTGTTTGGGAATACCAATGACACTTCCTCAACATCTGAATCCATCAAAATGTTAGGAGAAACCTTTGATTACAAACTTTCATGGAATTCGCATAATGACATTCTCTGCGGCAAATTCAGAAAATGATGATACGTCCTAAAATTTATGTCGAGTTCTTGTAACGAAAAGATCTTCTTGCCTTTATACTTCGCTAACTCATACTCTCGCATGAGATACGGAATTTTTAATTGAGGATCAGTACTTTTGTAAATACGGCATTTTTATTACAAAAATATGCCATCAGAATAATTTTTTCATTTCTGTTTTGGTACTTGTGAATCAATATTGTACTAAGATCTACTAAATTATGGTAATTGTTTCGAATAGCAGCCTTCTAAAAGTCTAATACGAAGGGAAACCAATTACTTTGCATCTTGAATAGTTAAGAAATAGCTTGGATTGATCAGAAATATCAAAATAAAATAACCAGTCCTTTTGTTTTTTTTAAACCACTAACCACGCACGCCAACTGGCATGCATTTTTTATGCAGGATGAACAAGCATGTATCTGAATCGGCCTTCAGGTTATCTGTTTGATTAACTTCAAAATCATTTTTTGGAGCTTGTCAGAAGTTGGTGCGCATGAAATCGATTTTAAAACAAATTTTCCGATGCGCAAGAGACTTGAAATTCTTGACATAGATCAGAATTCAGACACTGCTATATCATGGCATAACATTTCAAGAAGGAGAAGTTGCTGTCAGACGTACTCTAGTTGTAAAAGTGTAATAAACCTAACCTCAAAATCGGTATCAGGCGTACCACAATGAATGGCTAAAAGGCGGGAATTTTGAAATTCAAACGAGAAATAAGAGAAAATAAGTGATTTTGATGGTCGACTCGGCTGTTCTAAACCATTCGTGATAGCAAAGTCTACAGCTTGATGATCTGCATTTTCTGGTTTGTTGGAAACTATGAGTCAGGTAGAGTTATGTACCGGAGTTGAATTTAAACATTCGAATTGTGATACATTTCGACGACATATTATGTTTGGAGCTCGTCCACATCTATGATTCTGAGATGACCCATCTACTAATGTAATCGTCCTAGATCCCATTTGCTCGGACCACTACAGTAAATCGAATCGAGTATGGTCAATGGCACAAAAAGAATTTGTTAATATGTGCCTCGATTTATTTCAATCCAAGGTACAGTCAGTAGATAGAACTCACTCGACTTACTCAGTTAGACTCATCTGAACATGGCGATCTGATTGATTACTCAGCCAAGTTGGATCATTTTGCTGAAAGGAGTAATGAATTGCTGTAGAACGATCACCTTTCCGTTGAGTATATTTAACGAAAAGATCGTAGTCTTCGAAGACTCCAAAGAGGTATGCGAACTATTCGTTTCTCACCCTACAATAATCGGCTCTTGAGCATGACGTGCATCCACCTGTGGCAGACGAAATCAATCATCTGGCTCTGAGGGTAGATCTCGCCCACAATCGAAAACAATTGAATTATATCCAGTTCATTCAAAGACAAACCAATCTGACAATTAGTCTCTTCCTCGGGAGCATAAATCCGCTGGAATCATCAAAAGTTTGTTCGTCTCTCCCGACTCCTCTTGTTCCAGATACGCCACCCCCGCCTCACTGACTTCCAATTTAAAATTATGCCGAGCGGGGCGCAGCGCAAAAATGAATACATTAAATTATATGGATGACAAGAGCGAATTAGGCGGTTTTCGTGATAAATTACGCCTCTGGAAACACGGAGTGATTACAGAAATCGGCTCCTAATTGTTTGGCAGTCAGCAGAGGCGCAAAGGGTTCCGAGAAGATATGATGGATATTCGCGAGCGGGAAAAGTAATTATGGTTGCGAAACCACCTTCTGAATCTTACAAAGAGTTTGAGGGTGAATTATGATACTTGAATGCTTGATGAGAGAGAACGGGCAGTGGCGCGCGGAAAATGTACGGTTTGTATATATTATGATTTGCAACAGAGAAAATGTTTATAAAACATCATGAAACAACACTTGGTTTACCAGGAGAAACTCGCCTGTGACGAATATGTGCGTTCGTCCACATAACAGTTATGCTTCAGATGTTATTCAGATCAGAAGGATTCTTTTAGAGAGGATTAGTAGTTTCTATGACAGGAACTCGAGGAACTGAGGAGGTATTAAACAAAATATTATTAAATAAATGAATCGGTAATAATATAGAGATAACTTGTTCAACTTGCAAACTGCAGCACAATTTGGACAATGAATTGATTCGTCGAAAATACCTAATGTTATCAGAAAATTGACGAGTGTCATTTTATTTTGAACCAGAGCAGTGTATTCCATTAACTTCAACATGATTCTTTTATTCTTTACGAAACTATTATTCCATTACTAGCATTATCACATTATCAGTATTATCACATTTGAATTTGACAAGATGACATTGACAGATTTCGTAGTTACCAACCTGACACTGTCAGGCTGACAGTTGACAGTCCTGACAAAATTCTGTCATGTGCAGGGGTGGGATTCCGTGTAGCGTGTACCATAGAATTCTATAGTCGGCAGAATACGTGAGATGACATCATGGTTGAATTCTTAGAGAAAAAGAGACATAACTATTGACTATGGAATCTCTTTAACACAGGCCTACTTTTTCCGATTGAATATAGACAATTTTTATCTAAATGAATCTTCATTACAGGCATTTTAGAGGAAACAAAAATCGAATTTAGCCGGATGACCAAAATGTTTCGGTATTTACCAATTTAAATTGGTATTTACCAAAACGTTTAGGCGTTTTTGGTTATTAGATTGGTTTTCATCTAATGACGTCACGAATCAGCTGTTTAGTGTCATAGTTGTCACCAAAATTTTGTGGTAATTACCCTACTCCAAAGTTGTTTTTCATTTTCGGTTATGGTTATTATCGAAAAGAAAACTAGCCTCTCATTCTGACCGTATTTTTAATTGGTCTCTTAAGTAAATATTTTATATTTCACGATATGGCGACAACATACATTTACTGAGATATTTCTTTTTCTGATTTTGGAAAGCGAATACAGTTAGTTTTTAATTTCAATATAGAGTATAACACTTTATTAACAACCTTCATTACTGTGGCTGGGCATAATCTAGACCTTGCTAAAATGCTTAACAAAGAATCTGGTGTGGCCATATACCACGAAAACACTAATAAATGGGTCTTTATGTCCAGTGGGTAGTACCCTTCAGTGTATGGCCTGGATAAAACTTTGCTGGTGTCAACTTTTCCTAAAACTTCTACAAGTTTGTGGAACGTATTTTTATCCATACGGAAGAGGCGAAATTATTACACTCCATTAGCCACGGTTCTGTTGCTGTTGACGTGATTTTATTAGGACGGATACACTTCTACCTCTGGTTGAAACCAAAAATCCTCCCTGACGAGAATTGATGCCTTATAAAATAATGTAAAAGAAATACTACATTTTCATCGAATAATAATAATAAGCAAACAAATCTCAGTTTTGTTTCCACACTATTGAAGTTTTCCATTTCTATTTCCATTGTGCGTTCGTCCACATAACAGTTATGCTTCAGATGTTATTCAGATCAGAAGGATTCTTTTGGAGAGGATTAGTAGTTTCTATGACAGGAAATCGAGGAACTGAGGAGGCATTAAACAAAAAATTAAATAAATGAATCGGTAATAATATAGAGCAAACTAAAAAAGTCTGATATTAATAAATATATGTACGCGTATAACGAAGAAATTGAAATTATCCTTAGTGATTCACTCAAAATGAACGTAAAAAACTTTTCAATAAAAGTTTTCATTTAAATAAGCTAAAAAGAAGAAAATAATCTTGGGGAATTCTAGAGTGAAACTCTGCTATGATTTCATTTTACATGTGATTTTAATCTTAGTACGTATTATCGATATTTCATTCATTTTTTATCAAATCATCTGTAATCTTTATATACACAATTATTCTATATTTTATATCTGACACAGTTAATTTTTTGATGGATTTGTGTAAATATGATTATTCTTCTTACACATTTTCTAAAAATTTCGTTACGCAATAAAATTTTTATGATGACAACTACCTATGTATTACTAATGAATTGAAATTAAAATGACTTGTGTCAAGATTTATTGTAATCACAACAAATTTTTAACAAAAAGTGTCAAGATTTATTTTCTTCCTTTCAGATCTTTTGAATGAAGGCTTTTGAAAACAATACGTTTTTTACTTGTACTTTTTTTAGCATTAGAATTATTGTGATTATCTGTTTATATAGGTGCGACAGGTGCCCAGCTTCCCGACACTTACCACACTTGACTGAATTCATGCAAACAGGACAAGCTACGAAAGTTATTCGACGATTCGATATTATTCAGAAGTTTCACAATTTTTTTTCGATTTTATTTTCGTGAATTTCTGCAACTTTTTTCCAAAAATAGGGAGTCCGTACTCTCCTATTAATATTTTTTGCCGTTGTTTTCCCCACCAACATTATTTTCGACGTCTGAACCCATCGAAAATCGTTTTGAATTCCTATGCGTTCCCTATCCAGGATTCAGCAGGACGGGGGGCTAACATTTTTGCAACAAACAAAAATAAACAAATATACAAGTGGTCGATCACAAATCACAAAAAATGCTACAACCAAGATTACAGATTGATAATTGTTTCTTCTGAATCTTGATGGAGAATAGTATTTCGGGAGAATATCTTGCAAATAGAATTTCATGGAATTAACTATAGTTATAATGACAATTAACTTAGATGAGTATTATAGAAAAATGTCTGAAGAAAAAAAGGTAATTTTCAAGAAGTTATCGTGGATTAGTGAAATTAAATGTTCCAAGTTATTTGGGGTAGTTAGTTGAACGCCTATTTTTTATTCCTTATGCGAAGGAAATTACTTCTCACATTATTGCTACCATCCTGACACGGTAGATGCTCAAACATAGCAAACACCGAAGATATCGACGTCGCAATTTGAGCTGGAAATTGAGTAAAGTTTCCCTATGGAACGAGAAGAGAGCAGATATGCGATTCAACGAGAACTCGTAATTAGCACGTCAGCTGCTTCAAAGACGATACTTCTACTCAGTAATTATGAAACTTTTCCGACTTATGAAGAAGGCATGGAGGACATTCCCGAGCAAATTGCAACACTCGTATTCGAATTAGAGCCGCGGTAGGATACTGAAGCATTATTTTGGAATTATTGGAGCGCAAATTTAATTGGAAACGTTTGAACTACTCGCAGAATTTCTTTTGAAATACGCCACCGCAGGATTACAAAAACTTGGGCTCGATTTTGAATTCAGTCCACGTCAAAGGAAATTAGAAATAAATCGCTTATAATGAGACCGACCATGTTGTGTTTTCCACTTTTTATTTGGGTCAATCTAGGTTTTCTGCAACAAAAACATTACACTTTCATGGATAGCATCAGCACCACGTTCTGAAAATAGTCACACAGTGCAATGGAGTCGAGGTTCTAGTTCACTTTTCTGGTAGGGTTGAAATAAGTTGTGATAGGAGTGAGAGGGGCAGTAGAAGTGAGAGGTAGTAGGGATGAGAGAAGCAAGAGAGCAAAGAGGAGTAGTGGAGGTGAGAGGGAAAAGAGAGGTATAAGGAATAGGAGGAATCAAATAAAATGAGGAGTAATAGGAAAAAGAGGTTCAAGGAGAAAGACGGGTAGTGGGAGATAGAGAGGAAGGAGGGAAGGAGACCCCACCCAAGAAAAATCTAAACTTTTCATGTTTTATTTCAATGTAAAACGGCGAAATTCCCAAACACTAGCACATGACTCTTAAATGTCGTTCATATACTTTCGTACATGACGGTCTATCCATATAAGAGAAAGTTACAGGAATGAAAAAAGCTTATTAGTTTCAACGACATATATTTCTGGTACCTGCATGAAATTATATTAGATTTCAAAATCTCTCTTCAATCATTCTCAGCTCCCTGAAACTTCACTTAATGAACGAATAAATTCCACGTGAGTGTTTTCTGCGAATTATTTGCCATAGAAAATTTGTTCGACTAACACAGTTTTCAGTGAGTGATGAATATTCATTACGTGTCTTCTCGTTGTGTACTGTAAAATCATAATGCTCAAGTGAGTCAAGGCTGGTTGGAACTGTTTATTTTACTGAACTGAATTTGGTTAGGTAGGTTGGCTTTTCCGTATCATTTTGAATTACTGGTTTATTCCAGTGATTATTACCACAAGATTCCAGTTTATTGTCATCAATGTGAAATTTCAACGCTTTTTTTTCACTTGGTATGTCATTATTTGGTTAATGGCACTGCCGTTTGAGAACACACAACTCCCTAGTTTGCTGACGAGACGCTTGAAGCTCAATTTTTGAAACATTCAATCAAACTTCACTGATATTTTATCTGCAATTTCGAGTGAAACACACTTGATCGATCGTTGTAATCTACTTATGTATTAATGAGTTACGATTATTGTAAACAAATAGTGATGGTATGACGATTTAAATTTTTTTAAATCGGTTATGACTGAAGAAGAGCAGTGACATCTATGGCCCCACCTGGATCTTTTACCAATTGCTTTTTCAATCGAACATGGTTGGCTATGAAATCGAGGCTGAATCAATCATATTGAATATGGCTCGACAGTATAAAATATCGTGTCTCCAATGAATTTTTCCCACATCGTTGACAACGATACAGCGAAATACCATTCCTTCGGATTGATGCAAATCAACCGGAGCGGACCAAACCGCATTTGTCAGATTGAAGAGACCACGACTAGCACTTAATATTCGCCGCCAGCTAAGGGACTAGAAGTCCCTTAGGCTCATCATCAAGGTACCCTCCAGTCATGAATCGTCCATTGGGGAATTTAATTTCTCGCATGACGTAAATGGGCAGGTGACTGACTAACCAGGCGTACTCCAATTTCCCCCGTTATTAATATTCTCTTCTCATGCCATATTACGAACAGTGAGTGTTATTTCCGCTTAGGTATTTTATTTTGAAATGATAATCTCTGTGGGAGTTTATTTCGGCAATGGAAAAAGTTTCAACTCTTATTATAATCCTGGGAATTCAGAAAAAAAAACAGTAAAATATTTCGAAACCTTGTAACTGAGCACAGACAACTCATATATTTTCAAAATCACCATGAAATTTTGCGTAAATTTTGTGGGAATCTGGAGAGCCATCAATGACTTGCAAGTAATGAGCTAGGACATTGACCCTAGTCAGCGAAATTCTTCTGGAAACACTATCGTCAACCTGCGCATTCTTTTCACTCCAGTTTCAATCTTGTAAACCAATTATATTCCGGAACTATCACTACTCTAGCTACATTCCAAGTTATTTCTTCCATTATTAAATATCCCGACAATGCCGGCATATCTATTATTCTTTCATTAAACTCGGCACTCGGGAATTCCGACCACAGATCCATCTGGGAACCGCACATGCTTGTTCAAATTTCCACGAGAATTTATTAGATCCAAGACCCTAGCTAGTGAAAACGGCCCGAATGAGATAAGCTAAGTACGTGCCACTCATATGCGACAGTTGGTTTGCGAATTGTATGGATATGGGGGTTATAGTGTGGTGAAATTATCTGATTTCCCGGATTCATGCGATCATTCAAAGAACAATAATTATTTGTAATTGTAATTGTGAGACAAATTTGACAGATTTGAAGTTGAAAATATTGAACCAATTCAAATAACCACACAAAATCCAACCAATTTTTCGAGCAATGTATGAATGTCTTGGAAGGAGCCAATCCTGATAGGTATATTTGGCAAAACATGGTGAGATGCCAATTCTATTAAACCTACTTGCGACACCTTCTCTTGCAAGAATGTCCGCCGTTTTATTCCGGTATGGTGTTGCCTGAAATCCAGATCAAAAAGAGACTGTTAAGTCTTCCTATTGAGGAGAGTCTTCTCTGGCAGTTTGACACCAGCTTAGCTAGAAAACACACTGACCGACCATGACCGACCGTCCGCGACCGTCCAGCAACGACCAAAAATTGAGAGGGATCAATAAAAACTTCACACTGATCGATCAAAATTTCCAGCAGATTGAAATTTCAAACATTGTCTTCGAAAACGATTATTCATTGTGAGTTATCCGATAAGAATACACGTGTTGAAAATTTGGTCGTAGTTGGACGGTCGGTCATGGTCGCTCAGTGTGCTGGCTGCCTTAGACGTTGATTAGACTGCCAGAGAAAATTTTGATTTATTTTTGTGTGAGATTGGTTTCTTCCAGTCTCTCTAAACATAGATCGATGGCGTGAATCTCAGCCTGGAATACTGTCGCATATAATCCTAGACAGGTTGTTATTTCTCTTGAACCTGAAGGTGTTTTTAAACCATTTGTAGAGCAACAGTAATTTGCTAGTAGTTCCTCTTCTTGGAGGACCCAGTCGTCTCTATTCGGAATTAGAACAGTAACAGGCCAGTCAAAATTTACTGTTGGAGGCATTATATCAGAGGTGATTCCCAGAATACAGTAACCTTCAATGTCAGCAGTCTGCTACGCTCTGCATAAGTATGTTGCATGCAATTGGTACTATGCATGATTCTGTAAGTTGTCCATCTAGCCTCACTCTCCAAGAAGATGTGGAAAGGAGGTAGGTCTAGTAGGATTCCCATAGCTGCTGATGGTGTGATGCTGATGACACCAGCGATCGCCAGACAAGCTTGTCTCTGCAAACTTGAGAGCTTCACCTGGGCCGTTCGCTGTTGAGTTTTCGGCCATCAGACGATGACACCGTATGTGATCATTGATCTTATAACCCATAGGATCTGTTTGGGACCTAGGCCACAATATTTTCCACAAATCCTCCCACGAGCCCAAAAGGACATTCTGGCTTTGTGGAGAATCTTTTCCAAATGAGCGTTCCATGTGAGTTTTTTTATCAAGGGTGACCCTTAGATATTTTACTCCTGCTGCAAATGGAATAACTTTGCTATTAAAATAAAGTGGAGTTAGGTCTTCCAGATTCCTTTTTCTGGTAAAGGGTATTATCACAGTTTTGCTAGGGTTGACAGATATCTTTTCCCTCTGGCACCAACTGTGAACGTCGTCCAACGTTTTTTGGAGGATATTAGAGATATTATACTCTTCCCGACATGGTCCTTGACAAGGTATGCTACATCTAATGGAGCTTACTTAGTACGGAATTTTTATTGCTCGACAGTTTCAGTGATTAAGTTTAAAATTCAGTGTAATACTCGTGTATTTAGTCGGAGGTTGAATCGTCAGCTTCAGCGGGATCAGAGTTGTTTTCATGGAAGTTTACAAAATTTGCCTTGATGTCACAATAACGGCAACATTACCCGTACTAATAGAAAAAATGGCCAAGACGAGATAAGTTAACAACGTGCCAGTCATAGCGACAGCTGGTCTACGAACAATACGTATATGTGGGTTAGTAAAACTGCTAAGCTGAAGATAACAGAGTCCTCTCAGCGAACGCCCATATGGGGATCAAAGACATCTGCAGGATGGCAACCGTTATTGCCCGTTAGGAACCCTGTTGGGAGTTCAACTGACGTGAACGTCGGGAGGTATTCATTTGTTTTCGGGAGAGAAACCCTGGAATTGCTGGTGAATATATTTCCATGCAGAGATTATTCGTGGAGGATATTGCTATTCACGCAAGTTAGTTTGAAGGTTGAAAGAGATTCCAGTTAATATGAAAGATTGAAAGCTTTTTTGAAACGCAAACCTATGGTTATAAACCAAAAGAAAGCAAAATTCTGGACAGAGAAAAATATGATTAACTTTTGAGGTTATACGATTTGTATCTAATGATAAAATTTAGTGACAAGTAGTTATTTATGTATCAAGGGAATCATAATTACCGATGGCGAAGTTTGCGCCCCGAGGGCCTCTGGAATTTCTTATTTTATTTTCCCTTGTGGAAGGTAGAGGGAATTATAGAATCTATAATGTCCCAAGGGAGTTATGACCCTCTTTAAGCGTAACTATAACGATATGAGCTCATAATATCCTGGTCAGAAATAAAGCGTATTTTTTAATGTTCGAAGACACACCAATGTGACTTTTGGTATTTGCTAAGCACGTTGAAAATATCACAGTGGATAACGTTCAAAATGTCAAGACATTCTCACTCATGTAAAAGAATACGAGGTACCCTTCTCTATAAGCGTTTCCACCAAGTGGAGAATAAAAGGCAAACATCTGTCAGAAAACAGCTACTTCCCTGGCTAATACCACAACGGACATTGAACAACATCTGACAAATATTTGTGCAACGTTCTTCCAAGAAGACCCAATTGCAAGTGCTTATCTTGTAATTGAACAGAAGATTATCCTACATTTCGCTGGGAATGAACACCTGCAGACATGCATGTTTCGAGGTTTATTGCCTCTCATCAGTGGCAGGGTAGGTCGGACAACATTATAATTGTCCTGTCCCTGCCAAATGAATAATAATCAACTGTTTAACTAATATTTCCCCACGGATGATGTTGTAGTTCGTAATGTCGTAATAGCCAGGGAAGTAGTTGTTTTCTGACAGATGTTTGCCTTTTATTTTCCACTTGGTGGGTACCCCGTATTCTTTCACATTCTCACTCATATTTACGAGAAACCAAAACGAAAAAAAAGTGTGTTAACTGCCATTGATAAAGAACAGAACTCGCAAAGTTACTTATGAGATACACGAGTTAGAGTTGTCATTTAAACCATATTTTTTTATGGCATTTTCAAGTGTTCGACACATGTCATTGGAAAAAATACCTTCGATCATATACTGAACAACCTTTTCCAGTAATCAATAATCAGTTGAAATTAGGAACTAATTGCTTCATTTGAAACCATTGGACATGGACAACAAAACTTCGTAATGTTGGATAAACAAAGTTACTAAAAATGACGATATGTCACTTTGAGCGGTATATCACGTGCAGAGCGACACATTTCTCTTTTGTGAATTACTTCAAAAAAGATTAATGACATCAATGCGAAACGTATGTTTGGTAGGAAAACTAATTTATTACTTTTTCCCTATACGTACACAGATTATGAATAAAATAATAAGCTGGTGATCCTCCGCCATAAATTAAAAAATTCTCCATTTCGCTCCAAATACTTTTTAAAATCTAGGATGCCACGGAACTCATTTGTACGGATATAACAGAACGTCCTTTCGACTCAATGGTTTTTTGAATAAAGAGAACCACATCGAAATTGAACAGCCCGCTGATGAAAAAAAAAAATAAATCCGCTGCTGTTCAGGGGAAACTTTTTCATTAGTCTCTTCGCAGTAGGAAACGTACACTGTTGAAGTTTCCGTAGGAAAAACTAATTTGCTGAACTCGTACTCATATTACATACTTATTTACTTACAACTTGAATCCCAAAAATGTTGTCGTACATACCTGAAAAAATTGCTAAACAATCTTCTCCGCTACATTTGTCAGCGATTCAACCTTTCGATCATCTGTGGCAGTTTTCCAATCAATCATTCCACCCCATTTCGAGTACTATAACTCCTGAAAAAAAAATCGTATCATCAATTCAGAAAATGCAAAATAGAGAAAATGGGTCGAGTTTGATTCAAGATTATCTCTGAAATAGCTTCTCATTACTCAAAAAGATGTCACCACATTTCAACATAAGATTCATATTTATGTTATGTCATGGGTAACAATAGAAATTTATATTTCCGCTATACGGATTTACCTCTTGGATTATAAAATAATTCACAAAGGCAACTCAAACAGTATAGTTATGATGGAATTTGTCAAAATAACATTATTTTCATTCTGCTAACTAAAAACCTACCTTTATAGAATAGAGTAAAAATCTATCATCTATTTCAGATATGAGGGTAAAATAACAGGTGTGATTAGAGATATTTTGAAAATTAATCCGAATTGAAATCTGAAAATTTGGAATAGCGTGTTATTAACGAACGCTTTCTCATAAATTACAGATGTCGTATATTCTGGAACCAAAGTATTATTTATGCATTGGTGAAATCAATGTTTCAAGTTCTTTTAAATGAGATGTCTCATGAGGTAGTTTCTCAATTGATAATTTATCCCCAACACATTTTTATTTGTGAAATTGAGTCTCTATATGCTCATCAAATTTTAAAATGCCGAGTCAAATAGAGATTTGGTATATAGGCTTTTCAAGGAACCTCTGCAATTTCGAGTTGAACCTTTTATCGAACAATTTCATGTTTAATTTAAAAAAAAATTGCCAACTGTTTTCTTTTGTTGTTTTGTTGTTTTGGCCAAAGATTAACAATGTAGCCGCAATTTTGGCGATTTCGACAAAATAATGGCTTTTTTTCGGTTAATCCTTCATTCAATTCAATTTTCAATGACATATTCGGAATCTGCTCGACAAAATACGACTGAGTGCATCTTGCGATTTTCTTGAAAATAAAAAAAAACAATTCAAAAAATTCGATGGTGCGCGAGAGAATTTTTGAGGTTTTATCGCTGTTTTTGGTACACTTTGTATCTCAGCATATCCAAATCATATATTTTCGGAATCAGCATAAAAATTCGAGTATACAGTGTGCCCAAGATAAGAATGAACAGCATGGGGATATCGGAAACGGTAAGTGATACGGGGTCGATTAAATTAGAGAAAAGTAGCGCATTTATGTGCCTAATAATATGCCATTTAGAAAGTTTTAATATTCCGAGTAGTTTCGGAGATATCCGAGAAAAACCGAAATTTGAGAATTTCGTTTTTATTTTCTCCTAGCTTTATTTTCAAAGGAAATGTAAAAAAAAAAGCACTTTGCCATGGCCACTTTTTGAGGACTACACGATAACGTAAGCAGAATTTTTCTGCGACGTTTCGTCTTTTAGAAAACATCATCAACTTTGTATTTTTATATGGGCCGAAACTAAAGTATACCCTGTATACGACTCCATATTTCATTGTGAATACAGCAACGTATCAAACAATATGATTTCGGAACAATTTCTCGCGCAAAATGTAATTTAGTGATTACTTAATATGTTTTTCTTCAATTTTAGATAGTAGGCGCTGGAAAAAATGACACATATTGTTCCGTTGTCATAATAATACTGTAGTTTGGTAGAATTTTTGACACATTTTCGTTCCTACTTTTACATCTCGCTACCTACCTAATTTGTGTTAAAAATGGAAAACGGCAGCTTTTCGAATACTGAAAAATTTGATATGTTGTCATGTTACATTGTGTGCCAAAGAAATTGTGTTGATGCTGAACGTGCGTACTCTAATAAGTATCCAGAGAGGCGACAACCTGGTAAATCAATATTTAGACGGTTAGTTTTTAATTTAAAAGAATACGGATCATTTAAAAAACCTGTGGTTTCCCGACAAAAGCAATCTAATGAAGAAAGTCAGCGAGATGTGTTACAGGCCGTTGTTGAAAATCCTGAGATATCTACTCGCACCATTGAAGATAATACCGGAGTTGCCAAATCCACCGCTCACTTCATTTTAAAAAAAAATAAATATCATCCTTATAAATTTAGGATTTGTCATGGACTCAGGCCAGGTGATGATGCAAGGCGAAGAACCTTTTGTGAATGGTACACTAGAAAATGCCAAGACGATGAAAATTTCCCTTTCAAAATAATTTGGTCTGATGAAAGTATGATCACCAACAATGGCATTTTTAACAGGCGGAATGTTCATTATTGGTCACAACAAAATCCGCGGGTACACAAAGTGTCCAGACACCAACATCGTTTCGGTTTTAACATGTGGGTTGGGATTCTCGGTACGAATGTAATTGGGCCTTTTATCTACCGAAACAATTTAACAAAAGAGCGGTACATAAATTTGTTAGTAAATGATTTGGAAGATGCTCTAGATAATTTGCCTTTAGCGGTTACTCACAGCTGCTGGTTTCAACAAGATGGTGCTCCAGCACATAACGCTATAATTGTTCGTGATTATTTGAACCGTCGCTTCCCAGGACAGTGGATAGGTACTCATAGTGATACACCCTGGCCTGCAAGGGCCCCCGACCTAACCCCACTAGACTTTTTCCTTTGGGGACATATCAAGAATCAAGTGTACTCTAATCATAATTTTCAAAATGAAGAAGATTTGCTAAGATTGGTAACTGCTTCCTTTAACAATATTTGTCCGAATATGTTAACTCAAGTTTTAAATTCGTCTGTGAGACGAGCGTACTTGTGCTTAGAAAATAACGGCGGGTTATTTGAACACTTGTTATAAGTTTCTGTTTGTTTCCTGTAATACATATCAGCTCCTTGTTATTACATTACAATTACATTTATAAAGTAAACTTTTGATTTGGCGACTCATCTTTGTATTCAACAACGCAAAAATTCTGGAAAGTGGTAAGTTTAAATTTAGTATAAATAGGACTAATCAATTTATTTCATGTACCAAAATATGTCATTTTTTCCAGCGCCTACTATCTAAAATTGAAGAAAAACATATTAAGTAATCACTAAATTACATTTTGCGCGAGAAATTGTTCCGAAATCATATTGTTTGATACGTTGCTGTATTCACAATGAAATATGGAGTCGTATACAGGGTATACTTTAGTTTCGGCCCATATAAAAATACAAAGTTGATGATGTTTTCTAAAAGACGAAACGTCGCAGAAAAATTCTGCTTACGTTATCGTGTAGTCCTCAAAAAGTGGCCATGGCAAAGTGCTATTTGTTTTACATTTCCTTTGAAAATAAAGCTAGGAGAAAATAAAAACGAAATTCTCAAATTTCGGTTTTTCTCGGATATCTCCGAAACTACTCGGAATATTAAAACTTTCTAAATGGCATATTATTAGGCACATAAATGCGCTACTTTTCTCTAATTTAATCGACCCCGTATCACTTACCGTTTCCGATATCCCCATGCTGTTCATTCTTATCTTGGGCACACTGTATAGTGTTAATTTCAAGTGAATCTGATGATTTTGGATTTTTTTCGAGTAATAATTTTTTTTTCGCCGATCCTTTTGAAATCTTTAGACTTTACTGAATTAGTGATGTTGAATCGATTGGCGTTCGCAGAATTGCTGTATCTACAACCGTTCTCGAGTTGAAAAGTTCATTTGGAGTTGAGAGCTGTTGTTTCCCGCCAAAAATGTTTTATAATTTTTTTTATTCTCATATTCGTGAAATTCAATCATTTTTGTATATGCTCACCAAATTCAAAATCGATTTCAAGTCAATCAAAGATTTCATAGGCTTTTTTACAGAACCTTTACAGTATCGAGTTGAAAATTTCGAAAATTTGTTAATGCGTGCATTCGAAACTTTTATTAATATTTCAATTTCAAATCCACAGACTATATTAATTTCATCATTCTGAATCGATTGGCGTTCGCAGAATTCCTCAATCTTCAACTGTTTTCGAGTTGAAAAGTTCATGTAGAGTTGAAAGGGGTTATTTTCCTCCCAAAAAATTATTTATTTATTTTGTAGTCTTGTTTGTGTGAAACAACCTTTTTTGAATTGGCACACCAAATTCGGAGTCAATTCCGAGATAATTGAAAATTTCATAGGCTTTTCACGGCACCTCTGTAAATTCGAGTTGAAAATTTTCTGATTTCATTTTTCGACCATCGATAAGTATTTTTATAGTATGATTCAAAATCAGCTCATAGAGAAAAATTAAAATGAAAAAATCAAAAATATGATCATGCCAAGGTATTCCTCTCTTATGCTAAACCTTGTAGCTGGACATAGAAAAATCATATATTTTCGGAATCAGCATGAAATTTCGCGTTTATAGTGCGAATTCCAAGTGAATCTGAGGATTTTGTATTTTTCACGATTTCTAGGCGTCTACCCCTTTGGATTTTTTCGATTTTTCGAATAATTTTGTTTTATATCGATTGACTCGAAATTCACATATTATACTAATTTGATCATTCCGAATCGATTGGCGTTCGCAGAATTGCGCTATCTTCAACTGTTCTAAGGATCAAACCTGCCCTCGCGCTTGCAGAAGTTTCAACGACCGACATGGAACTGCTGCGTAATCTTGCTGTTTATTCACAAATTATGTCAATAAAGAAAAGTATTCGCAAATGATTTTCCACTGATATGCTCCCATAAAAATTTTGCAAATTAAATAAAAACTACGAAATAAACCAGAATGCCATGAATATAATAAATAACTCATTTTTATATTTGCTCCATTCATTGATGAGTTTCATCTGAACATGCTATTCTTATATTTGATTTTTTTTTATTTTCAATACTCTCTACTCAACCTCGTATGGAGAAGAATTCAGTCAACGTCCAAATGCTACAGAGATGAAGAAGTTTCCTAAAGAATGATATTTTTTCCAGGAAATTTTTGGATACTGCTTGATAACAAAGACATATTCATTCCCATCAGCAACAAAGCTTAATCATCGTCCTCTGACATCCCTTTGACGTATCGAACATTCGCTATCAAAATGACCGGCTCGCCAAGTCCCACATTGTACACTTCAAAGCATCCTTCACAACTAACAAGCCAGCGTCAGTGATCCTTCTCGCATTCAGACCCCGCCGTCCATAATACTCGCGCATTACCAGCTCCTGCTGCCGTTTTCTAAACCCTGCGACACCAAATCCGACTCAAGTCGAGTTTTCCAAATGTCGTATTGCTTTGTATAGCTTGCCCCTCGATTAATCCTCTTGTGTCGCGCACTCAAGTGCCCTTTTGATGACCCCGGCAACAGGGTTTAGGAGCCTATCTCCTGCCATTCACCATCAGGAATGAAATCCTGCAGCCGGTCATTATGAAACGGACGGCTTAGCGGGCCAGATTTCCACCCTTTGCCAAGTTTCTATCCCGGCTTTGAGCGGAGAATTGATCTAGGATGGATTTCCGGAAGTAGAGTGAGATCGGGAGATGTTTGTCGGAGATTTAGGGGATTCCATTGAGAGAAAACGGTCCGCGGGAATTTTTTTTCGGTATTGCCGACTTGTTGACGGCTGCACTGATTAGATTTCCTACTCTTTTCGTATAGTAATAATAATATCAGTGAAATAATGACTGCGCAAATATCACCATCTCTCATTATTTCGATAACGCGACTCATTTGTTTCATGGCCTTCTGCCAAGCACCGACAAACACTTAATTCGCACAAAGGGAACTGTGACTGAATCCTCTCATCGATACGGTACAGTATATCCAAACTATGACTTCATAATTCTCTTTATAAAGAAAATATTAGGCCAGATTGAGTATATTATACGTGTAACCGTTTTCCGCCTGGAAACCAATCAGTACTGCGCTGACCGCCTGTTGCATAAATTACCATAAATCACCACTCTATGAGTTCGCCTCTTTGAACGTACTTACCGACCATAGGCGGATATATTTTCTCCTACTTGGGTATAACTCTGCGTATTAATATATAAATATTCCGTCATAAATCAGCTTAGAGCGAAAATGAAGAAATTTGCGAATGTAATGTTTCTTGGAATCCAAGGACTGCGTGTGTATGGGTATATATCATTATTATTAATTTATACAACAGGCGATCAGGGCATGACTGATTGGTTTCAAGGCGGCGAACGGTTACACATACTCAATCTGATCCACTGTTTTCTTTACATAGGGAATTATGAAGTCATATTCGATTAATTTTAGATATATTATATCATCCCTATATTTTCCCGCCCGCAGCAGGTTTTGTTGATGGCACGGCATTGTCTATCAGATTAGGGTGCATGCCCCATGCAAACACAACTATCAGAAGCGGATTCATCCAACAGATTGGCTCCTGCTGACTTCACTCCATGTCAGCATCATCTGGCATCAGCTACGTCTAATTACGAACAGGGTCTGATTACTAATGTAAACGACTCCTCTATTTCCCTCCACTTCCTTCCCTTCCGTACAGGGTGCAGCAAAGCATTTTATGACGACTAGATAACTTCTTAGTGGGGTATGGAATATTTTGTATAAACAACTCAATGAACATAAGTATATTTTCCTTGAAAAGTGGATAATCCACACATTTTGAAATTTACAATGTTTTATTCAAATGCTGTGAAGACTGACTCATGTATGATATTTCATCGAATTTATTCATTTTGTGTCGTTATTCATCAACATTTGGTTGATTTTTGAGGGTGAATGAAAATGTTATAAAAAAATTATTTACATACCTCGGATACTTTTATGCCCGACGCGAAGAATTTATTGTTACAGATATTAAACTGAATTCAGTTTTACGTCGCTCTTCGAGAAGACTAAAGCTATGCTGAAGATGCTCACCGCAGTTGTGAGCGAAACGTCCAGTGGAACCGCCTCCACAGAGGTGAACCGACCACGGCCTCAAAGCCCGGAAACCATACCTCAGGATTCTACTTCCGACCGTGAAAGCCTTCATTCTATGTTCAATGAAAAGCCTATGAAATGTCCATTTGACTCAAAATCGACTTCAATTTTGGTATGTATATTCAGAAAAGTTCAAGTATTTTGAATATTTTTTTGGAAAATTTTCCGAGGTGTATGACACCTTTCAACTCTAGATAAACTCCTCTATTTGAGAACGGTTGAAGATAGATTAATTCTCCTAACGCCAATCGATTCAGAATCATGAAATTAGTTTGATCCGTGAAATTGAATCAGAAATATTCACAGACAAATTTTTAATTGAACATTTTAGCAGATTTTTGAAGATTTTCAACTTGGGACTGCAGAGGTTCCATAAATAACCTATAAAATCTCCGTTTGGCTGAAAATCGACTTCAATTTTGGTGTGCATATTCAAAAAAGATCAAATTTTCCGAATATGATCAGAAAACATTTTTTGAAAACGTTTTCGAGGAGTATGACACCATTCACCTCCAGATAAACTCTTCTATTTGAGAACGGTTGAAGATAGATCAATTCTGCTAACGCCAATCGATTCAGAATCATGAAATTAGTTTGATCCGTGAAATTGAATCAGAAATATTCACAGACAAATTTTTAATTGAACATTTTAGCAGATTTTTGAAGATTTTCAACTTGGGACTGCAGAGGTTCCATAAATAACCTATAAAATCTCCGTTTGGCTGAAAATCGACTTCAATTTTGGTGTGTATATTCAAAAAAGATCAAATTTTCCGAATATAAACAAAAAACATTTTTTGAAAATGTTTTCGAGGTGTATGACACCATTCACCTCCAGATAAACTCTTCTATTCGAGAACGGTTGAAGATAGATTAATTCTCCTAACGCCAATCGATTCAGAATCATGAAATTAGTTTGATTCGTGAAATTGAATCAGAAATATTCACAGACAAATTTTTAATTGAACATTTTAGCAGATTTTTTAAGATTTTCAACTTGGGACTGCAGAGGTTCCATAAATAGCCTATAAAATCTCCGTTTGGCTGAAAATCGACTTCAATTTTGGTGTGCATATTCAAAAAAGATCAAATTTTCCGAATACAAACAAAAAACATTTTTTGAAAACGTTTTCGAGGAGTATGACACCATTCACCTCCAGATAAACTCTTCTATTTGAGAACGGTTGAAGATAGATCAATTCTGCTAACGCCAATCGATTCAGAATCATAAAATTAGTTTGATCCGTGAAATTGAATCAGAAATATTCACAGACAAATTTTTAATTGAACATTTCAGCAGATTTTTGAAGATTTTCAACTTGGGACTGCAGAGGTTCCATAAATAGCCTATAAAATCTCCGTTTGGCTGAAAATCGACTTCAATTTTGGTGTGCATATTCAAAAAAGATCAAATTTTCCGAATATGATCAAAAAACATTTTTTGAAAATGTTGTCGAGGTGTATGACACCATTCACCTCCAGATAAACTCTTCTATTTGAGAACGGTTGAAGATAGGTTAATTCTGCTAACGCCAATCGATTCAGAATCATGAAATTAGTATGATCCGTGAAATTGAATCAGAAATATTCACAGACAAATTTTTAATTGAACATTTTAGCAGATTTTTGAAGATTTTCAACTTGGGACTGCAGAGGTTCCATAAATAGCCTATAAAATCTCCGTTTGGCTGAAAATCGACTTCAATTTTGGTGTGCATATTCAAAAAAGATCAAATTTTCCGAATACAAACAAAAAACATTTTTTGAAAATGTTTTCGAGGTGTATGACACCATTCACCTCCAGATAAACTCTTCTATTTGAGAACGGTTGAAGATAGATCAATTCTGTTAACGCCAATCGATTCAGAATCATGAAATTAGTATGATCCATGAAATTGAATCAGAAATATTCACAGACAAATTTTTAATTGAACATTTCAGCAGATTTTTGAAGATTTTCAACTTGGGACTGCAGAGGTTCCATAAATAGCCTATAAAATCTCCGTTTGGCTGAAAATCGACTTCAATTTTGGTGTGCATATTCAAAAAAGATCAAATTTTCCGAATATGATCAAAAAACATTTTTTGAAAATGTTGTCGAGGTGTATGACACCATTCACCTCCAGATAAACTCTTCTATTTGAGAACGGTTGAAGATAGATCAATTCTGCTAACGCCAATCGATTCAGAATCATGAAATTAGTTTGATCCGTGAAATTGAATCAGAAATATTCACAGACAAATTTTTAATTGAACATTTTGGCAGATTTTTTAAACTTTTCAACTTGGGACTACAGAGGTTCCATAAATAGCCTATAAAATCTCCGTTTGGCTGAAAATCGACTTCAATTTTGGTGTGCATATTCAAAAAAGATCAAATTTTCCGAATACAAACAAAAATCATTTTTTGAAAACGTTTTCGAGGAGTATGACACCATTCACCTCCAGATAAACTCTTCTATTTGAGAACGGTTGAAGATAGATCAATTCTGTTAACGCCAATCGATTCAGAATCATGAAATTAGTTTGATCCGTGAAATTGAATCAGAAATATTCACAGACAAATTTTTTATTGAACATTTTAGCAGATTTTTGAAGATTTTCAACTTGGGACTGCAGAGGTTCCATAAATAGCCTATAAAATATCCGTTTGGCTGAGAATCGACTTCAATTTTGGTGTGCATATTCAAAAAAGATCAAATTTTCCGAATACAAACAAAAAACATTTTTTGAAAATGTTTTCGAGGTGTATGACACCATTCACCTCCAGATAAACTCTTCTATTTGAGAACGGTTGAAGATAGATCAATTCTGCTAACGCCAATCGATTCAGAATCATGAACTTAGTTTGATCCGTGAAATTGAATCAGAAATATTCACAGACAAATTTTTAATTGAACATTTTGGCAGATTTTTTAAAATTTTCAACTTGGGACTACAGAGGTTCCATAAATAGCCTATAAAATCTCCGTTTGGCTGAGAATCGACTTCAATTTTGGTGTGCGTATTCAAAAAAGATCAAATTTTCCGAATATGATCAAAAAACATTTTTTGAAAATGTTTTCGAGGTGTATGACACCATTCACCTCCAGATAAACTCTTCTATTTGAGAACGGTTGAAGATAGATTAATTCTGCTAACGCCAATCGATTCAGAATCATGAACTTAGTACGATCCGTGAAATTAAATCAGAAATATTCACAGACAAATTTTTAATTGAACATTTTAGCAGATTTTTGAAGATTTTCAACTTGGGACTGCAGAGGTTCCATAAATGGCCTATAAAATCTCCGTTTGGCTGAGAATCGACTTCAATTTTGGTGTGCGTATTCAAAAAAGATCAAATTTTCCGAATATGATCAAAAAACATTTTTTGAAAATGTTTTCGAGGTGTATGACACCATTCACCTCCAGATAAACTCTTCTATTTGAGAACGGTTGAAGATAGATTAATTCTGCTAACGCCAATCGATTCAGAATCATGAACTTAGTACGATCCGTGAAATTAAATCAGAAATATTCACAGACAAATTTTTAATTGAACATTTTAGCAGATTTTTGAAGATTTTCAACTTGGGACTGCAGAGGTTCCATAAATGGCCTATAAAATCTCCGTTTGGCTGAGAATCGACTTCAGTTTTGGTGTGCATATTCAAAAAAGATCAAATTTTCCGAATACAAACAAAAAACATTTTTTGAAAACGTTTTCGAGGAGTATGACACCATTCACCTCCAGATAAACTCTTCTATTTGAGAACGGTTGAAGATAGATCAATTCTGTTAACGCCAATCGATTCAGAATCATGAAATTAGTTTGATCCGTGAAATTGAATCAGAAATATTCACAGACAAATTTTTAATTGAACATTTTGGCAGATTTTTTAAACTTTTCAACTTGGGACTACAGAGGTTCCATAAATAGCCTATAAAATCTCCGTTTGGCTGAAAATCGACTTCAGTTTTGGTGTGCATATTCAAAAAAGATCAAATTTTCCGAATACAAACAAAAAACATTTTTTGAAAACGTTTTCGAGGAGTATGACACCATTCACCTCCAGATAAACTCTTCTATTTGAGAACGGTTGAAGATAGATCAATTCTGTTAACGCCAATCGATTCAGAATCATGAAATTAGTTTGATCCGTGAAATTGAATCAGAAATATTCACAGACAAATTTTTAATTGAACATTTTAGCAGATTTTTGAAGATTTTCAACTTGGGACTGCAGAGGTTCCATAAATAGCCTATAAAATATCCGTTTGGCTGAGAATCGACTTCAATTTTGGTGTGCATATTCAAAAAAGATCAAATTTTCCGAATACAAACAAAAAACATTTTTTGAAAATGTTTTCGAGGTGTATGACACCATTCACCTCCAGATAAACTCTTCTATTTGAGAACGGTTGAAGATAGATCAATTCTGCTAACGCCAATCGATTCAGAATCATGAAATTAGTTTGATCCGTGAAATTGAATCGGAAATATTCACAGACAAATTTTTAATTGAACATTTTAGCAGATTTTTTAAAATTTTCAACTTGGTACTGCAGAGGTTCCATAAATAGCCTATAAAATCTCCGTTTGGCTGAAAATCGACTTCAATTTTGGTGTGCATATTCAAAAAAGATCAAATTTTCCGAATACAAACAAAATCATTTTTTGAAAACGTTTTCGAGGAGTATGACACCATTCACTTCCAGATAAACTCTTCTATTTGAGAACGGTTGAAGATAGATCAATTCTGCTAACGCCAATCGATTCAGAATCATGAAATTAGTTTGATCCGTGAAATTGAATCAGAAATATTCACAGACAAATTTTTAATTGAACATTTCAGCAGATTTTTGAAGATTTTCAACTTGGGACTGCAGAGGTTCCATAAATAACCTATAAAATCTCCGTTTGGCTAAAAATCGACTTCAATTTTGGTGTGCATATTCAAAAAAGATCAAATTTTCCGAATATGATCAAAAAACATTTTTTGAAAATGTTGTCGAGGTGTATGACACCATTCACCTCCAGATAAACTCTTCTATTTGAGAACGGTTGAAGATAGATTAATTCTGTTAACGCCCATCGATTCAGAATCATGAAATTAGTTTGATCCGTGAAATTGAATCAGAAATATTCACAGACAAATTTTTAATTGAACATTTTAGCAGATTTTTGAAGATTTTCAACTTGGGACTGCAGAGGTTCCATAAATAGCCTATAAAATCTCCATTTGATTGAGAATCGACTTCAATTTTGGTGTGCATATTAAAAAAAGATCAAATTTTCCGAATATAAACAAAAAACATTTTTTGAAAATGTTTTCGAGGTGTATGACACCATTCACCTTCAGATAAACTCTTCTATTTGAGAACGATTGAAGATAGATCAATTCTGCTAACGCCAATCGATTCAGACTCATGAAATCAGTTTGATCCGTTAAATTGAATCAGAAATATTCACAGACTAATTTTTAATTGAACATTTTAGCAGATTTTTGAAGATTTTCAACTTGGGACTGCAGAGGTTCCATAAATAGCCTATAAAATCTCCGTTTGGCTGAAAATCGACTTCAATTTTGTTGTGTATATTCAAAAAAGATCAAATTTTCCGAATATAAACAAAAAACATTTTTTGAAATTGTTTTCGAGATGTATGACACCATTCACCTCCAGATAAACTCTTCTATTCGAGAACGGTTGAAGATAGATTAATTCTCCTAACGCCAATCGATTCAGAATCATGAAATTAGTTTGATCCGTGAAATTGAATCAGGAATATTCACAGACAAATTTTTAATTGAACATTTTAGCAGATTATTGAAGATTTTCAACTTGGGACTGCAGAGGTTCCATAAATAGCCTATAAAATCTCCGTTTGGCTGAAAATCGACTTCAATTTTGATGTGCATATTCAAAAAAGATCAAATTTTCCGAATACAAACAAAAAACATTTTTTGAAATTGTTTTCGAGGTGTATGACACCATTCACCTCCAGATAAACTCTTCTATTTGAGAACGGTTGAAGAAAGATCAATTCTGCTAACGCCAATCGATTCAGAATCATGAAATTAGTTTGATCCGTGAAATTGAATCAGAAATATTCACAGACAAATTTTTAATTGAACATTTTGCAGATTTTTTAAAATTTTCAACTTGGGACTGCAGAGGTTCCATAAATAGCCTATAAAATCTCCGTTTGGCTGAAAATCGACTTCAATTTTGGTGTGCATATTCAAAAAAGATCAAATTTTCCGAATACAAACAAAAAATATTTTTTGAAAACGTTTTCGAGGAGTATGACACCATTCACCTCCAGATAAACTCTTCTATTTGAGAACGGTTGAAGATAGATCAATTCTGCTAACGCCAATCGATTCAGAATCATGAAATTAGTTTGATCCATGGAATTGAATCAGAAATATTCACAGACAAATTTTTAATTGAACATTTCAGCAGATTTTTGAAGATTTTCAACTTGGGACTGCAGAGGTTCCATAAATAGCCTATAAAATCTCCGTTTGGCTGAAAATCGACTTCAATTTTGGTGTGCATATTCAAAAAAGATCAAATTTTCCGAATATGATCAAAAAACATTTTTTGAAAATGTTGTCGAGGTGTATGACACCATTCACCTCCAGATAAACTCTTCTATTTGAGAACGGTTGAAGATAGATTAATTCTGCTAACGCCAATCGATTCAGAATCATGGAATTAGTATGATCCGTGAAATTGCATCAGAAATATTCACAGACAAGTTTTTAATTGAACATTTTAGCAGATTTTTGAAGATTTTCAACTTGGGACTGCAGAGGTTCCATAAATAACCTATAAAATCTCCGTTTGGCTGAAAATCGACTTCAATTTTGGTGTGCATATTCAAAAAAGATCAAATTTTCCGAATATGATCAGAAAACATTTTTTGAAAACGTTTTCGAGGAGTATGACACCATTCACCTCCAGATAAACTCTTCTATTTGAGAACGGTTGAAGATAGATCAATTCTGCTAACGCCAATCGATTCAGAATCATGAAATTAGTTTGATCCGTGAAATTGAATCAGGAATATTCACAGACAAATTTTTAATTGAACATTTTAGCAGATTATTGAAGATTTTCAACTTGGGACTGCAGAGGTTCCATAAATAGCCTATAAAATCTCCGCTTGGCTGAAAATCGACTTCAATTTTGGTGTGCATATTCAAAAAAGATCAAATTTTCCGAATATGATCAAAAAACATTTTTTGAAAATGTTGTCGGGGTGTATGACACCATTCACCTCCAGATAAACTCTTCTATTCGAGAACGATTGAAGATAGATCAATTCTCCTAACGCCAATCGATTCAGAATCATGAAATTAGTTTGATCCGTGAAATTGAATCAGAAATATTCACAGACAAATTTTTAATTGAACATTTTAGCAGATTATTGAAGATTTTCAACTTGGGACTGCAGAGGTTCCATAAATAGCCTATAAAATCTCCGTTTGGCTGAAAATCGACTTCAATTTTGGTGTGCATATTCAAAAAAGATCAAATTTTCCGAATACAAACAAAAAACATTTTTTGAAAACGTTTTCGAGGAGTATGACACCATTCACCTCCAGATAAACTCCTCTATTTGAGAACGGTTGAAGATAGATCGATTCTGATAACGCCAATCGATTCAGAATCATGAAATTAGTTCGATCCGTGCAATTGAATCAGAAATATTCACAGACAAATTTTTAATTGAACATTTCAGCAGATTTTTGAAGATTTTCAACTTGGGACTGCAGAGGTTCCATAAATAACCTATAAAATCTCCGTTTGGCTGAATATCGACTTCAATTTTGGTGTGCATATTCAAAAAAGATAAAATTTTCCGAAAATAAACAAAAAACATTTTTTGAAAATGTTTTCGAGGTGTATAACACCGTTCACCTTCAGATAAACTCTTCTATTTGAGAACGATTGAAGATAGATCAATTCTGCTAACGCCAATCGATTCAGACTCATGAAATCAGTTTGATCCATTAAATTGAATCAGAAATATTCACAGACAAATTTTTAATTGAACATTTTAGCAGATTTTTGAAGATTTTCAACTTGGGACTGCAGAGGTTCCATAAATAGCGTATAAAATCTCCGTTTGGCTGAAAATCGACTTCAATTTTGGTGTGTATTTTCAAAAAGATCAAATTTTCCGAATATAAACAAAAAACATTTTTTGAAAATGTTTTCGAGGTGTATGACACCATTCACCTCCAGATAAACTCTTCTTTTCGAGAACGGTTGAAGATAGATTAATTCTCCTAACGCCAATCGATTCAGAATCATGAAATTAGTTTGATCCGTGAATTTTATTCAGAAATATTCACAGACAAATTTTTAATTGAACATTTTAGCAGATTTTTGAAGATTTTCAACTTGGGACTGCAGAGGTTCCATAAATAGCGTATAAAATCTCCGTTTGGCTGAAAATCGACTTCAATTTTGGTGTGTATTTTCAAAAAGATCAAATTTTCCGAATATAAACAAAAAACATTTTTTGAAAATGTTTTCGAGGTGTATGACACCATTCACCTCCAGATAAACTCTTCTTTTCGAGAACGGTTGAAGATAGATTAATTCTCCTAACGCCAATCGATTCAGAATCATGAAATTAGTTTGATCCGTAAAATTGAATCAGAAATATTCACAGACAAATTTTTAATTGAACATTTCAGCAGATTTTTGAAGATTTTCAACTTGGGACTGCAGAGGTTCCATAAATAGCCTATAAAATCTCCGCTTGGCTGAAAATCGACTTCAATTTTGGTGTGCATATTCAAAAAAGATCAAATTTTCCGAATATGATCAAAAAACATTTTTTGAAAATGTTTTCGAGGTGTATGACACCATTCACCTCCAGATAAACTCTTCTATTCGAGAACGGTTGAAGATAGATCAATTCTCCTAACGCCAATCGATTCAGAATCATGAAATTAGTTTGATCCGTGAAATTGAATCAGAAATATTCACAGACAAATTTTTAATTGAACATTTTAGCAGATTATTGAAGATTTTCAACTTGGGACTGCAGAGGTTCCATAAATAGCCTATAAAATCTCCGTTTGGCTGAAAATCGACTTCAATTTTGATGTGCATATTCAAAAAAGATCAAATTTTCCGAATACAAACAAAAAACATTTTTTGAAAATGTTTTCGAGGTGTATGACACCATTCACCTCCAGATAAACTCTTCTATTTGAGAACGGTTGAAGATAGATCAATTCTGCTAACGCCAATCGATTCAGAATCATGAAATTAGTTTGATCCGTGAAATTGAATCAGAAATATTCACAGACAAATTTTTAATTGAACATTTTAGCAGATTTTTTAAAATTTTCAACTTGGGACTGCAGAGGTTCCATAAATAGCCTATAAAATCTCCGTTTGGCTGAAAATCGACTTCAATTTTGGTGTGCATATTCAAAAAAGATCAAATTTTCCGAATACAAACAAAAAACATTTTTTGAAAACGTTTTCGAGGAGTATGACACCATTCACCTCCAGATAAACTCCTCTATTTGAGAACGGTTGAAGATAGATCAATTCTGATAACGCCAGTCGATTCAGAATCATGAAATTAGTTTGATCTGTGAAATTGAATCAGAAATATTCACAGACAAATTTTTAATTGAACATTTCAGCAGATTTTTGAAGATTTTCAACTTGGGACTGCAGAGGTTCCATAAATAACCTATAAAATCTCCGTTTGGCTGAAAATCGACTTCAATTTTGGTGTGCATATTCAAAAAAGGTAAAATTTTCCGAAAATAAACAAAAAACATTTTTTGAAAATGTTTTCGAGGTGTATAACACCGTTCACCTTCAGATAAACTCTTCTATTTGAGAACGATTGAAGATAGATCAATTCTGCTAACGCCAATCGATTCAGACTCATGAAATCAGTTTGATCCATTAAATTGAATCAGAAATATTCACAGACAAATTTTTAATTGAACATTTTAGCAGATTTTTGAAGATTTTCAACTTGGGACTGCAGAGGTTCCATAAATAGCGTATAAAATCTCCGTTTGGCTGAAAATCGACTTCAATTTTGGTGTGTATTTTCAAAAAGATCAAATTTTCCGAATATAAACAAAAAACATTTTTTGAAAATGTTTTCGAGGTGTATGACACCATTCACCTCCAGATAAACTCTTCTATTCGAGAACGGTTGTAGATAGATTAATTCTGCTAACGCCAATCGATTCAGAATCATGAAATTAGTTTGATCCGTGAAATTGAATCAAAAATATTCACAGACAAATTTTTAATTGAACATTTTAGCAGATTTTTGAAGATTTTCAACTTGGGACTGCAGAGGTTCCATAAATAGCCTATAAAATCTCCGTTTGGCTGAGAATCGACTTCAATTTTGGTGTGCGTATTCAAAAAAGATCAAATTTTCCGAATATGATCAAAAAACATTTTTTGAAAATGTTTTCGAGGTGTATGACACCATTCACCTCCAGATAAACTCTTCTATTTGAGAACGGTTGAAGATAGATTAATTCTGCTAACGCCAATCGATTCAGAATCATGAAATTAGTACGATCCGTGGAATTAAATCAGAAATATTCACAGACAAATTTTTAATTGAACATTTTAGCAGATTTTTGAAGATTTTCAACTTGGGACTGCAGAGGTTCCATAAATGGCCTATAAAATCTCCGTTTGGCTGAGAATCGACTTCAGTTTTGGTGTGCATATTCAAAAAAGATCAAATTTTCCGAATATGATCAAAAAACATTTTTTGAAAATGTTTTCGAGGTGTATGACACCATTCACCTCCAGATAAACTCTTCTATTTGAGAACGGTTGAAGATAGATCAATTCTGTTAACGCCAATCGATTCAGAATCATGAAATTAGTATGATCCATGAAATTGAATCAGAAATATTCACAGACAAATTTTTAATTGAACATTTCAGCAGATTTTTGAAGATTTTCAACTTGGGACTGCAGAGGTTCCATAAATAGCCTATAAAATCTCCGTTTGGCTGAAAATCGACTTCAATTTTGGTGTGCATATTCAAAAAAGATCAAATTTTCCGAATATGATCAAAAAACATTTTTTGAAAATGTTGTCGAGGTGTATGACACCATTCACCTCCAGATAAACTCTTCTATTTGAGAACGGTTGAAGATAGATCAATTCTGCTAACGCCAATCGATTCAGAATCATGAAATTAGTTTGATCCGTGAAATTGAATCAGAAATATTCACAGACAAATTTTTAATTGAACATTTTGGCAGATTTTTTAAACTTTTCAACTTGGGACTACAGAGGTTCCATAAATAGCCTATAAAATCTCCGTTTGGCTGAAAATCGACTTCAATTTTGGTGTGCATATTCAAAAAAGATCAAATTTTCCGAATACAAACAAAAATCATTTTTTGAAAACGTTTTCGAGGAGTATGACACCATTCACCTCCAGATAAACTCTTCTATTTGAGAACGGTTGAAGATAGATCAATTCTGTTAACGCCAATCGATTCAGTATCATGAAATTAGTTTGATCCGTGAAATTGAATCAGAAATATTCACAGACAAATTTTTTATTGAACATTTTAGCAGATTTTTGAAGATTTTCAACTTGGGACTGCAGAGGTTCCATAAATAGCCTATAAAATATCCGTTTGGCTGAGAATCGACTTCAATTTTGGTGTGCATATTCAAAAAAGATCAAATTTTCCGAATACAAACAAAAAACATTTTTTGAAAATGTTTTCGAGGTGTATGACACCATTCACCTCCAGATAAACTCTTCTATTTGAGAACGGTTGAAGATAGATCAATTCTGCTAACGCCAATCGATTCAGAATCATGAACTTAGTTTGATCCGTGAAATTGAATCAGAAATATTCACAGACAAATTTTTAATTGAACATTTTGGCAGATTTTTTAAAATTTTCAACTTGGGACTACAGAGGTTCCATAAATAGCCTATAAAATCTCCGTTTGGCTGAGAATCGACTTCAATTTTGGTGTGCGTATTCAAAAAAGATCAAATTTTCCGAATATGATCAAAAAACATTTTTTGAAAATGTTTTCGAGGTGTATGACACCATTCACCTCCAGATAAACTCTTCTATTTGAGAACGGTTGAAGATAGATTAATTCTGCTAACGCCAATCGATTCAGAATCATGAACTTAGTACGATCCGTGAAATTAAATCAGAAATATTCACAGACAAATTTTTAATTGAACATTTTAGCAGATTTTTGAAGATTTTCAACTTGGGACTGCAGAGGTTCCATAAATGGCCTATAAAATCTCCGTTTGGCTGAGAATCGACTTCAGTTTTGGTGTGCATATTCAAAAAAGATCAAATTTTCCGAATACAAACAAAAAACATTTTTTGAAAACGTTTTCGAGGAGTATGACACCATTCACCTCCAGATAAACTCTTCTATTTGAGAACGGTTGAAGATAGATTAATTCTGCTAACGCCAATCGATTCAGAATCATGGAATTAGTATGATCCGTGAAATTGCATCAGAAATATTCACAGACAAGTTTTTAATTGAACATTTTAGCAGATTTTTGAAGATTTTCAACTTGGGACTGCAGAGGTTCCATAAATAACCTATAAAATCTCCGTTTGGCTGAAAATCGACTTCAATTTTGGTGTGCATATTCAAAAAAGATCAAATTTTCCGAATATGATCAGAAAACATTTTTTGAAAACGTTTTCGAGGAGTATGACACCATTCACCTCCAGATAAACTCTTCTATTTGAGAACGGTTGAAGATAGATCAATTCTGCTAACGCCAATCGATTCAGAATCATGAAATTAGTTTGATCCGTGAAATTGAATCAGGAATATTCACAGACAAATTTTTAATTGAACATTTTAGCAGATTATTGAAGATTTTCAACTTGGGACTGCAGAGGTTCCATAAATAGCCTATAAAATCTCCGCTTGGCTGAAAATCGACTTCAATTTTGGTGTGCATATTCAAAAAAGATCAAATTTTCCGAATACAAACAAAAAACATTTTTTGAAAATGTTTTCGAGGTGTATGACACCATTCACCTCCAGATAAACTCTTCTATTTGAGAACGGTTGAAGATAGATCAATTCTGCTAACGCCAATCGATTCAGAATCATGAAATTAGTTTGATCCGTGAAATTGAATCGGAAATATTCACAGACAAATTTTTAATTGAACATTTTAGCAGATTTTTCAAAATTTTCAACTTGGTACTGCAGAGGTTCCATAAATAGCCTATAAAATCTCCGTTTGGCTGAAAATCGACTTCAATTTTGGTGTGCATATTCAAAAAAGATCAAATTTTCCGAATACAAACAAAATCATTTTTTGAAAACGTTTTCGAGGAGTATGACACCATTCACTTCCAGATAAACTCTTCTATTTGAGAACGGTTGAAGATAGATCAATTCTGCTAACGCCAATCGATTCAGAATCATGAAATTAGTTTGATCCGTGAAATTGAATCATAAATATTCACAGACAAATTTTTAATTGAACATTTCAGCAGATTTTTGAAGATTTTCAACTTGGGACTGCAGAGGTTCCATAAATAACCTATAAAATCTCCGTTTGGCTAAAAATCGACTTCAATTTTGGTGTGCATATTCAAAAAAGATCAAATTTTCCGAATATGATCAAAAAACATTTTTTGAAAATGTTGTCGAGGTGTATGACACCATTCACCTCCAGATAAACTCTTCTATTTGAGAACGGTTGAAGATAGATTAATTCTGTTAACGCCCATCGATTCAGAATCATGAAATTAGTTTGATCCGTGAAATTGAATCAGAAATATTCACAGACAAATTTTTAATTGAACATTTTAGCAGATTTTTGAAGATTTTCAACTTGGGACTGCAGAGGTTCCATAAATAGCCTATAAAATCTCCATTTGATTGAGAATCGACTTCAATTTTGGTGTGCATATTAAAAAAAGATCAAATTTTCCGAATATAAACAAAAAACATTTTTTGAAAATGTTTTCGAGGTGTATGACACCATTCACCTTCAGATAAACTCTTCTATTTGAGAACGATTGAAGATAGATCAATTCTGCTAACGCTAATCGATTCAGACTCATGAAATCAGTTTGATCCGTTAAATTGAATCAGAAATATTCACAGACAAATTTTTAATTGAACATTTTAGCAGATTTTTGAAGATTTTCAACTTGGGACTGCAGAGGTTCCATAAATAGCCTATAAAATCTCCGTTTGGCTGAAAATCGACTTCAATTTTGCTGTGTATATTCAAAAAAGATCAAATTTTCCGAATATAAACAAAAAACATTTTTTGAAATTGTTTTCGAGATGTATGACACCATTCACCTCCAGATAAACTCTTCTATTCGAGAACGGTTGAAGATAGATTAATTCTCCTAACGCCAATCGATTCAGAATCATGAAATTAGTTTGATCCGTGAAATTGAATCAGGAATATTCACAGACAAATTTTTAATTGAACATTTTAGCAGATTAGTGAAGATTTTCAACTTGGGACTGCAGAGGTTCCATAAATAGCCTATAAAATCTCCGTTTGGCTGAAAATCGACTTCAATTTTGATGTGCATATTCAAAAAAGATCAAATTTTCCGAATACAAACAAAAAACATTTTTTGAAATTGTTTTCGAGGTGTATGACACCATTCACCTCCAGATAAACTCTTCTATTTGAGAACGGTTGAAGAAAGATCAATTCTGCTAACGCCAATCGATTCAGAATCATGAAATTAGTTTGATCCGTGAAATTGAATCAGAAATATTCACAGACAAATTTTTAATTGAACATTTTAGCAGATTTTTTAAAATTTTCAACTTGGGACTGCAGAGGTTCCATAAATAGCCTATAAAATCTCCGTTTGGCTGAAAATCGACTTCAATTTTGGTGTGCATATTCAAAAAAGATCAAATTTTCCGAATACAAACAAAAAATATTTTTTGAAAACGTTTTCGAGGAGTATGACACCATTCACCTCCAGATAAACTCTTCTATTTGAGAACGGTTGAAGATAGATCAATTCTGCTAACGCCAATCGATTCAGAATCATGAAATTAGTTTGATCCATGGAATTGAATCAGAAATATTCACAGACAAATTTTTAATTGAACATTTCAGCAGATTTTTGAAGATTTTCAACTTGGGACTGCAGAGGTTCCATAAATAGCCTATAAAATCTCCGTTTGGCTGAAAATCGACTTCAATTTTGGTGTGCATATTCAAAAAAGATCAAATTTTCCGAATATGATCAAAAAACATTTTTTGAAAATGTTGTCGAGGTGTATGACACCATTCACCTCCAGATAAACTCTTCTATTTGAGAACGGTTGAAGATAGATTAATTCTGCTAACGCCAATCGATTCAGAATCATGGAATTAGTATGATCCGTGAAATTGCATCAGAAATATTCACAGACAAGTTTTTAATTGAACATTTTAGCAGATTTTTGAAGATTTTCAACTTGGGACTGCAGAGGTTCCATAAATAACCTATAAAATCTCCGTTTGGCTGAAAATCGACTTCAGTTTTGGTGTGCATATTCAAAAAAGATCAAATTTTCCGAATATGATCAGAAAACATTTTTTGAAAACGTTTTCGAGGAGTATGACACCATTCACCTCCAGATAAACTCTTCTATTTGAGAACGGTTGAAGATAGATCAATTCTGCTAACGCCAATCGATTCAGAATCATGAAATTAGTTTGATCCGTGAAATTGAATCAGGAATATTCACAGACAAATTTTTAATTGAACATTTTAGCAGATTATTGAAGATTTTCAACTTGGGACTGCAGAGGTTCCATAAATAGCCTATAAAATCTCCGCTTGGCTGAAAATCGACTTCAATTTTGGTGTGCATATTCAAAAAAGATCAAATTTTCCGAATATGATCAAAAAACATTTTTTGAAAATGTTGTCGGGGTGTATGACACCATTCACCTCCAGATAAACTCTTCTATTCGAGAACGATTGAAGATAGATCAATTCTCCTAACGCCAATCGATTCAGAATCATGAAATTAGTTTGATCCGTGAAATTGAATCAGAAATATTCACAGACAAATTTTTAATTGAACATTTTAGCAGATTATTGAAGATTTTCAACTTGGGACTGCAGAGGTTCCATAAATAGCCTATAAAATCTCCGTTTGGCTGAAAATCGACTTCAATTTTGGTGTGCATATTCAAAAAAGATCAAATTTTCCGAATACAAACAAAAAACATTTTTTGAAAACGTTTTCGAGGAGTATGACACCATTCACCTCCAGATAAACTCCTCTATTTGAGAACGGTTGAAGATAGATCGATTCTGATAACGCCAATCGATTCAGAATCATGAAATTAGTTCGATCCGTGCAATTGAATCAGAAATATTCACAGACAAATTTTTAATTGAACATTTCAGCAGATTTTTGAAGATTTTCAACTTGGGACTGCAGAGGTTCCATAAATAACCTATAAAATCTCCGTTTGGCTGAAAATCGACTTCAATTTTGGTGTGCATATTCAAAAAAGATAAAATTTTCCGAAAATAAACAAAAAACATTTTTTGAAAATGTTTTCGAGGTGTATAACACCGTTCACCTTCAGATAAACTCTTCTATTTGAGAACGATTGAAGATAGATCAATTCTGCTAACGCCAATCGATTCAGACTCATGAAATCAGTTTGATCCATTAAATTGAATCAGAAATATTCACAGACAAATTTTTAATTGAACATTTTAGCAGATTTTTGAAGATTTTCAACTTGGGACTGCAGAGGTTCCATAAATAGCGTATAAAATCTCCGTTTGGCTGAAAATCGACTTCAATTTTGGTGTGTATTTTCAAAAAGATCAAATTTTCCGAATATAAACAAAAAACATTTTTTGAAAATGTTTTCGAGGTGTATGACACCATTCACCTCCAGATAAACTCTTCTTTTCGAGAACGGTTGAAGATAGATCAATTCTGCTAACGCCAATCGATTCAGAATCATGAAATTAGTTTGATCCGTAAAATTGAATCAGAAATATTCACAGACAAATTTTTAATTGAACATTTCAGCAGATTTTTGAAGATTTTCAACTTGGGACTGCAGAGGGTCCATAAATAGCCTATAAAATCTCCGCTTGGCTGAAAATCGACTTCAATTTTGGTGTGCATATTCAAAAAAGATCAAATTTTCCGAATATGATCAAAAAACATTTTTTGAAAATGTTTTCGAGGTGTATGACACCATTCACCTCCAGATAAACTCTTCTATTCGAGAACGGTTGAAGATAGATCAATTCTCCTAACGCCAATCGATTCAGAATCATGAAATTAGTTTGATCCGTGAAATTGAATCAGAAATATTCACAGACAAATTTTTAATTGAACATTTTAGCAGATTATTGAAGATTTTCAACTTGGGACTGCAGAGGTTCCATAAATAGCCTATAAAATCTCCGTTTGGCTGAAAATCGACTTCAATTTTGATGTGCATATTCAAAAAAGATCAAATTTTCCGAATACAAACAAAAAACATTTTTTGAAAATGTTTTCGAGGTGTATGACACCATTCACCTCCAGATAAACTCTTCTATTTGAGAACGGTTGAAGATAGATCAATTCTGCTAACGCCAATCGATTCAGAATCATGAAATTAGTTTGATCCGTGAAATTGAATCAGAAATATTCACAGACAAATTTTTAATTGAACATTTTAGCAGATTTTTTAAAATTTTCAACTTGGGACTGCAGAGGTTCCATAAATAGCCTATAAAATCTCCGTTTGGCTGAAAATCGACTTCAATTTTGGTGTGCATATTCAAAAAAGATCAAATTTTCCGAATACAAACAAAAAACATTTTTTGAAAACGTTTTCGAGGAGTATGACAACATTCACCTCCAGATAAACTCCTCTATTTGAGAACGGTTGAAGATAGATCAATTCTGATAACGCCAATCGATTCAGAATCATGAAATTAGTTTGATCTGTGAAATTGAATCAGAAATATTCACAGACAAATTTTTAATTGAACATTTCAGCAGATTTTTGAAGATTTTCAACTTGGGACTGCAGAGGTTCCATAAATAACCTATAAAATCTCCGTTTGGCTGAAAATCGACTTCAATTTTGGTGTGCATATTCAAAAAAGGTAAAATTTTCCGAAAATAAACAAAAAACATTTTTTGAAAATGTTTTCGAGGTGTATAACACCGTTCACCTTCAGATAAACTCTTCTATTTGAGAACGATTGAAGATAGATCAATTCTGCTAACGCCAATCGATTCAGACTCATGAAATCAGTTTGATCCATTAAATTGAATCAGAAATATTCACAGACAAATTTTTAATTGAACATTTTAGCAGATTTTTGAAGATTTTCAACTTGGGACTGCAGAGGTTCCATAAATAGCGTATAAAATCTCCGTTTGGCTGAAAATCGACTTCAATTTTGGTGTGTATTTTCAAAAAGATCAAATTTTCCGAATATAAACAAAAAACATTTTTTGAAAATGTTTTCGAGGTGTATGACACCATTCACCTCCAGATAAACTCTTCTATTCGAGAACGGTTGAAGATAGATTAATTCTGCTAACGCCAATCGATTCAGAATCATGAAATTAGTTTGATCCGTGAAATTGAATCAAAAATATTCACAGACAAATTTTTAATTGAACATTTTAGCAGATTTTTGAAGATTTTCAACTTGGGACTGCAGAGGTTCCATAAATAGCCTATAAAATCTCCGTTTGGCTGAGAATCGACTTCAATTTTGGTGTGCGTATTCAAAAAAGATCAAATTTTCCGAATATGATCAAAAAACATTTTTTGAAAATGTTTTCGAGGTGTATGACACCATTCACCTCCAGATAAACTCTTCTATTTGAGAACGGTTGAAGATAGATTAATTCTGCTAACGCCAATCGATTCAGAATCATGAAATTAGTACGATCCGTGGAATTAAATCAGAAATATTCACAGACAAATTTTTAATTGAACATTTTAGCAGATTTTTGAAGATTTTCAACTTGGGACTGCAGAGGTTCCATAAATGGCCTATAAAATCTCCGTTTGGCTGAGAATCGACTTCAGTTTTGGTGTGCATATTCAAAAAAGATCAAATTTTCCGAATATGATCAAAAAACATTTTTTGAAAATGTTGTCGAGGTGTATGACACCATTCACCTCCAGATAAACTCTTCTATTTGAGAACGGTTGAAGATAGATCAATTCTGCTAACGCCAATCGATTCAGGATCATGAAATTAGTTTGATCCGTGAAATTGAATCGTAAATATTCACAGACAAATTTTTAATTGAACATTTTAGCAGATTTTTTAAAATTTTCAACTTGGGACTGCAGAGGTTCCATAAATAGCCTATAAAATCTCCGTTTGGCTGAAAATCGACTTCAATTTTGGTGTGCATATTCAAAAAAGATCAAATTTTCCGAATACAAACAAAATCATTTTTTGAAAACGTTTTCGAGGAGTATGACACCATTCACTTCCAGATAAACTCTTCTATTTGAGAACGGTTGAAGATAGATCAATTCTGCTAACGCCAATCGATTCAGAATCATGAAATTAGTTTGATCCGTGAAATTGAATCAGAAATATTCACAGACAAATTTTTAATTGAACATTTCAGCAGATTTTTGAAGATTTTCAACTTGGGACTGCAGAGGTTCCATAAATAACCTATAAAATCTCCGTTTGGCTGAAAATCGACTTCAATTTTGGTGTGCATATTCAAAAAAGATCAAAGTTTCCGAATATGATCAAAAAACATTTTTTGAAAATGTTGTCGAGGTGTATGACACCATTCACCTCCAGATAAACTTTTCTATTTGAGAACGGTTGAAGATAGATTAATTCTGTTAACGCCCATCGATTCAGAATCATGAAATTAGTTTGATCCGTGAAATTGAATCAGAAATATTCACAGACAAATTTTTAATTGAACATTTTAGCAGATTTTTGAAGATTTTCAACTTGGGACTGCAGAGGTTCCATAAATAGCCTATAAAATCTCCGTTTGACTGAAAATCGACTTCAATTTTGTTGTGTATATTCAAAAAAGATCAAATTTTCCGAATATAAACAAAAAACATTTTTTGAAATTGTTTTCGAGGTGTATGACACCATTCACCTCCAGATAAACTCTTCTATTCGAGAACGGTTGAAGATAGATTAATTCTCCTAACGCCAATCGATTCAGAATCATGAAATTAGTTTGATCCGTGAAATTGAATCAGGAATATTCACAGACAAATTTTTAATTGAACATTTTAGCAGATTATTGAAGATTTTCAACTTGGGACTGCAGAGGTTCCATAAATAGCCTATAAAATCTCCGTTTGGCTGAAAATCGACTTCAATTTTGATGTGTATATTCAAAAAAGATCAAATTTTCCGAATACAAACAAAAAACATTTTTTGAAATTGTTTTCGAGGTGTATGACACCATTCACCTCCAGATAAACTCTTCTATTTGAGAACGGTTGAAGAAAGATCAATTCTGCTAACGCCAATCGATTCAGAATCATGAAATTAGTTTGATCCGTGAAATTGAATCAGAAATATTCACAGACAAATTTTTAATTGAACATTTTAGCAGATTTTTTAAAATTTTCAACTTGGGACTGCAGAGGTTCCATAAATAGCCTTTAAAATCTCCGTTTGGCTGAAAATCGACTTCAATTTTGGTGTGCATATTCAAAAAAGATCAAATTTTCCGAATACAAACAAAAAACATTTTTTGAAAACGTTTTCGAGGAGTATGACACCATTCACCTCCAGATAAACTCTTCTATTTGAGAACGGTTGAAGATAGATCAATTCTGCTAACGCCAATCGATTCAGAATCATGAAATTAGTTTGATCCATGGAATTGAATAAGAAATATTCACAGACAAATTTTTAATTGAACATTTCAGCAGATTTTTGAAGATTTTCAACTTGGGACTGCAGAGGTTCCATAAATAGCCATAAAATCTCCGTTTGGCTGAAAATCGACTTCAATTTCGGTGTGTATATTCAAAAAAGATCAAATTTTCCGAATACAAACAAAAAACATTTTTTGAAAACGTTTTCGAGGAGTATGACACCATTCACCTCCAGATAAACTCTTCTATTTGAGAACGGTTGAACATAAATTAATTCTGCTAAAGCCAATCGATTCAGAATCATGAAATTAGTATGATCCGTGAAATTGAATCAGAAATATTCACAGATAAATTTTTAATTGAACATTTTAGCAGATTTTTGAAGATTTTCAACTTGGGACTGCAGAGGTTCCATAAATATCCTATAAAATCTCCGTTTGGCTGAAAATCGACTTCAATTTTGGTGTTCATATTCAAAAAAGATCAAATTTTCCGAATATGATCAAAAAACATTTATTGAAAATGTTTTCGAGGTGTATGACACCATTCACCTCTAGATAAACTCTTCTATTTGAGAACGGTTGAAGATAGATTAATTCTGCTAACGCCAATCGATTCAGAATCATGAAATTAGTAAGATCCGTGAAATTGAATCAGAAATATTTACAGATAAATTTTTAATTGAACATTTTAGCAGATTTTTGAAGATTTTCAACTTGGGACTGCAGAGGTTCCATAAATAGCCTATAAAATCTCCGTTTGGCTGAAAATCGACTTCAATTTTGATGTGCATATTCAAAAAAGATCAAATTTTCCGAATACAAACAAAAAACATTTTTTGAAAATGTTTTCGAGGTGTATGACACCATTCACCTCCAGATAAACTCTTCTATTCGAGAACGGTTGAAGATAGATTAATTCTCCTAACGCCAATCGATTCAGAATCATGAAATTAGTTTGATCCGTGAAATTGAATCAGAAATATTCAAAGACAAATTTTTAATTGAACATTTTAGCAGATTTTAGAAGATTTTCAACTTGGGACTGCAGAGGTTCCATAAATAGCCTATAAAATCTCCGTTTGACTGAAAATCGACTTCCATTTTGGTGTGCATATTTAAAAAAGATCAAATTTTCCGAATATGATCAAAAAACATTTTTTGAAAATGTTTTCGAGGTGTATGACACCATTCACCTCCAGATAAACTCTTCTATTTGAGAACGGTTGAACATAAATTAATTCTGCTAAAGCCAATCGATTCAGAATCATGAAATTAGTATGATCCGTGAAATTGAATCAGAAATATTCACAGATAAATTTTTAATTGAACATTTTAGCAGATTTTTGAAGATTTTCAACTTGGGACTGCAGAGGTTCCATAAATATCCTATAAAATCTCCGTTTGGCTGAAAATCGACTTCAATTTTGGTGTTCATATTCAAAAAAGATCAAATTTTCCGAATATGATCAAAAAACATTTATTGAAAATGTTTTCGAGGTGTATGACACCATTCACCTCTAGATAAACTCTTCTATTTGAGAACGGTTGAAGATAGATTAATTCTGCTAACGCCAATCGATTCAGAATCATGAAATTAGTAAGATCCGTGAAATTGAATCAGAAATATTCACAGATAAATTTTTAATTGAACATTTTAGCAGATTTTTGAAGATTTTCAACTTGGGACTGCAGAGGTTCCATAAATAGCCTATAAAATCTCCGTTTGGCTGAAAATCGACTTCAATTTTGATGTGCATATTCAAAAAAGATCAAATTTTCCGAATACAAACAAAAAACATTTTTTGAAAATGTTTTCGAGGTGTATGACACCATTCACCTCCAGATAAACTCTTCTATTCGAGAACGGTTGAAGATAGATTAATTCTCCTAACGCCAATCGATTCAGAATCATGAAATTAGTTTGATCCGTGAAATTGAATCAGAAATATTCAAAGACAAATTTTTAATTGAACATTTTAGCAGATTTTAGAAGATTTTCAACTTGGGACTGCAGAGGTTCCATAAATAGCCTATAAAATCTCCGTTTGACTGAAAATCGACTTCCATTTTGGTGTGCATATTCAAAAAAGATCAAATTTTCCGAATATGATCAAAAAACATTTTTTGAAATTGTTTTCGAGGTGTATGACACCATTCACCTCCAGATAAACTCTTCTATTTGAGAACGGTTGAACATAAATTAATTCTGCTAAAGCCAATCGATTCAGAATCATGAAATCAGTATGATCCGTGGAATTGAATCAGAAATATTCACAGATAAATTTTTAATTGAACATTTTAGCAGATTTTTGAAGATTTTCAACTTGGGACTGCAGAGGTTCCATAAATAGCCTATAAAATCTCCGTTTGGCTGATAATCGACTTCAATTTTGGTGTGTATATTCAAAAAAGATCAAATTTTCCGAATATAAACAAAAAACATTTTTTGAAAATGTTTTCGAGGTGTATGACACCATTCACCTCCAGATAAACTCTTCTATTTGAGAACGGTTGAAGATAGATCAATTCTGCTAACGCCAATCGATTCAGAATCATGAAATCAGTTTGATCCGTTAAATTGAATCAGAAATATTCACAGACAAATTTTTAATTGAACATTTTAGCAGATTTTTGAAGATTTTCAACTTGGGACTGCAGAGGTTCCATAAATAGCCTATAAAATCTCCATTTGATTGAGAATCGACTTCAATTTTGGTGTGCATATTCAAAAAAGATCAAATTTTCCGAATATGATCAAAAAACATTTTTTGAAAATGTTGTCGAGGTGTATGACACCATTCACCTCCAGATAAACTCTTCTATTTGAGAACGGTTGAAGATAGATTAATTCTGTTAACTCCCTTCGATTCAGAATCATGAAATTAGTTTGATCCGTGAAATTGAATCAGAAATATTCACAGACAAATTTTTAATTGAACATTTTAGCTGATTTTTGAAGATTTTCAACTTGGGACTGCAGAGGTTCCATAAATAGCCTATAAAATCTCCATTTGATTGAGAATCGACTTCAATTTTGGTGTGCATATTCAAAAAAGATCAAATTTTCCAAATATAAACAAAAAACATTTTTTGAAAATGTTTTCGAGGTGTATGACACCATTCACCTCCAGATAAACTCTTCTATTTGAGAACGATTGAAGATAGATCAATTCTGCTAACGCCAATCGATTCAGAATCATGAAATCAGTTTGATCCGTTAAATTGAATCAGAAATATTCACAGACAAAGTTTTAATTGAACATTTTAGCAGATTTTTGAAGATTTTCTACTTGGGACTGCAGAGGTTCCATAAATAGCCTATAAAATCTCCGTTTGGCTGAAAATCGACTTCAATTTTGGTGTTCATATTCAAAAAAGATCAAATTTTCCGAATATGATCAAAAAACATTTTTTGAAAATGTTGTCGAGGTGTATGACACCATTCACCTCCAGATAAACTCTTCTATTTGAGAACGGTTGAAGATAGATTAATTCTGTTAACTCCCATCGATTCAGAATCATGAAATTAGTTTGATCCGTGAAATTGAATCAGAAATATTCACAGACAAATTTTTAATTGAACATTTCAGCAGATTTTTGAAGATTTTCAACTTGGTACTGCAGAGGTTCCATAAATAGCCTATAAAATCTCCGTTTGGCTGAAAATCGACTTCAATTTTAGTGTGCATATTCAAAAAAGATCAAATTTTCCGAATATAAAAAAAAAACATTTTTTGAAAATGTTTTCGAGGTGTATGACACCATTCACCTCCAGATAAACTCTTCTATTCGAGAACGGTTGAAGATAGATTAATTCTCCTAACGCCAATCGATTCAGAATCATGAAATTAGTTTGATCCGTGAATTTTATTCAGAAATATTCACATACAAATTTTTAATTGAACATTTTAGCAGATTTTTGAAGATTTTCAACTTGGGACTGCAGAGGTTCCATAAATAGCCTATAAAATCACCGTTTGGCTGAAAATCGACTTCAATTTTGGTGTGTATATTCAAAAATGATCAAGTTTTCCGAATATGATCAAAAAACATTTTTTGAAAATGTTGTCGAGGTGTATGACACCATTCACCTCCAGATAAACTCTTCTATTTGAGAACGGTTGAAGATAGATTAATTCTGTTAACTCCCTTCGATTCAGAATCATGAAATTAGTTTGAACCGTGAAATTGAATCAGAAATATTCACAGACAAATTTTTAATTGAACATTTTAGCAGATTTTTGAAGATTTTCAACTTGGGACTGCAGAGGTTCCATAAATAGCCTATAAAATCTCCATTTGATTGAGAATCGACTTCAATTTTGGTGTGCATATTCAAAAAAAATCAAATTTTCCAAATATAAACAAAAAACATTTTTAGAAAATGTTTTCGAGGTGTATGACACCATTCACCTCCAGATAAACTCTTCTATTTGAGAACGATTGAAGATAGATCAATTCTGCTAACGCCAATCGATTCAGAATCATGAAATCAGTTTAATCCGTTAAATTGAATCAGAAATATTCACAGACAAATTTTTAATTGAACATTTTAGCAGATTTTTGAAGATTTTCAACTTGGGACTGCAGAGGTTCCATAAATATCCTATAAAATCTCCGTTTGGCTGAAAATCGACTTCAATTTTGGTGTCCATATTCAAAAAAAATCAAATTTACCGAATATGATCAAAAAACATTTTTTGAAAATGTTTTCGAGGTGTATGACACCATTCACCTCCAGATAAACTCTTCTATTCGAGAACGGTTGAAGATAGATTAATTCTCCTAACGCCAATCGATTCAGAATCATGAAATCAGTTTGATCCGTTAAATTGAATCAGAAATATTCACAGACAAATTTTTAATTGAACATTTTAGCAGATTTTTGAAGATTTTCAACTTGGGACTGCAGAGGTTCCATAAATAGCCTATAAAATCTCCATTTGATTGAGAATCGACTTCAATTTTGGTGTGCATATTCAAAAAAGATCAAATTTTCCGAATATGATCAAAAAACATTTTTTGAAAATGTTGTCGAGGTGTATGACACCATTCACCTCCAGATAAACTCTTCTATTTGAGAACGGTTGAAGATAGATTAATTCTGTTAACTCCCTTCGATTCAGAATCATGAAATTAGTTTGATCCGTGAAATTGAATCAGAAATATTCACAGACAAATTTTTAATTGAACATTTTAGCAGATTTTTGAAGATTTTCAACTTGGGACTGCAGAGGTTCCATAAATAGCCTATAAAATCTCCATTTGATTGAGAATCGACTTCAATTTTGGTGTGCATATTCAAAAAAGATCAAATTTTCCAAATATAAACAAAAAACATTTTTTGAAAATGTTTTCGAGGTGTATGACACCATTCACCTCCAGATAAACTCTTCTATTTGAGAACGATTGAAGATAGATCAATTCTGCTAACGCCAATCGATTCAGAATCATGAAATCAGTTTGATCCGTTAAATTGAATCAGAAATATTCACAGACAAAGTTTTAATTGAACATTTTAGCAGATTTTTGAAGATTTTCTACTTGGGACTGCAGAGGTTCCATAAATAGCCTATAAAATCTCCGTTTGGCTGAAAATCGACTTCAATTTTGGTGTTCATATTCAAAAAAGATCAAATTTTCCGAATATGATCAAAAAACATTTTTTGAAAATGTTGTCGAGGTGTATGACACCATTCACCTCCAGATAAACTCTTCTATTTGAGAACGGTTGAAGATAGATTAATTCTGTTAACTCCCATCGATTCAGAATCATGAAATTAGTTTGATCCGTGAAATTGAATCAGAAATATTCACAGACAAATTTTTAATTGAACATTTCAGCAGATTTTTGAAGATTTTCAACTTGGTACTGCAGAGGTTCCATAAATAGCCTATAAAATCTCCGTTTGGCTGAAAATCGACTTCAATTTTAGTGTGCATATTCAAAAAAGATCAAATTTTCCGAATATAAACAAAAAACATTTTTTGAAAATGTTTTCGAGGTGTATGACACCATTCACCTCCAGATAAACTCTTCTATTCGAGAACGGTTGAAGATAGATTAATTCTCCTAACGCCAATCGATTCAGAATCATGAAATTAGTTTGATCCGTGAATTTTATTCAGAAATATTCACATACAAATTTTTAATTGAACATTTTAGCAGATTTTTGAAGATTTTCAACTTGGGACTGCAGAGGTTCCATAAATAGCCTATAAAATCACCGTTTGGCTGAAAATCGACTTCAATTTTGGTGTGTATATTCAAAAATGATCAAGTTTTCCGAATATGATCAAAAAACATTTTTTGAAAATGTTGTCGAGGTGTATGACACCATTCACCTCCAGATAAACTCTTCTATTTGAGAACGGTTGAAGATAGATTAATTCTGTTAACTCCCTTCGATTCAGAATCATGAAATCAGTTTAATCCGTTAAATTGAATCAGAAATATTCACAGACAAATTTTTAATTGAACATTTTAGCAGATTTTTGAAGATTTTCAACTTGGGACTGCAGAGGTTCCATAAATATCCTATAAAATCTCCGTTTGGCTGAAAATCGACTTCAATTTTGGTGTCCATATTCAAAAAATATCAAATTTACCGAATATGATCAAAAAACATTTTTTGAAAATGTTTTCGAGGTGTATGACACCATTCACCTCCAGATAAACTCTTCTATTCGAGAACGGTTGAAGATAGATTAATTCTCCTAACGCCAATCGAATCAGAATCATGAAATTAGTTTGATCCGTGAAATTGAATCAGAAATATTCAAAGACAAATTTTTAATTGAACATTTTAGCAGATTTTAGAAGATTTTCAACTTGGGACTGCAGAGGTTCCATAAATAGCCTATAAAATCTCCGTTTGACTGAAAATCGACTTCCATTTTGGTGTGCATATTCAAAAAAGATCAAATTTTCCGAATATGATCAAAAAACATTTTTTGAAAATGTTTTCGAGGTGTATGACACCATTCACCTCCAGATAAACTCTTCTATTTGAGAACGGTTGAACATAAATTAATTCTGCTAAAGCCAATCGATTCAGAATCATGAAATTAGTATGATCCGTGAAATTGAATCAGAAATATTCACAGATAAATTTTTAATTGAACATTTTAGCAGATTTTTGAAGATTTTCAACTTGGGACTGCAGAGGTTCCATAAATAGCCTATAAAATCTCCGTTTGGCTGAAAATCGACTTCAATTTTGGTGTGTATATTCAAAAAAGATCAAATTTTCCGAATATAAACAAAAAACATTTTTTGAAAATGTTTTCGAGGTGTATGACACCATTCACCTCCAGATAAACTCTTCTATTTGAGAACGGTTGAAGATAGATCAATTCTGCTAACGCCAATCGATTCATAATCATGAAATTAGTTTGATCCGTGAAATTGAATCAGAAATATTCACAGACAAATTTTTAATTGAACATTTTAGCAGATTTTTGAAGATTTTCAACTTGGGACTGCAGAGGTTCCATAAATAGCCTATAAAATCTCCGTTTGGCTGAAAATCGACTTCCATTTTGGTGTGTATATTCAAAAATGATCAAATATTCCGAATATGATCAAAAAACATTTTTTGAAAATGTTTTCGAGGTGTATGACACCATTCACCTCCAGATAAACTCTTCTATTTGAGAACGGTTGAACATAAATTAATTCTGCTAAAGCCAATCGATTCAGAATCATGAAATTAGTATGATCCGTGGAATTGAATCAGAAATATTCACAGATAAATTTTTAATTGAACATTTTAGCAGATTTTTGAAGATTTTCAACTTGGGACTGCAGAGGTTCCATAAATAGCCTATAAAATCTCCGTTTGGCTGAAAATCGACTTCAATTTTGGTGTGCATATTCAAAAAAAATCAAATTTTCCAAATATAAACAAAAAACATTTTTAGAAAATGTTTTCGAGGTGTATGACACCATTCACCTCCAGATAAACTCTTCTATTTGAGAACGATTGAAGATAGATCAATTCTGCTAACGCCAATCGATTCAGAATCATGAAATCAGTTTAATCCGTTAAATTGAATCAGAAATATTCACAGACAAATTTTTAATTGAACATTTTAGCAGATTTTTGAAGATTTTCAACTTGGGACTGCAGAGGTTCCATAAATATCCTATAAAATCTCCGTTTGGCTGAAAATCGACTTCAATTTTGGTGTCCATATTCAAAAAATATCAAATTTACCGAATATGATCAAAAAACATTTTTTGAAAATGTTTTCGAGGTGTATGACACCATTCACCTCCAGATAAACTCTTCTATTCGAGAACGGTTGAAGATAGATTAATTCTCCTAACGCCAATCGAATCAGAATCATGAAATTAGTTTGATCCGTGAAATTGAATCAGAAATATTCAAAGACAAATTTTTAATTGAACATTTTAGCAGATTTTAGAAGATTTTCAACTTGGGACTGCAGAGGTTCCATAAATAGCCTATAAAATCTCCGTTTGACTGAAAATCGACTTCCATTTTGGTGTGCATATTCAAAAAAGATCAAATTTTCCGAATATGATCAAAAAACATTTTTTGAAAATGTTTTCGAGGTGTATGACACCATTCACCTCCAGATAAACTCTTCTATTTGAGAACGGTTGAACATAAATTAATTCTGCTAAAGCCAATCGATTCAGAATCATGAAATTAGTTTGATCCGTGAAATTGAATCAGAAATATTCAAAGACAAATTTTTAATTGAACATTTTAGCAGATTTTAGAAGATTTTCAACTTGGGACTGCAGAGGTTCCATAAATAGCCTATAAAATCTCCGTTTGACTGAAAATCGACTTCCATTTTGGTGTGCATATTCAAAAAAGATCAAATTTTCCGAATATGATCAAAAAACATTTTTAGAAAATGTTTTCGAGGTGTATGACACCATTCACCTCCAGATAAACTCTTCTATTTGAGAACGATTGAAGATAGATCAATTCTGCTAACGCCAATCGATTCAGAATCATGAAATCAGTTTAATCCGTTAAATTGAATCAGAAATATTCACAGACAAATTTTTAATTGAACATTTTAGCAGATTTTTGAAGATTTTCAACTTGGGACTGCAGAGGTTCCATAAATATCCTATAAAATCTCCGTTTGGCTGAAAATCGACTTCAATTTTGGTGTCCATATTCAATAAATATCAAATTTACCGAATATGATCAAAAAACATTTTTTGAAAATGTTTTCGAGGTGTATGACACCATTCACCTCCAGATAAACTCTTCTATTCGAGAACGGTTGAAGATAGATTAATTCTCCTAACGCCAATCGAATCAGAATCATGAAATTAGTTTGATCCGTGAAATTGAATCAGAAATATTCAAAGACAAATTTTTAATTGAACATTTTAGCAGATTTTAGAAGATTTTCAACTTGGGACTGCAGAGGTTCCATAAATAGCCTATAAAATCTCCGTTTGACTGAAAATCGACTTCCATTTTGGTGTGCATATTCAAAAAAGATCAAATTTTCCGAATATGATCAAAAAACATTTTTTGAAAATGTTTTCGAGGTGTATGACACCATTCACCTCCAGATAAACTCTTCTATTCGAGAACGGTTGAAGATAGATTAATTCTCCTAACGCCAATCGAATCAGAATCATGAAATTAGTTTGATCCGTGAAATTGAATCAGAAATATTCAAAGACAAATTTTTAATTGAACATTTTAGCAGATTTTAGAAGATTTTCAACTTGGGACTGCAGAGGTTCCATAAATAGCCTATAAAATCTCCGTTTGACTGAAAATCGACTTCCATTTTGGTGTGCATATTCAAAAAAGATCAAATTTTCCGAATATGATCAAAAAACATTTTTAGAAAATGTTTTCGAGGTGTATGACACCATTCACCTCCAGATAAACTCTTCTATTTGAGAACGATTGAAGATAGATCAATTCTGCTAACGCCAATCGATTCAGAATCATGAAATCAGTTTAATCCGTTAAATTGAATCAGAAATATTCACAGACAAATTTTTAATTGAACATTTTAGCAGATTTTTGAAGATTTTCAACTTGGGACTGCAGAGGTTCCATAAATATCCTATAAAATCTCCGTTTGGCTGAAAATCGACTTCAATTTTGGTGTCCATATTCAAAAAATATCAAATTTACCGAATATGATCAAAAAACATTTTTTGAAAATGTTTTCGAGGTGTATGACACCATTCACCTCCAGATAAACTCTTCTATTCGAGAACGGTTGAAGATAGATTAATTCTCCTAACGCCAATCGAATCAGAATCATGAAATTAGTTTGAACCGTGAAATTGAATCGGAAATATTCACAGACAAATTTTTAATTGAACATTTTAGCAGATTTTTTAAAATTTTCAACTTGGGACTGCAGAGGTTCCATAAATAGCCTATAAAATCTCCGTTTGGCTGAAAATCGACTTCAATTTTGGTGTGCATATTCAAAAAAAATCAAATTTTCCAAATATAAACAAAAAACATTTTTAGAAAATGTTTTCGAGGTGTATGACACCATTCACCTCCAGATAAACTCTTCTATTTGAGAACGATTGAAGATAGATCAATTCTGCTAACGCCAATCGATTCAGAATCATGAAATCAGTTTAATCCGTTAAATTGAATCAGAAATATTCACAGACAAATTTTTAATTGAACATTTTAGCAGATTTTTGAAGATTTTCAACTTGGGACTGCAGAGGTTCCATAAATATCCTATAAAATCTCCGTTTGGCTGAAAATCGACTTCAATTTTGGTGTCCATATTCAAAAAATATCAAATTTACCGAATATGATCAAAAAACATTTTTTGAAAATGTTTTCGAGGTGTATGACACCATTCACCTCCAGATAAACTCTTCTATTCGAGAACGGTTGAAGATAGATTAATTCTCCTAACGCCAATCGAATCAGAATCATGAAATTAGTTTGATCCGTGAAATTGAATCAGAAATATTCAAAGACAAATTTTTAATTGAACATTTTAGCAGATTTTAGAAGATTTTCAACTTGGGACTGCAGAGGTTCCATAAATAGCCTATAAAATCTCCGTTTGACTGAAAATCGACTTCCATTTTGGTGTGCATATTCAAAAAAGATCAAATTTTCCGAATATGATCAAAAAACATTTTTTGAAAATGTTTTCGAGGTGTATGACACCATTCACCTCCAGATAAACTCTTCTATTTGAGAACGGTTGAACATAAATTAATTCTGCTAAAGCCAATCGATTCAGAATCATGAAATTAGTATGATCCGTGAAATTGAATCAGAAATATTCACAGATAAATTTTTAATTGAACATTTTAGCAGATTTTTGAAGATTTTCAACTTGGGACTGCAGAGGTTCCATAAATAGCCTATAAAATCTCCGTTTGGCTGAAAATCGACTTCAATTTTGGTGTGTATATTCAAAAAAGATCAAATTTTCCGAATATAAACAAAAAACATTTTTTGAAAATGTTTTCGAGGTGTATGACACCATTCACCTCCAGATAAACTCTTCTATTTGAGAACGGTTGAAGATAGATCAATTCTGCTAACGCCAATCGATTCATAATCATGAAATTAGTTTGATCCGTGAAATTGAATCAGAAATATTCACAGACAAATTTTTAATTGAACATTTTAGCAGATTTTTGAAGATTTTCAACTTGGGACTGCAGAGGTTCCATAAATAGCCTATAAAATCTCCGTTTGGCTGAAAATCGACTTCCATTTTGGTGTGTATATTCAAAAATGATCAAATATTCCGAATATGATCAAAAAACATTTTTTGAAAATGTTTTCGAGGTGTATGACACCATTCACCTCCAGATAAACTCTTCTATTTGAGAACGGTTGAACATAAATTAATTCTGCTAAAGCCAATCGATTCAGAATCATGAAATTAGTATGATCCGTGGAATTGAATCAGAAATATTCACAGATAAATTTTTAATTGAACATTTTAGCAGATTTTTGAAGATTTTCAACTTGGGACTGCAGAGGTTCCATAAATAGCCTATAAAATCTCCGTTTGGCTGAAAATCGACTTCAATTTTAGTGTGTATATTCAAAAAAGATCAAATTTTCCGAATATAAACAAAAAACATTTTTTGAAAATGTTTTCGAGGTGTATGACACCATTCACCTCCAGATAAACTCTTCTATTTGAGAACGGTTGAAGATAGATCAATTCTGCTAACGCCAATCGATTCAGAATCATGAAATCAGTTTGATCCGTTAAATTGAATCAGAAATATTCACAGACAAATTTTTAATTGAACATTTTAGCAGATTTTTGAAGATTTTCAACTTGGGACTGCAGAGGTTCCATAAATAGCCTATAAAATCTCCATTTGATTGAGAATCGACTTCAATTTTGGTGTGCATATTCAAAAAAGATCAAATTTTCCGAATATGATCAAAAAACATTTTTTGAAAATGTTGTCGAGGTGTATGACACCATTCACCTCCAGATAAACTCTTCTATTTGAGAACGGTTGAAGATAGATTAATTCTGTTAACTCCCTTCGATTCAGAATCATGAAATTAGTTTGATCCGTGAAATTGAATCAGAAATATTCACAGACAAATTTTTAATTGAACATTTTAGCAGATTTTTGAAGATTTTCAACTTGGGACTGCAGAGGTTCCATAAATAGCCTATAAAATCTCCATTTGATTGAGAATCGACTTCAATTTTGGTGTGCATATTCAAAAAAGATCAAGTTTTCCAAATATAAACAAAAAACATTTTTTGAAAATGTTTTCGAGGTGTATGACACCATTCACCTCCAGATAAACTCTTCTATTTGAGAACGATTGAAGATAGATCAATTCTGCTAACGCCAATCGATTCAGAATCATGAAATCAGTTTGATCCGTTAAATTGAATCAGAAATATTCACAGACAAAGTTTTAATTGAACATTTTAGCAGATTTTTGAAGATTTTCAACTTGGGACTGCAGAGGTTCCATAAATAGCCTATAAAATCTCCGTTTGGCTGAAAATCGACTTCCATTTTGGTGTGTATATTCAAAAATGATCAAATATTCCGAATATGATCAAAAAACATTTTTTGAAAATGTTTTCGAGGTGTATGACACCATTCACCTCCAGATAAACTCTTCTATTTGAGAACGGTTGAACATAAATTAATTCTGCTAAAGCCAATCGATTCAGAATCATGAAATTAGTATGATCCGTGGAATTGAATCAGAAATATTCACAGATAAATTTTTAATTGAACATTTTAGCAGATTTTTGAAGATTTTCAACTTGGGACTGCAGAGGTTCCATAAATAGCCTATAAAATCTCCGTTTGGCTGATAATCGACTTCAATTTTGGTGTGTATATTCAAAAAAGATCAAATTTTCCGAATATAAACAAAAAACATTTTTTGAAAATGTTTTCGAGGTGTATGACACCATTCACCTCCAGATAAACTCTTCTATTTGAGAACGGTTGAAGATAGATCAATTCTGCTAACGCCAATCGATTCAGAATCATGAAATCAGTTTGATCCGTTAAATTGAATCAGAAATATTCACAGACAAATTTTTAATTGAACATTTTAGCAGATTTTTGAAGATTTTCAACTTGGGACTGCAGAGGTTCCATAAATAGCCTATAAAATCTCCATTTGATTGAGAATCGACTTCAATTTTGGTGTGCATATTCAAAAAAGATCAAATTTTCCGAATATGATCAAAAAACATTTTTTGAAAATGTTGTCGAGGTGTATGACACCATTCACCTCCAGATAAACTCTTCTATTTGAGAACGGTTGAAGATAGATTAATTCTGTTAACTCCCTTCGATTCAGAATCATGAAATTAGTTTGATCCGTGAAATTGAATCAGAAATATTCACAGACAAATTTTTAATTGAACATTTTAGCTGATTTTTGAAGATTTTCAACTTGGGACTGCAGAGGTTCCATAAATAGCCTATAAAATCTCCATTTGATTGAGAATCGACTTCAATTTTGGTGTGCATATTCAAAAAAGATCAAATTTTCCAAATATAAACAAAAAACATTTTTTGAAAATGTTTTCGAGGTGTATGACACCATTCACCTCCAGATAAACTCTTCTATTTGAGAACGATTGAAGATAGATCAATTCTGCTAACGCCAATCGATTCAGAATCATGAAATCAGTTTGATCCGTTAAATTGAATCAGAAATATTCACAGACAAAGTTTTAATTGAACATTTTAGCAGATTTTTGAAGATTTTCTACTTGGGACTGCAGAGGTTCCATAAATAGCCTATAAAATCTCCGTTTGGCTGAAAATCGACTTCAATTTTGGTGTTCATATTCAAAAAAGATCAAATTTTCCGAATATGATCAAAAAACATTTTTTGAAAATGTTGTCGAGGTGTATGACACCATTCACCTCCAGATAAACTCTTCTATTTGAGAACGGTTGAAGATAGATTAATTCTGTTAACTCCCATCGATTCAGAATCATGAAATTAGTTTGATCCGTGAAATTGAATCAGAAATATTCACAGACAAATTTTTAATTGAACATTTCAGCAGATTTTTGAAGATTTTCAACTTGGTACTGCAGAGGTTCCATAAATAGCCTATAAAATCTCCGTTTGGCTGAAAATCGACTTCAATTTTAGTGTGCATATTCAAAAAAGATCAAATTTTCCGAATATAAAAAAAAAACATTTTTTGAAAATGTTTTCGAGGTGTATGACACCATTCACCTCCAGATAAACTCTTCTATTCGAGAACGGTTGAAGATAGATTAATTCTCCTAACGCCAATCGATTCAGAATCATGAAATTAGTTTGATCCGTGAATTTTATTCAGAAATATTCACATACAAATTTTTAATTGAACATTTTAGCAGATTTTTGAAGATTTTCAACTTGGGACTGCAGAGGTTCCATAAATAGCCTATAAAATCACCGTTTGGCTGAAAATCGACTTCAATTTTGGTGTGTATATTCAAAAATGATCAAGTTTTCCGAATATGATCAAAAAACATTTTTTGAAAATGTTGTCGAGGTGTATGACACCATTCACCTCCAGATAAACTCTTCTATTTGAGAACGGTTGAAGATAGATTAATTCTGTTAACTCCCTTCGATTCAGAATCATGAAATTAGTTTGAACCGTGAAATTGAATCAGAAATATTCACAGACAAATTTTTAATTGAACATTTTAGCAGATTTTTGAAGATTTTCAACTTGGGACTGCAGAGGTTCCATAAATAGCCTATAAAATCTCCATTTGATTGAGAATCGACTTCAATTTTGGTGTGCATATTCAAAAAAAATCAAATTTTCCAAATATAAACAAAAAACATTTTTAGAAAATGTTTTCGAGGTGTATGACACCATTCACCTCCAGATAAACTCTTCTATTTGAGAACGATTGAAGATAGATCAATTCTGCTAACGCCAATCGATTCAGAATCATGAAATCAGTTTAATCCGTTAAATTGAATCAGAAATATTCACAGACAAATTTTTAATTGAACATTTTAGCAGATTTTTGAAGATTTTCAACTTGGGACTGCAGAGGTTCCATAAATATCCTATAAAATCTCCGTTTGGCTGAAAATCGACTTCAATTTTGGTGTCCATATTCAAAAAAAATCAAATTTACCGAATATGATCAAAAAACATTTTTTGAAAATGTTTTCGAGGTGTATGACACCATTCACCTCCAGATAAACTCTTCTATTCGAGAACGGTTGAAGATAGATTAATTCTCCTAACGCCAATCGATTCAGAATCATGAAATCAGTTTGATCCGTTAAATTGAATCAGAAATATTCACAGACAAATTTTTAATTGAACATTTTAGCAGATTTTTGAAGATTTTCAACTTGGGACTGCAGAGGTTCCATAAATAGCCTATAAAATCTCCATTTGATTGAGAATCGACTTCAATTTTGGTGTGCATATTCAAAAAAGATCAAATTTTCCGAATATGATCAAAAAACATTTTTTGAAAATGTTGTCGAGGTGTATGACACCATTCACCTCCAGATAAACTCTTCTATTTGAGAACGGTTGAAGATAGATTAATTCTGTTAACTCCCTTCGATTCAGAATCATGAAATTAGTTTGATCCGTGAAATTGAATCAGAAATATTCACAGACAAATTTTTAATTGAACATTTTAGCAGATTTTTGAAGATTTTCAACTTGGGACTGCAGAGGTTCCATAAATAGCCTATAAAATCTCCATTTGATTGAGAATCGACTTCAATTTTGGTGTGCATATTCAAAAAAGATCAAATTTTCCAAATATAAACAAAAAACATTTTTTGAAAATGTTTTCGAGGTGTATGACACCATTCACCTCCAGATAAACTCTTCTATTTGAGAACGATTGAAGATAGATCAATTCTGCTAACGCCAATCGATTCAGAATCATGAAATCAGTTTGATCCGTTAAATTGAATCAGAAATATTCACAGACAAAGTTTTAATTGAACATTTTAGCAGATTTTTGAAGATTTTCTACTTGGGACTGCAGAGGTTCCATAAATAGCCTATAAAATCTCCGTTTGGCTGAAAATCGACTTCAATTTTGGTGTTCATATTCAAAAAAGATCAAATTTTCCGAATATGATCAAAAAACATTTTTTGAAAATGTTGTCGAGGTGTATGACACCATTCACCTCCAGATAAACTCTTCTATTTGAGAACGGTTGAAGATAGATTAATTCTGTTAACTCCCATCGATTCAGAATCATGAAATTAGTTTGATCCGTGAAATTGAATCAGAAATATTCACAGACAAATTTTTAATTGAACATTTCAGCAGATTTTTGAAGATTTTCAACTTGGTACTGCAGAGGTTCCATAAATAGCCTATAAAATCTCCGTTTGGCTGAAAATCGACTTCAATTTTAGTGTGCATATTCAAAAAAGATCAAATTTTCCGAATATAAACAAAAAACATTTTTTGAAAATGTTTTCGAGGTGTATGACACCATTCACCTCCAGATAAACTCTTCTATTCGAGAACGGTTGAAGATAGATTAATTCTCCTAACGCCAATCGATTCAGAATCATGAAATTAGTTTGATCCGTGAATTTTATTCAGAAATATTCACATACAAATTTTTAATTGAACATTTTAGCAGATTTTTGAAGATTTTCAACTTGGGACTGCAGAGGTTCCATAAATAGCCTATAAAATCACCGTTTGGCTGAAAATCGACTTCAATTTTGGTGTGTATATTCAAAAATGATCAAGTTTTCCGAATATGATCAAAAAACATTTTTTGAAAATGTTGTCGAGGTGTATGACACCATTCACCTCCAGATAAACTCTTCTATTTGAGAACGGTTGAAGATAGATTAATTCTGTTAACTCCCTTCGATTCAGAATCATGAAATTAGTTTGAACCGTGAAATTGAATCGGAAATATTCACAGACAAATTTTTAATTGAACATTTTAGCAGATTTTTTAAAATTTTCAACTTGGGACTGCAGAGGTTCCATAAATAGCCTATAAAATCTCCGTTTGGCTGAAAATCGACTTCAATTTTGGTGTGCATATTCAAAAAAAATCAAATTTTCCAAATATAAACAAAAAACATTTTTAGAAAATGTTTTCGAGGTGTATGACACCATTCACCTCCAGATAAACTCTTCTATTTGAGAACGATTGAAGATAGATCAATTCTGCTAACGCCAATCGATTCAGAATCATGAAATCAGTTTAATCCGTTAAATTGAATCAGAAATATTCACAGACAAATTTTTAATTGAACATTTTAGCAGATTTTTGAAGATTTTCAACTTGGGACTGCAGAGGTTCCATAAATATCCTATAAAATCTCCGTTTGGCTGAAAATCGACTTCAATTTTGGTGTCCATATTCAAAAAATATCAAATTTACCGAATATGATCAAAAAACATTTTTTGAAAATGTTTTCGAGGTGTATGACACCATTCACCTCCAGATAAACTCTTCTATTCGAGAACGGTTGAAGATAGATTAATTCTCCTAACGCCAATCGAATCAGAATCATGAAATTAGTTTGATCCGTGAAATTGAATCAGAAATATTCAAAGACAAATTTTTAATTGAACATTTTAGCAGATTTTAGAAGATTTTCAACTTGGGACTGCAGAGGTTCCATAAATAGCCTATAAAATCTCCGTTTGACTGAAAATCGACTTCCATTTTGGTGTGCATATTCAAAAAAGATCAAATTTTCCGAATATGATCAAAAAACATTTTTTGAAAATGTTTTCGAGGTGTATGACACCATTCACCTCCAGATAAACTCTTCTATTTGAGAACGGTTGAACATAAATTAATTCTGCTAAAGCCAATCGATTCAGAATCATGAAATTAGTATGATCCGTGAAATTGAATCAGAAATATTCACAGATAAATTTTTAATTGAACATTTTAGCAGATTTTTGAAGATTTTCAACTTGGGACTGCAGAGGTTCCATAAATAGCCTATAAAATCTCCGTTTGGCTGAAAATCGACTTCAATTTTGGTGTGTATATTCAAAAAAGATCAAATTTTCCGAATATAAACAAAAAACATTTTTTGAAAATGTTTTCGAGGTGTATGACACCATTCACCTCCAGATAAACTCTTCTATTTGAGAACGGTTGAAGATAGATCAATTCTGCTAACGCCAATCGATTCATAATCATGAAATTAGTTTGATCCGTGAAATTGAATCAGAAATATTCACAGACAAATTTTTAATTGAACATTTTAGCAGATTTTTGAAGATTTTCAACTTGGGACTGCAGAGGTTCCATAAATAGCCTATAAAATCTCCGTTTGGCTGAAAATCGACTTCCATTTTGGTGTGTATATTCAAAAATGATCAAATATTCCGAATATGATCAAAAAACATTTTTTGAAAATGTTTTCGAGGTGTATGACACCATTCACCTCCAGATAAACTCTTCTATTTGAGAACGGTTGAACATAAATTAATTCTGCTAAAGCCAATCGATTCAGAATCATGAAATTAGTATGATCCGTGGAATTGAATCAGAAATATTCACAGATAAATTTTTAATTGAACATTTTAGCAGATTTTTGAAGATTTTCAACTTGGGACTGCAGAGGTTCCATAAATAGCCTATAAAATCTCCGTTTGGCTGAAAATCGACTTCAATTTTAGTGTGTATATTCAAAAAAGATCAAATTTTCCGAATATAAACAAAAAACATTTTTTGAAAATGTTTTCGAGGTGTATGACACCATTCACCTCCAGATAAACTCTTCTATTTGAGAACGGTTGAAGATAGATCAATTCTGCTAACGCCAATCGATTCAGAATCATGAAATCAGTTTGATCCGTTAAATTGAATCAGAAATATTCACAGACAAATTTTTAATTGAACATTTTAGCAGATTTTTGAAGATTTTCAACTTGGGACTGCAGAGGTTCCATAAATAGCCTATAAAATCTCCATTTGATTGAGAATCGACTTCAATTTTGGTGTGCATATTCAAAAAAGATCAAATTTTCCGAATATGATCAAAAAACATTTTTTGAAAATGTTGTCGAGGTGTATGACACCATTCACCTCCAGATAAACTCTTCTATTTGAGAACGGTTGAAGATAGATTAATTCTGTTAACTCCCTTCGATTCAGAATCATGAAATTAGTTTGATCCGTGAAATTGAATCAGAAATATTCACAGACAAATTTTTAATTGAACATTTTAGCAGATTTTTGAAGATTTTCAACTTGGGACTGCAGAGGTTCCATAAATAGCCTATAAAATCTCCATTTGATTGAGAATCGACTTCAATTTTGGTGTGCATATTCAAAAAAGATCAAGTTTTCCAAATATAAACAAAAAACATTTTTTGAAAATGTTTTCGAGGTGTATGACACCATTCACCTCCAGATAAACTCTTCTATTTGAGAACGATTGAAGATAGATCAATTCTGCTAACGCCAATCGATTCAGAATCATGAAATCAGTTTGATCCGTTAAATTGAATCAGAAATATTCACAGACAAAGTTTTAATTGAACATTTTAGCAGATTTTTGAAGATTTTCAACTTGGGACTGCAGAGGTTCCATAAATAGCCTATAAAATCTCCGTTTGGCTGAAAATCGACTTCAATTTTGGTGTTCATATTCAAAAAAGATCAAATTTTCCGAATATGATCAAAAAACATTTTTTGAAAATGTTGTCGAGGTGTATGACACCATTCACCTCCAGATAAACTCTTCTATTTGAGAACGGTTGAAGATAGATTAATTCTGTTAACTCCCATCGATTCAGAATCATGAAATTAGTTTGATCCGTGAAATTGAATCAGAAATATTCACAGACAAATTTTTAATTGAACATTTCAGCAGATTTTTGAAGATTTTCAACTTGGTACTGCAGAGGTTCCATAAATAGCCTATAAAATCTCCGTTTGGCTGAAAATCGACTTCAATTTTAGTGTGCATATTCAAAAAAGATCAAATTTTCCGAATATAAACAAAAAACATTTTTTGAAAATGTTTTCGAGGTGTATGACACCATTCACCTCCAGATAAACTCTTCTATTCGAGAACGGTTGAAGATAGATTAATTCTCCTAACGCCAATCGATTCAGAATCATGAAATTAGTTTGATCCGTGAATTTTATTCAGAAATATTCACATACAAATTTTTAATTGAACATTTTAGCAGATTTTTGAAGATTTTCAACTTGGGACTGCAGAGGTTCCATAAATAGCCTATAAAATCACCGTTTGGCTGAAAATCGACTTCAATTTTGGTGTGTATATTCAAAAATGATCAAGTTTTCCGAATATGATCAAAAACATTTTTTGAAAATGTTGTCGAGGTGTATGACACCATTCACCTCCAGATAAACTCTTCTATTTGAGAACGGTTGAAGATAGATTAATTCTGTTAACTCCCTTCGATTCAGAATCATGAAATTAGTTTGAACCGTGAAATTGAATCAGAAATATTCACAGACAAATTTTTAATTGAACATTTTAGCAGATTTTTGAAGATTTTCAACTTGGGACTGCAGAGGTTCCATAAATAGCCTATAAAATCTCCATTTGATTGAGAATCGACTTCAATTTTGGTGTGCATATTCAAAAAAAATCAAATTTTCCAAATATAAACAAAAAACAATTTTAGAAAATGTTTTCGAGGTGTATGACACCATTCACCTCCAGATAAACTCTTCTATTTGAGAACGATTGAAGATAGATCAATTCTGCTAACGCCAATCGATTCAGAATCATGAAATCAGTTTAATCCGTTAAATTGAATCAGAAATATTCACAGACAAATTTTTAATTGAACATTTTAGCAGATTTTTGAAGATTTTCAACTTGGGACTGCAGAGGTTCCATAAATATCCTATAAAATCTCCGTTTGGCTGAAAATCGACTTCAATTTTGGTGTCCATATTCAAAAAAAATCAAATTTACCGAATATGATCAAAAAACATTTTTTGAAAATGTTTTCGAGGTGTATGACACCATTCACCTCCAGATAAACTCTTCTATTCGAGAACGGTTGAAGATAGATTAATTCTCCTAACGCCAATCGATTCAGAATCATGAAATTAGTTTGATCCGTGAAATTGAATCAGAAATATTCAAAGACAAATTTTTAATTGAACATTTTAGCAGATTTTAGAAGATTTTCAACTTGGGACTGCAGAGGTTCCATAAATAGCCTATAAAATCTCCGTTTGACTGAAAATCGACTTCCATTTTGGTGTGCATATTCAAAAAAGATCAAATTTTCCGAATATGATCAAAAAACATTTTTTGAAAATGTTTTCGAGGTGTATGACACCATTCACCTCCAGATAAACTCTTCTATTTGAGAACGGTTGAACATAAATTAATTCTGCTAAAGCCAATCGATTCAGAATCATGAAATTAGTATGATCCGTGAAATTGAATCAGAAATATTCACAGATAAATTTTTAATTGAACATTTTAGCAGATTTTTGAAGATTTTCAACTTGGGACTGCAGAGGTTCCATAAATAGCCTATAAAATCTCCGTTTGGCTGAAAATCGACTTCAATTTTGGTGTGTATATTCAAAAAAGATCAAATTTTCCGAATATAAACAAAAAACATTTTTTGAAAATGTTTTCGAGGTGTATGACACCATTCACCTCCAGATAAACTCTTCTATTTGAGAACGGTTGAAGATAGATCAATTCTGCTAACGCCAATCGATTCAGAATCATGAAATTAGTTTGATCCGTGAAATTGAATCAGAAATATTCACAGACAAATTTTTAATTGAACATTTTAGCAGATTTTTGAAGATTTTCAACTTGGGACTGCAGAGGTTCCATAAATAGCCTATAAAATCTCCGTTTGGCTGAAAATCGACTTCCATTTTGGTGTGTATATTCAAAAATGATCAAATATTCCGAATATAAACAAAAAACATTTTTTGAAAATGTTTTCGAGGTGTATGACACCATTCACCTCCAGATAAACTCTTCTTTTTGAGAACGATTGAAGATAGATCAATTCTGCTAACGCCAATCGATTCAGAATCATGAAATCAGTTTGATCCGTTAAATTGAATCAGAAATATTCACAGACAAATTTTTAATTGAACATTTTAGCAGATTTTTGAAGATTTTCAACTTGGGACTGCAGAGGTTCCATAAATAGCGTATAAAATCTCCGTTTGGCTGAAAATCGACTTCAATTTTGGTGTGTATTTTCAAAAAGATCAAATTTTCCGAATATAAACAAAAAACATTTTTTGAAAATGTTTTCGAGGTGTATGACACCATTCACCTCCAGATAAACTCTTCTATTCGAGAACGGTTGAAGATAGATTAATTCTGCTAACGCCAATCGATTCAGAATCATGAAATTAGTTTGATCCGTGAAATTGAATCAAAAATATTCACAGACAAATTTTTAATTGAACATTTTAGCAGATTTTTGAAGATTTTCAACTTGGGACTGCAGAGGTTCCATAAATAGCCTATAAAATCTCCGTTTGGCTGAGAATCGACTTCAATTTTGGTGTGCGTATTCAAAAAAGATCAAATTTTCCGAATATGATCAAAAAACATTTTTTGAAAATGTTTTCGAGGTGTATGACACCATTCACCTCCAGATAAACTCTTCTATTTGAGAACGGTTGAAGATAGATTAATTCTGCTAACGCCAATCGATTCAGAATCATGAAATTAGTACGATCCGTGGAATTAAATCAGAAATATTCACAGACAAATTTTTAATTGAACATTTTAGCAGATTTTTGAAGATTTTCAACTTGGGACTGCAGAGGTTCCATAAATGGCCTATAAAATCTCCGTTTGGTTGAGAATCGACTTCAGTTTTGGTGTGCATATTCAAAAAAGATCAAATTTTCCGAATATGATCAAAAAACATTTTTTGAAAATGTTGTCGAGGTGTATGACACCATTCACCTCCAGATAAACTCTTCTATTTGAGAACGGTTGAAGATAGATCAATTCTGCTAACGCCAATCGATTCAGAATCATGAAATTAGTTTGATCCGTGAAATTGAATCGGAAATATTCACAGACAAATTTTTAATTGAACATTTTAGCAGATTTTTTAAAATTTTCAACTTGGGACTGCAGAGGTTCCATAAATAGCCTATAAAATCTCCGTTTGGCTGAAAATCGACTTCAATTTTGGTGTGCATATTCAAAAAAGATCAAATTTTCCGAATACAAACAAAATCATTTTTTGAAAACGTTTTCGAGGAGTATGACACCATTCACTTCCAGATAAACTCTTCTATTTGAGAACGGTTGAAGATAGATCAATTCTGCTAACGCCAATCGATTCAGAATCATGAAATTAGTTTGATCCGTGAAATTGAATCAGAAATATTCACAGACAAATTTTTAATTGAACATTTCAGCAGATTTTTGAAGATTTTCAACTTGGGACTGCAGAGGTTCCATAAATAACCTATAAAATCTCCGTTTGGCTGAAAATCGACTTCAATTTTGGTGTGCATATTCAAAAAAGATCAAATTTTCCGAAAATGATCAAAAAACATTTTTTGAAAATGTTGTCGAGGTGTATGACACCATTCACCTCCAGATAAACTCTTCTATTTGAGAACGGTTGAAGATAGATTAATTCTGTTAACGCCCATCGATTCAGAATCATGAAATTAGTTTGATCCGTGAAATTGAATCAGGAATATTCACAGACAAATTTTCAATTGAACATTTTAGCAGATTATTGAAGATTTTCAACTTGGGACTGCAGAGGTTCCATAAATAGCCTATAAAATCTCCGTTTGGCTGAAAATCGACTTCAATTTTGATGTGTATATTCAAAAAAGATCAAATTTTCCGAATACAAACAAAAAACATTTTTTGAAATTGTTTTCGAGGTGTATGACACCATTCACCTCCAGATAAACTCTTCTATTTGAGAACGGTTGAAGAAAGATCAATTCTGCTAACGCCAATCGATTCAGAATCATGAAATTAGTTTGATCCGTGAAATTGAATCAGAAATATTCACAGACAAATTTTTAATTGAACATTTTAGCAGATTTTTAAAAATTTTCAACTTGGGACTGCAGAGGTTCCATAAATAGCCTTTAAAATCTCCGTTTGGCTGAAAATCGACTTCAATTTTGGTGTGCATATTCAAAAAAGATCAAATTTTCCGAATACAAACAAAAAACATTTTTTGAAAACGTTTTCGAGGAGTATGACACCATTCACCTCCAGATAAACTCTTCTATTTGAGAACGGTTGAAGATAGATCAATTCTGCTAACGCCAATCGATTCAGAATCATGATATTAGTTTGATCCATGGAATTGAATCAGAAATATTCACAGACAAATTTTTAATTGAACATTTCAGCAGATTTTTGAAGATTTTCAACTTGGGACTGCAGAGGTTCCATAAATAGCCATAAAATCTCCGTTTGGCTGAAAATCGACTTCAATTTCGGTGTGTATATTCAAAAAAGATCAAATTTTCCGAATACAAACAAAAAACATTTTTTGAAAACGTTTTCGAGGAGTATGACACCATTCACCTCCAGATAAACTCTTCTATTTGAGAACGGTTGAAGATAGATCGATTCTGATAACGCCAATTGATTCAGAATCATGAAATCAGTTTGATCCGTGAAATTGAATCAGAAATATTCACAGACAAATTTTTAATTGAACATTTTAGCAGATTTTTTAAAATTTTCAACTTGGGACTGCAGAGGTTCCATAAATAGCCTATAAAATCTCCGTTTGGCTGAAAATCGACTTCAATTTTGATGTGCATATTCAAAAAAGATCAAATTTTCCGAATACAAACAAAAAACATTTTTTGAAAACGTTTTCGAGGAGTATGACACCATTCACCTCCAGATAAACTCCTCTATTTGAGAACGGTTGAAGATAGATCGATTCTGATAACGCCAATCGATTCAGAATCATGAAATTAGTTTGATCCGTGAAATTGAATCAGAAATATTCACAGACAAATTTTTAATTGAACATTTCAGCAGATTTTTGAAGATTTTCAACTTGGGACTGCAGAGGTTCCATAAATAACCTATAAAATCTCCGTTTGGCTGAAAATCGACTTCAATTTTGGTGTGCATATTCAAAAAAGATAAAATTTTCCGAAAATAAACAAAAAACATTTTTTGAAAATGTTTTCGAGGTGTATAACACCGTTCACCTTCAGATAAACTCTTCTATTTGAGAACGATTGAAGATAGATCAATTCTGCTAACGCCAATCGATTCAGACTCATGAAATCAGTTTGATCCATTAAATTGAATCAGAAATATTCACAGACAAATTTTTAATTGAACATTTTAGCAGATTTTTGAAGATTTTCAACTTGGGACTGCAGAGGTTCCATAAATAGCGTATAAAATCTCCGTTTGGCTGAAAATCGACTTCAATTTTGGTGTGTATTTTCAAAAAAGATCAAATTTTCCGAATATAAACAAAAAACATTTTTTGAAAATGTTTTCGAGGTGTATGACACCATTCACCTCCAGATAAACTCTTCTATTCGAGAACGGTTGAAGATAGATTAATTCTGCTAACGCCAATCGATTCAGAATCATGAAATTAGTTTGATCCGTGAAATTGAATCAGAAATATTCACAGACAAATTTTTAATTGAACATTTTAGCAGATTATTGAAGATTTTCAACTTGGGACTGCAGAGGTTCCATAAATAGCATATAAAATCTCCGTTTGGCTGAAAATCGACTTCAATTTTGATGTGCATATTCAAAAAAGATCAAATTTTCCGAATACAAACAAAAAACATTTTTTGAAAATGTTTTCGAGGTGTATGACACCATTCACCTCCAGATAAACTCTTCTATTTGAGAACGGTTGAAGATAGATCAATTCTGCTAACGCCAATCGATTCAGAATCATGAAATTAGTTTGATTCGCGAAATTGAATCAGAAATATTCACAGACAAATTTTTAATTGAACATTTTAGCAGATTTTTGAAGATTTTCAACTTGGGACTGCAGAGGTTCCATAAATAGCCTATAAAATCTCCGTTTGGCTGAAAATCGACTTCAATTTTGGTGTGTATATTCAAAAAAGATCAAATTTTCCGAATATAAACAAAAAACATTTTTTGAAAATGTTTTCGAGGTGTATGACACCATTCACCTCCAGATAAACTCTTCTATTCGAGAACGGTTGAAGATAGATTAATTCTCCTAACGCCAATCGATTCAGAATCATGAAATTAGTTTGATCAGTGAAATTGAATCAGAAATATTCTCAGACAAATTTTTAATTGAACATTTCAGCAGATTTTTGAAGATTTTCAACTTGGGACTGCAGAGGTTCCATAAATAGCCTATAAAATCTCCGTTTGGCTGAAAATCGACTTCAATTTTGATGTGCATATTCAAAAAAGATCAAATTTTCCGAATACAAACAAAAAACATTTTTTGAAAATGTTTTCGAGGTGTATGACACCATTCACCTCCAGATAAACTCTTCTATTCGAGAACGGTTGAAGATAGATTAATTCTCCTAACGCCAATCGATTCAGAATCATGAAATTAGTTTGATCCGTGAAATTGAATCAGAAATATTCAAAGACAAATTTTTAATTGAACATTTTAGCAGATTTTAGAAGATTTTCAACTTGGGACTGCAGAGGTTCCATAAATAGCCTATAAAATCTCCGTTTGACTGAAAATCGACTTCCATTTTGGTGTGCATATTCAAAAAAGATCAAATTTTCCGAATATGATCAAAAAACATTTTTTGAAAATGTTTTCGAGGTGTATGACACCATTCACCTCCAGATAAACTCTTCTATTTGAGAACGGTTGAACATAAATTAATTCTGCTAAAGCCAATCGATTCAGAATCATGAAATTAGTATGATCCGTGAAATTGAATCAGAAATATTCACAGATAAATTTTTAATTGAACATTTTAGCAGATTTTTGAAGATTTTCAACTTGGGACTGCAGAGGTTCCATAAATATCCTATAAAATCTCCGTTTGGCTGAAAATCGACTTCAATTTTGGTGTTCATATTCAAAAAAGATCAAATTTTCCGAATATGATCAAAAAACATTTATTGAAAATGTTTTCGAGGTGTATGACACCATTCACCTCTAGATAAACTCTTCTATTTGAGAACGGTTGAAGATAGATTAATTCTGCTAACGCCAATCGATTCAGAATCATGAAATTAGTTTGATCCGTGAAATTGAATCAGAAATATTCAAAGACAAATTTTTAATTGAACATTTTAGCAGATTTTAGAAGATTTTCAACTTGGGACTGCAGAGGTTCCATAAATAGCCTATAAAATCTCCGTTTGACTGAAAATCGACTTCCATTTTGGTGTGCACATTCAAAAAAGATCAAATTTTCCGAATATGATCAAAAAACATTTTTTGAAAATGTTTTCGAGGTGTATGACACCATTCACCTCCAGATAAACTCTTCTATTTGAGAACGGTTGAACATAAATTAATTCTGCTAAAGCCAATCGATTCAGAATCATGAAATTAGTATGATCCGTGGAATTGAATCAGAAATATTCACAGATAAATTTTTAATTGAACATTTTAGCAGATTTTTGAAGATTTTCAACTTGGGACTGCAGAGGTTCCATAAATAGCCTATAAAATCTCCGTTTGGCTGAAAATCGACTTCAATTTTGGTGTGTATATTCGAAAAAGATCAAATTTTCCGAATATAAACAAAAAACATTTTTTGAAAATGTTTTCGAGGTGTATGACACCATTCACCTCCAGATAAACTCTTCTATTTGAGAACGGTTGAAGATAGATCAATTCTGCTAACGCCAATCGATTCAGAATCATGAAATCAGTTTGATCCGTTAAATTGAATCAGAAATATTCACAGACAAATTTTTAATTGAACATTTTAGCAGATTTTTGAAGATTTTCAACTTGGGACTGCAGAGGTTCCATAAATAGCCTATAAAATCTCCATTTGATTGAGAATCGACTTCAATTTTGGTGTGCATATTCAAAAAAGATCAAATTTTCCGAATATGATCAAAAAACATTTTTTGAAAATGTTGTCGAGGTGTATGACACCATTCACCTCCAGATAAACTCTTCTATTTGAGAACGGTTGAAGATAGATTAATTCTGTTAACTCCCTTCGATTCAGAATCATGAAATTAGTTTGATCCGTGAAATTGAATCAGAAATATTCACAGACAAATTTTTAATTGAACATTTTAGCAGATTTTTGAAGATTTTCAACTTGGGACTGCAGAGGTTCCATAAATAGCCTATAAAATCTCCATTTGATTGAGAATCGACTTCAATTTTGGTGTGCATATTCAAAAAAGATCAAATTTTCCAAATATAAACAAAAAACATTTTTTGAAAATGTTTTCGAGGTGTATGACACCATTCACCTCCAGATAAACTCTTCTATTTGAGAACGATTGAAGATAGATCAATTCTGCTAACGCCAATCGATTCAGAATCATGAAATCAGTTTGATCCGTTAAATTGAATCAGAAATATTCACAGACAAAGTTTTAATTGAACATTTTAGCAGATTTTTGAAGATTTTCAACTTGGGACTGCAGAGGTTCCATAAATAGCCTATAAAATCTCCGTTTGGCTGAAAATCGACTTCAATTTTGGTGTTCATATTCAAAAAAGATCAAATTTTCCGAATATGATCAAAAAACATTTTTTGAAAATGTTGTCGAGGTGTATGACACCATTCACCTCCAGATAAACTCTTCTATTTGAGAACGGTTGAAGATAGATTAATTCTGTTAACTCCCATCGATTCAGAATCATGAAATTAGTTTGATCCGTGAAATTGAATCAGAAATATTCACAGACAAATTTTTAATTGAACATTTCAGCAGATTTTTGAAGATTTTCAACTTGGTACTGCAGAGGTTCCATAAATAGCCTATAAAATCTCCGTTTGGCTGAAAATCGACTTCAATTTTAGTGTGCATATTCAAAAAAGATCAAATTTTCCGAATATAAACAAAAAACATTTTTTGAAAATGTTTTCGAGGTGTATGACACCATTCACCTCCAGATAAACTCTTCTATTCGAGAACGGTTGAAGATAGATTAATTCTCCTAACGCCAATCGATTCAGAATCATGAAATTAGTTTGATCCGTGAATTTTATTCAGAAATATTCACAGACAAATTTTTAATTGAACATTTTAGCAGATTTTTGAAGATTTTCAACTTGGGACTGCAGAGGTTCCATAAATAGCCTATAAAATCTCCATTTGATTGAGAATCGACTTCAATTTTGGTGTGCATATTCAAAAAAAATCAAATTTTCCAAATATAAACAAAAAACATTTTTAGAAAATGTTTTCGAGGTGTATGACACCATTCACCTCCAGATAAACTCTTCTATTTGAGAACGATTGAAGATAGATCAATTCTGCTAACGCCAATCGATTCAGAATCATGAAATCAGTTTAATCCGTTAAATTGAATCAGAAATATTCACAGACAAATTTTTAATTGAACATTTTAGCAGATTTTTGAAGATTTTCAACTTGGGACTGCAGAGGTTCCATAAATATCCTATAAAATCTCCGTTTGGCTGAAAATCGACTTCAATTTTGGTGTCCATATTCAAAAAAAATCAAATTTACCGAATATGATCAAAAAACATTTTTTGAAAATGTTTTCGAGGTGTATGACACCATTCACCTCCAGATAAACTCTTCTATTCGAGAACGGTTGAAGATAGATTAATTCTCCTAACGCCAATCGATTCAGAATCATGAAATTAGTTTGATCCGTGAAATTGAATCAGAAATATTCAAAGACAAATTTTTAATTGAACATTTTAGCAGATTTTAGAAGATTTTCAACTTGGGACTGCAGAGGTTCCATAAATAGCCTATAAAATCTCCGTTTGACTGAAAATCGACTTCCATTTTGGTGTGCATATTCAAAATAGATCAAATTTTCCGAATATGATCAAAAAACATTTTTTGAAAATGTTTTCGAGGTGTATGACACCATTCACCTCCAGATAAACTCTTCTATTTGAGAACGGTTGAACATAAATTAATTCTGCTAAAGCCAATCGATTCAGAATCATGAAATTAGTATGATCCGTGAAATTGAATCAGAAATATTCACAGATAAATTTTTAATTGAACATTTTAGCAGATTTTTGAAGATTTTCAACTTGGGACTGCAGAGGTTCCATAAATAGCCTATAAAATCTCCGTTTGGCTGAAAATCGACTTCAATTTTGGTGTGTATATTCAAAAAAGATCAAATTTTCCGAATATAAACAAAAAACATTTTTTGAAAATGTTTTCGAGGTGTATGACACCATTCACCTCCAGATAAACTCTTCTATTTGAGAACGGTTGAAGATAGATCAATTCTGCTAACGCCAATCGATTCAGAATCATGAAATTAGTTTGATCCGTGAAATTGAATCAGAAATATTCACAGACAAATTTTTAATTGAACATTTTAGCAGATTTTTGAAGATTTTCAACTTGGGACTGCAGAGGTTCCATAAATAGCCTATAAAATCTCCGTTTGGCTGAAAATCGACTTCCATTTTGGTGTGTATATTCAAAAATGATCAAATATTCCGAATATAAACAAAACACATTTTTTGAAAATGTTTTCGAGGTGTATGACACCATTCACCTCCAGATAAACTCTTCTTTTTGAGAACGATTGAAGATAGATCAATTCTGCTAACGCCAATCGATTCAGAATCATGAAATCAGTTTGATCCGTTAAATTGAATCAGAAATATTCACAGACAAATTTTTAATTGAACATTTTAGCAGATTTTTGAAGATTTTCAACTTGGGACTGCAGAGGTTCCATAAATAGCCTATAAAATCTCCATTTGATTGAGAATCGACTTCAATTTTGGTGTGCATATTCAAAAAAGATCAAATTTTCCGAATATGATCAAAAAACATTTTTTGAAAATGTTGTCGAGGTGTATGACACCATTCACCTCCAGATAAACTCTTCTATTCGAGAACGGTTGAAGATAGATTAATTCTCCTAACGCCAATCGATTCAGAATCATGAAATTATTTTGATCCGTGAAATTGAATCAGAAAAATTCACAGACAAATTTTTAATTGAACATTTTAGCAGATTTTAGAAGATTTTCAACTTGGGACTGCAGAGGTTCCATAAATAGCCTATAAAATCTCCGTTTGGCTGAAAGTCGACTTCAATTTTGGTGTGCATATTCAAAAAAGATCAAATTTTCCGAATATAAACAAAAAACATTTTTTGAGAATGTTTTCGAGGTGTATGACACCATTCACCTCCAGATAAACTCTTCTATTCGAGAACGGTTGAAGATAGATTAATTCTCCTAACGCCCATCGATTCAGAATCATGAAATTAGTTTGATCCACGAAATTGAATCAGAAATATTCACAGACAAATTTTTAATTGAACATTTTAGCAGATTTTAGAAGATTTTCAATTTGGGACTGCAGAGGTTCCATAAATAGCCTATAAAATCTCCGTTTGGCTGAAAATCGACTTCAATTTTGGTGTGCATATTCAAAAAAGATCAAATTTTCCGAATATAAACAAAAAACATTTTTTGAGAATGTTTTCGAGGTGTATGACACCATTCACCTCCAGATAAACTCTTCTATTCGAGAACGGTTGAAGATAGATTAATTCTGCTAACGCCAATCGATTCAGAATCATGAAATTAGTTTGATCCGCGAAATTGAATCAGAAATATTCACAGACAAATTTTTAATTGAACATTTTAGCAGATTTTTGAAGATTTTCAACTTGGGACTGCAGAGGTTCCATAAATAGCCTATAAAATCTCCGTTTGGCTGAAAATCGACTTCAATTTTGGTGTGCATATTAAAAAAAGATCAAATTTTCCGAATATAAACAAAAAACTTTTTTTGAAAATGTTTTCGAGGTGTATGACACCATTCACCTCCAGATAAACTCTTCTATTCGAGAACGGTTGAAGATAGATTAATTCTCCTAACGCCAATCGATTCAGAATCATGAAATTATTTTGATCCGTGAAATTGAATCAGAAATATTCACAGACAAATTTTTAATTGAACATTTTAGCAGATTTTAGAAGATTTTCAACTTGGGACTGCAGAGGTTCCATAAATAGCCTATAAAATCTCCGTTTGGCTGAAAGTCGACTTCAATTTTGGTGTGCATATTAAAAAAAGATCAAATTTTCCGAATATAAACAAAAAACTTTTTTTGAAAATGTTTTCGAGGTGTATGACACCATTCACCTCCAGATAAACTCTTCTATTCGAGAACGGTTGAAGATAGATTAATTCTCCTAACGCCAATCGATTCAGAATCATGAAATTATTTTGATCCGTGAAATTGAATCAGAAAAATTCACAGACAAATTTTTAATTGAACATTTTAGCAGATTTTAGAAGATTTTCAACTTGGGACTGCAGAGGTTCCATAAATAGCCTATAAAATCTCCGTTTGGCTGAAAGTCGACTTCAATTTTGGTGTGCATATTCAAAAAAGATCAAATTTTCCGAATATAAACAAAAAACATTTTTTGAGAATGTTTTCGAGGTGTATGACACCATTCACCTCCAGATAAACTCTTCTATTCGAGAACGGTTGAAGATAGATTAATTCTCCTAACGCCCATCGATTCAGAATCATGAAATTAGTTTGATCCACGAAATTGAATCAGAAATATTCACAGACAAATTTTTAATTGAACATTTTAGCAGATTTTAGAAGATTTTCAATTTGGGACTGCAGAGGTTCCATAAATAGCCTATAAAATCTCCGTTTGGCTGAAAATCGACTTCAATTTTGGTGTGCATATTCAAAAAAGATCAAATTTTCCGAATATAAACAAAAAACATTTTTTGAGAATGTTTTCGAGGTGTATGACACCATTCACCTCCAGATAAACTCTTCTATTCGAGAACGGTTGAAGATAGATTAATTCTGCTAACGCCAATCGATTCAGAATCATGAAATTAGTTTGATCCGCGAAATTGAATCAGAAATAAGCACAGACAAATTTTTAATTGAACATTTTAGCAGATTTTTGAAGATTTTCAACTTGGGACTGCAGAGGTTCCATAAATAGCCTATAAAATCTCCGTTTGGCTGAAAATCGACTTCAATTTTGGTGTGCATATTAAAAAAAGATCAAATTTTCCGAATATAAACAAAAAACTTTTTTTGAAAATGTTTTCGAGGTGTATGACACCATTCACCTCCAGATAAACTCTTCTATTCGAGAACGGTTGAAGATAGATTAATTCTCCTAACGCCAATCGATTCAGAATCATGAAATTATTTTGATCCGTGAAATTGAATCAGAAATATTCACAGACAAATTTTTAATTGAACATTTTAGCAGATTTTTGAAGATTTTCAACTTGGGACTGCAGAGGTTCCATAAATAGCCTATAAAATCTCCGTTTGGCTGAAAGTCGACTTCAATTTTGGTGTGCATATTCAAAAAAGATCAAATTTTCCGAATATAAACAAAAAACATATTTTGAAAATATTTCCGAGGTGTATGACACCTTTCAACTCCAAATAATCTCTCCAATTTGAGAACGGTTGAAGATAGAATAATTTTGTTAATGCCAATCGATTCAAAATCATAAAATTACTTTAATCTGTGAATTTGAATCGGAAATATTCACGAACACTTTAGCAGATTTTTGAAGATTTTCAACTCGCCACTGCAGAAGTTCCATGAAACGCCTATGAAATCTTCATTTGACTCGACTTCAATTTTGGTGTGTGGTTGTATGAAAAGATGATATTTTCTGAAAGAGCAGATAAAATTCTATGAAAATGTTTCCGATTTGTATGACAACATTCAACTCTTGATAAAATCTTCAATTCGAAAACTGTTGGAAATAGAGCAAAAATACCTGTATTTATGTGAAACTTCATATAATTTCCAGGGAGGAAATAATAGGAGTTCATCCATCTCCACACGATTTACCGAATGATTAAAACCAAACCGACGCCTCGAGCAGTAACGAGCAGGGAAGATGAGTCAAAGAAAAAATCTCAAACTTTTCTCGTCTCGTATTCCGCCCAGATAAATGAAAACACAACAAGCGAAAGTAATCCTCCACACAATATCGCGAGGAAATTGCGTGTCGTCAAAGTAAAACTTCATATACGTTCAGCAGCTTGAAATTATTTCGAATGTCACGTACAGAACTATATCTCGATAAAGTTTTGATAATCTTCGTTTTCGAGACGTAGCACGTTCTGTCCCACTCACACTTTCTGAGAGAAGAAATTCTTAATCCTTGCGGTGAAACGTCACTTTGGTCATTATAGAAAAGATCGAAAGATGCGACAAACTTCGTTTAAAAAAAAGTTCAAATATCATTCAGATCATACAAGTGATGAAATAATCATTCTGCGAAATCAATTGTGAAACAATTTCCCACTAATTATAATAATAGTGGATAAGTATATGAGTTACGTGAATTTTCTATATCTTGTTTGATCTTTTTCTTTCATGGATGCTTTTTCATCAACTTCCTGAAACAGGTGAATAACTTAGATAAGAGATTAAAGGTAGATAGATTTTTTTACTGTTCTCTTGGCTCAGGCTGAAAAAGATTGTCAACAATATTCATGTAATTAGCAAATAAAAGATTCCACGGCTGTTACGTAATTACTTATCGATAGCTGCAACTCATTAAAATACTCCATTTATCCAACATCATTAATGCTACTGTCCCTGCTAATGTTGGTCCATATTTTCATCGTCACGCGAAGTTTCGTTTAATGCAAGTACATATGAGCGGAATCAATTATCGTTATATTAATTATATTTGGTAGTAAATTGACTACTAATTCAGTGGACTGTTCGCTTTTGTCAATTATCGAATGAATTATTAATTAGCGATGACTAATTCGTGGAAACACATTAATTTCGCAGGACGGAGACTATTTATTATTGACTCCAAATATGATTGGATCTATGCTTTTAACTTAATTATGGTGTTGTTCATAACTCTAATGGTGAAACCAGGACATCTTCTTCAATCTTACCTCACTTTACGAACAGGTCTCAAAGTACTTTAAGAATGGATGATGAAACACACAAAATATTTATATTGGTGTTCCACAAGGCACGGTTCTCGGGCCACTTCTATTCAATATATATGTAAATGGATTGTTTCCTCTCGAGAGCAGAGTGAAAATCTTAGAATTTGCAGACGATACAGTCATATTCTATGAAGCAAATAGCTGGAAAGACCTAAAAGATATGGTAGAATCCGACTTTTGTTGATAAAATGTTTGCCAGATGGGGTGGGTACATGAACGTTGGGCCATAACAGAATGGTACTGAATGCCCAACCATAGCCAGTATTGTCATGAAGAAGGACTTGCTATCTGACAGATATTTGCTTCATATTTTTCACATTGTGGGAATGACATGTGTGGAAAGGGTATTTCTACTTCATTTGTATCATTGAATTGATACTCTTTGGCAAACTTTATGCACTCTATTCGATTAAAAAAGATTACATGGGAACTAATTCATCACCAAGGTAATGAAACCGGGTGAGAAATGTGTTAAAGTTGACACCGACTAGCAAGATTACTTGGAACCAATTGAAAGGAAGTACAAAATATCACCCTACTAAAAACCACAACCGAGGTCGATTTCCCCTTGCTATCTCTCCTCGGAAACAATGGTGAATCGCATCGTATCATCCAGAAAGCCACCCAAGCCGGATGAAGTCTTCTGAAAAATGACACATCGCTGGAAATCTCTCCCATCCTTAATATTCTCGCGCGATGCCGTCGTGCTGTAGGCGAAGCGAGACAAGCTAGTTTGGCATGAAATGAAGCAATATTTCTCTGCGGTTATGATTCCGTGTGGGGCCTACTCGGCGAGTCTGACCTGATGATCAGACTGCAATTTTGCGCTACGGTCAGCATCCAGGTAATAACTAGTTCACTCGGCGAATACTAAATAAGTGAAGAGCAGTTGCGGTGTGTTCTGGTTTCGAATTAGAAATCGAATGCCAGTCGAATGGGATGATGCTAGAGAACTGGAAAGTACAGAGCGATCTACGAAATTTATCATCATGGACAGCTATGTGTACGACGTCGAAATTTATCATATTATCCAATAGATGTTTTTTTAACGTGTTGTATCTAGGAAAATGAAAATATGATCGAAAGAGGAAGAAAAGTATTGGTGGAAAAAACTAGCTCCAAAGCTTCACCGTTTTGCTAAAAAAATCGAGCTCAGCAAACTGATTCCCAAAAACCAGCTGTGGAGTGCCTCAGGGTAGTATTCTCGGGCCGTTATTCTCTGCTATATCACTCTTTCCTGATTCGCTCAAATCCTGTGACAGTTGTACAAAAAATATTTATTCTCAAAACAAAAATCATCCCAAAGTAATATTTATTTCAGTGAATTTTACAGATTCAAAAACGTCTTTTCTGCTGAAGGAAATTTAAATTTATAAGTTGCCACAGATACGCAAAAGAAGTTTTCCAACTAGGTTGGATCTTCGAGTAGTCCATGTAAATAATTTGTCCATCTGGTTCATTTCTATTAGAATATAAATTAATACTAATGCTGATAATGCAGACCCGCATAAACCATCTCATCTCTTTGAATACAAAGGGATGAAAACATCCCCCTCTGAGCCGCAGCTAAGACGTGCTTTGTTCATAACGAAACAGGTTGTTGGGCGCCACTTCCTTCCTGTAGAAAACACGGGAATGGAACAAGAAGGTTGGAGGTCCCTTTCTGAAGATTGACCGTATTGATCTTCCTAATAACCAAATAGTTCATTTCTTACGACGCACCGCTTCCTGCTTGACGTGATCTCGAATCCATTCGAACCATAATCAGCCAAAGGCCTTATAACAAGGTCGGTTAGGATGGGATAGAACAATCTATCAGCAGTTTCGAAAGTAAGTCATTATTGTCAACTAGCAGAAAATACACTCACATGCAAAAAACGCAACAAGTTAATAGTTGGTAAAATTTGAGGTAAAACGATAAATAAGCTTCGTTTACCAATTCAGGACGAATGGCAAAACATTCCTTGAAATTATGTTCAACTGAACAATTCATTGTTGTCTTCTCATTGCTAAACTCATAAACTCAGCTGTCAAACTGGCATTATGGCACAATAAGTAGAGCCATCTTGTCAAAAAATATCGTTAAAAATTAAAATTGGTTAAACTGTTGTTTGGAGTACATTTCTTTTTTAAAGATGAACTGGTGCATTTAAAGGCATGAATCAAAAAACAAAATGTTGAAAAGGAATGGTTTTTAACGAAAATCGGCATTTTGAAAGAATTTGACCACGAAATTATTCCACAGGATGTTTAACAACAAACTTCTAATTAACCCTGTGGAATGACTAATAAGCCAGCTTTTAACGAAAGTTGAAATTAACTAATTTATCTACACATTGATGATTTTTTTTTTTAAATTGAACTATTAATAAAAAAACTATAAGACCTCAAATTTTACCAAATATTAACGTTTTGTATGCATGTAAGTGAATATTGGATATTAATTCGAAACTTCCATTAGTATCAAATGATTATACTATTACTTTCTCATACACGAAACTGCAGTATCAGTGTTACAAATATAGGTGATGCCGAAACATAGGATATTACATTTTATGATGATCTCCTGTGACCCAATCAACACTGTTGCAGAGGGTATTAATGTTTGATGAATTTTGCGGTGGAAATTTCCAATTTTCATTCCCAGGATTCCATCAACACGCACCCTCGCCTCAAACAATGCCTCCCCCATTCCATTTTTTCCGAACCATTCACGTTTCCAACAGGTTGTTATTGGACCGTCTCTGATTGATTTTTATTTTCAATCTCGTTACGAATGCCAGAATTCATAGCCCTGAATACACTTCCGTTGAATATGGCCAGATAGGTATCCGTCATTCGATTTCCGATTTCCAATCGCCGAGATCGACTAACTAATTAAAAGGCACCGACTCCGCCATTGATGATGGAATATTAAATTAGAAGTTGACGAGAAGTTCGATTCGTAGGCAATACAAGTTGTCTACAGAAGTTGGGAGGATTTAAAGTGCGCTATGGAACTGATCCATGCAGCTGAATTGGGCTCTTATCTTCGGGCAACAGATGCCCTTTTGTGTGTGGATTGCCGATTGCAGGTGAACAGGGGCGGAGGACGAATAGGGTGGATATGAGGTTTCAAAAATTGAATCGATGAATGAATGAATTTTGTTGAATATCATCTCCATCTATAATCGAACCACTCTTCACGAGCATAACGCCAGACAATCACAGCAATTAAGAATAGAGTCCACAAGACTCAATGCCGTTTTTCTTGAAAGTATTATGGTAAGTCAGCGTTAGATGTCAGAATAGCCTTGGACTCAAACTTCATTGGACAATAAACCTCCTTTAATTTTCTGTGAAATCATGTTAATATAGCTACGTTATTCGAATATTTGAACATGTTTCCTAATGATATGAATAATATTATCATCGACTGAAATCTCGATCGATAACAGCCTCATCAGTGATCGAATTAAAAATGTTACAACCGCCTATGGTCTCTTGCCCAATGTTCGAGCACATACTCCCACGAGACCGTCAGATTTCGGTCATTCGGCAGTATAATACGAACTTGTAGCACACATTTGCAACAGCCTGCGTGCCCGTGTTCGTACAATGTTCCGAAGAGAAAACACCTCTCGCAATTGCTGCTGGTTTCAATTTGCATGAACGCGGCGATTTAGACAACCGTGAGCCATTTATTTTTGTGGGCACTTTTCATTATCTTTACCCAGCTCGGTGCTCTACTTCCAGCCCGCCACTCTCACCTCAAATGCTGCGCTTAATGCTAATTAAAAACTGTAAAATATTCTTCACAGCCGGTGGAGCGAGGTACAGGGTGTAGGTAAAGGAAAAGTTTCCAATTCTACGTCTAAGACTAACTGGATACTGAATATATAGGCATTTTTTATGATTTCTGAGTTCTGGTTTAAACCATCAATATGAAATTTGTGAACGTGATTCCATATAAACTCATATAGATTTTAGGTCATTCCTGTTGTGACAATTTGCGGTATTGTGGAATAAATTTCGATTGGTTTACGACAAACAGTTAGTTAGTCTTAGTGAAAGGTCATGAAAACGAGAATCAAAGACATATCCCAATGAAAACAGCTAAATAAAATCGTCAGATTCAGGAACCTCATGTAGCCTGCTGATGCCAACTTTACTGAAGAAACCAGCGTCATATTTAACGCTTTTATTATTATTGTTCAGAAAATGTTTTGGTACATTGTTTCAATATAATTGTAAGCAATAGGAGTGTACATCGCTAGGCATATTGCGACGCTGTTCGATAGACGATAAATCAAATTGACTTCTGTACTTGCAAACATGATCAATCTTCCTCAAATTGTATATGATTCTATATGCCATGTCAGCGTTATCTAGTTGGTGAATAGTGACATTGGAACTGCTTGCTTGAATTAGCAATTCGTGTAGATCTGTATTGGTCAATGAAGAAACATACAAACATGAAAAAAGTAGTGGTCCTAAAACGCTTCCTTGAGGAATTCCTGTCTCAGTTTCAACCCAGTCAGAGTGAGATCATTCACGCTAACCAACATTTTTTCCCATTGGGATACGAGCTGAAGACTACAAGAATCTGGAGAAAAGCACATTGAACATAATTTGCTGATAATATATCGAAGTCAATGGTGTCGAACGCTTTGCTGAAGTCTAACAGAACAAGAACAGTTACCTGTTTTTTGTCCATTGCCGTACTAATATCGGAAAAACTAAGTCTTTTGCGAAAATTTGATTGGAATGCATTTTGAATCGAGTAAAGATTCACATATAAAGTAATGTGACAATGAATAATTTTACCGAAACGTTTCGATTTTGAGTTTAGAAGTATTGATATGAGGCAAAAACCTAAACGAGGGATGGCGTGCTGTATTTTTGCTATGGGGACAATTTTGGATTGTTTCCATAAAGCAGCCTTTCTTATTAAAATAATCTGTCATCTCCCATTAGAACCAAATATTTTCATTGTTAGTTTTCCCTATTAAATATACCGATTTGTCATGGAGTAAACAAAACTTCCAAATTGGATAAACATTAGCTAACTTATGCCAGAATACTGATCGTCAAGTGATTCAACACGAACTGTATTCAACATTTTCGTATAATCCACGACATGCCGAGTTACGATCGGCATTTCCTGTGACAAGATAACACCATTTTCCGGCATTACCTCAAACATTACTCCCTTAGGGAACATCTGGAAGGTTTTCCTGTTACAACCTCAAACCAGAAGTCGCAGTCGTAAAACATTCGAACTTTCATTTTATCTTCTCCGAAATGTTCGATATGTTGACCAGATTTCATATCGCATTCCTTAATGGTTGCAACAGTCATTTCGGTTTACAATTCAATATCGGAAACGGCCGTCGTTTATAGTTTTTGGAATGGACTAGTTTGAATTTACATTCCTCTAGTCGTTATACAGGGTGAGAGTTAAAGGAAAGAACGACAAAATAATTGATCGTCAAGGGGAAGGACACGCTTTAACAATTGTTTTAAAACTCATCAACGTTCAATCAAAAGTTATAGACGATTTAGAGTAAATTGAGTACTCACATTTTGGATGTCCATCGCGGTAATGGTTAAACTATTTCTACTTCTTTCACTTTTTCACAACGTTTCGGGTGATTATATTTGCGATCGTCTTCAGATGAATTCTTCTTCAGTGTATTATCAGCTACCGTGTATCGCATACGTTGCACATATTTGAAGGTGTACATCGGAACGACTAGAAGATCTATGGGCACGAGGCTGAAAGAACACGAAAAAAAGTGCAGGTGAGTTAAACAGATAAATAAGCAGTAGCTGAACATGCAAAATACTTTTTCATGACAAATATTTGAATAAATATGGATCCGCAAACGCTTCGTTACCGATCTACATGGTGTCGAAAAACATTTTTTTACATTTTTTATTTACTCTTGTAATTTTTGAGATATTCCCAAATTCCAAGTACAGGGAGATAATTTTTCAAGGGTCATAAAATATAAAATAAAACTGTTATATAGCATCTTTCATCGAGTGTTTACCCGAAAGATACTCCTTTTTCTTGTGAGTTCTATTTCTACGACGAATCACAATCTTTCACTGCAAATATGATATTTGATTGGAACATAAACTTCCCAGGAAACAACATCGACTAGAAGCCAGCATTCAAAATGACGCTTTCTAAATGATTCCCCGATCATTTCCGTACTCACTGCTAGAGAAAAGTGCTTCCTCTGACAAGCTGTCGACTGTCGATTTTCAAGGCATTGAACCCCGCAGAACATTCGTGTCCGCTTTATCTGTTTATGCAGCAAACAACCGACAACGGTTTCGCTAATAAAACCAAACGGCGGACAAACATTGTCGGCAGTCCCCTAGTAAATGTAGTGCATCTGAAACTTTTCACTTCCGTTCAGTTCAAACTTCTTTCATCAACTTCCCGAGAAACCAAGAATCCGAGAATCCACTAGACAGAAGACACTTTGAAAGAGACTTTTTCAATCGAGCAGGCCCGTTTCCAGAGAATGTTTTTTGTCCGACTGATTCCGATAATAAAAGTGTCAGATAATATAAAAAAATGTGATGTCAAGTTTCTGAAAGTTTGGCATGGGGGAACTTTATAAGAAAAAATGTAATTACTCAATACCTCACCCTCTGAATCGGAAGATAAAACCAATCATCAGAATCACCTATTATCGAAAATTTCAATACAAATTCAATTGACAGCAGAGTGTGTTCAACGAAATGGTAAGGTTCAGCTTGCTCCTTCTTTTTGAAACGATTTACTCGATTGTATCTGTTATAGTTTAAAAAATACTGAATTTAGAATTAAAAAATTATGACTGAACGTCATCATGTTTGTCAGCTCGGTTTGACTTGTATTTTATTTTGGGTCAACTTATAGGCAAACAGGCTAAAGAGAGTGCTTGGTAAATAATGGGTGATCAATTTTCTATTGACTATTGAATTCTACATTGTATTCAATCTCTGAAAATGTCCTAGCTTATTTTACTAAACTTTCTGAGAAATATAAGTCATCATCGTTGTGAAAGATATATTCTATGCTGAGAAGCGCACTCAACGTCAACAACAATATCAACATAGAAAGGTACTCAAAATTGCGTGCATTGTTGAAACAAAATTCTGAAGGTTATCAGCTGAAAAGAAATCGCACCAGAAGGAGTTGATTGATTTATCAATGAAATTTCTGATGAAATCTATCTTGCAACAAATGTATGTCAAACAATATTTACCTGAACGTTCTACACTCTCAGTTCTTGATCAGACAGAGTTTCTTCAGTATCCCGTTCATGAATTTTTAAAGTGCCCATTGTAGCTCAGATGGTATTACAAGTGAGAAACATAGGAATTCACTGACCTTATGAATGTTTATTATTTAAGTTCGTTGAGTATCAAAGATTTCTGTCAATTGTATTACTATATCATTAAAATCATCGAGACTGTCATTGGAACCGTATCTGTTATAGTCGTAGAGAAAGTATGGTACTCTCACGTATCATTTCATTCTATCAAAGAAATCTGAAATTCAAAATTGATGACTGAATAGATTATTTATCATTCCTTAAATAATATTTAGATTGTTTTAAAACTCTGACTATCGAATAGTCGTAGAGGAAGTCTAGTCTTCTACTTGCGTGTAATTATACTATCATTATACGCTCGACTATTACTCCGTATTCGCATTCAAGGGATGCCCAAGCGCAGATCCGTCCCTGCTTTTACAGCGATCTTGCGGCCACAATGCATTCCAGTTTAATTAAGAAGTATAAAGTATATCTAAGTTTTCCATTCCCAATTCCATTTTTGAGGCGATCGTTGCCTCGGACGGGATGTCGCTTACATCTGACAGTTCCATTCGTGTAACTTGCCAGGAAACGAGTCTCGGGATGAACGAACAAAAGTGTATACTTCAGATGAGTTTCGGGACGTTCAAGAGCGCCGGGTGGCGGAGGAGCATCTTGTCGAGATGATACTTGGCGAATATTAGGTAACCTATTCTCTCTTTCGAATAACGATACTTCTGTATTCGAACGTATTGGATTTAGCGTCGGGATTGTGAAGACTCGAGTGGGTCTAACAGCGATGCTAATTTGAAATTGGAAAACTTAAGGAGCTTGATGTCTATTGAATCCTTCCTATTGGCAGGACTGTATATTTCATTCCCTTTCAATATAAGCCACTTGTTTCCTTCAAGGACATCCCAGTCAGGCCCTATCCTCGAAGCCTCGATACAATCGAAGGACTCACTGGTATCATTTATAACTCAACCAAATAAGCACTTCTCGCAATGAATATCTGGTCAGAAAATCATGTGCCCTGAGCAGACGAAGTGAAGCAAGAACGACGACCTTCTGCATTCATCCGGCTAAGATTTCTGCCGTGTTACGGCAATACGGTATTATTTTCATATTCGAGAACAGTGTCTATCATTCCATCAATGACCTCTATGATCAGAACAAGCATTTTAACAGAATGCTTTGGGTATAAAGCCTACTTTGATGGTCTAGAGGCACTTATTTGGCTAAGGGTAGGGAGTTGGTATTTTCAATAGATTTGCCACTTACCATCCTTCAACCACATCTCCCGGAACATGAGACATCACAGGCGTTTCATCTAAGTGTACAGTACGAGTGTCGTAGATGATAGTACACTTTCACGTACCTAATGACACGCTCTGCATTTAGTGCATGAAACCTCTAAACACGTGACTACGATAGACCAGGGTATTGAAGATATCATCCCAGCAGAGCATTATGAGACCCTTGGTCTCAGCCCACTTGACCTGAGCATGGCAAAGGTCTTCTTTTTCTTGAAGACGACTCGATTATTGGCTTATCTTCATGTAGAAGCAAGAGTATATCAATATCTTCATTTTGAATCTACTGACATTCGTAAAATTGCTCTATCTGCAACCGTTATCGATTTGAAAAGTTTATCTTTAGTTGAGGGTAGTAATTTTCCTCCAAAATTGCATTTTCATAATTGTTCTAATAATTTTCGTAAAATTCGTGTTGATATGAAGTCAGTTGAAGATTTCGTAGGATTTTTACGGAACTTTTCATTTTCTAGTTGAAAATTTTCGATTTATCGTCGATTTGTCATCGAAATAAATTTTTGGGGTATGATTCGGAGTCAGCTGATCCAGATATAGTTGGGGAAAATCTTAATATTTTGAAAAATTGAAAAATGAAATTTTTCGAAAATTCGATCATGCGAGGGAATTTTTGACGTTTTATGCCTTTTTTATGCTAAACCTTATATATGAGCATATACAAATATAGTGCAAATTTCAAGTGAATCTGATGATTTTCTACTTTTCCTGGTTTTTATGGGTCTACCCCTTTGGACTTTTTGCAAGTAATTTTTTTTCTTTCTTTGGACTTGGAGGTTACAGAGTATACTAATTATACCATTCTGAATCGATTGGCATTCACAGAATTGCTCTTTCTCATACCGTTCTCGAGTTAAAAAATTCATCAGGAGTTGAGGTTGGTAATTTTCCTCCAAAGTTATAATTTTTCTACTCATTTTCATGAAATTCACCATTCATTGAATATGCTCACCAAACTTGAAGTAGATTCCGAGTCATATAAAAATTTCGTAAGCTCTTTAAGGAACCTCTGGAATTTCGAGTTGAAAATTTTCTATAGGTTATCAAATTTAATTTTCGTGGTATGAATCGGAATCAGCAATACAAGATACAGAAAATAAATTGAAGTGAAATTCATGAACCAGTGGAAGGACGTGATACTAGGGCTCTCTGGAAATTTCTAGAATATAGCAGAGAAAAAGATTCGGGAAAATTGTCCAGAACAGGGGTCCTGGACGGTTCTATAACGTATTTCACTCAAGTGATTCTGTTCCGTTACCAGTAAGAAGCGTGGTTGATAAAACTTTCTGGAAATTTATAGAATACGAGAGAAAAAAGTCTAAAATGTTCTTGAAAATTTTGAAAACTGCGGGAAAAATCGAAAAATAACGGTGGAATGTACTAGACTAGAGACTCTGAAAGGTTTTTCACTCGAATGAAAGTCTGTTCCGTTACCAGTGAGAAGCATGGTAGATAGAATTTTCTGGAAATTTATTGAATAAGAGAGAGAAAAGTCTGAAATGTTCTTGAAACATTTGAAAAGTACGGGAAAATTCGAGAAAACGGTGGAATGAACTAGACTAGAGACTCTAAAAGTTTCTAAAACGTACTAAAGTTATGTTAGGCCACATATTCTTCCTTGGCCACCGCTAGTTCTTCCACAATAATAGAATACTGACTTCCAAAAATGTCTTTTGATATACTGGAACAATTGAAAGAAATGTGGCTGAGATCGGCTATCGAATAACAGATTTAATTTGGAAAAAAAAACATGCGACCTACGATCCGTTTTTTTATGTAAGGCGCTATGAATCGAGTCTACAACTAAAGTCGCCCTCTCCCGACCCAACTTCGCCGAAGAAACATCCCGGCCAAGTCGTAGTGTGGCTCGGGGCCATTTCACGGACGATTGGGTGATCGCGGAAGCAACATATTCGATTCGGAATTGAAATAGATATCCATTCGGCGCGGCCAATTATTCCTAACACGGTTATTTCGCTACTATAAAACACGCAATGGGCTGATCGAACTTCGATTGACTTTCCCATTAATATGCTAAATGTAATTACAAGACCAGTCGGCAGCGAGGGACCTAATTCGGATATGGGAACAATAATGCTCTCCGGGGACTATAAATATATTCGTTGCGGATGGCACCGGCCTCTTTCGTCCTATTTGATGGCAAATTGATGAGCTTGTGGCAGCGTTTTGTGATTTGCGTCTGATGCGGCGGGTGATTAAGGGAGAATCTGCTTTGCTACACTGTGGAGAACATGCGAGACCAGTCCAAGAGGCAAATCCGGAAATGAACGCCACTTTATTGCCCGTTAGTGGAAACAACCCGACCCAACGAAGAATGTATACACCCATCTTGCCATCAATCCCCATACAGGGTGCATCACGGAGTATCACTCTGCTAATATCCGTGAGAGAGTTTGAAGACAAAGTTCTCTACACTCTAAGAATTATCTTAGTGTCTTTCGATTCCAGACTACTAGAAATAACACTGATTTCATTCCACGCGGAATTCTACGGTGTAATTCATATCACAACAATAGGTCTAAAGTGAATTCAGAATAAGAACTGCATAACATCTTCATTTGAGTTCAAGTTAATCTACCGAAATATAAAAGCGATTATTTTCAAAAAAGTCCTCCAAACCCGGAGACTCGAAGTATTTCTTGTTCTGCTCATGAAACGGGGAACAGATGGCTTCAGAGCTGCCTGTACTCTGTATTGATGAGAGGCAAAACCTCGCAAAAACAGGTTGAGCTTTTCAATTACAAACAACCTCCCAAGAGAACTCTGAGCTTATGCTCATTTCGAAAGTATGATTATGGTTACCAATAAAAATCTGAGACATATAAATCGTATCAAAAATTATAAAAACACCGCTTTGGTGTAAAATAAAATCAAAAAAGTTATTTTGTTTTATACCTGAACATATCGTAATTTCGAAAATTCTCATAAGATGGATAACTATTACCCATACAATTTGACACCATCCTGGTTCAAATTGCAACGAACTGTTGTCAATGTTATTGCAGAGTTGATTGTGTATACTTATACAGTTGTGACTTTTGATAAACTGATAATTTTCATAATGAAATATACTCTGATCTTCACCAGACTGGTGCGAAACTCACTTCAAAATCACATATAAAACCAGGTTGATATTACTTATTTGTTTGTGTTTAAATAAAAATTTCTCATCATCAAAAATGTCATTGTCAGATTTTCAGAGGAGTTCTGTAAAATTTGAAATATTTTGAAGTTCCTTCAAAAATAGCAGCCGACTTTTGAATTTTTTTAAGTTGTCTCAAGAATAGGATTCGACTTGGCGCAATTTGTGGTGGGTCAGGAAACATTCATTTTAGTCCAATCAACAACTTTTCATGACTGAAAGTCATTGTCGGGTCGTCAGAGAAGCTCGGCCAATTTTTGAATTTTTTGAAGTGGTCTCAAAAATATGATTCGAGTTGTCGCGATTGGTGGTTGGTCAGGAAACATTCATTTCAGTCCAAATAATAACTTTTCATGATTGAAAGTCAATGTCGAGTCGTCAGAGGAGCTCAGCCGATTTTTTAATATTTTGAAGTGGTCTCAAAAATAGGATTCGAGTTGGCGCGATTGGAGGTTGGTCAGGAAACATTCTTTAGTCCAATCAATAACTTTTCTTGATTGAAAGTCATTGTCGGGTCGTCAGAGGAGCTCGGCCAATTTTTGAATTTTTTGAAGTGGTCTCAAAAATAGGATTCGAGTTGGCGCGATTGGTGGTGGGTCAGGAAACATTCATTTCAGTCCAATCAATATTTTTTCATTATTGAAAGTCATTGATGGGTCGTCAGAGGAGCTCGGCCAATTTTTGAATTTTTTGAAGTGGTCTCGAAAATAGGATTTGAGTTGGCGCGATTGGTGGTCGGTCAGGAAACATTCATTTCGGTCCAATTAATAACTTTTTATGATTAAAAGTCATTGTCGGTTCGTCAGAGGAGCTCAGCCGATTTTTGAATATTTTGAAGTGGTCTCAAAAATAGGATTCGAGTCGGCGCGATTGGTAATTGGTCAGGAAACATTCATTTCTGTCCAATTGATAACTTTCCATGATTGAAAGTCATTGTCGGGTCGTCAGAGGAGCTCGGCCAATTTTTGAATTTTTTGAAGTGGTCTCAAAAATAGGATTCGAGTTGGCGCGATTGGTGGTGGGTCAGGAAACATTCATTTCAGTCCAATCAATATTTTTTTCATGATTGAAAGTCATTGGCGGGTCGTCAGAGGAGCTCGGCCAATTTTTGAATTTTTTGAAGTGGTCTCAAAAATAGGATTCGAGTTGGCGCGATTGGTGGTGGGTCAGGAAACATTCATTTCAGTCCAATCAATATTTTTTCATGATTAAAAGTCATTGATGGGTCGTCAGAGGAGCTCGGCCAATTTTTGAATTTTTTGAAGTGGTCTCAAAAATAGGATTCAAGTTGGCTCGATTGGTGGTTGGTCAGGAAACATTCATTTCGATCCAATTAATAACTTTTTATGATTGAAAGTCATTGTCGGGTCGTCAGAGGAGCTCAGCCGATTTTTGAATATTTTGAAGTGGTCTCAAAAATAGGATTCGAGCTGGCGCGATTGGTCGTGGGTCAGGAAACATTTATTTCAGTCCAATCAATAACTTTTTATGATTGAAAGTCATTTTCGGATCGTCAGAGGAGCTCGGCCGAATTTTTAATTTTTTAAAGTGGTCTCAAAAATAGGATTCGAGTTGGCGCGGTTGGTGATTGGTCAGGAAACATTCATTTCAGTCCAATTAATAACTTTTCAAGATTGAAAGTCATTGATGGGTCGTCAGAGGAGCTCAGCCGATTTTTCAGTTTTTTGAAGTGGTCTCAAAAATAGGATTCGAGTTGTCGCGATTGGTGATTGGTCAGGAAACATTCATTTTAGTCCAAATAATAACTTTTCATGATTGAAAGTCAATGTCGGGTCGTCAGAGGAGCTCAGGCGATTTTTGAATATTTTGAAGTGGTCTCAAAAATTGGATTCGAGTTGGCGCGATTGGAGGTTGGTCAGGAAACATTCTTTAGTCCAATCATCAACTTTTCTTGATTGAAAGTCATTGTCGGGTCGTCAGAGGAGCTCGGCCGATTTTTTAATTTTTCGAAGTGGTCACAAAAATAGAATTGGTTGGCGCGATTGGTGGTGGGTCAGAAAACATTCATTTCAATTCAATTCACAACTTTCAATGATTGAAAGTCATCGTCGGGTCGTCAGAGGGGTTTCGTAAAAAGTGCCTTCAAAAAAAAGATAGGCGTTGTCGCGTTTCGTGGTAGGTCATAAAATATTTGTTTTCATATAAATGACGACTTATCATCATCAAATGTCATCGTCGGGTCTTCAGAGGAGTTTGAAGTACCTTCAAAAATAGGAACAAAAATCCAATCAAGATGTTCGATTCTTTCCCGAACGTACTACATTTTTCAAGGAAAATTCAGAAACATTTTGATATCAGTCCATCAAAGACTGTTTTGAAAAATTCATTAGATTTTCACGGAATTGTGACAAACTTCAGTTGGAGCTAATGCTGAAAAATATATGTCGTATATATCGATATCTCAAATTTCGAGAGATATCTCGTATTTTCAAGCATTCACCCTTATTTCCGGGCTATTCTCTCTATAAATGTTAAATTCCCAGTTCGTACGTATATTAAAGGGAGGAAAGAAGTAATGGGATGGATAAATGGATATGACATTTCCTTATTTACCTTTTCAACGTTCAAGTCCCCAGGCGTATGAATTGCGCTGTTGACAAATATTTCGGATCCGGATTTTGCAATGAGATGATATATTGTCTACACCTCACCATTCGCTACAGTGTCTTCATTGAAATATATACAGAAAAATCGAATGAGTATATGAGTTTCTTGAAATGGAATCACACAAAAAGAAGAGATTGTAATTTTCGATAAACACGGCAGAGTTCGAAGTGAATATGAAACGGATTTTGATTAGATCCCTCAAAGAGTTAAGGAACATGCTGCTTCTGAAACCCATTGGGCATAACCGTACATGCAAATTCGTATATGAACGATTCAATTGACGAATCGAATTCAACAACACTGAATATGCAGGGTTCAGAGCTATTCAATCCCTTCATTTCAAAACTGGGATTTAGCGATATACCAATAAATCGCATTTGTATAACGTCGTTGACCGTGTAGGTAAAATGGATTGAAAATTAATGAAAAGTCGTCAATCTAGCAGTGTTGGTGAAATCCTCCACCGTTATGTATTTCACGTTCATAGCTATCTATATTGGATATTCTACACGTACAGTACTCCTGAAAAAGAGTTCGAAACAATACTCTCGAAAAAGTTAATGGCAATATTACTTTAAGAGTTCAGAAGGCAGGCACTTCACCGTTTAACTTCAGCTTCAAAAATATCGATAAGATATTGAAATTTTTGTCGAGCTAGTGGAAAATTCTCTAACGAAGTCTTTCTTCAAGGAATATATGGTTTCAGCGTAATCAATAATGCTTTTTTTCAGAGGAAGGAGAAAATTATCCGAATTAGAATTCACTCCCAATATCGCAACAAAATTTACAAGTGGAATGCATACAAACTCTCATAGCTTATGTACATGAGATAAATGGTCGGTAAAAAAACAGATAATTTCTAGAGCTCGTTGGAGAAGCATCACTAATTCTTGGTTCAAAGTAGATATGGTATGACAAGTCTATAATCAGAAATTCTTGTCGATTATATAAGGCTAAGCAAGGAGAATCGACACCATCGAGTGCTGTTTTTTCTTCAGATGGATTGATATTAGCAGATTTTTTTCAAGCATTTTAGTATCCCCCTCTTACATTGGTTGTGGGTTATTTTTTTGCCATTTCGAAGACATTTGTATGATATTTCTGATTCATTCACATGCCGTTGAATTATATAGAAAGGCTTTTACTGATTTTTCCATTACAAACTTTTTAAATTGAATGTTCTCGCGTTTATTCAAACGGAACAGTCCATATTTATAGCCAATTTTTTGAATTTAAATATATTTATAGATACTTTCGGTATAACCGGAAATGGAAATAAAAGAAAAATCTTTCAGATGAATCCTCAATAACATGATACCTCAAAGTACCAATTTCCATCTCGAAATTACAAAAATACCGTCCTTGAAAGCTCTTCCTAAATTGCCCTGTACTGAACAGCGTTTCAGAATTCATTTCCATTCACCAGATTTTACGATATCGCTTGAAAGCTTCAAAATTGAAAACCGGAAGTGTCACCCTTTCGATTTTATCGCGGATGCTATACACAGACATTGTTCGATACATTTCTCATCAAAATCGCAACATGAAATTTCGCGCAAGGAGATTCGTTCCTTTGAAATCAAGTTTTTAAACATCATCCATCTTCTAACCATCGTTGACAGTTATGTGCCTCTCGGAAGCGTTTCGTTTCATCAACATGATTGACTGCCATGGAAAGTGCTTCTCTCACGTTCGAATATTACCGGGTGTCCTAAGTTCAAAGTGACAGATATCACTTCACTTATATGTATGCATGCATTTCAATATTTTTGTTTGTGAGGATCGATTCATTCCACTCATTTCTTCAAGTTACATAACTAGGTATTTTCGAACTATGCATTTTTTTTCAACTTTTATGCTTCAAACACATTTTATTTTCAATTTCTGTATTTTCCTCACCCTATTTTCACAGCTACATTCACCAAATGATACTACCGAACGTGATTCAACTATACCGAGGCGAGTCTTGGAGTTACTCATCAAAAATTTATATAAAAATATTAAGGGAATTCTCAATTAGCAGCACTCATTGATGTTGAAAGTAACTTTGGTCAATTGGAGCCTTTTGGCTATTATACAAAAATTATTTGAAGATATTTTTTGTGTCCATTCAAAGTATTTGCTGCCCAGATTGAGACAGAACTGGCCCCACAACAGGTCCTTGCGGAATGAGTGTGAAAACGTTTACTCTAATACTAGAGTATTTCAATTAAATCAGCAATTTCTGGTGACTGACTGTAGCAGAGGTCTCCGAGAAAATTTCACTTGAATCTTTGAACTGTTTTTGCGTTGGGCCATGTTATCATTGAAGTGTATGAACTTCATCTATCTTCAACTTAGTAACATAACAAAAAAATTCATAAATCTATCAGTCAAATTCAAGGCAAAGCGAAGGGAGCAGAGCATCAGAAAGCAGATGAATTATTGGATCTGTTATAGTTAAACTTAGTGTCAGACATCTTCCCCATACCCTATCGAATGATTTGTAGATTAATAAACCATTTGAGCCGAATATATCCGTACCACACTCTGTATTCCGTCTGGAGCCTCGTTGGCAAAATACTTCGGTGAAATTAATTAAAGAGTATCGGGCGAGAGACACTCATCAGGAGGATATTGATGGCAGCTAAGTGACTAACTGCGACAGATATTAATAATCGTAATTGCACGTTCTGGAGCTCGTTTTTAATCACATTCCTGAACGTGTGTTAATAACGTGCTAATAGCGCCCCTCCTCTCCGAAGATCATGGATCGGCAATTTAGATGTTCCCGTAATATCTATCCATCATCACGAGTAGTCTGGGATGGCCTAGGGTGCCTACCTGGAAAGTTTTCGGTTTATATATTGTACCGATGATAATTGGTGTAGGGACTAGTTGAAATATAGCAACACCTGCTAGCTCTGTTCGAACAGTTGTTTCAACGTTGGAACATTTCGAAATGGTGATTTGAGTGATTATATTGTAGAGATTTGTTGGAGGAAGGAAGGAATCAGAAGGTAACACTAGAATATTATTTCGAAAATATCAGATTTTTTTTTTCTCTCGCAGCAGTTGCTCTATCGAAATCTGGTGTATTTCTAGTTTATCATCTTTTATTCCTCTCTTGTGAATAAAAGATGGAAATTATCCTTAGAGCTAAGAGGACCAAATATTTTCATAACTTTTTTTCCAATTTATATCAATTTTTGATAAAGTTAGGTCTAGGCACGTTATCTCATTGGATTGTTCAATTTCTATTGCGAATTTTATGTTATTATTTAGGGTGTTGGGGAAGTTCAAACAATGATCTGTTACGTTGCGGATATTTTTTAGGTTGTTCATGAAAATACGTGCTGGTGAGGAATTCGACATTGAGAAACATGAGTTTTAGAAATAAAAATTTATTTTTTGATTTTGTTCGTCAATTTATTGCATAAATTAATTGTAGTTATGTTGGTAATTTAGAAAATATAGACGCCATATACATATTTTGAAAATTGAGTACCTTCTATTATATTTTCAATCCGAATCAATTAAAAATTTCATGGGCTTTTTACGTAATATCTGCTATTTCGAGTTGAGCATTTTCATTATATCGATACCGCCATCAAAATAAATTTTTGTGGTACGATTCGAAATCAACTAGTGAAAATATATTTGGGAAATAATGCAATATTTGAAGAAAATTAGAAATAAATTATTGCGAAATTTTGATCGTCAAGGAATTTTTGACGTTATATTCCTTTTTTATGGTAAACTTTGAGTTTGAGCATACACAAATCCAATATTTTCGGAATCAGCACGAAATTTCACGTATAAAGTGCGAATTTCAAGTGAATCTGATAATTTTGCATTTTTCATGATTTTTAGAGGTCTACCCTCTCGGAATATTTACGAGAAATTTGATTTTCGCCGATCGATTTCAAATTCACAGAATATACCAATTTCAACATTCTGAAAAGATTGGCGTTAGCAGAATTGCTCTATTTTCAACCGTTTTCAAGTTTTTATGGATCCTCTACAAGTTTACTAATGCACTCAAAAGTTTTGGCCTCCAAATATTTCAATTAAAAATTCTCAGACTATACTAATTTCATCATTTTGAATCGATTGGCGTTCGCAGAATTGCTCTATCTTCATCCGTTCCCGAATTGAAAAATTCATTTGGAGTTGCAAGGGGTCATTTTTCTCTTCAACATTTTTAAAAAAATTCAGTTGATTCTTCATATGGTTTATAGCACTTCATCGCTGTAACACTGCCTTCATCAATAACACCCTTCAGAAACAACGTACCCCGCCAATGCACGAAGCTCACTTTATCATACAACATATATTAAAATGATTATCGCGTATGCTTACAACAGTCTGAACCCGCCGAACAATTCAACCCGGATAATTGATGGTCCATTAAAAGTTTTCTTGTACTTCATAACAATGGACTATAACTTCCTGGCATGCAGACCCAATGTATAAGTTCGATTTGGCCGAAAGGCCTATTCAGCCCCACTCTACGTCGAAAAGCAGTGCCGGTTTCTATGAAAATGATTGATTTTGAGGCGGTCGTGGTCGAAAATCCATTCATCCTGCAGCTTTTGTATGTTTTTCCAAAGCCTCAGTATGATTTGGGATCGGATAGATGTTTTCGATTACATTTATATTTTTCCTGAAACATTTTGAAACTGCTTCCTACTTTCATTTATTTTTCTTTTTGTTTCTCCAACCCGCTGTTTTGTCGAAATTTAGATGTTAATGTAATATCATTTGATATAGTATGATATAATACAATACAATATAATATTAAATGAAAAAATGTGACTTTCTGTAACTTTGAAAATCATTTCGAGGTTTGATAAATCCGTTAAACATTTTTCTTTCGCGTTAAATGGACACTTCGGCGTATATTAAACGACTTTTTATGCTCAACTTCGCGATTTTGATAAGGATCTCCAAAAGGAACAACAAAGGACTTCTTTAATAGAATGAAAACGGATTCGAGACCTTTTTCCAATCCTGAACTGTCTCAATATTCCCGGACTCATGAATCAAAGTGACAGGGACATGTTTCGTAACGGCCCAACGTTGTTTCTGGAACAGTGTAAATAGGCTGGTATAATTGAAATATCTTGTTGAAACCCAGACTCAAGTTATAAAAGCTTGGGAAAAAACGCACACGAAGTAATCAATATGGTTGTCACCTAGGAATGTTATTAGTCTGTCGGTAATATATCCGTGGCGTTTCTACTTCTGTCCAACGCCGAAATAGATGGAGGGAATGCGGAAGAGACAGAACCGCAGTTAAATTACTGAATTTCAGTGAAAAATGCATCAAGGAAATACGTTTCATTTCCTTCTGAATAACAGTGGGAAATTAAACTTCATTTGAATGAAATATCCAGTGGGTAAATGAATACAGTTTTCATTTGAAAATGAAGCCATTCATTACATAGTCAGTCACACGACAAAGAACCCGTCATCTCATTGGACAGTGGACGTAAACCAATTTATTTCCAGGAAAAAAAATTGTAGCTGTTAGACCTGCGACTTCGCCAAAAATTACAAAAACCCTATATATCATCACATTTGTTAATGAATGTCATCAAAACTTTTCTGGATCAACACCAGAATCAAAATGAGAGAGATCAAGCAGAACCGATGTCCTATTTCCAACAGAACCAGTAAAATTTTCCAACCATACTTTACTCGTTGGTCTGAATTTCAACAAACGGTCAAAGATTGAGACAAAAACCCATTTATTTCTTGAAAACATTTTTTGCTTTTAGCCTTGCGACTTCGCCAAATGTGAATGCATGCCGTCAACATTTTCAATTTGCCTGCGACTTCGCCAAAAACTGCAAAAATTTCGAAATCCGTAGCTACAAAATTTTAAATTTGTAAATGAATATCGTCAATAATTTTTGAATTAAAGACGAACCGATATCGTGCTTTTATGATACAAAAAAAATATAGATGGTAACTTAGCAAATAGTTCTGAACAAAATCCCACAATTTTTCTACTTTCGAAACATCAAACTAAACACAAAGCCTATTTCTTACAGAAGCAGTGGAAGTGAAAATGACTAGCTGTTAGACCTGCGACTTCGCCAAAAACTACAAAAATTTTGGAATTTGTAGCCACGCAATATCAAATCAGTGATTGTATGTCGACAATTATTTTTCAATTAACGACATAATCGATATCGTGCTTGATGATACAAAAAAAAACGTTAGAGGGAGGACTTCGCAAATTGTTCTGAATTAAACCAACTAGTTTCTGGTTTCGAAACATCAAACAAAACACAATGCCTATTTCCAACAGAACTCGTGAAAGTTTTCAGTTAGATCTTGTTTGTTGGTACGAATTTCACTAAACGGCCAAGGATCGAACCAATTTATAAAATTACTAGTTGTTAGACTTGCGACTTCGCCAAAAATTAAAAAGTGTTAAACGGTCGTAATCCAATTTATGTCGTGTTAGCCAACGTCTGGCCTCCTGATACTTCAAACCTCTGAACTATGTAGTTCGGTAAAAATTCTACAATCGTACTTTTGAAGAACAAATGCATGAAAAAAAAAACACCACTATTATTGCGAATTTCACTGAATTTGAGTAAGAATTTTCACTCATGCTTGGGATCGCACGTTAAAAAGTGAAACACTCGTCATTTCTAGATTGTACAAGTCTACTGAAGACTTCTAAGGATTGCAGCTGGAAAAGGGGAAGAATAAATTTTTGAACGAGAATCTTTTGAATGCTCTGATATTGATATCAATGAGTCTGTCAAAACTGTCTGGATATTTGCTTGGGATTGATAATCATACCGAACAAAAATTCCACTTCCAGAAGCGTAAGTGGAAACTTTTTTTCATATATTGACTAGTCAAGTATTTTTCAGTCGAAACAATTAGTTTCAGAATAGAATGACAGAAAAATTTAATACTTGTCAGAAATTTCTGTTTCGTTGTTTGAAAATGAATGGCTTGCATGCTTCTTTGATATGGCTCACATGTCATTATGGCAGATGATAAGAGTTCATCTAACTCAACTTGGAGATGTATCACAAATATGTTCTTAGATCGTTTCGTAAAAAAAACTCGACAAAATTTGAAAACTGACCTCAGGATATTTCCTCAAGAACTGTACCGGGGAAAACTCCAGTGTAACTAGTTCCATATTGAAAAACTGCAAAATAAATCACTTGATTGGAAAATTCTATGACATCGCTTGATGCTACACTGCCATTCGTCTCATAGCAAAGAGCTTTCCAATGAAAACTAAAGAGGCAACATCAAACAAGTCGTTTCCGTATTCAATGAAAATGTCAACAAAACTTTCCGTGAGCAACACACTCCATTCAATAAACTTGCGATCAATTATATAATCATCTGGTGGAAAACCAGCCCATACTAATGAACATTACATCGACGTGAAAACAAACTTTTCCAATTTCCAGAGTGGCAATATTTCCGTCCAAACTCATTTTCCGATACTCTGTTCTGAAACCGATGCAGTGAATCAATCAAACTCCATCGGAGTGATTCTTGTTTTTATCTAATTCATCATTTATCGAGTTTTCCTGTTTATCACATTTCACCGATGCGGGATGGATCGATTCTGAATAAATGATGAGTCATTCATCAATAATTTCCTCATCCGATTCGACACTCCGATGATTTCTGCAACAACGAGGAACTTTTCTAGCGGAATGACAAAAAGAACGCGATATGAAAAGAAAGCTCGACTCAAAGTGTAGTTGTTCGATGGTCAAAGAAACGTTTTGTAGAAAAGTTTCGGTTTCTTGCAGAGGAACGTTTATTCGAAAATTCCTGCAACGTAGTTATAATATAAAACAAACTCTTTCTTCCTTTCTCGTTCCATTGAGTTGCAATGTGGGATAGATACTGAAAAGAATAGATAAATGCGTTGCAACATGTTTCTATGGAGTGTTTTAGAGACGAAAAAAGTAAAATTCACACCACGATTTTTCTTCTTGTTGAATTATTTTATTCTGGTTAAATGTTCATCCAATGATTTCAACAATTCCAAAATGTCAACAACCTGGAAGTCATTGAGATTTCTCAACTGTTTTCGAGGAAATTAAGTCGTTATAAGGACGGTTTTCATATTAAGCAAGATTGAAAAGTGGAAAAGTAAGAGACCTCAAATGTGTTCATTCGGCTCAGTAGCAAAAATGCGTCAGTCAAAATAGCGCTGCGACAAAATAGCGCTCGACAAAATAGCGCCTCACAAAAATAACGTAGAACAAAAATAGCGGCGAACAAATAGCGCTCGACAAAATAGCGCCGCAAAAAAAATACGCAGAACGAAAACAACGACGGACAAAATTTAGCTTGTCAAAATAGCAACGTGACAAAACAAATAACTTCGTAAGAAGGGGCTGTTAGTCTTTCAAGCTATGAGTCATCACGCTGAAGAGTGCAAAGAATAAGAAACAAAGAATTTTCAAGTTCTTCAGCATTTAACGATATTTCTGAAGTTAGAATTGAAGACAATTATTCTTAAACGGACAGGAGTGAAGTTTTTATAATGTGGGATTCAGGAAAAGATGACCGAAATAGACTTCTGATTGACTGAGCAATAGACGGAACCTTCAAGACATGTCCAACTTTGTTTGCTGCACCACTGGTATATGCGCTGTTGCCATATAAATCAGAAGGTATTTACGTTCAAGTGCTCAATACACTGAAAACCTAAGATGCTGAACTTAAGCCTGAAACTATACTCGTTGATTTTGAACAATCGTTTATCAACGCAGTGAAAAAAGTATTCTCAAACATACGTATTTTTGGTTTTTCGTTTCATCTGGAGCGGAACTTATGGAGGAAAATACAACATTGTCAAATAACAAACCTATACAGAGTCAATGGAAACATAAGAACAAAATGTAAGATGCTTCTTGAACTGAAAAAAGAAGAAAAGTCTTTAGAAATCTTTATTACAGATACCGTTCAGAATTTAGGAAAAAAGAAAGTCCTAACAATAAATACGTCCAGATAAAAAACAGGTTGAAAACCTTGGTTCAAACGTATACTTTCAGGATCGTTGAACAGTATTTACAGTCTGTGGCTCATGATTTGTCGATGTGATTTTTTCTTAAAATAATTAAGTTGATTTTCTAAGGATATTTTAACCGGCGTTATTTCGTAGCGTCATTTTGTCTAGCGCTATCTTGACTGACATTATTCTGCTATTTTGCTGCTATTCAAGAGTATCTTAATAATGTGATAATGGCAGATGGGTTCAATAGCCACCGCGTTCACCTGATTTGCATACACTGAATTTTTACTGTTGAAATATTCATAAAGAACATTTACTATGATTGAAGTATCCAGCGACGGCAATGAGATTTTCACAAATATACGTTCATCTTGTATTATGTCAATTATGTCAATGTCGTTTTTCGTACGAAATCTGTCAAAAGCTGTTCAAATATATTTCGTGGCAGGAAATTTTAACTGACGGTACGAATATATTCAAGAAGTTGAAATAAAGTCAACTTGTCCGAAATTTGAAAGGGAAACAATGATCAGGGCGATTATGTACGTTTGTTTCCAGGCATATTGGGAATTTTAGTGTTGAAAAATATGGACAGCAATCTCATGATTAAGGATAAGATCAGCCGTAATATTTCATATTTTACTGGTTTTGTTGACGTATTGTATTTTGAATTGAAGAAAAAGGGCTCCCAAACGTTTTTCGGTGAGACCAGTTTAATTAACGAGCTGAGAAATTTACTTGAGAAAATAGATGGTAAATTAACGGGTTGAGGTTGAATATTTCATTTATTCCGTGAAGGCATTTCGCACAAATGAAAACCGCTCAAAATGTCATTCGTACGGAAAAGTGACATTTCTTTCAAATTTCCTACGAAAAACCGAATATTCGGATGCATGAAAACTTAGCTTACCTCTCAGTATCTTGATTGCTCTGTTCGTTCCAAAGAAATTAGGGGTAGGAGACAGCGAGAGTGGATTCATCATTTCCGAGACACGAAAGATAACCACCCTTCAAAGATTCATGATTTATTATGCTTAGTAGACGAGCTACTATTTCGTCATATTCTTTCTAAAGAACCGTTGTTATATTTTGTTGAGTTTCGTAACCATAATGTGGATAATTTGAAGTATCATACGGAAAATATTGAATACTATTTAGTTAATCGGACGAATTGGAAACAGTACTGGCATAGTTTTTCTCCGTTTCTGACCATTTGGTGCACATGAACGTTTTTCTTTATGCCAATAACATTATTCTCCTTCATCTTTAGAAAATCTTTAAATCGAATCGATTGAGGTATTATAAGTTGATGATATTCCCTGCTGTCTTAAACATTTTGAACGTACTAGGACACTCAGGCTCCGTATTTGATAAATATTTCCACTACCGCTGCTGTAAGGTCAGCACTAAGAAAAACATGAGAAGAGCGAGGACTTCCATATCCCAAATCGATTTTAGATATAGGTACGATGAAAAAGAAAATATTTTCACGAAAAGTCACTTTTCACACGTAACCCAAAAAAAGGAGACTGTCACAAAAAGTAGATAACTACATTCCCGCGGCGAAACTTGCGCTTCAAAGTCCATTCATTGATCGTCTTTCATCATGGCACAGGAATTCAAGGATACAAGGAGGAGAAAGAAAAACATTTAGTTCAATACCGTTTTCGTTCAGAGGGAAAGAAGAAAACAAGTAATAAAGAACATGAGAAACGTAATGGTCTGGAGCTTTTCAGATGTACAGTATACAAACGTGTTACTGGTGTTTCAAGATCTCTCACTGATTTGAAATAACTGAACGTGGTTTGAGGACATTCTTAGTGAGGCATGACATAATGTTAGAACAACTGAAATGAATAAGTTGTCAAATTTACTACCCTCGGTTCCTTCAGTGATCTGGGGAGGGTCGTAAAAAATGTTGGCATCATCAGAGCATTCTTTTTTTGAAATTACTCTGGAGGCATAACACTGTCGAATCAATCGTTTCTTAATACTGTCATTCTAATCAAATTTTTGTTGATTACTGTGAATGTTTGAAATACTTTTTGTTTTCTAAAGCAAACCCGTTCAACGATTAGTTTTCACAATCAAAACTAATGGTTAGTACGTTTATTTTTTAGCCTAGATGAGTAGTAACTTTTCATACTTATATTTACAGAAAAGCAAAAGTCAAAAATCACCAATGAATTATTCATAGTCATGAATACCATTTAAACTGTTCGATGTAGCTCACTTGGTATGTAAGCTGACAGTGCGAGGTCAAGTAGACAAAATAATTTCTTTCAGAAGGGGAACTGAAACTGTAAGAGCGCCACGTGGCTCGGTTTACACGTGTTAAAGATCCCCTTTTTACTTACAACAGCAAGGATCGAAGAACATCGTATCAGTAGGGGAGAAAGTCGAAAAACCGTATGCAATAGAATAACTTAGCATAAATTAGAGAAATATTTCTCAAGTTCATCAAGTGCATTGAAACATCAATGATTTGATTTTCATCGTAGAACTTTGTTTTTTTTTATACGACAGCACTTTAACCGAGAAGGTTTATTGTTAGGAAGTGGCGAAGAAGGTAAATGTTGAATGTTGAATTTCAAATGATCTCCAACAGAAAAAAATAAAAAAAATACTTTTTCAGTATTTTACCTGATGGAATTTCTGAATGGAATGGTTGTTCAAGACATTCGTGAAATATGGAATGATATACGTGTCGAGTTGATGAACTGCTTCCGTTCACACTCCTCCTTTTTATCATACCCCACTGCCTTCGTTTAATGATGAATAAATCCGATTTTATATTTATTATTACCATTCTTCTTGCTGTGAGAACATTCTAATCAGGCCCCATCTTCGATGCTCCAACCCATCTAGAAGGTGGAATGATTTCATTTACCCAAATGTACTGTATAAAATGTCAGCTAGAATTTTGAATATTGGTACATGATGCACATAGCATTATTTATCATTTGAATCAATTATTCATTATTGGACCAGTTGTTTATCGGATCGACGCAATTACTGATTATTGTGAAGTGCCAAGTGGAATAATTATAATGTTTTAACTAGATGAATTATTTCATTGTGGAAAATTCAATTCCGATTCGATGGAGGTTCGAAATGATCGCATCGAACTTTTTCCAGTTTCCAGTAAACTCCGAAAATATGTACCTAGTCATCTCAAAAAGTTTAAGGGTTAGATGATTGTTTCATTAAGTGCTCGACTGATGATGAAGAACCAGATGATGATATTCTACACTGTTTCATGAAATACTGCTGGGAAATCTTCATTGTTGTGTTTTGAAGGTGCTCATACATGATTCGAGTCAAACTTGTCAGGTCGAACACACGTGACAAAAACAAAAACAATATACCAGTATTGCCGACATACGTTGCGGTGTACCACAATGCTCAGTCTTTGGTCCAATATTGTTTACACTTTACGTGAATGACCTGACAACTCAATCAATAAGGATCGTTCATTCTTTTTACAGACGATTCCACTATTTTATAGCACAGCAGCAATGAAGTTAACTTTCAGGGAGTCATCAAATCTGATATGTAGAAAATGAAAGAATGAAAGTTTTCATATGTATCCACGCTTTGTCAACAAGAACTGATTCAGTATATTTTGATTGATTGATTGAAGATCATCAGAAATGAGGGAAATGCGCAATGCACAGATGATAATATACACATACAGTCAGGCGTCACTAAAGACTCTTATGAACCCAAAAGTGACATCAAGACTGATATGAGAATGCCGCGAAGAACTCAGTGTTCTTACAGAACACATCAAAATAACTTTGATGTGAGTTCCAGGTGGCATCGATGGCAACGAAAAACTTGTAGTAGCAAATCAATGAAGAAATGTCTATTCTTGTAATACAGTTGATATTGAATATAGAGTGAGGCACTGTCACTAATCGACTACTAAAAACTTAGGACTTGTGTTGAATATAGTTTGAGATTTTCATGTTTTCATCATTTCGAATTGGAGATTTAGTAAACTCAAATCGATTTACTATAACCGGAATATCCTCAATTCAATGTTTATGAACCACTTCTTCACGCTAACTTTCCCAACTCCTTGTAGGGTCAAAATTATCAACAGTAGAAACACGAGACCTTTTTTTGATCGGATAAATTTTGTTCCTCATCGAAATAATTTTGAAAAACTGACATTAGACAAAAAAAAATTTTCCGTGAAATTACTGATGGAAAAATTTTGAGTTGAGAGAAATTTATCCAATAAAAAAAAGTTCGAGTGTTTTTTGGCAAGATAAATCAACGATAATATATAAATAAACACTGATTTTTTTTTTCGCCCGATTTGCTCAGACGAAATTTGTCCAAAACGATCCATGTTGTATGTTTTGGTTTCAATAAAACTCAAAAATCATAGCTGACCGGACAGAAATTAAGGTGATAGCTGCTACTAGATGAAGTCTTGTTTTGAGGACTCGGACGTCATTTTCAAATGGGTTTGTTTCTACAGGAGTTCATTTATCACAAATTAATGAAAATAGACTTCAAAAATTACAAAATTTCCCCGATACTCATTACCTGGACAACAAGGAGTCAAGATAAGTCGCTTCATTTGAGAAAAAAAGGATTGTTGAATATGGAGAACAGGAGAGTACTTGATGAAATAACATAAAACGTATTATTTTTTAATTGTTCAGTTTTTCAGTTGACAATTCAAAAAATAGCGATACTGAAGAGCATTATCCAATTCGTCGATCACTGAGTATAAAACAAAGATAAAAAAAAATCTTGCTTTGTGCAGCATCTACCCAACGATTCCATTGCGTCATTTTAAACAAAAAACAAAAAATTTGCATGGATCTGTCAAAAATTCTCGCAGCCGACGACTCCTTTGTGCCATCAATGCGAGTTGTCCGATAAAATGAAACATACCAGCGGAATGCTTTCAGTTCCACTATCGAGTCGTATTTTTCATCATTTAAGCCCCGTCGAGCGGATGTGCAATGATTTGGTTGCAGTAATTTGAAACGAGCCCTGAATCAAGCCAGAGGATCCAGCAAATAATGCAACACATCGCATCGATCGATAATCCCACTAACGCTTTGTGGCTAGACACTCGGATTATGCTTTCGCAGAAATTATTTCGATGGCATATCACGCAGAACTCAACAAATGAAGGACTCAACGAAATAGGAAGACGATATCAATTTGACACGTCGACTTTGTTGGTAATTTGGGTTCGTATCTGACCATAAGAGCAATTCTCCAGCAGAGCAAAACAGGAAGACGTGGCTTATGAAACAATGAAGCAGATGTTTCTTCAGGTCGGTACTTCTCAAAGGACAGCATTTCCAGGCCGACTAAGAAAAGTGAATTATGAACAAAATAAACGAAGAAACAAAAAATAATCATTTCAACTTCACCGTTCAAATTAATAATTAAGCACAGACGGTTTGAACGCCTTTCACTATATATACATATATCCAAATCGGCCTGGAGGGCCGTGAAACATACATAGGGATTATTTGAAAAACTCAAATAGCATCACTCCAGCATTGACAAAATTATTACGGAACCAAATAAAATATGTTCTTGTGGTTGCAGAGCTCTCGTAAAAAGCCTATGAAATTTTTAATTGACACAAAATAAACTTGATATTTGGTGTACATATTCAAAAGAGGTTCCAAAAAATTTCAAAATTTCTTTGGAGAGAAATGAGCCCTCTCAACTCTAGATTAACATTTCTATCCGAAAACGGTTAAAGATAGAGCAATTCTGTATAGTTCGTAAATTTCAAGTCAATCGCCAAACTAAATATTTACTCAAGAATATTTAGTTTGGCGATTGACTTGAAATTTACGTTCTGCGAACGCCAATCGATTCACAATGATCGAATTAGTATATGTTGTGAATTTCGAGTCAATCAATATAAAACAAAATCATTCGAAAAATCGAAAAAAGATCAAAGGGGTAGACCCCTAAAAATCACGAAAAATACAAAATCATCAGATTCACTTGAAATTCGCATATACGCATAATTTCATGCTGATTCCGAAAATATATAATTTGTATATGCTCAGATACAAGGTTCAGCATAAAAACTGAATAAAACGTAAAAAATTCACTTGTAGATACAATCTGATTTTCAAACATTTTTAATTTCTGTTTTTCAAAAAATCGCTAAGTTCTCTCAAATGTAACTCGACGAGCTGAATCCGAATCATCCCATAAAAACTAATTTTGATGACGATTAACAAAATTTCAGATTTTTATTACAAATTTCCCCTCTCAACTCCAGCTGAACTCTTCAACTCGGGAAGGGTTAAAGATAGAGCAATTCTGCGAACGCCAATCAATTCAGAATGATCAAATTAGTATATGTTGTGAATTTCGAGTCAATCAATATAAAACAAAATCATTCGAAAAATCGAAAAAAGTTCAAAGGGGTAGACCCCTAAAAATCACGAAAAATACAAAATCATCAGATTCACTTGAAATACGTACTACATACTCCAAATTTCATGCTGATTCCGAAAATATATGATTTGTAAATGCTCAGATACAAGGTTTAGTATAAAAATGGAATAAACGAAAAAGTTGATAAGTATTTTCAACTCGAAATAGCAGAGCTCCCGTAAAAAGCCTATGAACTTTTTATTTGACCCGGCATCGACTTCAAATTCCGTGTGCATATTCAAAAAAGATTGCATTTCACGGATTGGACTCCAAAAAAATTATTAATTTATTTTTTTAGAGAGATATGAGGCCTCTCAACTCTAGATCAATATTTCGACTCGAGAACGGTTGAAGATAGAGCAATTCTGCGAACGCCAATCGATTCAGAATGATCGAATTAGTATATGTTGTGAATTTCGACTCAATCAATATAAAACAAAATCATTCGAAAAATCGAAAAAAGTTCAAAGGGGTAGACCCCTAAAAATCACGAAAAATACAAAATCATCAGATTCACTTGAAATACGTACTACATACTCCAAATTTCATGCTGATTCCGAAAATATATGATTTGTAAATGCTCAGATACAAGGTTTAGTATAAAAATGGAATAAACGAAAAAGTTGATAAGTATTTTCAACTCGAAATAGCAGAGCTCCCGTAAAAAGCCTATGAACTTTTTATTTGACCCGGCATCGACTTCAAATTCCGTGTGCATATTCAAAAAAGATTGCATTTCACGGATTGGACTCAAAAAAAATTATAAATTTTTTTTTTAGAGAGAAATGAGGCCTCTCAACTCTAGATCAATATTTCAACTCGAGAACGGTTGAAGATAGAGCAATTCTGCGAACGCCAATCGATTCAGAATGATCGAATTAGTATATGTTGTGAATTTCGAGTCAATCAATATAAAACAAAATCATTCGAAAAATCGAAAAAAGTTCAAAGGGGTAGACCCCTAAAAATCACGAAAAATACAAAATCATCAGATTCACTTGAAATACGTACTACATACTCCAAATTTCATGCTGATTCCGAAAATATATGATTTGTAAATGCTCAGATACAAGGTTTAGTATAAAAATGGAATAAACGAAAAAGTTGATAAGTATTTTCAACTCGAAATAGCAGAGCTCCCGTAAAAAGCCTATGAACTTTTTATTTGACCCGGCATCGACTTCAAATTCCGTGTGCATATTCAAAAAAGATTGCATTTCACGGATTGGACTCCAAAAAAATTATTAATTTATTTTTTTAGAGAGATATGAGGCCTCTCAACTCTAGATCAATATTTCGACTCGAGAACGGTTGAAGATAGAGCAATTCTGCGAACGCCAATCGATTCAGAATGATCGAATTAGTATATGTTGTGAATTTCGACTCAATCAATATAAAACAAAATCATTCGAAAAATCGAAAAAAGTTCAAAGGGGTAGACCCCTAAAAATCACGAAAAATACAAAATCATCAGATTCACTTGAAATACGTACTACATACTCCAAATTTCATGCTGATTCCGAAAATATATGATTTGTAAATGCTCAGATACAAGGTTTAGTATAAAAATGGAATAAACGAAAAAGTTGATAAGTATTTTCAACTCGAAATAGCAGAGCTCCCGTAAAAAGCCTATGAACTTTTTATTTGACCCGGCATCGACTTCAAATTCCGTGTGCATATTCAAAAAAGATTGCATTTCACGGATTGGACTCAAAAAAAATTATAAAATTTTTTTTTAGAGAGAAATGAGGCCTCTCAACTCTAGATCAATATTTCAACTCGAGAACGGTTGAAGATAGAGCAATTCTGCGAACGCCAATCGATTCAGAATGATCGAATTAGTATATGTTGTGAATTTCGAGTCAATCAATATAAAACAAAATCATTCGAAAAATCGAAAAAAGTTCAAAGGGGTAGACCCCTAAAAATCACGAAAAATACAAAATCATCAGATTCACTTGAAATACGTACTACATACTCCAAATTTCATGCTGATTCCGAAAATATATGATTTGTAAATGCTCAGATACAAGGTTTAGTATAAAAATGGAATAAACGAAAAAGTTGATAAGTATTTTCAACTCGAAATAGCAGAGCTCCCGTAAAAAGCCTATGAACTTTTTATTTGACCCGGCATCGACTTCAAATTCCGTGTGCATATTCAAAAAAGATTGCATTTCACGGATTGGACTCAAAAAAAATTATAAAATTTTTTTTTAGAGAGAAATGAGGCCTCTCAACTCTAGATCAATATTTCAACTCGAGAACGGTTGAAGATAGAGCAATTCTGCGAACGCCAATCGATTCAGAATGATCGAATTAGTATATGTTGTGAATTTCGAGTCAATCAATATAAAACAAAATCATTCGAAAAATCGAAAAAAGTTCAAAGGGGTAGACCCCTAAAAATCACGAAAAATACAAAATCATCAGATTCACTTGAAATACGTACTACATACTCCAAATTTCATGCTGATTCCGAAAATATATGATTTGTAAATGCTCAGATACAAGGTTTAGTATAAAAATGGAATAAACGAAAAAGTTGATAAGTATTTTCAACTCGAAATAGCAGAGCTCCCGTAAAAAGCCTATGAACTTTTTATTTGACCCGGCATCGACTTCAAATTCCGTGTGCATATTCAAAAAAGATTGCATTTCACGGATTAGACTCCAAAAAAATTATTAATTTTTTTTTTAGAGAGATATGAGGCCTCTCAACTCTAGATCAATATTTCGACTCGAGAACGGTTGAAGATAGAGCAATTCTGCGAACGCCAATCGATTCAGAATGATCGAATTAGTATATGTTGTGAATTTCGAGTCAATCAATATAAAACAAAATCATTCGAAAAATCGAAAAAAGTCACGAAAAATCACGAAAAATACAAAATCATCAGATTCACTTGAAATACGTACTACATACTCCAAATTTCATGCTGATTCCGAAAATATATGATTTGTAAATGCTCAGATACAAGGTTTAGTATAAAAATGGAATAAACGAAAAAGTTGATAAGTATTTTCAACTCGAAATAGCAGAGCTCCCGTAAAAAGCCTATGAACTTTTTATTTGACCCGGCATCGACTTCAAATTCCGTGTGCATATTCAAAAAAGATTGCATTTCACGGATTGGACTCAAAAAAAATTATAAAATTTTTTTTTAGAGAGAAATGAGGCCTCTCAACTCTAGATCAATATTTCAACTCGAGAACGGTTGAAGATAGAGCAATTCTGCGAACGCCAATCGATTCAGAATGATCGAATTAGTATATGTTGTGAATTTCGAGTCAATCAATATAAAACAAAATCATTCGAAAAATCGAAAAAAGTTCAAAGGGGTAGACCCCTAAAAATCACGAAAAATACAAAATCATCAGATTCACTTGAAATACGTACTCCATACTCCAAATTTCATGCTGATTCCGAAAATATATGATTTGTAAATGCTCAGATACAAGGTTTAGTATTAAAATGGAATAAACGAAAAAGTTGATAAGTATTTTCAACTCGAAATAGCAGAGCTCCCGTAAAAAGCCTATGAACTTTTTATTTGACCCGGCATCGACTTCAAATTCCGTGTGCATATTCAAAAAAGATTGCATTTCACGGATTGGACTCAAAAAAAATTATAAAATTTTTTTTTAGAGAGAAATGAGGCCTCTCAACTCTAGATCAATATTTCAACTCGAGAACGGTTGAAGATAGAGCAATTCTGCGAACGCCAATCGATTCAGAATGATCGAATTAGTATATGTTGTGAATTTCGAGTCAATCAATATAAAACAAAATCATTCGAAAAATCGAAAAAAGTTCAAAGGGGTAGACCCCTAAAAATCACGAAAAATACAAAATCATCAGATTCACTTGAAATACGTACTACATACTCCAAATTTCATGCTGATTCCGAAAATATATGATTTGTAAATGCTCAGATACAAGGTTTAGTATAAAAATGGAATAAACGAAAAAGTTGATAAGTATTTTCAACTCGAAATAGCAGAGCTCCCGTAAAAAGCCTATGAACTTTTTATTTGACCCGGCATCGACTTCAAATTCCGTGTGCATATTCAAAAAAGATTGCATTTCACGGATTGGACTCAAAAAAAATTATAAAATTTTTTTTTAGAGAGAAATGAGGCCTCTCAACTCTAGATCAATATTTCAACTCGAGAACGGTTGAAGATAGAGCAATTCTGCGAACGCCAATCGATTCAGAATGATCGAATTAGTATATGTTGTGAATTTCGAGTCAATCAATATAAAACAAAATCATTCGAAAAATCGAAAAAAGTTCAAAGGGATAGACCCCTAAAAATCACGAAAAATACAAAATCATCAGATTCACTTGAAATACGTACTACATACTCCAAATTTCATGCTGATTCTGAAAATATATGATTTGTAAATGCTCAGATACAAGGTTTAGTATAAAAATGGAATAAACGAAAAAGTTGATAAGTATTTTCAACTCGAAATAGCAGAGCTCCCGTAAAAAGCCTATGAACTTTTTATTTGACCCGGCATCGACTTCAAATTCCGTGTGCATATTCAAAAAAGATTGCATTTCACGGATTGGACCCCAAAAAAATTATTAATTTTTTTTTTTAGAGAGATATGAGGCCTCTCAACTCTAGATCAATATTTCGACTCGAGAACGGTTGAAGATAGAGCAATTCTGCGAACGCCAATCGATTCAGAATGATCGAATTAGTATATGTTGTGAATTTCGAGTCAATCAATATAAAACAAAATCATTCGAAAAATCGAAAAAAGTTCAAAGGGGTAGACCCCTAAAAATCACGAAAAATACAAAATCATCAGATTCACTTGAAATACGTACTACATACTCCAAATTTCATGCTGATTCCGAAAATATATGATTTTTAAATGCTCAGATACAAGGTTTAGTATAAAAATGGAATAAACGAAAAAGTTGATAAGTATTTTCAACTCGTAATAGCAGAGCTCCCGTAAAAAGACTTTTTATTTGACCCGGCATCGACTTCAAATTCCGTGTGCATATTCAAAAAAGATTGCATTTCACGGATTGGACTCAAAAAAAATTATAAAATTTTTTTTTAGAGAGAAATGAGGCCTCTCAACTCTAGATCAATATTTCAACTCGAGAACGGTTGAAGATAGAGCAATTCTGCGAACGCCAATCGATTCAGAATGATCGAATTAGTATATGTTGTGAATTTCGAGTCAATCAATATAAAACAAAATCATTCGAAAAATCGAAAAAAGTTCAAAGGGGTAGACCCCTAAAAATCACGAAAAATACAAAATCATCAGATTCACTTGAAATACGTACTACATACTCCAAATTTCATGCTGATTCCGAAAATATATGATTTGTAAATGCTCAGATACAAGGTTTAGTATAAAAATGGAATAAACGAAAAAGTTGATAAGTATTTTCAACTCGAAATAGCAGAGCTCCCGTAAAAAGCCTATGAACTTTTTATTTGACCCGGCATCGACTTCAAATTCCGTGTGCATATTCAAAAAAGATTGCATTTCACGGATTGGACTCCAAAAAAATTATTAATTTTTTTTTTTAGAGAGATATGAGGCCTCTCAACTCTAGATCAATATTTCGACTCGAGAACGGTTGAAGATAGAGCAATTCTGCGAACGCCAATCGATTCAGAATGATCGAATTAGTATATGTTGTGAATTTCGAGTCAATCAATATAAAACAAAATCATTCGAAAAATCGAAAAAAGTTCAAAGGGGTAGACCCCTAAAAATCACGAAAAATACAAAATCATCAGATTCACTTGAAATACGTACTACATACTCCAAATTTCATGCTGATTCCGAAAATATATGATTTGTAAATGCTCAGATACAAGGTTTAGTATAAAAATGGAATAAACGAAAAAGTTGATAAGTATTTTCAACTCGAAATAGCAGAGCTCCCGTAAAAAGCCTATGAACTTTTTATTTAACCCGGCATCGACTTCAAATTCCGCATATTCAAAAAAGATTGCATTTCACGGATTGGACTCCAAAAAAATTATAAAATTATTTTTTAGAGAGATATGAGGCCTCTCAACTCTAGATCAATATTTCAACTCGAGAACGGTTGAAGATAGAGCAATTTTGCGAACTCCAATCGATTCAGAATGATTGAATTAGTATAGTTTGTGAATTTCAAGTCGTTCACCAAACGAAAAATTCAGTAAAAAAAAAATTCCTCCTAAAAATCACGAAAAATACTTGAAATTTGCACTATATACTCAAAATTTCATACCGATTCCTAATATATATGATTTGTATATGCTCAGATACAAAGTTCAGCATAAAAAAGAAATAAACGAAACAACTAATATTTTCAACTCAAAATTGCAGAGCTTCCGTAGAAAGCCTATGAAATTTTCAATTGACTAGGAATCGACTTTAAATTTGGTATGCATATCAAAAAAGATTGCATTGCACGAATAAGACAAAAAAAAGGTGTGAACATTTTTTTTGGAAGAAATGAGCCCTCTCAAGATTGACATATTTCAGTGAGAAGTTCTGTGGGGAATAAACTTTGAAACTTTGAACTATCAATTCATGACAAAATAGGATTATTTTATTATTATTATTCACGTCCATGAGGTGTTCACAACAACTTGTTTTTTATCACAAACCTATCTGAGAACAATGAATATTTTAAAAATAACCATCGAACAATTGTCATGATATATCCAACGTTTTTTTTCGAAAGCCTTTTCTGAATTTCTCCTATATAAATAATTATTCAGCAATAACCTTCTAGATTTACTTTTTAAGACAGAATCAGATAGGATTCATAAATCCGTATCACTTCAACTAAGTCCAAATCTAGTGAGCATCCGACAATTCCTTGAAAGTCTCTCATAACGAGGACGTCCTGATGATAATAGCTACATGCAAGTTACAAACTCGTACGGTAGAGCTTAAGCTGATTCCCTTCATTATGAAGACTCAAAGGGACCTACCCTCCTTTCATAATCCTTCCAGCCATTATGGGACGCAGTGTAATCGCTCCCCTGTAAAATCTCATCTTTGGTCGGGCCTAATCTAAGGACGTCGTTTCCATGTTCTCCCGTGTAAACACCGAACAATATCGAATGCATTAACATTTAAACTGGCGGTAGAACGCTTCCTGCTGTCTGACGACGAGGTGAACAGGAGCAAGTTATTATAGAGCCCAGACAATTATCCGGATGGGGATTAGTTCACGCCAGGAACATCGGAATGAGTCACAGTGAGATGCGGGCTGACGAATATTCCTTTTTTTTTTCAAACGAATCTTTCGAACACTAAATACTTCCGGATAGGAAACGGTGAGTCAAAAGACAGCTTCTGCTGACAGTCCATCATAACCTATTTCGTGGTATGTGAATAAAGTCGATACATTTTTTTTTCCATTCAGGAGTTTACCAGTCAGGCCCTGTCTCCGGAGCCCCGACACTTCCGGAAGGCGTGCTGGTGTGTCATCCAACAATTCCATCTGATTAGGCATGAAGAGGTGATTTAAGAGTTTTTTCACATTGTATTTCCAACAGAACTTCATTTTTAATTATTATAAGAACTTCGCGATTGTTTGAAATAGGCACTACTTCAGGCCACAGGAAGAATAGTTCATGGCCACCATCAATCTATCAGTAACAAAAAATGTTCCCTGAATGTCAAATATCACTTTTTCAAAAGTTTTACCAGAAATATATCGCGCTAGTTTTCTTTAATTTGGGGTACCTTAAAAGTTTTTGAATTGAAGCTCGGATCCTCTTGATTCCGAAAAAGTTGTTTGAACAGATGTTCAATATATTTTTTATCAGGCAGGACGACCAGTTGGTACATTCATTACAATTGCTTCATCTGGTCTTCTCTATCAGCCCAGTTTCTTAAAAAATGGACCAAATTCGGATACTTCCTACCGCCCAGCTTCAATTTGTCACTCTTTTTGTTGACGGCCTTGTTTCTGGCAATATAGGCATTGCTGCTCCAAGTATGAACGTCTTGATAATGTGCCTGCATTTCTGTGTTTTCTGTCACTTCGATGAATCATTTTGGAGTCACATTGTTTGAATTTTTGTCGACACTCATCAAGACTATCTTAATTATTTTGCATTCGTTCGCGGTACGCTATTATTTGGCGTATCATCATAGAAACTACCATCAAACAAAACCTATCTATCATCTAAGATAGTACCCAACAACAGCTTACAACTGCTTTTTATATTTTGACTATTTGATTTCATAAATTGGAGACCTCTGACAATCTCTTCACTATTTATTTCAATGGCATTCTCGTCCTTTACGATGTATATTTCTGTCTAATCCGTCAGTTCCTACTTGAAACATAAATTCTTCCCCACGAACAAAGAATCGAAAAGTTTCATGGATAATCTCTTACCTATCTATAAAGCTATTGTGAACATTCGATGAATTTCCTGGACAAAGATGAGCTTGAGAAAAGGATCAGGAGTTAAATGCAGACCAGTGATTCAGAAACTCTTGGATGGATCTTACGATATCTCTTGGCAAGAATAATAGAAAAATGAAACTTTAGCTGAAAAATCACGTTGCACAGGGTAGAGCTTAGTTCCATCATGACTCACTGAAATATATTTTGAAATGATATGTGTGGTTTCAGTTGAATATATGCACAAAATTCTCTAATTGGTCGAAATGCATTCTTGATCGAATTAATTTTCTCTTTGATTATGTTTGTCAAGAACTGGTGTTCAGAATACAAATTCCTAGTACATGTGAATTATTTGAGCCGAGTATACGATTTGATTTTTTCCATAAATACAGAATATCTAGTTGCAAAACTCTTTTGCATTGTTCCATGAAAGAGAGTAGAAGGTTTTCGATATGCATTTTCCAGGAGTGGAAAGCCTGTAAGCAATGAGGACTGGTACGTTATGAGAATGTCCTTACGTGTCAACCCTAATTTGCGTTTGGTACATCATACTGAATATCACATTATCTGATGGGATTCAGTGAAGTCGACAATTCCGAAGGATTAAAATTTTCCACAATCATAACAGTTGAAACGGATTTTTTCTTTCGCCGTCCCAAACGCCAAATAATTTCCATTCCGAATTCTCTGATTCCAAAACTTTAAATCCCGCCGGTATTAAGCCCGACAGCTGCAATATTCCCTAATACGGAATATTGTATTTCTCGAATTAACTCTTTCTGTCAGAATAAGCCGAATCCGGCCTCGTTCAAACTTTGGCCGCAAAGAGAACAAATTATCGCTCAAGAAAATGGAGTTTTCCAATTTTTCCGGAATGAATTCGTTCGTTAAATTGCAAGCCCAATCCAGTGTGATCTATTCACGGTCGAGTGTGCCAACCACGACTGAAAACGTTGCTTGCAGTTGCATTTGAACCGGAATTGTGCTAGCAATCCACATGAGAGAATATAATGGCCAATGATATGACCGTGCCAATTAGTGGGTCTGATGTTATACCATATACGGAAAGCACTTTCAAAAACGTAAATTTAAACCACAGCCGTGTAGAGAGACCATGCATGCATGTCCGAAGGTAATTAGATAATTACGCATTGAGAATTCATAAATGCATGTTTGCCTTGAAATGCTTTTTTGTTATTATGTGCGTTGTTGATGTACATTCGCTTCTATATATGTACCATGTGTATATTGGGTTCTGAAAAATATCTTCCATAAAATATATGGAATCCACTGAACTTTGCAAAATGAATCAGATTAGAGAAATCAGAGCTTAAACGTACCACTTCCCCAAGAAATTAACGCACCACCAGAAATTGGGCAATAGATCACGATACATTTTCGTCAAAACTACCTGTCCAATTTAAACGTTTTTTTTTTTACTGCGTTGTGAGAAATTATCAAGAGAAAGTTGGTATCACTACCATGGTATGGCCAGCTCGGAGCCCGGATTAAAATCCCATAGAGCATCTCTGGGATATTCTTGGGAGAAGAATACAGAAGGAACGTAACTTGAATACTTTGGAAGACGTACGGCAGAGACTGATTGCATGCAATTTGGGAAGACCTGGACCAAAATGACAATAGGTCCCTTATTTTAAGTATTTTCCATAAAATCATGTTATGCTATAAAATGGTGTTTCCCGAGAAGATAATGAAGTGAATAAAAAAATGTTGAAAAAAAGATAAGGCTAAAGTGTAAGTTTAATTTGATAATGTAACTGTTACACTCTACGAGTGTTACAAATTTTATGAAAAAAACACGCTATCATTGCTACACGGTATTTAAAAATAGAGGTTTTTATGCACATACAGTTTACACATCAACGTTCAGAAGAAAATAACATCTCATAAAAAAAAACAGGTACTTTTGACAAAAATGTATCGTAAACTTTGCCTAATTTCTAGTTTAAGGATTGAACGTGGCATTTTCTCCCCCAAAAATCAAATAAAGTATAAAACCACCAATTAACAGCAAAGAATATAGTGTTTCGAATATACTAAGCGATTTTATATATTATTTTCCAATAAATACAATTAATAAGCCCATTTTTGTAACAAATGCATGCCTCTCGACGCTCATACCTGTGTCTATCAGCGTGCGTGAGAAATGCAGGGTGAGCAAATTCGAAATTAAGACTAGTTCAAATGAAAATATGTCGGGATTTTTTTTTGTCTTGATACACCAAGTGTAGCTGGATGTTCCATGATTTTCTATTTGTCGAGTATTTCATTACAGAATCCATTATTAAATTCTAATTCAATCCACTCTGGAACACACTGTGACTAATTAAATATTTCTTTCTACCTACAAACAGAGAACCTCACATGAGAACTCAAATTAGTCTTCCCGCCTCGAATACAGCGACAGGCGCGGTTGAATGCAATTAGTACAATTAGAAAAACTACAAAGGGAGTAAGTATACCAGTCCATTCATTCGTCCCATTTGCATAAAGCGACACGAAAGAATTAAAACTAACTTTCGAGCGACATTAAAAACGAGAAGAAAAATGGAGTCCTTCAAGCGACTTGAGATAGTAAAGTTTTACGAATACATAGAGCACTTATCTGAAAAATACTTCAAGAGTTTGGTTTCATCGGGTTATGTTTCCTGTTTGCTCAAGCTGAAAGGAAAAAGTACATTCAGCTCCACTTTTATAACCAAATAATACAGGAGTTGTGTATCTTTATTCAGAGATGACTGACTGGGAGTGCCTTCGGAATTTCAGCATAAAATTTCACTGCCGTTTCGAGAACATAACAATTTTATGATCTATTCCTATAATGCCCTACAGATTAGATGATTCAGCAATGGACCTTTCCACGGACTATGAGAAAACACTGTTATTGAAAAGTCTATAGGCTAATATCACATGGGATTTTTCTATAATTTGAAAAAAAGGGGATCGTGACGTCACGTTCATCAAAATTAAACTTGGCAACGTCGTAAAAGTTGTACACCATGGAATCTCAAATTATCATTACATTACAAAGTTTCAATTATTTCCCGATGGCTTATAATCAGCCAGTAGCTATATTTTATGGGAGAACGATATTCCCTATTTCGGAACTTAAATTATGGTGGGGGATGTTTCCGATGCACGTGACGTCAGAGGCACACTTTGGAATGAAATATTTGTTTCAAATAAAAAAAGTAGAGTGGCACTAGTTAATAAATAGACATTCGATTGAAACGAATTTTGTATTTAAATTTTGTAAATGTAAAGGTCCTTTGTCAGAGTACAAACGCTTCGTTTCAGTTGTGTGATTTTTCAGGGATTGTAGTCATTTGGAATCGTACATATTGGTACGTACATATTTGTCTTGATTAATCGTAAAACCTTTTTTTTCTCTCTCAAAAATCGCTTGAGGTTTCGGTCATCTTTTTTTACATTCTTTCTGCAAATTATCACATCGTCAAGTCTACTATCTGCTTCAGATCAGGAAGGAGATAAGCGTCCAATGAAGAATAACGATTTATTGTTTTGTGAAAAGTCAATGACCATCTTTTTTTTCTGAAGATCTCAGGAATTCAAAACTGATTGTTTGTTAAATTAACCAAGCTTCATCAATTCATATTGAATCACCCTGCCACTGTTTTTGCATCGACCTTAGCAACGTTCTGGATTAGTGAATGATCAGAGCACATACGGCGAATATTGTTTTCAGATCTGCTTTTTCTAGAGACTGAACTCTCCTACCCCATCGAAGGAAATCAAAGTCAATAAAGCCACATCTGTTTGAATGTTATTGTATCGATTTTGTCGTATCTCATGCAATATCCCTATCCAGCCAACATTGTAACAGTTTACGCTGTCTTCCAACAAAGGACATGAAAGGCAATTTATGGAAAGGTTTCCCAAGATCCGAATATTGGTGATGTGATGTATATTTTGCCGGAATGGCAATGGAAGGCTCACTTAAATTCGTATTTGATTACAGCGGAACTTCACCGGATGGCACTCATCTGATTCAGATTTGAACGCTGACATGGTGTGTGCAACCAAATTGCATATTATGTTGTAGCTTGGTGGATTGAAAATTAATAGAATTTGTAATTGGTCCTAGACACACTGGCATCCCCGCCATTCCAGTGGTACTAGGCCAGTTATGTCACACTGAATTTCTTTAATACTTGAAAAACTAACAATTCAGGACACAATAGGGTTTCATGTCTCTAAGTATTCTAAGAAAGTATTATGAATAAGTGCATTTAATTTTTGATTCCAAACTACCAAAAAAGAGGGAAGCGTCTTTAAAAAAAAAATACTTTTAGCCAATTCTTGATTCTGTTTCTATGGATTCAATCTGTAGATATGTTCACCTAACTGCTGAACAAATTTGGTTTCCTAACTATAAATTATTTGCGAGAAACAATTCTTCCAGAAACTACTTTATCGCGTGTGTGTTCAAAAAAAACACCAATAATGAATAGAAAACTGACAGAGTTTACATCACATAACATGACCAGCTTGTCCAAACCCAATCAAATCGAAAATACTTTGCGGTTTATGTGGGAATTCCCAACAATTCGCACACCCCGGAATGTTTTCAACCGATAAGTGAATAATACAATTTATAGTGGTTCCGAATTGGAGCTTTGGGGAACTGCAGTGTCACTAACAAAAACATATGTTTTGGATAACTACAGATCGGTTTAAATAAATCTATCGTTGACAGCAGTATACCTCTTGGTCTACTTGCCGAAAGCATCACGAAAATCGTTTATTTTCCATTAATTCAATACAAAATCATATTGTTGAAATAAATACTCTTCAGCATATCAATATTATGTATTATTTGATGGAAAAGCTTTGCCAGTGCCAGTGAAATAGGATTTCAATTGTCACACTTGAAAATCGGCTGGATTGAAAATGTGAACTAATGTTTCCTTCAACCGATCCTTAAATAACATTCTACGCTTTAGTATACGTTGGTGAGGTACGTTGTCTACTTTGAATTTGTATAGAATAGTTATTATCAAAAATGCATCGTTCCTGGAGCTAAAACCGCAAAAAACCAAGGTTTCCTGCAATAACTGAATTAAGCTCACTTCTGACGAGGTGATGAAATCGTTTAGAAGAAATCTTCCAGATTTTTTTCTGAGAATACCCCCTATCATTGGACTAACTTGTGCTCTCCTAACTTCATATTTTTCTTTTATTCTCAAGTTTTTCATTGTAAACATCAGTTGTCGAATTATATTTCACTAGTTCTTGTTTTTCTTCCACCAAATCTACAGTGAAAAATACGTAGGGACTATCTGAAAATCCCAATGGCATCACTCTAGTATTGTCAAAGTTATTAAATGATCAAGGATCGAATGAAATATGAGGTTGTCACAGAAACATAAGTGAAAGGCACATATGTGAATTATTGTCATGCAGTTTTCAGGCACAAGCATCAAAAGTGCAGATGCATATGCATATACAGGATTCACTTGTACAAATATCTGTCACATTTTTTAGTAAAATGTCCGTCATTTCAGGGAACTAGTTGTTGACTGTCAGATATTTCATTTACTAATGCATATCGAGGATGCTGCTGCAAAATATGGTCCAACTCCTTTTGAGTAATTAATTAGACTTGAATAGCCCTGCAAAAAGTTAACGTTGCAACTCGTATTGATGAATATCTAGATGAGCATCACAGAATAACTATAGGAACGCTGAAACTCAAAGACATCACCTTGTTCTCATTTAGCCGAATATTCGTTAGAAGAGAAAATTCACAATGAACATTCCTGGAGTATTAGAGATTTGATATTATCAAATGGCAAGCGAAACGCAGCTGGGAGATATTTCGAGGATTAGGTTAAACCCTTGATTCTTGAATTGACGCAGTCAGCGAATGAAACTGAAAGCTAGATGAATACAGTGACACGGTCGAAAAAACTTCGAGGGATCGAGAGTTTGCTGTTATAGAAAAAAAAACAGTTTCGATAAAAGCATTTGCATTCCAATTTCTAATACTGAAATCCCCAAAGTATATTCACCTGTATGGTATAACAGGCCTATAGGTCTATAGATTGTTCGAAGTGTAAATCTAGGAAATAAACGTTGGAATTATTTCCTGATACACCACTGGGTGCGGTAGGTGAAGTAGCGGTGGAAGTAGAGGTGAGATAAAAATAATTTATAGACTCGGAATTTATTTACCCCAATGGGAGCCGAGCTGACATTGTCTGCATTCAATTGTCCCGCAGAAGTACCTGGTCCATTCGCATCAAGAATGTAGAAGATGAAGGGTCGATAGAAATGTCGGGTGTTGATAGGCCAGATAAGGCTGGATAATGTTCATAGTTCAGATAATTATGGGAAATCCTGAAGGAAGGTAAGGAAATACTGGTGAATCTAAACGTAAATATAAATCAATATTACTGAGTATGAAAGGACTAAAACTGTAGATATTTGGCATAAAAACTGAAGATTCTTGATAATATGTTATCCCCCATCAAACTTAAAATTGAATAAAATACAGACCGACCTAATTTTTTTCAATCAATTGAGTATTTTTGGTTCATAATAGTCGTGTACCACATAATATTTTGATTTCATATTTCTGATAAAATGATCCAGGTATACCCAGATTGAAAAGGGGAGGTTCAGAACACTCAACTCATGGGATCGATCTCAATTGAACTACTTAGAGAGGAATAAAATACGTGGGCATTTTGATCGACCAAAAACTGACATGGAACAGCCAAATCAGACACAGACACGGGGCTATAGCGGCAAACTGGATATGCCGCAGAGTCTTTGGTAAGACATGGGGTCTGAAACCAAAAATGATTTATTGGTCATACCAAACGATCATCAAACCTATAGTCATCTACTCCTCACTGGTATGGTGGCCAAAAATTCAACAAATTTCAGCACAAGTCAAGCTGCAGAAAGTGCAGCGGCTAGCTTACCTGGGGACCACAGGAGCAATATTTACGAGCTTTACTGCAGCTCTAGAGTCAAAGCCAAACCTTCCGCCATTGCACCTATGTACAATGAAAGAATCAGCAAATAGTGCCTTTAGACTGTACCAGACAAAAGACTTGAAAGCAGGAAATCTGATTGGACATCTAAATATTTTGGAACAGCTCCCTAGAAGCAGATATCATGTAGATCAGTGAGCCCATCCCCAAGGAAAGCTTGGTAACGGGTCAGAGAGTGTGATAGTTTCCCCTACTGCGAGAACTTCGCCGGAAAGTGCAGAGCATTTGCTTTGCGAATCTACAATCTGGAGTGCAATACATTGACAATACATCAATTACATTCCCACTTACATTACAACCTCAGAGATACTGAATCGTTTGTTACTGAGACTCTGACTAGAAAGCTCAGCCGAAAAAGATTATTGTGCCATTTAATTCATAATTTAATTTTTGCGGTGACCATTATTGAATATGAAAACGTTGAGTAATTCATATTTAGAAAGATTCATAATAAATCGAAATTGGTCATCTGAAATTTCGAAAGGAAAATTTGCAAAAGCATCATTCACCCTAAAGAAGTTTATATAGTTTAAGTCTTATTAAAAAAAATAAGGAATTTCAGTGGAGGCCAGGAGATGATCCTTTACTTTTCAAATGGACACCGAACCGTACTACTGCAGATTTTTTCAAGATAAAAATTGTATTTGTTTTAAAGTAGTAAAAGGAAGAAATACATTTTTTGTTGAATGGCCAACAGGCTATGCTGCAACTTGTATAGAAGCCGATGGGTTGAATAAAAATTGTTCAAAATTGTTTTTTCCGTCAACCAGCTGTCAGCCCTCAGAAGTCGAAACTTGGGCGAGCTAAGGATTAACGAGATCTTACTTTTTAACGTTTCAAATAAAAACGGACCAATATTACTTCGGGGCGTGTCCGGCCCTGGTTGTACTCTAGGATTGCACGAAATGAAACGGATTGTGATATACTGCAATGACTCCAATTGAAACAGAGCCGTAAACGAGAAATTGCGTTCATTAAAATTAATCCAGGGCATGCAAAAGCTGTGGTCAGTTTTGGAGAAATTCCATTGCGCACAGTAGTGTCGGTACGATCGACAGAGTGGGGAATATTCATTAGAAGTGGCGCTCGTTCGAAACATGCGATAAAGCAGATGCGTTCTGATCGATCAAGGGCGAATAGAGAAGATCTATCTCGAACTAATTCACCGAACACCCTGGACAAAATCCAGAGAATGTTTCGAAATTGGAGAGGGTAGATTAAGGGTGGTACACAGTGTTGCGTGTTGCGACTGAGGGCGACACTTCGTATTTTAATCTGGCTAAAGCAATCATAGCTGTACCATGAGTATTTTTGAAGGGGTCTATAATCGTAATATACCATACATTCTGTCTATAATTTCGACTTCAGCATGTTCACCATGTACTAGTATATTTGTAGAAACGTTGCCCATGATTTGGATCGCGTAAGATCTGTGATGCCAAGCGTTCCGTAAGTTTGCCGTAGCTTTGCTACTCCACGATAGATGTCGCCATTGGACCTGTCTCTGCAAGGATTTGTTTTCCGGAGGAAGACATTCTTGATAACCTCGACAACCTTGGAGAGAAGAAGTTAGTCCAAAGTTGGATACAAGATGAAGTTTTCAAAATATACTGTACTCAGTGCGATTGTCTATGTCTTCGTAATAGTTTATTGTATCTCAAATAGAAGAGTCCGGATTGAACCAAGTGGTTCTGCTGAAACCAACTTTGTAGTTACTGCAAGTGCGTATCTTGTAATTGAACAGTAGATTATCCTTCTTTTGGCTGGAAATGACCATCTGCAGACATGCATGTTTCGAGGTATTGCCCCTCATCAGTGCCTGAGTAGGTCGGACAACATTATAATTGTTCTGTCCCTGCCAGATGAATAATAATCACATAATTTTTGGCTGTAGTCGTATCGAGGTAAAAGACTCTGCATTCTTCCACTCCCCTCAACGCTGATTACTCCCACCTTCGCAGTAATCATTCAATAACACCCCGAGCAGTCGACAACAAAGAGGTGCACTTAAATTTTATTCCTATCAATTTTCATGTCCCGCCAGTGAGCGAGGCATATAATTCATGACTCGTTTGCTTTCCTAACTACCTTTGTGCACGTCACAGGGTGGAAAATTTATCCTATTGTTCCTATGCGTACGCTCAACTACCCCTAATCACGCTCTGCAAAAACGGGGAGGTAATTAGAGCCGTTTGACGGATTCTCTCAGGTGAGATATAACATTAGAGGGGATCAAACCCGGAATAATGAGCTCTAATGAGCTCTTTTCTGGCAATGCATGATTTTTCAACGATGTCGAGGATTTTCTTGAATACTTAGATGGAATTTCTTCTCTTTAAATATTCTGAACTTTCGTTTCTGGCGCTTGAGAGGGTGTTTCGAGTTGACATTTCGGGGGGTTTCAGGGCCATTCATCTGAAAAAAGTTTGAAAAAAATATATTTCAAAGACAAATTCGCTTTGTTTCCAACGAAATCTCTCTTTGAAATTGGGTATTGTTATTTTTTTCCAAAGGAAATTTTTAATTCTCTCCAGATTCTTGAAACTTTTTATTCTGTTTCTGTGAAAAGTTCTCACCTGTAGATTGTCAAGAACGTTTCGCATATTTATGAAAAGTCTGTTTTTTGTGTCCGTTGATTTGACAAATGATTCGTCACTCTCTAACTTCATGGCACAAGCAATTTTTATCATTTTCTGGTTGTTAAGAAACGAAAAATCCTCTTACGTTCAGGTGAGAGTAGATCGTAAGAATTTAAGCGTTGACTTCTAGAAGCTGTATACCTCAAGGAAGTGATTGAACGCAAGCAAAATTAACGCCTGAGTTCTTCTTCTTGTTTTTTTGGCGTTTGCTCCTTTCGGTGCATTTAGCCAGTGCTACTCCGGGAGAGACAACATTATTTAACATTTTCTATCCGTTTTGTGTGTGGTTGGCATCGTAAACACTTTTTTCAATGAAGGTCGTTCATTCGAAACCTGTGATCGATACTGTGTAAGAAATACACTTGCACTGGTGTTACTTTCCATCAACATGATATCTCTATCGACAGTATGCAACCGAGTGCAAATCGAAACGATATTTTATATAAATCTAAAATGTTGACGAAACTCACTCAACCGATGAACACTGTACATTTTCAGAGTTGTTCTACCGTACCGAACCGCACTTAATTGGAATTGTTGAATAAAACAGATCCGGTTGAAATGCCCTCTAATATTATTATAACCTACCTTATGCTTAGGAAAATATTTACACTAGGCAGCGGCAAAGTTCCACAAAGTTAACGGAAACTCAGCCCGACCAATGGAATCGTATTTACATACAGGATTAAACTTAAAATTATTCAGGATCTTTGGAGAGACCGAAGATAATTAATTTCTTTGGAATCCTGAGAGCCAGGAACGTCTTGGCAAATGGTCCACGCAGGTTTATCAAAGGAAGTGAAATGAGGAACGATTTGAATGTGATTTTGGGGATCATGGGGTTTCGAGGAGTGAATTACTGATTCAAGCAGGGGCGTAATGGCTTTTTGAGTCGGTGTCATCCGGAAAGCTCTTTTGCAATCACTCCAAGAGATTCCGAAAAGAACATGACGAGAGGATTTATACTGTACGACAGAATAGAAGAGAATTGAGTTGAGTGGATGTATCGATAAAATAGTTGAACTGTCTTATCATGACTAATTTGAATGGTGAAAATTTATTAAATTGTCATTAATCGTATATATGATGAAAGTAACACACGTCGATGATATGGAATGAAAACTTCTATAATTTATTGAGAAAAGAAGGAAAATGTCAAGAGAATTCAAAAGATTTGTGATAATTTCATCCAAAGCAGTAGTCAGTGGAAAATATCGGGAAACACAAGAAGAGCAGAACCGGTTGCAGCAAGTTTCGCAGGAACACGAATTGATTGAAAAAAATCGAGAGGTACGGTCGGCTTCTGGAAACTTCACAAGAGGAAAAGGATGAAAAAGGCGAATATAACAAAAAAAAACAGAAATAGGAAGCTAATATAGCTGAAGAACAGGGCAGGCTTCAATAAATTCCTAAAGAACAGTTGGACATAACAAAAAACGTGTTTGGCCGCACGAAATTTTGTTGGAGCCCAATTCTTTGAGATTTTGAGGACAACAGGTAATTCAGCAGTTTTTTACAATTATCAATGACTCAACATGAAAAAATAGATGTTTCGATCTTTTACATTCTGAACAAATGTTAATGCATCAAAGGGTCTAACGATGAATTGTTGCTGTATGTTCGATTGAATACGTATCGAAAATACCTCGTGGCTTATATTTATAGAAAAAGTCTGCTAGAACAATGAACATATCACAATGTATTCATGTACACATGCTAATATTTCCGAAATTCAAAATTCATTAGTCGAAATCATGTGCGCTCCATTAAATTCGTTTGTGACCTGTATGTACATTTTTGTTTTAATTTTGTTGCAAAATGACCGGCAATTGCATTCTCGTTTGCATTCCATGTAATGGGGCATGTATGGATGTGAAGTAACTGGATTACGTTTATGATTATACATATTTTTCACGTAATGCACTTGCTGTTGGGGGAATTTTACGTTTATGTTTTCATTCCATTATAGCATTTAGATATTACAGAATGTACTATTTTCGATTGTTTCCTGAATATCACTGGAAAATTCTCAATCGGAGAGGCTTATCAAACTAATCAACAAGTTTCATAAGTTTGATTTCACTTCTGGTGATTTATTCAAGACTAGTAGGAGATACTTCATCTTTTAGTTCGACAAGGAAGATTTTGTATGTTCCGTTCGGACGAAATTGTAAAAATCAGTTGATACGAAACGCGATGATAAAAAAGCAGTTTTGTTTTTCAATTTCTGGAATCGATAAGCTTTTGGATAAAGTAAGTATTTCCCTTAACTCCAGATGAACTTTTCATCTGAAAAGAGGTGGCAGAAGTTCCTCCTGATGACTATGAAATGTTCAATTGACTCTTAATTGACTTCAACTTTGGTGGGCATATTCAAAAAGAGTTGAATTTTACGAAAATTAACAGAAAAATTATGAAAATACAATTTTGAAGGAAAATTGCCCCCTTAACTCTATATGAATTTCGAACTCGAGAACGGTGGAAGATAGAGCAATTCTGCGAACGCCAATCGATTCAGAATGATGAAATTTGTATAGTCTGTGAATTTTGAGTCAATCGATTATAAAAAAATTACTCGATAAATCGCAAAAAGTCCAAAGGGGTAGACCCCTAAAAATCATGGAAAATACAAAATCAACAGATCCACTTGAAATTCACACTATATACGCAAAATTTCATGCTGATTCCGATATGATTTGTATATGCTCAGATACAAGGTTCATCATTAAAAATGAATAAAACGTCAAAAATTCACTCATATTTTTCATAAAATGCACTTGCTTTAAGGGGAATTTTACGTGTTTGTTTTCATTCCATTATAACTTTTTTCATATTGCAGAATGTTCTATTTTTCATTGTTCCCTAACTCGACAAGGAAAATAATATATGTTTAGACAAAATTGTCAAAAAAAATCAAATTGGAACGCGATGATGAAGGAATAGGTGTTATTTTTCAATTTCCGAAATCGATAGGCTTTTGGAGAACGTGATATGTATATCAAAATGAGATGAATCTCCAACTTATGCATGATTTGTCGTTGAAACTCCAAATAAAATCTTCCTTGCATATATGAGTTTATCAGGCTAGTTGTTGGCGAATTTTCAGCACTTATGTGAAACAATATAAATATTATTATTAATTATAATTGCACGAGAGGTTTGTATTTTATCAGGTGAGTTTGGGTTGTATATGAAACATTAAAAATGAATACATTTTTATTTGATTATACAATTATTAAAAACGCAGTTATTGAAATTCATACTAGGAACAGTAATGTCGCTGCCGGTGCCACAGCTAATCTTTTCTGTAGTAGATGTAGTTTTTTCTATGTCCAAACGAATTGATTGAGAAATGCTCGATTGATACTTTTTGTCAAGTTGTAAGTATGGTTTTATTGTTGATGCATTGCTGTGCACTGTTATTTTTGTTAGTGCTTATTCTTCAATTCCGGTTTTACTCAATTCGCTAACTGCTGCTGCTCGATTCGAGTGAATCGTAATTTTGACACGTTTGACATCTATACCAAGGCGTTGTGCTGAGATTTTAGTCCATTTGGAAATTTCATAGATTCTAATCGACACATTCTCACCAACCTTTAGAATTTTTCTTCCAAACTGAATTTGGTTTAAGAAATACCGTGTCCAATGTTATGAAAGTGTCTCATTTTTTCATTAACTTTATAAATAAATGTATTGGTCAAATATCTTCCTCTAGAATATTAGGCGTACTCCATTTGCTGTCGCATAATTTCTTGTTACCGCCTTTCTTTTTCGAAAATAGAGGATTATACACGATAAATCCAGTTTCTTCTCCATTATTCTCAATTTCAGATACGGAATAAGTGGTTTTGCAGTAAGCTGCTTCTCCTCTGTGCCAAGCTAACTCAACCGCCAAGAAGTTCTTTTGAAAATAAGTTGTTGAAAGTTATTTTTGATTGTTCTCTTGTAGGTAATCTACAAATGTTTGGAAGTTTTACCATCTTTGAACCATCCAAAGCAGTTGAATATTTTAACATTTTGTCTTGTCCACGAAATAGTAACTACACCGAGATTGCTACATTCCTCTTCGCCACATAATCAACCGTGCGAACCTTTCTCTCCCTTGATCCCGTTGGATTCCCAGCATGAGAACGACTCTAATCTTATTTGATTAAAATTACGGGAATATCTCGACGTCAGTGCAATTAAGCAATGAGCACCCACCCGGCCAAGTAATATGTTCTGCTCCATGGAAATTCATCGATACTAATTCTGTTTATTGGATTACATAGGGGCGAATCGAGGCAAACAGGTGATAGATTGTTTCAATTGGGTTACCTTTGAGCTATCGGCTCTATTCTCGCGTCTCGCTTTTCATATATTCGACGGCGTGTGCAGTTCGATGAGCGTATTGAATCGCTCGTTCGGAGGCTGATTCGCAGAGTGGGTGAGAGATAAAATTATAGGATTTTCGACTGGCGCGGGGGAATCGATATTCACCTGTAATTGAAGCTGTATCAAATTCATTCATTGATTCTGAGTAGAGGCTCTGCGGTTGACGTGATGCACTCTCCTCATTAATGCTGGTGTACCATGTAATTGAATCTTGGCTTCAGTAGCGACTCCACAATTTATTGATGATTGGGAATGCTTCCTGGGGCTAATACACTGGAAAACTCTCGCCATGTTTGTGTCCCAAAATTTGCTTTCTTCCGTGATGCTGATGGAATTTTCGAAAAAAAACAATTTTCATGTTTTCAAATTTTAACAATTGATTCCAGTGCCGGATTAACGATATAAAAAAAAATTCAACTCGAAAAAAGCAGAGATTTTGTAAAAAGCTTATGATTTGATTCGAAATCGGTTTCAAGTTAGGTAAGCATACCCAAAAAATTAGGAATTTCGAAAAAATTAGTAGCAAATTTGGTAAGCATATTCAAAAAAGATCAAATTTTACAAATATGATTAAAAAATATTTTTTTAAATTGTTGTGGATTGAAATGACACTCGCAACTCCAGATGAATTTTTCAATTCGAGAACGGTTGAAGATAGAGCAATTCTGCGAACGCCAATCGATTCAGAATGATAAAATTAGTGTAGTCTGTGAATTTGAAATGTAAGTATTCGCAGACAAAAACTATTGAGTTTCCAAATTAGCAAATTTTCTGGAAACTGCAGAGGATCCGTAAAAAGCCTACCAAATCTCCATTTAACTCGAAATCGATTTCAAATTTGATGAGCATATACAAAAAAGATTGAATTTTACGAATATGAGAATAAAAAAAAAATTAAAAAATTTTGGCACGAAATAACTACTCGCAACTCCAGATGAAATTTTCCATTTGAGAACGGTTAAAGATAGAGCAATTCTGAGCACGCCAATCGATTCAGAATGATAAAATTAGTGGAGTCTGTGAATTTGAAATGTAAGTATTCGCAGACAAAAACTTTTGAGTTTCCAAATTAGCAAATTTTCTGGAAACTGCAGAGGATCCGTAAAAAGCCTACCAAATCTCCATTTAACTCGAAATCGATTTCAAATTTGATGAGCATATACAAAAAAGATTGAATTTTACGAATATGAGAATAAAAAAAAAATTAAAAAATTTTGGCACGAAATAACTACTCGCAACTCCAGATGAAATTTTCCATTTGAGAACGGTTAAAGATAGAGCAATTCTGAGCACGCCAATCGATTCAGAATGATAAAATTAGTGGAGTCTGTGAATTTGAAATGTAAGTATTCGCAGACAGAAACTTTTGAGTTTCCAAATTAGCAAATTTTCTGGAAACTGCAGAGGATCAGTAAAAAGCCTACCAAATCTCCATTAAACTCGAAATCGATTTCAAATTTGATGAGCATATACAAAAAAGATTGAATTTTACGAATATGAAAATAAAAAAAAAATTAAAAAATTTTGGCACGAAATAACTACTCGCAACTCCAGATGAAATTTTCAATTCGAGAACGGTTAAAGATAGAGCAATTCTGAGCACGCCAATCGATTCAGAATGATAGAATTAGTGGAGTCTGTGAATTTGAAATGTAAGTATTCGCAGACAAAAACTTTTGAGTTTCCAAATTAGCAAATTTTCTGGAAACTGCAGAGGATCCGTAAAAAGCCTACCAAATCTCCATTCAACTCGAAATCGATTTCAAATTTGATGAGCATATACAAAAAAGATTGAATTTTACGAATATGAGAATAAAAAAAAAAATAAAAAAAATTTGGCACGAAATAACTACTCGCAACTCCAGATGAAATTTTCCATTTGAGAACGGTTAAAGATAGAGCAATTCTGAGCACGCCAATCGATTCAGAATGATAAAATTAGTGGAGTCTGTGAATTTGAAATGTAAGTATTCGCAGACAAAAACTTTTGAGTTTCCAAATTAGCAAATTTTCTGGAAACTGCAGAGGATCCGTAAAAAGCCTACCAAATCTCCATTTAACTCGAAATCGATTTCAAATTTGATGAGCATATACAAAAAGATTGAATTTTACGAATATGAGAATAAAAAAAAAATTAAAAAATTTTGGCACGAAATAACTACTCGCAACTCCAGATGAAATTTTCCATTTGGGAACGGTTAAAGATAGAGCAATTCTGAGCACGCCAATCGATTCAGAATGATAAAATTAGTGGAGTCTGTGAATTTGAAATGTAAGTATTCGCAGACAAAAACTTTTGAGTTTCCAAATTAGCAAATTTTCTGGAAACTGCAGAGGATCCGTAAAAAGCCTACCAAATCTCCATTTAACTCGAAATCGATTTCAAATTTGATGAGCATATACAAAAAAGATTGAATTTTACGAATATGAGAATAAAAAAAAAATTAAAAAATTTTGGCACGAAATAACTACTCGCAACTCCAGATGAAATTTTCCATTTGAGAACGGTTAAAGATAGAGCAATTCTGAGCACGCCAATCGATTCAGAATGATAGAATTAGTGGAGTCTGTGAATTTGAAATGTAAGTATTCGCAGACAAAAACTTTTGAGTTTCCAAATTAGCAAATTTTCTGGAAACTGCAGAGGATCCGTAAAAAGCCTACCAAATCTCCATTTAACTCGAAATCGATTTCAAATTTGATGAGCATATACAAAAAAGATTGAATTTTACGAATATGAGAATAAAAAAAAAATTAAAAAATTTTGGCACGAAATAACTACTCGCAACTCCAGATGAAATTTTCCATTTGAGAACGGTTAAAGATAGAGCAATTCTGAGCACGCCAATCGATTCAGAATGATAAAATTAGTGGAGTCTGTGAATTTGAAATGTAAGTATCCGCAGACAGAAACTTTTGAGTTTCCAAATTAGCAAATTTTCTGGAAACTGCAGAGGATCAGTAAAAAGCCTACCAAATCTCCATTCAACTCGAAATCGATTTCAAATTTGATGAGCATATACAAAAAAGATTGAATTTTACGAATATGAAAATAAAAAAAAAATTAAAAAATTTTGGCACGAAATAACTACTCGCAACTCCAGATGAAATTTTCAATTCGAGAACGGTTAAAGATAGAGCAATTCTGAGCACGCCAATCGATTCAGAATGATAGAATTAGTGGAGTCTGTGAATTTGAAATGTAAGTATTCGCAGACAAAAACTTTTGAGTTTCCAAATTAGCAAATTTTCTGGAAACTGCAGAGGATCCGTAAAAAGCCTACCAAATCTCCATTCAACTCGAAATCGATTTCAAATTTGATGAGCATATACAAAAAAGATTGAATTTTACGAATATGAGAATAAAAAAAAAAATAAAAAAAATTTGGCACGAAATAACTACTCGCAACTCCAGATGAAATTTTCCATTTGAGAACGGTTAAAGATAGAGCAATTCTGAGCACGCCAATCGATTCAGAATGATAAAATTAGTGGAGTCTGTGAATTTGAAATGTAAGTATTCGCAGACAAAAACTTTTGAGTTTCCAAATTAGCAAATTTTCTGGAAACTGCAGAGGATCCGTAAAAAGCCTACCAAATCTCCATTTAACTCGAAATCGATTTCAAATTTGATGAGCATATACAAAAAGATTGAATTTTACGAATATGAGAATAAAAAAAAAATTAAAAAATTTTGGCACGAAATAACTACTCGCAACTCCAGATGAAATTTTCCATTTGGGAACGGTTAAAGATAGAGCAATTCTGAGCACGCCAATCGATTCAGAATGATAAAATTAGTGGAGTCTGTGAATTTGAAATGTAAGTATTCGCAGACAAAAACTTTTGAGTTTCCAAATTAGCAAATTTTCTGGAAACTGCAGAGGATCCGTAAAAAGCCTACCAAATCTCCATTTAACTCGAAATCGATTTCAAATTTGATGAGCATATACAAAAAAGATTGAATTTTACGAATATGAGAATAAAAAAAAAATTAAAAAATTTTGGCACGAAATAACTACTCGCAACTCCAGATGAAATTTTCCATTTGAGAACGGTTAAAGATAGAGCAATTCTGAGCACGCCAATCGATTCAGAATGATAGAATTAGTGGAGTCTGTGAATTTGAAATGTAAGTATTCGCAGACAAAAACTTTTGAGTTTCCAAATTAGCAAATTTTCTGGAAACTGCAGAGGATCCGTAAAAAGCCTACCAAATCTCCATTTAACTCGAAATCGATTTCAAATTTGATGAGCATATACAAAAAAGATTGAATTTTACGAATATGAGAATAAAAAAAAAATTAAAAAATTTTGGCACGAAATAACTACTCGCAACTCCAGATGAAATTTTCCATTTGAGAACGGTTAAAGATAGAGCAATTCTGAGCACGCCAATCGATTCAGAATGATAAAATTAGTGGAGTCTGTGAATTTGAAATGTAAGTATTCGCAGACAGAAACTTTTGAGTTTCCAAATTAGCAAATTTTCTGGAAACTGCAGAGGATCAGTAAAAAGCCTACCAAATCTCCATTCAACTCGAAATCGATTTCAAATTTGATGAGCATATACAAAAAAGATTGAATTTTACGAATATGAAAATAAAAAAAAAATTAAAAAATTTTGGCACGAAATAACTACTCGCAACTCCAGATGAAATTTTCAATTCGAGAACGGTTAAAGATAGAGCAATTCTGAGCACGCCAATCGATTAAGAATGATAGAATTAGTGGAGTCTGTGAATTTGAAATGTAAGTATTCGCAGACAAAAACTTTTGAGTTTCCAAATTAGCAAATTTTCTGGAAACTGCAGAGGATCCGTAAAAAGCCTACCAAATCTCCATTCAACTCGAAATCGATTTCAAATTTGATGAGCATATACAAAAAAGATTGAATTTTACGAATATGAGAATAAAAAAAAAATAAAAAAAATTTGGCACGAAATAACTACTCGCAACTCCAGATGAAATTTTCCATTTGAGAACGGTTAAAGATAGAGCAATTCTGAGCACGCCAATCGATTCAGAATGATAAAATTAGTGGAGTCTGTGAATTTGAAATGTAAGTATTCGCAGACAAAAACTTTTGAGTTTCCAAATTAGCAAATTTTCTGGAAACTGCAGAGGATCCGTAAAAAGCCTACCAAATCTCCATTTAACTCGAAATCGATTTCAAATTTGATGAGCATATACAAAAAGATTGAATTTTACGAATATGAGAATAAAAAAAAAATTAAAAAATTTTGGCACGAAATAACTACTCGCAACTCCAGATGAAATTTTCCATTTGGGAACGGTTAAAGATAGAGCAATTCTGAGCACGCCAATCGATTCAGAATGATAAAATTAGTGGAGTCTGTGAATTTGAAATGTAAGTATTCGCAGACAAAAACTTTTGAGTTTCCAAATTAGCAAATTTTCTGGAAACTGCAGAGGATCCGTAAAAAGCCTACCAAATCTCCATTTAACTCGAAATCGATTTCAAATTTGATGAGCATATACAAAAAAGATTGAATTTTACGAATATGAAAATAAAAAAAAAATTAAAAAATTTTGGCACGAAATAACTACTCGCAACTCCAGATGAAATTTTCCATTTGAGAACGGTTAAAGATAGAGCAATTCTGAGCACGCCAATCGATTCAGAATGATAGAATTAGTGGAGTCTGTGAATTTGAAATGTAAGTATTCGCAGACAAAAACTTTTGAGTTTCCAAATTAGCAAATTTTCTGGAAACTGCAGAGGATCCGTAAAAAGCCTACCAAATCTCCATTTAACTCGAAATCGATTTCAAATTTGATGAGCATATACAAAAAAGATTGAATTTTACGAATATGAGAATAAAAAAAAAATTAAAAAATTTTGGCACGAAATAACTACTCGCAACTCCAGATGAAATTTTCCATTTGAGAACGGTTAAAGATAGAGCAATTCTGAGCACGCCAATCGATTCAGAATGATAAAATTAGTGGAGTCTGTGAATTTGAAATGTAAGTATTCGCAGACAGAAACTTTTGAGTTTCCAAATTAGCAAATTTTCTGGAAACTGCAGAGGATCAGTAAAAAGCCTACCAAATCTCCATTCAACTCGAAATCGATTTCAAATTTGATGAGCATATACAAAAAAGATTGAATTTTACGAATATGAAAATAAAAAAAAAATTAAAAAATTTTGGCACGAAATAACTACTCGCAACTCCAGATGAAATTTTCAATTCGAGAACGGTTAAAGATAGAGCAATTCTGAGCACGCCAATCGATTCAGAATGATAGAATTAGTGGAGTCTGTGAATTTGAAATGTAAGTATTCGCAGACAAAAACTTTTGAGTTTCCAAATTAGCAAATTTTCTGGAAACTGCAGAGGATCCGTAAAAAGCCTACCAAATCTCCATTCAACTCGAAATCGATTTCAAATTTGATGAGCATATACAAAAAAGATTGAATTTTACGAATATGAGAATAAAAAAAAAATTAAAAAATTTTGGCACGAAATAACTACTCGCAACTCCAGATGAAATTTTCCATTTGAGAACGGTTAAAGATAGAGCAATTCTGAGCACGCCAATCGATTCAGAATGATAAAATTAGTGGAGTCTGTGAATTTGAAATGTAAGTATTCGCAGACAGAAACTTTTGAGTTTCCAAATTAGCAAATTTTCTGGAAACTGCAGAGGATCAGTAAAAAGCCTACCAAATCTCCATTCAACTCGAAATCGATTTCAAATTTGATGAGCATATACAAAAAAGATTGAATTTTACGAATATGAAAATAAAAAAAAAATTAAAAAATTTTGGCACGAAATAACTACTCGCAACTCCAGATGAAATTTTCAATTCGAGAACGGTTAAAGATAGAGCAATTCTGAGCACGCCAATCGATTCAGAATGATAGAATTAGTGGAGTCTGTGAATTTGAAATGTAAGTATTCGCATACAAAAACTTTTGAGTTTCCAAATTAGCAAATTTTCTGGAAACTGCAGAGGATCCGTAAAAAGCCTACCAAATCTCCATTCAACTCGAAATCGATTTCAAATTTGATGAGCATATACAAAAAAGATTGAATTTTACGAATATGAGAATAAAAAAAAAAATAAAAAAAATTTGGCACGAAATAACTACTCGCAACTCCAGATGAAATTTTCCATTTGAGAACGGTTAAAGATAGAGCAATTCTGAGCACGCCAATCGATTCAGAATGATAAAATTAGTGGAGTCTGTGAATTTGAAATGTAAGTATTCGCAGACAAAAACTTTTGAGTTTCCAAATTAGCAAATTTTCTGGAAACTGCAGAGGATCCGTAAAAAGCCTACCAAATCTCCATTTAACTCGAAATCGATTTCAAATTTGATGAGCATATACAAAAAGATTGAATTTTACGAATATGAGAATAAAAAAAAAATTAAAAAATTTTGGCACGAAATAACTACTCGCAACTCCAGATGAAATTTTCCATTTGGGAACGGTTAAAGATAGAGCAATTCTGAGCACGCCAATCGATTCAGAATGATAAAATTAGTGGAGTCTGTGAATTTGAAATGTAAGTATTCGCAGACAAAAACTTTTGAGTTTCCAAATTAGCAAATTTTCTGGAAACTGCAGAGGATCCGTAAAAAGCCTACCAAATCTCCATTTAACTCGAAATCGATTTCAAATTTGATGAGCATATACAAAAAAGATTGAATTTTACGAATATGAGAATAAAAAAAAATTAAAAAATTTTGGCACGAAATAACTACTCGCAACTCCAGATGAAATTTTCCATTTGAGAACGGTTAAAGATAGAGCAATTCTGAGCACGCCAATCGATTCAGAATGATAAAATTAGTGGAGTCTGTGAATTTGAAATGTAAGTATTCGCAGACAGAAACTTTTGAGTTTCCAAATTAGCAAATTTTCTGGAAACTGCAGAGGATCAGTAAAAAGCCTACCAAATCTCCATTCAACTCGAAATCGATTTCAAATTTGATGAGCATATACAAAAAAGATTGAATTTTACGAATATGAGAATAAAAAAAAAATTAAAAAATTTTGGCACGAAATAACTACTCGCAACTCCAGATGAAATTTTCAATTCGAGAACGGTTAAAGATAGAGCAATTCTGAGCACGCCAATCGATTCAGAATGATAGAATTAGTGGAGTCTGTGAATTTGAAATGTAAGTATTCGCAGACAAAAACTTTTGAGTTTCCAAATTAGCAAATTTTCTGGAAACTGCAGAGGATCCGTAAAAAGCCTACCAAATCTCCATTCAACTCGAAATCGATTTCAAATTTGATGAGCATATACAAAAAAGATTGAATTTTACGAATATGAGAATAAAAAAAATTTAAAAAATTTTAGCACGAAATAACAACTCGCAACTCCAGATGAACTTTTCAATTCGAGAACGGTTAAAGATAGAGCAATTCTGAGCACGCCAATCGATTCGGAATGATAGAATTAGTGGAGTCTGTGAATTTGAAATGTAAGTATTCGCAGACAAAAACTTTTGAGTTTCCAAATTAGCAAATTTTCTGGAAACTGCAGAGGATCCGTAAAAAGCCTACCAAATTTCCATATAACTCGAAATCGATTTCAAATTTGATGAGCATGTACAAAAAAGATTGAATTTTACGAATATGAGAATAAAAAAAAATTTTAAAAATTTTGGCACGAAATAACAACTCGCAACTCCAGATGAACTTTTCAATTCGAGAACGGTTAAAGATAGAGCAATTCTGCGAACGCCAATCGATTCAGAATGGTAAAAATTATACTCTGTGAATCGAGGTTAAACTCCTAAGTAGACCTCTGAAAATCATGAAAGAGTAGAAAATAATTAGATTGACTTCAAATGTATTCAAAAAATATAGAATTTTACGATAATGTGTAGAAAAATTATGAAAATATCATTTCGGAAGGAAATTATCCCCTTCAACTCCAGATGAATTGTTCAACAAGTGGACTGGAAGAAACGTTTCATTTATGACTTGTAGTTATATATTATCTTGAAAATAAATCTATAATATACCTCAAAAAAAAAGTTGTTCAACCTGTGAAAATCATTATTCAGTATCTTCTTCACCTTGCCCTTCTCCAGAAGTAAAACAAAATTGACATTTTGTGACTATTTATTTTAGATTTTTTGTAAGTCATCTAACAATTCATTCAGCACAAGGTGATTTTCTTCATTGTAATGTCACCTTCGGTTTCAATTCATGCTCCTGAAATAATTCATCTGCATTTATAAGATACGAAAAAGTTCATAACGATGTTCAGGCAATCCTCTACAATCTACGAATACTTCTCCTTGAGATGAAGCAGACTTTTCATGCGTCTCGACGTCTTTTATCTAGCGCATTTCAAACCCAGGGGGTATTTCAAACTGACAAAGAAATATATAATCGCATTAACATAAATTGATTTCGGAGTATGAGGAAATTCCAATTTCTCGCATTTGCCGTTCACATTCCTGATGTGGGAATTCAAATGTGATGCGTTCACATCTAGCACTATGAAATATGGAAGTTTTTCATGAATGCCATTCCGGAGACAGTCGAATATATCGCACCAGGGATTTGAACCTAATAGAATGCATTCCGGAGCGATGGAAGTGGACGAAACTAGATTTCAGGCAACGCGAGGTTGAAATAATAATAATGATATCATCTCCTACACAGTAGAGAGTAGTTCACAGACATCAAAGGTTGTCCCAATGATTGGTTCAATATGAATTGAGAAACTGCGTAAATGGAATTCTCTGCCTACTTCAAATTCGAATCGCCGATATAATTGCTGGAAATTTCGTTAAATATTCATAAACAACGGGTATATGCTGTTAAGTGCTCAGTGATTCACCGAGAATGGGCACATTTTAGCTTCCGTGCTGGTATTAAAAAAGCGAATTTTCGAGCAATGAAATATAAAGGTCTGTTACTGTAATGTCCCGCTCATAATTCCTCTTAATGGCTGTGCGGCTGCAGGAACGTGAAAATATTGCGGACTCATGATTTCTCTAAGTGGGACAGTTTGATTCAGCTTTTACGATATATACCGAGAATTTGAGTGCTTTCAAATCGATAGCAACAAGTACACGAAGTGTGTACTGAAGCATGAACCGTAATGAAGCTGGTGATAGATTAGGGTATGATCTATAAGAAAACCATCACTTATCCTCAGGTATTTAGAACTGTCATGAAATAAATTGAACCAGTGCTTTTTTTATGCACAAAGAGTATGAATGAATATAGTTCAAAAAACTAAAATACACGCTTCTATAACACTGCGTTGAACTAAAAAGTAAAATATAATTGTTTATATAGTCAGAAAGTAATAAAAAATTTAAAATATCAGTACCTACCACAGGTGAAGCTGAATAAGTGTGTAAAAAGCAGTTTCAATAAAAGCAGAACTGAAATTTCGATGAACTGGTTAGTTTTGATTCATAAAAAGTCAGATTCAGATTTTTTTTGGAAAATATCATTATGAAAATTCCAAAAAGGAAAGACAATTTTTATTTGAAAAACGGGTATTACAATTGAAAATTTAATATGCGATCATAAGTAATAGAGAACGTTGCAACTTCGTATGTATGTAATCGACTCGTTTTTTACCTTTAAGGTCAGGATCAACAAAAAAAAATAATTTTCCTCTCATATACTCTGTGTAAGAGCCAGAATTCAAAAAATCCGCGACGTGGATGGGTAATTAATGCGCCTGCTCCTGCTGCCTTCCTTGGATAGTGCGCTTTTTTTTCAGGCCCTCTCTCTGGTTTTTTTTTATAATGTATTGTAAACTGGATAACTAAACTTAACTAAAAACTGTGAAAAAAACATGGTGTGCTCGATATACGAAAATATGAAACAAAGCGCCCCATGGCGCATCTGATCCACTCTCACCTCTACATCAGAATCGTTTTCATGGAAAGATTATACCGGCCTGGCATTGCAGCCGACGTCACACTCATCAAAATTATGGCACTATGGATTCCGAGAGCTCTTTCAGTTATCTTGAAATGCAATTTAACAGAGAGAGTAAGTGCTGAGCACAATGTCGCTAATCTGCATCCGAATCTGCAGTTGCTGATGCGGACTGAGACCCGATCTAACGTTCGTAATATTTTAGCTTCGTGCGCCATCAGCCTTTGTAGGAGATGGCGGTGCTCGACGTCGACTACAGGGTGTTGTTGTGAACTTGCGATATGTTTTGAAGTATCAGTAACTGTGATAGAAATATGGGTTACTAGGTATATTGTGTTTATTTTCCCTAGTGTTCCCCTATTTATACATTTGGAAATCGATTCAGAGGTGGAAAATGTGCACAAACTCTAAATCTAATAAGAAGTAGGGAGACATGGCATTGTCTAAGACTCATTTCGATTTCTCTTGTACAAGAAAAACAACTGAAAATATAATGTGAAAGTTACGTAGTTTGGTCTCCTGAACAAAAAATCAAAATAAAATATTTGCTGAGTAATTTCGGAGATATGGGCCTATTTGTGAATTGTCACTAGCAATTTCTAACTTCGAAAAAAACATTAGAAACACTCAAGCCTATTTTTGAGTTGTCACTGGCATTTTCTAGCTTCGAAAAAAACATTAGAAACACTCAAAATTCTTCCTCCTCATCACTAGCAGAATGCAAACATCCTAATTGACCTGTTTCAGTCTTCTTCTGGAAACGGCACTTTTTTGGAATAAGCTTATGCTTCTTTAATGGCAACATAAACAACAAATGTAGTGGATATTTTTCACGTCAAGTTGGAAACTGGAAAAAACGTGAGTGAAAAATTTCCTATTCATGTTGAAGTTAAATGGCTCGAAAAGTTGACCGTGAAAATAAGCAAAGATTATTGTTACCAACTTGACATTGATAAATTCACAAAATATTTTGCATAAATTTGTTGTTTTTAAAAGATAAGTGAATTTTTGAATAAACAATGCCGTTTTTTTATTAAAAAAATAGGGAAAACGAGTGTGTTCATTGTGCTAGTGTAAAGAAGAGAGAATTTTGAGCGTTCTTTCCGCGGTAGAAATGTGTCCTGAGTCCTAATGCCAGTCGCCACTCAAGAATAGGTCCATATCTCCGAAATAACTTGAGACCGCCAAACATTTTTTTGGTAGCTGATGGCTACCAAATTTGATTTTTTGCATTTAATTGATGCAATTTTTTAGCTGATTTGAATTTGGTAAAATCTGTAAATACCAATCAAGATGTAATACACTCATAGGCTGTAGGTATTTTGTCTGTTTAAAAATGTTCCCTAATCGATATTTGAAAAAAAGCTGAAAAGTTCAAAAATTCCATACCAAAATTTGCCTTATTTATTTTTATCACAAAACCAAAGTGAATCAGTAAAAACTTTGTCTATTGATTTGGAAAAAGATTCGAAATTTCAGAACCAGAGCGAATTTGCACCAAGTTTCCCAAAAACATGTTTTAGCCAAGTTGCATTTCTTCAATCCTTTCTACTAGACATTACAGCTGAATAGAATTGCTAGACCGTATTTTGATGATGAAAAACTTTGATTTTTTGTTGATTGGCTAGAATAACGCATTGCTATTGGTTTTGAAATCACCAAATATCAAATTTTCATAAGTGAAAACAGTAATCACGTCAATTCTCCGATCAAATGAAACTATCTAAATGAGTAATACCAGAAAATTACTGAAGGTATCATCTTTTCATAATGTTATCCCTCAAATAATGACATTGTTGCAATTTTTTAAGGATATAATAAGCATGTCAGCTAGATCTTGATTTCTGTCGGGTATATTCATGGCAATGAAACCAAAAATACTGTCTTGGATGAAATATGTAACAATAGGAAGGTAATCGAAACGTGCATTGCAGCTTGTTGGGAGCATGTAAAAACAATAGTATTTCCATCGCCGAACGGAGATTCTTTGTTGTCGATATAGTCTGGTCAGTACGGCAACGCTGCATTTGATATTTGACAGAACAACAAAACATTTCTGATTGTTTTCGTCTCTGGCTTATAGGAGTGTTATTTTTGTGAATAAACGGCAAATTCTGAGTTTATTTGTGTTAAACTATCGTTAGTTTTTACTATTAAGCGATGGTGAAGCATTCTGAAATGTATAAAAGACCATTTGAAGCTGGAAATCAGAATATGTCGTGTTATAGGTGAGCTACCAGTGTCGTAACTATCGAGAAAGGGAAACCGAATGGAAAAAGAGTAGAATTAATGAATTATAAAGAAACATGTCAATTTGTGCATCGGCTGTTCTCAAAATCATGTGGAGATTCTTTCATCATAATTGTTTTGTTCTGGTGGCAGTAATATTGCCAAAACCATCGGCTCATACCATATCCGACAAAATAAATCACGTTCCGACTTGTCAGCTGTAAAAATCATAATCCGCAAAGTGAAACAGCTCCTGGATACTCCCATCCGGAACTTGAGAGCAATATTCCGCAGAAACACCGACCATTCATCCTCGTCAGTCACCCCGAAATAAAAAGCATATGCCCATCAACGGTGCCCGCCTCCAAATCCACTTATAACGCTCTGGGAAACCTTTTCCTTGCGCTCCCCGGCTCCCATCTACATTTGGAAAACGCGTCGACACAGATGTCATTCATCTCGGCTGACTTATACACGGACGTTAACTTGGGCCATTTGTCAAAAGTTACGCGATAACTGAAATGAAAGCGTATCATATTCAAAATATGTAACTAATATCCCTCGCTATGGTGAAAAATGGACTCTGGGAGAAATACTTCGGGAGAGATTGTTCGGTAACGACCTGGAAGACAGGCACTTACGAACACTCAAGTGCCCTAATGGCACACTTTTTTCGTTTTAATTCCAACTGGAAGGTGGATGAATGCAGCTATTGTTCTCCTATGGCAGTGACGAATTCAAACTCGGGAAAAATTGGATTCGTGAATACAGGGCTTTTATTTTACACTCGGATTATTTATTGAACTCTTGTGCCTTCTGGAGTTTGAAGAAAAAGAAAAAAATATTTGAAAAAGACGGAGAAAACGCCAAAATTAATAAAGAACCCATCAGGAGTACGCTGTTTTTTAAAACTCCCACAGTTCCATTTTATGCAGGTTATCCTTTAAAGGGGCAAACTTAGGGAGTAGCCTTGTTATGATTCTTTTGTATTCAGTGAATAATTTGTTGTGCCTTTGTCCAGGTACTTTTTTAAAATATTTTTTTACTTTTTATCACTGGACATTTTGTTTGGGTAAGTACTGGAGTAGCAAGTTTCTTTTATATTGAATTGGTGTACATAAGACACATTGAGAAGATCCAAAGACGTGATAAAACTGCTGAAGAAATAGAATACTACAGAAGACTTCGGTACTGAAGAAGAACGGTATACAAGGGCTGAGGATGTTGAAGGCCCACTGAATGTCGAAAATACAGGCAGAAACAGGATCTGATGATTTTGTATTTTTCGTGATTTTTATAATTTTTTTGAGTGAATTTTTTGTCTGGTGATCGACTTGAGATTCGCGAACTATACTAACTTCATCATTCTGAATCGATTGGTGTTCGCAGAATTGCTCTATCTTTAACAGTTCTCAGATTGAAATGTCCATCTAGAGTTGAAAGGGCTCATTTATCTCCCAAAAAAATATTTAAACATTTTTTGGAGTCCAATTCGTGAAATTCAGTCTTTCTTGATATGCACACGCAATTTGAAGTCAATATCGAGTCAATTAAAGATTTAATAGGATTTTCACGGTAGCTCTGCAATTTCGAGATGAAAATATTAGTTATTTCGTTTATTCCTTTTTTATGCCAAACCTAGTATCTGAGCATAAACATACCATATATTTTCGAAACCAGCATGAAATTTTGCGTATATAGTGCGAAATTCAAGTGGATCTGATGATTTTCTATTTTTCGTGATTTTTAGGGGTCTACCCCTTTGGATTATTTCAAGAAAATTTTTTTGTCTGGCGATCGACTCGAAATTCCCAAATTGAAATGTCCATCTAGAGTAAAAGGGCACATTTTTCTCCAAAAAAAATATTTAAAATTTATTTAGAGTCCAATTCGTGAAATTCAATCATTTTTGAATAAGGACACGAAATTTGAAGTCAATATCGAGTCAATTAAAGATTTTATAGGCTTTTCACGGAAGCTCTGCAATTTCGAGTTGAAAATATTAGTTTTTTCGTTAATTCTTTTTTATGCTAAACCTTGTATCCGAGCATATACAAATCATATATTTTCGGAATCACCATGAAATTTTGCGTATATAGTGTAAATTACAGAAGGATCTGATGATTTTGTACTTTTCGTGATTTTTAGGGGTCTACCCCTTTGGATTATTTCGAGTTAATTTTTTTGGCTGGCGATCGACTTGAAATTTGCGAACCATACAAATTTTATCTTTCTGAATCGATTGGCGTTCGCAGAATTGCTCTATCTTCAACCGTTCTCAAATTGAAATATCCATCTAGAGTTGACAGGGCTCATTTATCTCCCAAAAAAATATTTAAACATTTTTTGGAGTCCAATTCGTGAAATTTAGCCTTTCTTGAATATGCACACGCAATTTGAAGTCAATATCGAGTCAATTAAAGATTTAATAGGATTTTCACGGAAGCTCTGCAATTTCGAGTTGAAAATATTAGTTATTTCGTTTATTCCTTTTTTATGCCAAACCTAGTATCTGAGCATAAACACCATATATTTTCGAAACCAGCATGAAATTTTGCGTATATAGTGCGAAATTCAAGTGGATCTGATGATTTTCTATTTTTCGTGATTTTTAGGGGTCTACCCCTTTGGATTATTTCAAGAAAATTTTTTTTGTCTGGCGATCGACTCGAAATTCCCAAATTGAAATGTCCATCTAGAGTAAAAGGGCACATTTATCTCCAAAAAAAATATTTAAAATTTATTTAGAGTCCAATTCGTGAAATTCAATCATTTTTGAATAAGCACACGAAATTTGAAGTCAATATCGAGTCAATTAAAGATTTTATAGGCTTTTCACGGAAGCTCTGCAATTTCGAGTTGAAAATATTAGTTTTTTCGTTAATTCTTTTTTTATGCTAAACCTTGTATCCGAGCATATACAAATCATATATTTTCGGAATCACCATGAAATTTTGCGTATATAGTGCGAATTTCGAGTGAATCTGATGATTTTGTATTTTTTTTGATTTTTAGGGGTAAACCCCTTTGGACTTTTTTCGAGTAATTTTTTTTTCTGCTGATCGACTTCAACTTCGCAGAATGGACTAATTTCGTCATCCTGAATCGATTGGCGTTCGCAGAATTGCTCTATCTTCAACCGTTCTCAAATTGAAATATCCATCTAGAGTTGACAGGGCCCATTTATCTCCCAAAAAAATATTTAAACATTTTTTGGAGTCCAATTCGTGAAATTTAGCCTTTCTTGAATATGCACACGCAATTTGAAGTCAATATCGAGTCAATTAAAGATTTAATAGGATTTTCACGGAAACTCTGCAATTTCGAGTTGAAATAATGTTTTTTCGTTTATTCCTTTTTTATGCCAAACCTAGTATCCGAGCATGAACAAATCATATATTTTCGGAACCAGCATGAAATTTTGGGTATACAGTGCGAATTACAAAACGATCTGATGATTTTGTATTTTTTGTGATTTTTTGTGATTTTTAGGGTTCTACCCCTTTCAATTATTTCGAGTAAAATTTTTTGTCTGGCGATCGACTTGAAATTCGCGAACCATACTAACTTCATCATTCTGAATCGATTGGTGTTCGCAGAATTGCTCTATCTTTAACAGTTCTCAGATTGAAATGTCCATCTAGAGTTGAAAGGGCTCATTTATCTCCCAAAAAAATATTTAAACATTTTTTGGAGTCCAATTCGTGAAATTCAATTTTTTTTGAATAGGTATACGAAATTTGAAGTCAATATCGAGTTCGAGCTCTACAAATTCAAGTTGAAAAGAAATCGTTTTTTCGTTTATTCCTTCTATTCCTTTTTCATGCTAAACCCTTCTGCTAAACTGAGAATGAAGTAAAATGTTGCATGTGAGTTTTTTTGGAGAATTCAATGTCTACAAGACGCATTCGTCATTATTTCATTTAGTTCATTGGTTGGAATGATATACCGGGTTGAAAGAGTACAAGTTTCTGTAGAAAAATTTCGGAAAAATGGTTCTTCCATTCACCCATTTTTTCAAAATAATAGACGACACTCTCTCGTGTTTATTGGCTTCTGATTCCTCCAAAAAGTACATGTACGCTCTGTATTTCAGCTACAGAGCATCACTGACTTTCCGACAAAATTAACTCACTCTGTATGAACGAAACTTCGTCTAACAGAAATTATTCAAACCAGGATAGTCGACGAAACTTCCAGCAAAATCCGTATTTGCTCATAACGCCCAAAACTTTATAATTACTACATCAAACAGAACTGTCTGGGATTCACTGAATCAACATAACCGAAAAAAACGGATAAATATTCATCGCGACTGCCAGCTCCGGCATAACGACACAATTTGTTAATATTTTGCCGGAACGATCCATCAAAATTCTCGTTTAATTCTTGTAATGTCGGGCCGCCCACCTGGGGAGGAAAAGCGCCTCAAGTTTTCAGCGAGTTTTAAGGAGTACCGAACTTTAGTTCCCATAATTATGCGCCAATTTATTCGGCGGATATTCCTTAAAATACTGAGGAATAATGACTTTAATTAAATACGAGTAGCTCGAAATGTTTCGGAAAGTATGCAACGCTGCGGTATAACATTTCTTGGCGGCAATCAAGTTATTTCGCGAAGAGTGCTGTAATATGATACCAAGAGATGCCTTACTTAATGAGAGTAATATTATTTCCGAATATAGTCTGGTAAAAAGTTCAAATCGGCGTTAATTAGTGACAAAATCTCCTAAAATATGACCAGATTCGAAATGACGGATAGAATGATTTCAATCATTTTACAGAACATAAAAAATTGCAATGGTTATTAACAAATTGAAATGAAAAAAACGTATTTAATTTTTTGCTAATAATTCAAACACTACTTATAAATTATTAGGAAATTTTAAAGAAATATTCTTCAAGAGGAGTAATTTTCAATAAAAAAAGTTCCCGGAACTCTTTCTCCATTATTTATTTAATAATATCAAATATGAATTTTTACATTTCAAAAATTGTTGCTGTCATCTGAACACTTGAAAGAATAAAGTCCTGTTGGGAAAAAATTATCATATCGATCATTCTAAAAGTTATACAATTGTTAACTAAGTAACAAATTTATTTCTGACGTTCGTTTTTACAAATGGCGGCATAAAAGTTTAAATCAGAGAAGAACACGTGATAAACGTTCATAAAAGTTTTTAAATTTGTTTGTTATAATTATTTATAGTTAAAAGTTATTGAAATATCCGAATAAATATGATACCCACTGCAATTTTTTTTTAACTTTTTTTTCAGAATTTTATAAATCTTGTAATTATTGTAGGATATACAAAGTAGGTACATAAAAATTATCAACCATATACAAAATATTCAATAATAATCAACAACTTCATTCATAAGAAAATACTATTCAATCATTTCTTTATCATGAGGTAATAATTGAAACAAAAACAATAATTATCTTGTTTATAAAATTTTTTTACATCTCAATTGTTTAAATAAATTATTGAAAAATTATTGTATCTTTATTCTTTATTGGGTTATCTATTTTTTCGATTTAATCTTTTCTCAAATGTCGACAAGCTGATTCCATGTCATACAACAAAAACGAATTTTAATTGTGGATTGATGAAAATATGAAAATTTTGTTGTCATGACGAAGAAATCAATAAAAAAAGATTTTTTGAATATTTACAATAGTTTTATTATACTTCAATGGTTTGAATAAATATTCAACAAATATTTTTTATTTATTGTTTATTGTGTTGAAACTTGTTATGAACATTATATGGAAGCAATATGCAACAAAATACTGACAAAAAATAATTAATTTTACATTCAAGTAATTTTTATGAAGGAATAATTATTTTATGAAGAATTAATTAGGATTTCAATCAGCTGTTATATACATTTGTTTACAAAAATTGAAAATTTTTAAGACATTCTTGCGAGGAGGAAACATCTACTTTGAATCTTGTACAACTAGAAACTTTGAGTCATTTGAGTCAATTTTCAATCTTGAGTCTTTGGATATTTTGAGTCTTGTTCACGGTTTAGCTAGATGTTTCCCCCTCGAATTTTTGCATATTTTGACTCATGACTTGTTGAAGATACAAATAGAGTATACTTAATGGACACAATTTTGTCCAGTGATGAAAATTTGTCAAATAACTTTTAATCATGTCCATATCTCCGATAGGTATATATACATTATACATGTTTTGAGTAATATTTATCTAACTCCTGTTGAGTTTTAGTTAGACTTTCTCATTTATTATGGTACTTTGACTTCTAGCAGCAAATAATTTTTCCAATAATATACTTAATTTGTTGGCATATCATGATGACATCAATGTCGTTGTATTTCAGTGACAATGAAAATAAAAAAATCCTAGTACTATGTAATGTTTAATTGTGAAGTTTCTAGAAGTTCAGCATGAATGAACTTTAAATGAAAAAATTTGAGTAGTTACTACTTAATATCAAACAATTCGATTCAAAATATACAAAACTCCCTCTAAATCAAAAGGTTACCTTCTATCAACCTGTTTTCAAAGATTTCACTAAAAATTCCGATGAGTAGCAGTGCTTGCTCTCTATTTTTCATAATAAATAACTTAAAATCTGTAGTTTCAAAAACACTAAATTTAGAATTTGAAAATCATCTGTATATTTGCAGATGCCAGTAGATAAAATCTTGTATCTAATTCGGATCATAAACGCCGAGATGCTACTACTATATAATGGTCGTCATTATGATCCTTTTGGCATAAACAATATGTTTTATTCCTCAAAAAACTCCAAAGAAAATGAGGTAACGAAATCAATGGAAAAAGTCACAAAACTTCAAAGTTGACAACCCAAAAATTACTTATGGGGTAAAATTCTGTTAGGTATTTTTTAGGACATATTTCTACCGCGGAAAAAACACTCAAAATGTTCCCTTTTTATCACTTGCAGAATGTAAACCTCTAATTTACCCGTTTTACACATTTTTTTATTAAAAACGGCATTGTTTATCCAAAAATTCAACCTTCCTTCAAAAACACCAAAACAAAAAATGTATGTGAAATGTTTAGTGAATTTATTAATGTCAACTAGGTAAGTTTGAACTTTGCATATTTGCACAACCAACTTTTCGATCCATTTCACCGTTTTCAATAAAAAAAAGTGTGAAACAGGTCAATTAGGGTGTTTACATTCTGCAAGTTATAAGAAGGAAGAATTTTGAGTGTTTTTTTTTTCGGTAGAAATGAGTGCTAAAAAATGCCAGTCATCACTCAAAAACAGGCCCATATCTCCAAAATGACTTGATACCGAAAAATTTTATTAGGATTTTTTGTTTAGGAGGCTAAACTACAGTTCCAAAAATTTTATTGATAGCTTGTGGCTGTTAGTAAATGGAATTTTACCAATTATCGAGATTTTCCTTGAAAACTTGCGAATATTTGCCATATTTGTAGGTTTTACCACAATTTTCAAAATTGTCACAAATAAAAGCCCTTTACTCTTGTGCTAAATTCACAATTTAGACAAAAGTGACAAATTTCAAGATGTGAATAATCAGAAATCAGATCATATTGAACGTTTTATGACAAAAAACTTTTTTCCGAAAACGAAAATTAAAACAGTTCTACATACGTCGCCAACTTTACTGCGCACACTGTATATAGAATAAACAAAACAAACAAATGACTTCCACACAATCCCCCCCACCCACCACCAGAAAAACGTGCAAAGACGCGTGCTTTGGGAGAAATTCCGTCGAAACCTAAAACGCTCACTTCATCAAATCACGTTTTCCTCGGACGGCAGTCTCCATTTCACGTTCGTTATTTCGCATAATGACCGAAAAAGTAATTAAATTAATGAATAGGGGAAATGCGGTTGAAGTACAGATTTCCCCTCATGGAATGTCACACAATGCTCTTCGCTGCTGACCGCAGAGGCAAATGTTATTGGATCGAGTTGGTTGTGAAATACCGAAAAAGCAGAATGTTTTGCACTGCAGATGTGTAAAGTTGAAGTAAAGTATTTATTTTTCTAATAGATTCGGCCGTTAATTGGTGAAAATCTTTGGTAATTGTACAGAATGTACGAAAACGATTCGATCTTCACAAACTTTATTTCAAATATCATAGCTTTTTCAAGTGAGTTTTCAACCATTGTGTTAACGACACATGTGAAATTAAAATAAAGTTCGTGAAGATGGAATTGTTCTCGTGTATTTTGTACAAGTACTAATTTAACTACGATACATTTTCGGAATGTTGTCACGGGAGGATTTTGCCCCTGCAAAATATACCGCAAACTCAATAATAATCGAATGACTTTGTACTGACCTTCAAAATTATGAGCACCAAATCTGATACAGTTTCTTATCCATATATTATAGTCCTTGTTGGCATAAACGTAAGAGTGCATTTTGATCTCTGTCTGCATTTTCATGAAGAGTGGGTATGTGATTTGGTAGATTCATACCAAGCTTGGCCAGCACATTTTTTCTTGTGGGTGAACATTAGGAGAGAAGTGACTAGAACTTCGAATGATTCCTGGAAGAAAAAGACGTTGAGATGTTGTGAGTGATATGACATACCTGCTAGTACTAACCATTTGTTGGAATGTAGTATGTAGTATCACGAAGTAACTGTAATTTTATGTATCACTTTGCTTATAATTTATAGTTGACATGTTGGGCTGTTGGGCATCGGCGTCTTGCAAGGTAGCGAAATGGGCGAAATGGCGTCTGGCTGGATTCTTCTTCTCATTAACGAACTGGAAATAGCAGACAGGTGGCCGAGCATTTGTGTTGACAGATAAATGTTTTAATATTATTTCACAGATTTAAGGACATGTGGGAGTACGGTAAAGAGAACTAAATACTTATTTGGGATGTAAATATCATCCAGTTCACCCAAAGGAGCTTGTTACCCCCGAACTGAACTTCACCTGACTTTATAAATGAGCAAATGAATGAGTATTTAGAACCTTTGGTGTGAATGCAATTCAAGAGATATAAACTATCCAAAACACCAAAACAACGTCAAATTCATTCGACGCGCATTTCGTCAACAAAGCTGTCATCCTCAGGAGCTCAAATAAGCACTATTTCTTGAATTTTATAACTGAGGTTCAATTGGTACATTTTTCACTGTAGGTATCTTTTATTATTTAAACTACCTAGAACATGTCCTGATTTCGTGCGTGCTCATCCCGCGTTTTTCACGCATGACGACAGGCACAGGTGTGAACGTGGACAGACATGCATTTTTAATTCAGTGTTAAAAATGCATGGTAGGCACGCATGTATATGCCGATTCAGATACATGCGTGCCCACCTTGCGGGAGAAGTACAAGCCTATCGACATTGAGAGGGGTAGAATTAATGAATAAGATCGTAGAGAAGTCTTTGTACTTGAGAGTTAGCTGCAGTATATTTTCAATTCGACAAGGTAAAAGATAATTCAAACGACGACATGTGGTCGGCCATATTCACCAACCTCAAACGGCCCAAACGCCATGTGAAGGTAGGAAATTTTCTCGTGTTTAACACACTTTTCCTCCACGATCATTTCTTTCGTCTAATAAATATCAGTCATCAACCAATCATACGTTTGTTTCCTAATTGACAGGACCAATCAACACGCTCTATTAGCGACTATTTACATGGTACACAATAGTCACCGACAATATATCAAGGAACCTGTGCATCTGACAGTACTCTAAATAAATACATCTTAAACTTCAAATAGAATCAATCGTGTTGAAGCTCTATAAGTAAGTATTTGAAAATGAATCGGTCTGTAGAAACCAAAAACGAAGAGATAGATAGGATAATCGAGGCTACAATCCTTGACAATTCAGTGTCATTCATATGACTGATATAAAGAATTGGATGCAAGAAATAATCTTCATGAATATAACACGACCTTGATTAATTGTCGACTATTTTATTGCTGCTAAATTCCTTTTGTATTTATTGATTTAACGAGTCATTATTTTGGCATTAATATCAGAGATGAAAGTCCTCGAGCTTCGCTATCGGATTGTCATCAGATTATCAAGGCCAAAATAATGTCTCGTTGAATTATTATAAAATACCGTCGAAATTTAGATGCAATAAAAATAGTCGACTATTTATCAAGGTCTTGTTATATTCTCCTTGACTATATACGAAATAATATTCTTTGAAGTTTTCTTTGTAGGTCTTTTAGTGCCCAGATTTAGGTGTACCTACCCTTTCAGTATAATATTATGAGTACCAGTTTTCAATGGCACCTTATTTTTCAGCCAGTTTTTTTTACGGGTGTACCGCAAGGCCCAACCGAAGAGCAGTCTGGTAATAACCCACCCCTTAAGATAGCTAGCAATCTGTTGCTCGTTGTTGTCTCGTATATTGGACGGTATTAGAACCAGGTAGATAGAATTCCGTATCTCTGCGTCCTTGAGTGACATTGAAACATCCCTAGGAATTCCTATCTCTTCCTAAGATAGCTCTGAAGTCTGGAGCTCACCCAGTATGGTATTGCGGCATACCAAATCCCTACTTCTTCTTCAATAGTAAGACTTGAATATATTTTCATCCCCCTGTGGGGCATGTTATGTAAACTGAAATGATCACCAAGGAGAGGGTTTTAGATTTATATAATGATAATATTGAGAGCTCGAATATCAGAGCTGCTGGTCACTATGGCTCTAATTTCTCCAAATGGAGTTAAACTTGAATTTTTTTATATATATTTTCTACCTGGCTGATTAAAATTAGGTTAAAATGTAGCAATGTTTGCAGCAAGTCGAACAGAACAAGTGTGGAAGAACAGATAAAAAGGTAGCAAATACCAAACATTTGAAATGAAGTCATAATAATTAAAACGCAATTAAAATAATCCAACTGAACAAGTTAAAATAACATTGGTGAGTATGCTCACAAATATTGATTTCGATTTTGAAAATGATTGACAATTAATAAATAACTATTGGTGGAAAACATCCCCGAGCACCCACTACCACCTGGCAAGGGTTTTCAGCTCATGACTAGATGGGGAGCAACAAATCCTGGGCTGGTTTGTCGAGGGGGAGATTTGCCTGATTCAAAGAACTGCAAACCTATAACATGCTTGAGTGCATGTTATGAGATGTTTATCCGCATCTTTAACATGCGAACATTCTCCACAGTTGACCCGGTGTATGAGCGGATGTATGAGCAAAGAGTGTCAAAGAAGGAGGTCGCTGGCTGCAAAAAGAACAGATGTGTCATGCAGGACTCTCTTAACTCATTTATTTTCTGCATTTTCTGCAATGATGTTGTTCCAAATGACCATTTTCGTTGGAGTTCTGGAATACTCTATTTTACATTCCGAAGGTCTGGCAAATGACAACAATCCCGTTAATCGAATATCAACTCCCGTCAATCCTATTATGTACTAGAATGCCCCACAACAATGCATCATTATAAAGTTTCGAAATTGCCTGTGGTGTTAGTATCCACCCCGCTGGTCATTCCGCAACAGCCGACCTGTTTCGAGCAAGATCTATTTTTGGTTATTTCATCAGTACGCGTCAGCCAATTAAAATACGGCTTGTATACCCACATTATACAAGTTTATTTATCCAGAGTTCAAACGGCCGGATATTGAAATGCGCTGGAGCATGGAGAGATTGATTGCTAATTGACACTAGCTACTGCGATTCGGTCTACGGGATGTTCATTACAACGTTCGCACTGCGAAAATTACAAGTTTTGTGGTGAGACATCGTCGACACCAAAAATCCAGCGAAATATAATGTCCCGGCGATCATTTTATCGGTCTTTATTTTACTTCTGGAAATCTGAATGGAAAACTTCATTCAGATTGACTGGAAAATGCATACAGACTCCATGATTTGCACTCTCGTGAATGAGGGCTGTTTGAGTGGCTGAAGATTCGAAAAAAAATTAAAAGTAGAGTTTGGTTTTCTAAATTCGCTGACCAGATAGCCCCATGAAAATACTGACCACTGACGTATGGATTATACTGTGGAATTTCGAACCCATTATGTGCTGAGTGTCCAAAGAGAGTCTCACATCCCTATTATGGGTTGCAAGCGGATGGTTTAGGTATACAATGTCACAGTAATGAGAACAAACTATCCTCATGATATCCAACCTGATAAAAGAAGTCAGAACTGGTAGATGAAATGCGAATCACACACATTGTCAACAAAGCAGTTTTACTCTACACTCCACACCATTTCTTTCAATAAATTGGACACCGTCTTGACGAAAAACGCTCCAAACTTTCATTTTTGCCGTCAAAATCCAACTGGTTTTCAATATTTCTTGGGCAAGAGTATTTTCTTATGCTCCTCTGGATCGGATCAGGAAGTGGATAGGACGCCACTACATTTAAACCTCCCTACTAAGTGAATTCTGTAGTTCATTTAACGTTTCCTGGTACTACCGATGACGATGACCGTGAGTGAATTTCGTTTTACTCATAAAAATACTGCTGATTGAGGATTTTGTGAGACAGAAATATCACGGTTCAAAAAATATGTACTGAACTACCAGCAATATTAAGTACTTTATTCCTGATCAGGATATTATAAACTTATATCGTCATGGTTACGCTATCAATGAAGAGGGTCATAACTCCTTTGGGACATTATAGATTATATAATTCCCTTTACCTTTCACAAGTATAAATAAAATATGAAATGCAAATATATATGTGTATATATTTATGAAATGATAACTGATAACATATTTTATTCATTCACGTCATTACAAATGATAAATGTACAATTTTGAAATGTGCCCTGAAAATTACTTTCGCCACTAGAAACTATTCCTTCTTTTGTATGGACGAGTTTCTATATTATCACCACAAAGTGTTGATTCTCCCTGAGACACCCTGTAAGTACCTTCGTCAGAGGACACTAGGAATATATGTTTGCCATTTCGCTAGTTATAAACTCATGCGTCGGGGATTTGTGCTGGATGAGGACAATTTGAGCAAACATATTTGTTCAGTAACAAGAGAGAATGTACCGAGTGTTTGTAACGTCTCCTGGGGGGATTAAAAATCGAGTAACTCCACCGAACGCCTCATTTGCGGGTTGATATTTCAACTTTCAACCCTGTTGACTTCCAGCAGAGCGGAAGAGCGCATGTAATGCCACCGTTCAATTTTGAGGTGGCTGTAACACCGGAGCAAAAAGCGGTAAATACTTGTTCGGATCGAATTTGAATGGGGAATCGCTGATGAGTTTGGATTCCGCAATTCGAGATAAATTCAGCGTTCTATGGAACGGCATTGCTGAACGAGAGTCTGTAAGGCAAGTAACAATATATTTCCATTGGAAGCTGAACGTGCGCTAGCGAAATCAACATCTCTTTTGTTTGCTGCCTCGTGGAAAGGCAACCTCGTTGTTCCACGATGAACATAACTCGATTCCTTCTCTGAAGGCTCTAATGAAGAAACAACGAGTCTAGAAATTATGTGAGTGTCTACAAGGTGTTCCACGTGGGACTTTCCTTCGTTGAAATCTCACATTCCTATATTTGAATGAACTAAAATAATACTTGGTTAGATTAAACTGAGTTAGGCATGGATTCTTCCTCACAAAAGTTGCCACTCTTCTGAAGAATCACTGAAGTACATCCGCAGGAGTAACAGTAACTTTTTCAAATGACTACAGCCCCTACTTAAGTCATGAGAATTTCTTAGGTGATACCTGAAGGGACAGAGGTCATAAAAATCATATACTGGAGCCATAGTTTTCCACCCACATTATGTCTATCACTGCCACTGAGTCTATATCTGTAATTCTCCTAATATAGACGATTTAGCATAATCAATGGATCAGTTCTCTATCTCCTCCACCCAAACACTCACACCTTTGTCTTCTTCTTATTAGGCAGGAGTTCATCCACTATTGCGACTAACTCTGCCATTGTGGAGGTCCATCTAGATTATTGTCATCGCTTTGTAGACTTCCTGAATTTCAAATTCATGAAGGTCATCTTGATTGGCGTAGTCTGTCCTGTAGGCATTTCCAAAAAAGAACATACCTTCTTACCGGTTTCACAAATTTTTGTATGAGATCGGGGCAAACGATTGATCATGAGGCTCGAGTATCTAATGTGGTTGTATATCTTTGATCATCTGTATGGTCTTGAACTAGCAGACTCTGTTCTTTTCTCTTGAATCAAGATCGGGATCTCTGGAAAAAGTCTTTAATTGAGAGCTTGAAGTCTTCTGTCTGATATGGACGACCTTCCAAAATCTTCTTCTCTCTCTCTAAAAGCTCAGAGAATATCTCCCTCGTAGGGACTTTGAGATCCTTGTCTAACCCAGCATTTCTTGTTTAGATGACAGTTTTTTTGGCAGTTATAGCAGTGTCTGTTTCTGTTTTCTTCAGAATGCAGCAGTTTCAATACCTCCTTGCTCTTATAAGAACCTACGCTGAATTTTAATAACACATTAGCTCCATATTCGTGCAGAGTTCCATTGGTTAATTGGTAACGATCATTTTCTTGGCTCTGGAACATTTTTTTTAAACATTCATTTTCAAAGCTTCAACTCTCTTTCTGAGGATTATTCTGCGAGGTGACTCATGCTAAACAGACCAGTCAAGTGACCAATTGTTTGTGTTTTTCGCTTTTCCACATCGACGCCGATACAGAATCCACGAAGATCGCCTAGTGAATGTAGAAGGCTTCAAAGTTTTCTTTAATATTGGCCTTGACGATGTCAGTAAAATTGGATTTTCACTGATAAGAGAAATTCCCTCAGACGGTGATCCTGTTGTTACATCAGAAAAGAGTATAGTGCCTACTAAAGAGTACGAAAGTGAATACCATTGGAAATTAGACAATAAAAAAAGTAACCAGTATTCTCTTCCATACTGTTACATATCACTGGAAATAGATGTGAAAGGCCCACTTGCATAAACTCATGATACCTCTCAGCAAGATCGTATTTTTCAAAATAACTAGACGAAGATTGGAATCTTCACCGAATATATCACTACACTTTGGCGTCCCCTATACAAGAGCCCCTCTGCGACGATAGACCCGGAATTATGGCCTATTTTATCATAATAAACAAATTAGAATGCTGATAGAACGAGAGCCCACGAGCCAGGTCGTTTTGTTGTAGTACAAGCTCAGGAGAAAATGTGAACAGTCTTATCCTGATTATGTTTTTGTGTACTTAGCGTTCTCTAGGTGTTTTCAGAGAGATTTGATGGCCGGGAAATGCAATCAGTGGAAGATAGTCTCGGTGGATAAATTACGGAAAGAAACATCTACGACGACCATTATTCTGAGGTGATTTTTGTGTTTGCGCTTAGGTGAGGATTGAAACGATTTTAGATTGTCATGCGTTAAAATATTTCGATATTATTTGTCTTCGTTGATCCGCTGGTTCATTGAATAATTTTTTTTTTCAAGTATCGCAGGCATAGATCATTATTCTCAAAGTAATCATATGATCACACTTGATCAAGTGGTGATTTCAAAATAAAATTTAAAAAGTTGGGTCAATATAACCAATTTTATTTGGAAATTCCAGTTGACAGTCAAATCAAACTCGTTGTGAATTGCCCTGTACAACGCTTAACTACGTGTCACGAAATGTTTTAAAACAAGTACTGATGAAACAATTTGTGACTGGATCTAACTTGATGATGCCAAATCACAAATATTCAGAGAAACGTTCGCAAGTTTGGGAAATAAAAAAATAATTTTCACCTCCCTAGTGAGTGGTGATGTTCCTTCATGTGGACGAAGTCAAATAAATAAACCCTGCCCCAGTGGTTTTACGACTAAAAAATGAATCTGGACATTAATGGGTCTCACATATCCAGACGAAAATCAGATATGGAAGAATTATTAGTTGTTCGACTCAGAAGGGTTCTGAATGTGCCGTAATCCTAGTTTCCGTGTGTCCAATAAAAAATAAATAATATCGCTTGTAGACGAAAACTCAACGAGTAGAAAGTAAATGGGATTTTCGGAAGGATAATGGGGATACGAGGGTCATTCGAATGATTATATCACGAAAAATTCAGTGCGTATTAGGTAACAATAGGCTTTTTACAAAATGGGAATGAATATTGAAAAATAAAAATGAAAAATAGTAGGTTCAAAAAAATATATTCATTAAGTTGAATTCATTAGCATAGTTGACTGACTGAATTGCAATTGATCTTCTCCTTATGTTTTGTCTCTAGATGGTCCATTTTATATTGCACTTCCACTTCTAGATCAGAAGCAGAATTTTTTTTTAAAAAACATTACATTCAGAAAGTTTACCAATGTCCTATTTCCAACGGAATTCCGCATGGCTCTCAACTGGGACCACTTTCATTCTCTATTTATGTTTCATCTTTCATAGAATATCTCGGTTAGATTATCAGATGTCAGAAAAGAACTATCCATACTAGATATGTCAGATTTTCTACTTATATAGAATTGATAGGAGACACTCTCTATCTAGGGATGGTCAAATAGAGATTTCTTTAATCTGCGATCCTTTTTCCGTACGATGTACACATCGTTTTTGTTTTTTTTCCACTAGTATCACCTCTGATTCATTTATCACTATTTGAAGGATGGGTGATAAATGATGATGCTGAAGAATGTGAAAATTAACATTGCTTGATGTGTGGCTATCATAGAGCTTTCAAATTTTGATCACACATACACTTGGTTGGTTGAGTTATCATTATTCTCGAACTAATGGTGTTCATCGACGAGTGGCTGCTATTAGCAGTGACTTTTTCTCTGATTATCATGTATTATCAACAAGTGAAGAGCTTACAAAGTATCATATGCTTATGGAGAACAAAAAAAATAAATGTAGAAATAAACGGAGTAGATATTGAAAGATTTTATATATTTGCTGGTGGAAAGAAAATATAAATCAACGATAGAATAGAAAAAACAATACTTGGGAGTTGGCAAGCAGACAAACGAGCAAAATTCAAGGAGCAGAAATGAAGTATCTCAGACGAACTAAAGGAGTAACAAAGAAAGATGAACTCAGAAATACAAAAATAAGAGAAGACCTCGATATAGAATCACTACTGAAGTTCATTGAGAAGACACAACTAAGCTGGTGGGATCATCTACAAAGGATGAATGAAACAAGACCAGTTGAAAAGTGTGGCAGTCAAAGATAAAAAAAAGAGAAAAAGAGAGAGAGAACATGGGATGGAGTTATATGAAGCATGAAGGAAAAGAAAGACATGGGCAGAGACAAACACGATGACAAGAAATAAATAACAATGAGCGAAGTCCGTACATGAATAAATTTTTTATTTTGTTATTAGAGTAAATAAGTTATCTCAATACAGTCGCACATAAAAACATTTCGATGTCGAATGGGGCATGATAAAGTTGACCGAAGGATCCATTCAAAAAAGAATGAAAACCAGCCAAAGAGGATTACTCGGAGTTCCGATATCGCAAAATTAAAACCTGAGGGGATCGCCACGTACGTAACGGCCCAAACAACGTTGCGGGCGATCTGTTGTGATTGATTGATGGCTACTCCAGCGTAGCAAAACCTTTGATTTGTTGTACAAACCATGAGAGTTGGCGGACTGCCATTGTATCTGTTCCCTTATCGGCAGCCATTCTGTTCAACTCATCCAAGCAATGAATTGTTGTTTGTTGACGTCACACAAAAATTTATTTTATCGAAGTGTTTTCTAACGGCTGATTTATGGCGATCCGCTATCTTGAGATACGAGGGCTTCTTTTGGGAGAAACTAACTGTTTTTACGTCCTTTCTTTATTGGCTACGGTATCGATAGTTCCAGATATAAAACAGCAAGGGTGATTCTTGTTGAAAGCTAAGTGGGTGTCTTTCGAAAATTTTGAATCGATGTAGCCGATGGTTGATGAAAATCTATGTTAACGTTGAGAACAAAAAATAGTTTTCCCCTCTGTTCTCATTGAGTGACACCACAGACGTCCAGTACCTCATTTTCTATGTTAACGTTCATAATAAAACTTCGATGTGATTTTCACCAATTTTTGGTTTCACCACACAATGGCTTCGTCGGGCAGAATTATAGATACTACTGTAACAGAATTATATATCTAAAGATGCACTCAATTGACTAGAAGCACATGAGCCATCTTGATTTTTAAGCTTTTTCTTCAGTACACGACAACTCAGGCATTGCACGAAAATAACTATCCTGAGATCGGTATATTTTCCATTATTCCATTCACATTTGAATTTTAACATTGTCCTTTTGTCGCCCTTATCTACAGCTTCTAGAATTTTCCGTCAAAAAAAGTTCTGTGTGATGCAAAAACTAGAGAGTCCAACAAGATGCATGGTGCTTTACCTCATAATACCAGATGCGTAAGTAATAATCCTGAAACAGGGTTTCAAAGAAATATCTCTTGTCTCCTCGTTCTTCAGATTTGACACTCATAGTCCTCTTTCTATGAAGTTTCATCAAAGAAAACATTTCTGTTCATCCAGTGACACGGGGGGCATGAAAGAAAGACTATGAGCTACAGTAGATTCATTGACACAAACACAAATAAGATAGCAAGTCGCAATTGCTTTATGTTCCATGGTGAAGACTCATGAAATTTGAAATTAAAATACCGAAAATCTACGTAATCGTTCATTAAAGATATAGGAAAGCACAAAAGTCCCCCACAATTGTCTGTGGAATGAATGCAATTCGAAATAAAAGGGTTTTTTCTGGAAAAAAAATTGTTATGGCTTGAATAATTACTGATTTTTGACACGCTGTATAATAATTTCGAAAAATCAATAATAAATTGCTAAAAGAGAAATATTTCTAACTAGGGGGGCGGAACTGAATCACTCTTTCTGCCAATACTTAAATTTTTGATAAAAATGTATTTGTGTTGTACGATATTTTGAAAAAACTCATCATCATTTAGGTATATTGAGTTCAGAATTGAATTTCAAAATGAACACACGGTGGTACCCATTGACGGAAATGAAGGGCGGTTGGTTCAAATTTTGAATAGGTATTCGGGTAAATCATTGTCAGTAATTCGCTGTTCCAAATTTTCAGATTTCAATACGAATTGTTTTTTGAAAAAGGTTCAATTCGCCCTTATCAAGAGTACTATCTATTATTAATTTTTTATTATTTATGCCTGGACTCGTTATGGTACAATGATTTGAAAACTTTGTTTACCTACGGTTTTCTGACTGCGTAAAATATTTTTGTCAAATTTTGAAAATATACTTCTTCTCTTTGAGAGTATATTCATTCATATATTATTTTGGTTAATAAAATCGGATATATACTCTTATTATTATCTCACTTTGAAACAAAGTCGACCGTTTCCATAGATACGTTATCACCCATTCTGCATATGTCTCTGTGTATAAAAATCAGCCAAGTGAATAAAAGGGCACTGAAGATACATTTACATTCGAGTTTTTTCTATCCACCCTCTTCGACCTCTCACCGCTTCTCTGTCTCTTGTAGTCGATGATCAAAATAAAAATGCATTCTTTTCATGTTTCATGAGAGCGTATTCTGCATACTGGCTTTGTCCCGCTACTCCTGGAGTAAAAACATAAAGTTCACTTTATGTTGTATCACGTAACAAAACCCTCGTAAAGTTTGGTTTTCGGATACGATGTGACTACGGATACGCCGAAAGACCAGGAAACTGTTCATAAATAATCGAATACAATTTCCGAAATGTTTTCTTTAGAGAAATGCGAACTAACAGTTTTATTATAAAACATCTTTGAAAAATATGTCACACAAACATAAATTGATCATTGACAGAGTGTATGGTTTAAAAAAATATACAATACCAAGAAAGCAATTTTAGATTCAACTAAAATCATTATGAACTCATTGTATGACACGAAGATTCATATGCATGGACGTTTTTTCAGATCTCGCTACAGCCTTTGACACGGTCTCTCATAACTTACTCCTAGAAATTTTTTATAATAGATCTAAAACTTGGCACAGATCTAAAACTTTTACATAGTTATAACTCATCACATAATGCTTGAAATTGATGATGCCTTCACAGAGCCACACAGTATAACTAATAGACTACCACAAGGGATAATATTGGGGCTAATATTGTTCCTTGTATGGATAAATGATATGGGTCATGTTACTTGAGTGGTCATCTTATTTCATATGCCGATGACAGTATCATTTTATTTATTGACAGAAGAAAATTGTAATGAAGTCTACATACATGGGGCTATCTAGTATTCAATATTGGTTAAACCATAATAAAGTCAGCTAAAATGTGAGCAAAAGCGAATATATAACTTTCACCCTCACTTCTGGAGATAAACCAAATAACAAATTGCTGAAAATTCATGAAACTATGAGCGCCAATGCCCTGAAATAGAAAAAAATATTTCATACTTCACTGTAACTTAAATAACCTAAAGAAACGTACTTTTTACAATAAATTCAGCTCAATATTTTGTATTATCACCTATAGCTTTTATTACTGCCTGCATACGTCGGTTCATACTGTCAATTAGGTTACGAATAGGATCTTGAGGAATATTTTACCATTCGTCCTGAATTGGTAAACGAAGCTCATTTATCATAGCCGGAGCTACTTCGCGATCTCTGACTCGCCTACCAAGCATGTCCCTAACATGCTCTATGGGGTTGAGATCAGGCGAACATGCTGGCCAGTTAATTTTGTTAATACCTACTTCCGCGAGGTATTGTGTAATACACCTTGCTGTATGTGGCCGCGCATTGAAAATCTTGGCGTTCCAAAAAGTTGACTTTTGCCTTCCTCAGGTCAAATGGACTGAAGTCGAAGACCCTGGGATTCATAATGGTCTGGCAGATAGTGTCTTCAACACCATGGTCTATCGTGGTTGCTCGATGGGTATAGAGGTTCCAGACACTAGATGCAGAGCGTGTCGTGGGGCACCTGAAAGTAAATGCATTTGCTGTCTGCTTGTGAGATATCCACAGGCATAAGGCGACGCTATGAGTGGTGTACCACTACCTACACCACTCGTACGGTATGGACGAGACACAGATTTCGCTCTGTGGAATATTGAGTGAGTTGTGGAGAATAAGAAGTGCCGAAACTCTTGGAACTACTCAGGCAGATATAGGTCAAGAAAGCATCAGACGTCAGGATTGGCATATAGATATATAACTAACACCACACTTGCCTTCAAACAAGTCATGTGGTCGCCCATCCACCCTGAGGAACTTGAGAAAAATTCCCTCGCATTTAGGGATCAAACCCGACATCCAGCGATTTTTTGAAAATGTAGTATTGGTATAATCGTAATATTTTCGATATTTTCATAAGTAATACATCAAGATTCAATCGAAAGGATAGTAAAGAAAAATAATAGCCTAGGACAATTTGATATCAATATAAAGTAAAATCGTTTATTACTTGTAAACATCGTTGTTGATTGACTTGAAGGGGCTCCTGTCAACACTGATGCTCGATTATTATTATGTTTACCCTATTTATTGACTCGTTTGGAATGAATGTCACTGATAATAGAGAAACACATCTCTTGGACGCTTCTATAGACGTTGATAATCTGACGTTATTTTCACGAAATCTGTCCATATTCCCGTGTCAATATTTTCGGTGTAAACCGATCCGATGGGTATATTGCGTCCATAAATACTCCAATCCAGCGCTCCAGATTTCTCGCAGGACTCGCCCTTCCGGACTTGATTGCAGCGGCTGCTGTTTGTCCTCCATCATGTCGGCTTATCTAATCTCGACATATAAGGCACAAAAACAAAGGACGGATGACACTCACAAGCCATTTAATTTTCTTTGCAGAAATTGCGAAATCTTTATTATATTTATACAGAGCTTTAGACATATTTCTCGTTTATCGCTGTCGTACTGCTAAATTACATCATGCAGATGGTCGTAAAATGAGAAGATCCCGGATAAATAACGTCTCGGAATGACAAGACGACAGCTGATTTTGCAGGAAATAAAAATTGTTTGCACGTAATCATTTTCTCTTGATATTACTCTGGGAAGTGCACGCGTCTTGCATTTAAAGGATTTTCGAAAGGGCAGGAATGATTATAACACTATTAGGCTGATCTCAAGCGTCGCGTCTAGACTGTTGAATGCACAATCTAACGATTATGCCGGGTGAGGCGTAAACACGATAAACTTTTACTGAAGATATACAGGGTGATTTATCACCATCTGCACCAACTTTAATGGGGTACTGGTCTATCATTTGCGAATGCACCTCTAATATGTGGGAGCTATCTGCGATTATTGAACCAATTTTTTTGTACGTCAACCACAATCGATACGCCACTGCAGAAGATTGTTCTTCAATATTGGGCTGTGGAAAAGATCGCTTAACTTTGAATATATTCCAAATAACATCTTCTCACAGTGGACATTGGGTCAGAAAATCATGTACCCTGAGCAAACGAAGTGAACCAAGGAAGACAGCCTTCCTCATTTTTATTGGAATTTTTTTCGAGTAAATTTTTTTGTCTGGCGATTAACTTGAAATTCGCGAATCACACATCACATTCTGAATCGATTGGCATTCGCAGAATTGCTCTATCTTCAACCGTTCTCAAATTGAAATGTCCATCTAACGTTGAGAGGGCTCAATTCTCAACAAAAAAATGTATAAAAAATTTTTGAAGTCTTATTCGCGGAATTCAATCTTTTTTGAATATGCTTACCAAATTTCAAGTCGATTTCGACACGAATAAAAATTTCATAGGGTTTTTACGGAAGCTCTGTAATTTCTAGTTGAAAATATTCGTTTTTTCGTTTATCCCATTTTTATGCTAAACATGGTATCTGAGCATATATAAATCATATATTTTCAGAATCAGCATGAAATTTTGCGTATATAGTGCAAATTTCAAGTGGATCTGATAATTTTGTATTTTTCGTGATTTTTAGGATTTATTTCGAGTAAACTTTTTGTTTGGCGATTGACTCAAAATTCGTGAACCTTACTCATTTCATCATTCTGAATCGATTGGCGTTCGCAGAATTGCACTATCTCAAACCGTTCTCTTTCCTTATTGGTTATTAGTCCTTCGTCAGGTCTAGTCTCGTCCACTCGACAGAAAAAAATAAAATATACTAGTTTCAAATTTATTGCCAGATGATACCCGCAGAATTTTTCTCATGCAAATATTTCTCAAAGTACGTTGAGTAATAATAATTGGATGGGGTTATCACAGGTCCTGTTCAAAATCGATAACAATGTTTACCAATGTTACATAATTAAAATATCAATTCATCAACTTATCAAAAAATTGGATGAGGTTATCGCATGTTCCGAGAGAAGTATACTGAATTTTTTTCGAGTTCCTCATTACATTCAGAAATAATCATGAACCACGTCTTGATTTTCTGCATCGTGCTACAGTTAACAGGAATATTTTCTGAGAATCTGAGTTTTAAAAATATCAACGTAATACTAAAACACAAAAATGGATCCGAAGTATCCGTTAGAATCGATTCATCGAATAACCTTGTCGAAAGTGTGAGAAGTACTGGTGATTATCAAGAAAAGCGATAAGGGGTCAAGCAATTCCAGAAGTGTACGAGGGTAGTCTTTCTAAACTAAATCTTTACACGTTCAAAATTTTCAACTGTAATCTAGAAGAAATCCACCCGGGAGCCTTTTCAGGTGCAAATCTGGAGGTACTCTACGTATACTACACCAAATTCAAGAGGATAAGAATTGGAGTTTTCAGTGGATTGCCAATTAAAATCCTTGATGTGTCTCATAACCAAATAAAAGAAATCGAAGCTGGAGCTTTAGATCGAATGAGTGAACTGGAGGAAATCAAATTAGTATCAAACGAAATCGAGCATTTGGAGCGAGGTTTATTCAAAGGGGTGCCAAAATTGAAGATACTGAATTTGAGTATAAATTCTATCGAAAAAATAGAACAAGGCGTATTTACTGATTTACCCGTTTTGCAGGAGCTCTATTTGATCTTCAATAGTATTGAAAGTATTGATGCGGGTGTTTTAGGTAAGTGACATAAACTTTTGAGCAACTACCTTCAGGGTATATATTGATTGGTAATTCAAGGTTTCGTAAAAAAAAATATATCATAAATAATCCGGTCTTAGGCAAAGGAACCCACGAAAATATATGATAAAAGCTGTTACTACATTATCCACAGAAAAATGTGAGAGTTTGAATGATTTTATATTTGTCATTTCTGAGGTATAATCGGCCAAAGTTCGTAAAAACGCCGTAGTTCAATCAATCATATATTTTATTGTCAGAAGAAACAAATCTTATCAACAAAGTATTACAAAATGAAAAGAAGGGATAAAAACATACCAAAAACAATAAAATAGTGCATATACAAGCTAAATAAAATTTTTATGATTAAAATAAATAAGTACAAGGTTTCACAATTAAAAATTTCTTTCATATTGTAGATAAGATGAATATATTGCAATTATTCAATTTATTTTAAAAAATCCCAATTTTTTTTAGATGTAATGGTGAGTAATCTAAAATTTTAAGCCTTTTATAGATAATAGCAAAAATGATTTTTGGTAATAGTATTGATAATCTCAATTTTGGCGAGACAAGTGTATAATCTGATGACCCTGCAGTGCATTTTTCGAAATTTTTGTGGATCGAAGTAACTGTGAGAATGTTGTGAAGTTTTACTTTACAAAGAACCCTAATGACTCTTTTTTGTGTGCCTTGTTGGTAGGATTGACAAAGAAAAATTTGTTTTGTTGGTCGAAAGAAGATGATTCAATTATGATCTTATTAATAATAGTAAATTAGGGTTTATATAGGGCATAGTAAAAAAATATCGTTTTTCGATATTTTTCCTATCCCTAACAATTCCAGAACCAATATTTTGTTGAGACATAGTAGTTTCAGTCTATTCTAGGTGATAAAAACGAGTTTTATTTCTTGATGAATCTACCTGTTTGAATTATGATTTTAGATTGTACACATATACTGAAAACAATTGACACGTCGTTTCTGACTGCACAAAAGTTATTTATTAGTACTATTTATTTTGAATCATTTATTATTCCAGATCTTCCAAAACTGAAAGCACTGTCATTGGTTCGTAACAGGTTGAAAGAAATACAGCCAAACACTTTTAAACAACTGGGAAATCTTGAACGGCTACAACTCTCCAACAACAACTTGAAGGAAATCAAGAAAGGTATGCTTGCAGGATGCAATAATGTGGAAATTTTGGAAATCGACTGTAATGAAATAGAGTCGGTAGAACCATCGTTCTTCGAAGATATTCCTAAAATCTCAACTTTGGATCTGTCAAATAATAAACTTCAAACGATACCCAAGAAGTTTTTGCACAACTCCCAAATAAAAGGTAACCAGGTTTTTATTGCTGAAAAAAGAGTATTTCAATGAAATTTTCTGGCTTTTCAATATGGAAAACTGTGAGAGTTTATGAATCCTCGGAAAAGAAAGTAAACCATGTGAATACTTCATAGAATGTGAGTCATCTGGAGGAATTTATTTGATGCACATGAAAAAAGGAATTATTTTCGAAACAAATCCTCCGAGTCACAAAAATTTATTGATTTGGAAACATTTATCACCTGTCAAGTAATATAGAATAATATAACTTACTCAGAACATCCTCCCAAACCAAAAGAGTAATTTCTGTCAGCTGAAAATAAATAATCAGTCATTATACTTCCTTTTTCAAACCATCACATTTTTTTAAACAAAATTAACCTTTTATATAGATGGGAAATATGTTTTCCACCTGTCAATCATAGAATATTTTAAAGTTCAAATCAAAAACCGTCATTGAAATATCTCCATCAAAAATACTATTTCAAAAAGAATTCCTCTAGTTGGGATCACAGTCAACATACTTTAACATATTCTTACATTTTCAGAATTAAAACTACAAAAATAAATTAACCAAAATAGAATGGGGAGCATTCGATACTTTACCAAAATTTCAGGCGGTTTCTCTTTGGGGAAATGAGAACTTGAAATTCGATCGTGATAGAATATGTGTCAATGTCCATGGCCTACGCTTGTTTTTGGAACAGTATATAGCCGTTTTTAAAGCAGTGCAGTCTCATGTGCTTTCCGAATACTGACAAATAAAATAAAATCAATAAATTTATTGTTTCAATCTTCAGAAAATACGATCATCTTATCGTAGATTCCACACTTTAATGTGGTAGATTCGCAACTTCTTCTGACGTTTAAAAAATATGATCGGTTAATCATCTGCAATAGAATCAGGTGTGGTTGAAAACAGGACTTGTTCTTATACAGGTCTCTCTGGAATTAATGAAAAATGATTAACCGAACGATAGTTATGACGTCGGAAATCATTTGCCGCTCTTAATGCCATAAAAGAAATTGGGGAGGCAGGTCCGTAGCGATTCCATTTACAGCGAAACAAAGCATGATAAATATTTAATTGAAAGTGCTCAGGAAACCGAACAATGTATCCATAAAGCTGAAAACGAAATTAACTGAGTTTTCTTTCAAATGGAATTTTCGGCCTCGGCCAAATTGTAAATAAATGATCCCTCGAGTAAAAAAGATGTCTTGATGTTATTATTGCAGTTCCTTCTTGTGTTTGCTTTTGAGGAAATTCGATAAATTCTGGGAAGTGGAATTGAATTTCACAAAAGCTCTCTCTAGAGGGTGATTCAAGGTCGGTTCCTATAAAGTTCATCGGCAGAAGGGCGATTGTTTGCGTGTAATGTGCTGGGCCCCAAAATCGCATTCGACGAAACATGGACTCGGACATTCGGAGTTGAAATATGAGATTCAATATTTTCATTTTTGAAACCGCGTTGTTTACTATCGTTCAAAACTGAATAAGTCTAATATTCGAAATCATCGCATCAACAATATCAACCTAATATAAACTAACCTCTCTATCCAAGTTGAATGCAATCCTTTCACGCCACAATCGCTCGTCCAACTTGTTTTTTCAGCGATATAGACACCATGTGCCACGAAAACACGAATTTTATATACGAAAAATCATTTTTTGTACAACTGTGAATGAGAATTTACGTCGTCTGAAATATATTAAAAATAAATACTTCCAATACTTGAAAATATCATTCAATGTTCTCAGTAAAATCGTATTAAAAAATTTTTCCTGTCTGAAATAAATAAATCCAAAATAACTAAATGATACTTCTCTTTCCATACATGTAATCCTCAATATTATCAATACTTCCAATACAATTTCACAGCATCCAGTGTTTTTCTGTGTCGTTACTATGAAAAATGACCAGTTTCTCATCCCAATTTTTAAATATCACTGTGAATACTCCAACAGTATCTTACGAGCCCTAACAACTATTTGTTGGAACAAGCAGTTATTTTGCGAATAAAATGCCAGTTTACCGAAATTCTTTGATTTCTAATTATTTTTAGTTGTTAATATAAAATATACAACATTTTTTATGATGGCTGGAATTATTTTTACCGCTTAATTATATATTTCATATATGTTATGTTGATTACCATTTAATTACTTGATTGAAAATCGAAAAATGCTCACAACTCAATATTGGAACATGTTCTGTTTGTCTCACATTTAGTGAGTTTTATAGACGCAAAGAAGGCTTTGAAATGAAACATACGAGTAAATGTGTTGCCAACAAAGATTGTCATGCGTCATTTGAGTACTAATATTTAAAGTAAGTAGGTAGTGTCAGTAAAATACCATAATGGTACGTGGAAAACCTACTGATACAAAAGTGCGAAAAATTATTATTAATCAATACTAAAAAGGAAAGACAATGCGTGGAATTTCCAGTAAATTGACAATAGCAACAACTACTGTGTTTAATGTAATCAAAATATATGGTGAAACTGCCAGTATTGATATTCGTGGTAAAAGCTCAGGCCGTCCAAAAGCTGTTTCTCAAAGAAGTGTGAGGCATTTAATTAGGATATGTAAGTCGGGAAGAAGGAATACACTTCGAGAAGTAACTGCATGGTAAAATAGACAAACTGGGATGAATGTTTCCAGAGAATGCTGTCGCAAATATATCCACAAGAGCGGTCTTCGTTTTTATAAGGTATGTTTGATAGGTACTTCTTTGCGGAATGAGTTTTCAATTTTTTTACTCACAGGCTAAAGAAAACTCAAAAAAGGAAGCGGTATATTTGGACCAAATCGAAGCTTTCATGGACCAAACATGACTGGGACAAAGTTATCTATAGCGACGAAAGCAAATTTGATGTTTGTGTGGGAGATCACCGAAAGCGTGTGATTCGGGACAAAACAGAAGCATTCCATAAGGACTGCCTCAAAAGGACTGTAAAGTTTCCACAGGGCATCATGGTGTGGGGTTGTATGTCGGCCAAAGGGTTGGGAACTTTACACTTTATTCAAGGCATAGTAAACGCAGACAAATACCAAGATATCCTTGAACACTCGCTTTTACCAAGTGCAGCAAAGTTATATCCATCCGGAGATTTTATTTTTCAACAGGACGGAGCCTCGTGCCATATGGCTAAATCTACCAAAAAATGGATGGAAGAACATGACATTAAGGTTTTGTCACATCCCTCTAGCAGCCCGGATCTTAATCCAATAGAGACAGTTTGGCACAAAATGGAACAATGCCTAAGAAATAATCCTCAGCGTACTTTACCACAACTACGTACTAAATTGCAAGAAATATGGGATAGTTTCACCCCTGAACTCTGTGAAGGGGTAGTTAATACAATGTCTAATAGAGTTCAGGCTGTTATTCGAGCTAAGGGCGATGTTACGCCTTATTAATTTCGATTTTAATATGTTGAAAACAATTTGTTCCAATATTTAGTTGTCAGCATATTTCGATTGTCAAACAATCAATTAAATAGTAATCAACATAAAGTATATGATAAAAATGTAAAAATAATTCTATACATCATAAAAAATGTTGCCAATTTCATATTTAGAATTAAAATCAATTACAATCAAAGAATTTCGGTAAACTGGCATTTTATTCCCAAAGTAACTTCTTGTTCCAACATATAGTTGTTAGGGCTCTTACATCAACATTTGCATATTCGTAATTCTGACCTGTAACGTATCTGTAATACGAAGAATATTAATAAACTACCCATTTCTGAAACAAACTCATCTCAGCCATGCTAATTCCCTGGAGAATAATGGCTGAAAAAGCGATCAATTGTGTTGGAGATTCGGCAAATATTCGAACTAGGAAGGATCTGTGTAAGTGAATTTTAATTAAATATAAAACATTAAGTGCTTTTCGAGGACGAGAACGCTGAGCTTAAATCGACCTGAGTAAACAGTGTGAACCCAACGGGATTATGGGAGAATTCATTTCGGCTCTGTTGATATTAATGGAGAATCAAGAACAGACCATACAGAGTGGAAAGTGGATACGGGTTTTTAATGACCGTTGAATTTGAGTCAATTATGTATTTTACAGTTATTCATGTAATGCTTATTTATTTTAAACAAAAGTTTCTTCGGGAAAATTCAATGGGAAGAATGTGGTATGATAAATATGTCTTGAATCCGAATGTCTTTGTGGTCTTCTCAGTTCAGATATATCCAGGTTCATTTTGTTTGCTGTACTGATGATAAAGAAATAATATTGGAAGAAATGGGACATGATTTTTTCGTATACTAAAGAAAGACATCGAAAAGATACCGATATGATTACATAACAATCTACCAAGCATAAATGGTGAAAAAACAGAAAATCAAGATTTTCTTATCAGACTCGAATGACCAGCACTGCAAAATTACCTGGAATTTACCTAAACTCATCAGTTCCACCAATATGAATAACTCAATGCATTTTCTTAAAACAAACTGAATAACTATGTTTTAATCCTTCCTATGAAATTGCACAATGCATCACCAATAAATTTGAAAACCAAATACACAATCCATTGTTTTAGGCGTATCGTAAAAATGTCATATTCCATCATTCATAGTTTGCTCGATTTGAAGGTAGTAGTTTCGAATAAGTTGGTGAGAGTTTGACAGTAACAATGCTGGCCAGTTTCCTCATCATTTTTCTCTCCCTTACACCTTTTTAGGCGAGAGCACGTTTGGTTTCTGTTGTACAGGTGAGTAATCATGCAAATCATTAGTAGCTAATATTCATTGCTTTGATTAAAACTAAGAATAACTTGCACTGTACTACTAATGGATTTGGAGATCAGTTCTTGGGAAGTATTGACGAAATACTATTTCTCCTGCAACCTCTGATGTAGTCTAGTGAAACTAGAAATATGTAAACGTGAACATAATAATTCCAGAATGGAGAAATTGTATAACTGAAATGAAAATACGATAGTAAACTGTGAAAAGATTTAAATCTGATAAGTAGCCTTTCAGGAATAATCTCCTAATTCGTTCATTAGAAATTATTTATATTCCAAATAGAAAACGTGATAGTGGATTGGCAACTTTCAAAATCTATGTTTTACTTTATTTGATGTTATTATATGGGTGTAAGGGGAAATTTAGGTATACAGGGTTATTCATGTCATTCGACAAATACTTCGTGTCCAATAACGTGAATAACCTTGTATACATTCATAGTATTTGCTTGCACTACAAGATTTTACAATTCCAGGAACCTGTGGTCGAAAGATCGTACTTATTTTTCCATTCTCATTTGTTCAAAGGTATTCAGACATGGTGAAAGAGTACCTATTCGCTATTACCCCAACGACCCATATAGTAACGGGACGTATTGGCCAGCAGCACGGGGACAATTGACCAATGTAAGTATTGAATTCAATCAAAGGATCATTCAAGACTGGATGTCACATATAGTGGTTCATCTGTAGAACTTTCATAATGCAAAAGATAAGTGAACAAACTATTGACAGGAAATTGAAAGTAATTTCGAAATATTCGACGTATCTTTGTTTATTATTGAAGTTGTGTCACTGTCTCTTTGCAGAAAAAGTCAAGATGTTTTAAGATTTTTTCATTTCAGGCTGGCAAGATCCAACTCTACCGTCTGGGCCAATATACCCGAAGCAGATACAAAGATACTCTACCAGCAGCTTTCGCCAGTGACTTCTTCTATGCCCAAACGACAGATCTAGACAGAACCCACATGTCAGCTCAATGCAACATCCTAGGGCTATTTCCTCCAACGGAATCAGAACGTTGGAATCCAGACATAGCTTGGAGCCCCATCCCCGTCCATCTCTCTGATCCAAACGTCATGCATCCGTTTCCTTTGTGCCCTGCCTTCGACATAGAACGTGAAAATGTTGCTGCGAACGAATCCTACTTCAAGAGAATCGACAAGCAGTATCAAGAAACGTACAAGTACCTCAGTAAATACAGCGGGAGCATCGTATCTAAGCTGGGCGATTTCCGTACCATATTTGACTGCCTTTTCACCGAGAGTGAGATTGGCTACACTCTTCCTTCGTGGACGAAGACGATTTATCCAGAACCACTCACTACGCTGGAAGGAATTTGGTTTCAGAGTTACTCTTACAACACAAAGTTGGCACGGCTGAGTAAGTACCAATCTATTCGACCCTCAAACAACCTCAAGGGATGGTGTTGAGTTTGATGTCCATATGTAATGTGCACGTGTTATTTATCATATACCGGGTGTAATCTATTATCTTGTGGTCTCGTGAATGACAGGTGTATAACGCCGTTTTCACGTTGAAATATCCCACTCCGGCCCTGTCTCCTCTTATTCCTGGGGTAAGTGATTACTGGGTCCGAGAGTCATGTGACCTGAGTAAACGAAGTGAATCAAGAATGATGATCTCTTACATTTTTCACATACTTTTTCCATAGAAATTTGAAGATGTGTATTTGCATAACTAAGTTAGTATCTTCATTAGTAGGATTTTTATGCTTCTATCTTCAATACTTAACATTCCATATTTTAGGCGCAGGACTCTTCCTCAATGAGGTGGTGGAGCACTTCGAGAAGATGAAGACGAATTCCTCCAATGCTCAGTTCTTCCGGATGTACAGCGGACACGATTTCAACATCTCCAAAATTCTCTCAGGATTAGGAGCATTCGATCCTCACTTTCCTTACTACGCCAGCACCATCTACTTCGAGTTATGGGAACTCCTAGGGAAATACCACGTCAACATTTACCACAAAAACAAAGATACGGTCAGCAAAGTGACGTCGAGGGGATGTTCGCAGTTCGATTGTGAGTTCGATGAATTCAAAGAGAATTTAGCCGATATTCTCATCAATACCGAGGCTTGGAAAAAATAATGTGCAGCTTGATTGTAAAAAAAGATTTTTCTTCATCAGATATTATTGAATAAAATAATTTTTCAGAAGAATGTTTTATTTCATGGTGATAATTGGCTTAACCCCTTCTCCTTCAGCTCTTTTCTCAATTTCAAAAGCAAAATCTTTAAATGGTCCAGAATCCATAATGACCAAAAAGAAAGGAATGGATTTTTTTATTCTTGGAAGTTGTGAGTCAAGCTATGTTCAGACGAGCTTATAAATAGATAATTTTGACAAAAGACTACCCATCTTAGAATTTTCTGACGAATCATCATAACTGTCGATTATGAAAATATTTCAACAATAATTTAATCTATAATCTTTTACAGGCTCTCAATCGTGTGTGAGGCAATCAGAATAATAGCAAAAATGTGATTCCCTGAGTGATATAAACTAGACATAAAATAAACTATGAAAATATCATATAGATAACTCAATTCAATTTCGCAAAAAATTGCCAAATTAATACGTCTTAATCCTCCACAATGAAAATGCACAATGCATTCACAATAAACTTGATCACCAGATACACAATCATTTGTTTCAGTTGTATCGTAAAAAGTCATATTTTATAATTCATAGTATAAAATAGAGTGCATGATTCCAAGGTAACAGTGTTAAAATAAATAAGTTTGTAAGCGTTCGGCAGTAACTATGCTGGTTAAATCCCTTATCATTTTTCTGTCCCTTAGTGTACCCATTTGGGCGAGAGCTTATTTGGTTTCTGTTGTACAGGTACGTATTTTTCTCCTTTTTTGTGAATCAGTCGATAAGAAAAATACTGAATTTTCTACTTTTTCATTTGTTGAAGGTATTCAGACATGGAGAAAGAGTACCTGTTGGACATTACCCGAACGACCCATACAAGGATCAGACATATTGGCCTGTGGCGCCAGGACAATTGACCAATGTGAGTCCTTTACAACTTTATGAAAAATGGCTTTCGGTTAAAGTCCCTAAAATTTTGAAATGTAAATTTGAAGTGTCCAAGGGCACAAAACATCAGATAGCTAGTTTTCGACTTACAGGGTGTCAAACAATCAATTTTCTCTATACTTTCTTCGGGAACAGGGGTTTTAAATGAAAGACATCTCATATACCAAGTATACAGGGTTTTGCATTTCTGTAGATACCGTACTAACCTATTTTTCAACAAGAAGAATTGCTCGAAAATAACCTTTTTTGGTCTGCGATGGAATATACGTGGTATCAATAAAATCTGTACATTTAAAAGTGTGTAGCCGAGAAACGAGTCCGGAAACCTATGCTGATGTTGATGACAATATCTCGGAATCCTCAAACCATACATAAAATCAAAAATTTGTGAAAATCAACCCATTCATTTTCCAAATACAGAGTATTTATTTAAAAAAGTCATTTATTCTAAGAAATTTGGACTGTTTCTTTTTACTCGCCCTGTATACTTTGACACCCTGTATCTCGAAAACTAGCCGGGATTTTTTTGTGCCCATGGATACTTTTGCCAATGAAGTCACAATCTACAAGGTAATTCAAAATCATGTAACAATAACGGCGTTGCCATACTTTTACTTATTTCTGGGATTTTGAGATTAAAGTCAATTTTTCAAATGAATATTTCATGACAAGGGCGTATCCAGAGAAGGGAAAATCTACCCCTCATCACATACACGATATTATTCGTTCACGAACACAATCTTTAGGTTAGCATGCAAATGCACATGATAACGATGTCAAGTCCCAGTTGTAGTGGAAATAATTGAAAAATCGTAAGAAAGTTGGACAAAAAAAGTAAATTTTACCTTATTTCTATGTTTCACTACATTCATTTCTGAACACACAATCCTAAGATCAACCACCGTCATGGTCATGTGGTAGAGCGCTTGTCTCTTAACCTAAGGGTCATGGATTCGATTCCCAGCATGGTCATCGGTTTCGTGCATGTCATCACACGTTAAGAGGTAAGGGCTGCATCTTCCCTAGCTCGGACAAGTCTTTCGAAGACTTTTGAGGGTTGCACTCTTAAGGGTGTGCAGCTGGTTGACGAAAATGACAATTTTAGTAATTTTTTTAACCACATATTAGTCATAGACTGTTTTAATTTGGCACCACACTCAAAAATGAGCGTATTTCGCGAGAAAAACGAATGTACACTACATCATTGAAACTTCACTCGATTCAATTCCCCTTTCTCTTTTTTCAGACAGGAAAGATTCAACACTACCGCCTGGGCCAATTTACTCGTAAAAGATACAACGATCATCTACCAGCAACCTACGCCAGTGACTTCTTCTACGCCCAAACTACAGATGTTGACAGGACCCACATGTCAGCTCAGTGCAATCTCCTAGGGATATTTCCCCCGACAGTATCAGAGCGCTGGGATCCGGACATAGCTTGGAGCCCCATCCCCGTTCATCCCTCAGACCCGAACGTCATCAGTTCGTATCCTTCGTGCTCCGCCTTTGATGTAGAACAGAAGAGGGTTGCTGCGAACGAATCCTACTTTCAGAAAATCGATGTGCAGTACAAAGAAACCTACGAGTACCTCAGTAAATACAGCGGGTCCACCATATCTACGCTAGGTGATATTGGTACCATATTTGACAGCCTTTTTATCGAGAATGAGATTGGCTACACGCTTCCTTCATGGACAGAGGAGATTTTTCCAGAACCGCTGACTACGCTGGAAGGATTACGGTTCCAGAGTTACGTTTACAACACAAAGTTGGCACGTCTGAGTGAGTATTTATGGTTTTGATCCCAAGACATGGGGAGTAGGGGAGGGTTTGAGTTGGACGGGCATGGTTGTGTAATTTCCTAACGATTTTTCTTCTACAGGTGGAAATATACGTGAAATTATCGGTCAAAACAAATTTTTCTAGGAATATTAAATCAGAACGAAACGTATCCAAATTATGTGCGTTGGTATTAACGATATGATTCACAAAGCACAAAAATGAGAAAGCACAGTAATTATACTGAAAGCAGTAATCTCCCCTCTATTTTATTTACGGCCACAGCAAATTTTAAGTAAAGGCTATACATTTGACACAACATCTATCATGTGCCGAGGAATTCACATTCTGTCCAGAGCGACCTTGAGTCTGCTCTGCTCTCTTACACTCCTAATTTTAATATTCAATGTACGATATTCTAGGTGCAGGACTTTTCCTCAATGAAGTAGTGAAACACTTCGAAAAGATGAGGACGAATTCTTCCAGTGCCCAATTCTTCCAAATTTACAGCGCACACGATATCAACATTGCTGAAATCCTCTCAGGTTTAGGAGCATTCGATCCTCACCCTCCCTACTTTGCCAGCACCATCTACTTCGAACTATGGGAATTCCTGGGACAATACCACGTCAACATCTACCACAAAAACAAAGAAACCGTCAGTAAAGTAACTTCGAGGGGTTGTTTGCAATTCGATTGTAATTTTGATAAATTCAAGAAAAACTTGTCCGGTATTCTCATCAACAGTGAGACTTGGAAAGAAGAATGTGCAGCTTGATCCAGCATCTGGATTGGTTTGAACAAAAATTCAAAGTTTTTGTTCAATCAAATGTATTAAATGAAATAATTATTCAAATGGCAAATCTCTTTTTCTTTCGTCATGTTCGGTATGCATGATTCCAACCCACTACGATACTCTCTGGTGTTATTTCCCCATATTATGTTCCATCATCAGAAAAAAAAGCATTATCTCCTAATGCAATACTGAAAAAACATTCGAAGACCACTTCAGTTGGCTGAAGGAGTTAACAAGTTGAAAACAAACTTCAATTCTCAAGAGTTCGACAAAAACTTGAACTCTCAATCTTCAACTACTCCCGTCAAACGCTTGTTATATTATCCTATAAACAGGAAGTTTATATACAATACTGTAGGAGTTTACGGGAAAATGGTCTCTCGGGAATTCTCCAAATATCAAAATTATCCGAAGGATGTATTAGTACTTCGTAACGTATGAATGAACAGTTTTGATCAGCACGATTGACGTAAAACTTCTAGAATATGAGCAATAATTTTCTGTTCGAACAAGGCGTCTCCAGAATCTGAGCTAGAGGGTGGAATTTCATGTCAGTTTCGATGAAAGGGGTCGAGGGGTAAAGTGGAGCAAGACAATTTTTCACATAAAAAAATATTGAAAACTAAACTCGTTACGCAACTGAATGACACACTAATAAACTGACGGTCACGCTTTTTACACTACAAGGAGACTATTGAAGAACATTCTGGGAATATCTACTGTATCACAGCCATGTGGCAAATTTAATGTAACAATGAATCTAATAGCCCTTTATTCCAATACTTTTTCTGAAAGGAAAATTGTGACAAAAATTGCGGTTTAGTGTTGGTCAACTCCAGTATATCAACACCACAGGTTTCAAATAGTGCAGTAACAGAGCGTGAAAAAACAGCAAAATAATTACTCAGTTGGGGATTACATGGATATTTATATAGGTGATAGAATAATAGATTATAAAGAATACTGTACAATATAACGAATTAGTAAAAACATATGTATTATGTTAAATAATTTGTTTAGTACCTTATTCAGTGAATAAAAGGATATATCTTGACATTGTTATTTTGCATAAAAATTCCAAAACAACTTGAAATAGTGCCTCAAGTCAAGTATACCTCAAACTAATCACTATTTTTCTATATTTTTCAAAGTTACTGGACATGACACTGAAGTATAGAAAGGCCTATCTCATAATAAACAGTGTGATTATATCACAAGTATCTGTATCAATGATGTTCTCCATATCGATACTCAGTATTACCATCAGCAGTACCCTTTCATTGGAAAACCATGAGAGTTTATTGCTAAAGGGCATTTGTTTTGTAACAAAAGCTATTTCTTCCCCTTCAATTAATTATGATTAATGAGGCGCAGATCCGACCTGGACTGTTATGATGTATAGGGTACAGCCCACGAACTTGAGGGTAAATGATCCCAGCGAAATTTTCAGAACTAGTTGCCAAGTACTCAGGTATATTTCCTCCCGTATGCAATGCAATCTGTTAAAATGATATGAAATTAAAATATCTGAAACTTTATGATATTTGTGTATTATAATCAAAAAATGTTTATTGGCTATTGATGGCTCGTAAAGCTAACAACAAAACATTGGGGTTTATGTTTTAAAACACAATCGACTCCACATGTATAAAGATAAGAATGATGCCTGGTTCAGCAATAGGGTCAGTTGAAAAACTGATTTGAATTTAGCAGGCAGCATGCTGCTTAAGATTCTCCTCCTGGTTCTGTCTCTATCCACGCCAATTTGGGGGAAGAAAACGTTGATTTCCGTTGTTCAGGTAGATATATATCACTAACATATACCTAAGCAGTCTACAGTTTTGTCATTTATTTACAGGTATTTCGGCATGGCCAAAGGACACCGGTATCCATTTATCCTAACGATCCGTACTCGAATTTCTCATATTGGAATCTAGCTAGAGGTCAGTTGACTAATGTGAGTATTGATGAGAATGATGATTAAGAAGATAAGAAGATGATAATCGAACATTTACCATTATTCCCAAATTTGAGTGTCTTTTGTCATATTACTATTGTTGAAATTGTTATTTACGTCAACCGGCTGCACCCTCACGAGCACAACCCTCAGAAGTCTTCGAAAAACTTATGCCCGTAGCTTTAAACGTGCAATGCACTGCACGAGACCAGTGACCATGCTGGGAATCGAACCCACGCCCCTGTGATTAAGAGGTAAGCGCTCTACCATCACGACCACCAAGGCCCATAACATATATGTCAGAATTATCTACTGGCCGTTTGCTCAATGGTCTAGGTGTCGGCCGTTGAAACTGCTGCTAGCATTAGACCCAGTTCGAGATCGGTACAGCAAATGCTAATAATAGCCGTCCTTCACCCGCACAGGCTATGCCTTTGGGCACACTGTAAGAGTGTTTGTGATGAAGTGTTATTATTATTATTATTACCATCTGCGGATGATTTTCAGTTTATTCTCGCATTCATCTTCTCATTTAGAAACGAATATTTCATATTATCTCTTTCAGATATATTGCCAGTTTTTTAATGTTTTTTCCACAACTTCCTCAAGATTGTTCTATAATTGTACTATACATGGTGTACCCTAATGAAATGAGGATACCAAGGGTGTGATTCTACAAGGAGCATTTTTTATATTTTGTTTCTTAAACAATGGTTTGAGAATTATAAAATACTCAGAGTATAAAGGAAAAAAGATTAATTATTATTTCCGAATTCAATTGAGATATTTCGGTGACATTTAGTAGTGAAATTCATTGAAGACTCATGTTTTTCAATAAAAACATAACTTACTCAGTGGCGTGCGTTCAAGCAATGACTTAGATATTTTTGGTACGCCAAAACAATTTGAATTATGTTAGAATGATAGAGGAACAAAAAAAGTTTCCCATAATATGGTACATCATGCAAAGTGTATTAATGGGTCCATTATTCATTTCTAGTTGATCTCAAGTGCCTCGGCATATTTTTGCAGGTTTGGTCCCATTGTGTTTGGTATTTTGGTTTTTGTTTGTTGTTTTCACTATTTCATTAGGTTTCCACATTGGGTTTTGCTGATTCCAATCATTTGTTATGAGCCTGATAATGGTGATTCAACTGCATCTTTTGAAAATGTATCGATTTTTTCATTGACTCATTGTATTAGGGAACTTGTATGACTTTGTTGCATTTTGCTAGTTCATAGATGCTTCTAAAGGCAAAAGGTGTTTTTTTCCTATAACCACTTTCTTCTACATGCTTGACCTTATGGCATTTCCTGCTCCTATACTCTTACCTGCTTTTGTTTTTGTGTCTCGTATGAGCATTATAATAACATATGATCTGACATTTTCACTTCATCAATAGCGACTTCGTGAATGAATTTAATGTGACATTAAGATAAGCACGATTACATTTCCACATATTTATTATAATCGCGACATGATTCTCCTCCTGGTCGCTGAAACCATGCTTTCGCAAGATGTATTGTTGATGTCTGGAAACGTACATGCTGCAATTACTTCATCAGCCGAAGAAAAATACATCACTGGGTTTTTAACCCGTTGAGTCGTATTTTTTCCTATAGATATCTACTAATTTATGTACCATTATTTGAAGAATTTTCATTTATTTCAGACCGGCAAATCCCAACACTTTAATCTAGGCAAATATACTCGTGAAAGATACAACGATTATCTACCTGCAGCTTACAGCAATGACATCATCTACGCCCAAACTACAGATGTCGACAGGACCCACATGTCCGCCCAATGCAACCTCCTGGGACTCTTTCCTCCAACATCAACCGAACTTTGGAATCCGGACGTAGCTTGGAGCCCCATTCCCGTCCATCCTTCAGACCCGAATATCATAAACACGATTCCCTTGTGCGATGCCTATTTCACCGAGTACAACAGGATTATGACAAGCGAATCGTACTACCAGAATATTGATTCAACTTATGCAGAGACCTACAAGTACATCTCGAATTACAGTGGGTCCAATGTCACTTCGCTGAGCGGAATTTTCAGCATTTACGATAGTCTTTCCGTCGAAAAAGAATGTGGCTTCACCCTACCTTCGTGGACCGATTCAGTTTTTCCGGAACCGATTACCACCTTGGCAGGATATTTGTTCCAGAGTCGTGGTTATACCACTAAAATAGCACGTCTCAGTAAGTGTCTCTTCATATATTTTTCATCGATTCGAAGGTTCTCTTCTATGAGAATACTTCATCATATCGGAAACATAGTGAACTATGGAGTGTGAGTAAAAATAATAGTGTGAGTTTTTAAACACTTCTAGAAAGGCTTTCGAAGCTATTCACCATCAAATTCCATTTCATTCAACTTGAAATCTTGAATAATATGAAACCCAGAAGGTTCACTACAGAAAAATTCCTAGAAGCTGTAAAAAAAATCGTTGATCATTTTCTTGAACAATGAGAACAGTACCTCTTAGAGAAGAAAGACTTGGTGGTGACAACTTTCAAACAAGTATTTTTTTTATTTTATCAGGATCTAAAACTAAAACTAAGGCTTACACTCAGAATCCATTTGTTATTCTGACCACTTAATGGAACTTAATGGTGAGAAAAATCACGAATAGATTTGAGGTTATTCGGTGAATGGCTGAAAATTCTTGGGCTGAAATGGTTTGAAGAGTTTTTTGTAATCTTATATCTATCTCATTACTGGTGTAACATCTTCTTCAGCTGGTTTTTGAAGACATGAATGTAGATCTTTCTGTGCATTTTTTTACACATAAGTTCTGTTAGCAGTGGTTGTGTGATGGAAAATAGGAATAAAAAACAGATGTTTGAATTCACATGTAGAAGAATCTCTGTATCTTAGCAGTCATTTTCACAACATATTTCTGGAAGAGAAATATTCTTTATGAGTGGCAATAGTCATTGGTATCGACAATGTGGTTGAAATGTCGTAGATTCGATAGAATATCAGCTCTTCTTCTGTTTTGCAATCAATGCATCAATAAGTCGATAAAATCTATCACTAGGAAGGCCTTCGTAGTATTTCTGAAAAGAATGCATGAACAAATCATCGATTTTACATCCACTTATTTCAGGGATCATAACTTTCAAGAGGCTGGACTCTATACCGTAATAAGAGCTGTTGCCATGATTGTTGTAGTGGATAAAAATCCAATCAAAAATTCAAAACTCCTTGTACCTACTATATTTCATATTTCCTCATCAAATATTCCACACTGCTTATTCATTCTGGAAATTGAGTGCTTTATCAAAAATATGCGTGAATTGAGAACCAAATTCCTTATAACCACGAAATTAAATTCTAGGGTATGACAAGTGAAACGGCTTCTGTAAACAGATTTGTCAGTAGAACAAACTGAATAACTCTTAAAACGCTAATTGAATGGTTTTAACTTCCACAACGATATTCATAAGCTGTAATGGGTTTATTTTGCATTGTGGAAACTCTTCTTGTTTAATAATACCCTTTGAATATACTTCAGCTAGCTATCTTGGTTTAATTAACATTGAATTATAGCTGGAATATAATTTCACAGATGAGACTTTGGTGGAAAAATACTCTTCTCAGATTGTCATTCAGATTCAGTTGGCCACCCTGAATTCCCAGCTGTCTAATTGTTCCATATCACAAAACAACACGGAATAAAATTGATATAATCCTAGAGCTGAAGTATTGGAATCAAGAACATTTTTTTAATAAAAATATCGTAATGAGGTTGATGTTGATTTTGCTCTGAAACATTTGTTAAAATTATGTCAGTTCTCAAATTTATAATTATCCATTTTTTTAAGGTGCCGGAACCTTCCTCAACGAAGTGATACAGCACTTCGAAACGATGAAAGATAATCCCCCCAATGGCCAATTCTTCAGGATGTACAGCGCTCACGACTACAACATTGTTTCAATACTTTCGGGTCTTGGTCCATTCGAGCCCCACGTCCCATACTTTGCTAGCTCCATTTACTTCGAGTTGTGGAAATCTATCCTGGGGACGTACCATGTCAACATCTACTACAGAAATGAAGACGTAGTCAATAAGATAACGCCCAGCGGATGTTTGCAGTTTGATTGCGGCCTGAGTAATCTGAAGAACCATCTCAGCGATATTCTTATTGATAGCGATACTTGGCTGGAAGAGTGTAACGCTTAAAAACTCAAATATTTGTAACATTTATTTCAATGAATATATCAGTTCGATGCGCATCAATAATATATGATTTGTTCATGCTCAGATAGGTTTGGCATGAAGAAATGAATAAAATCTTAAAAATATTTTCGAAAATTTTAATTATATTATTTGGTGTCCATAATTCAAAAAGATTAAATTTCTAGAATAATACTCCAAAAAGTTTATAGAAAATTTTCTGGTAAGAAATGAGCCCTCTCAACTCTATATGAACATTTCAATTTGAGAACGGTTGAAGATAGAGCCATTCTGCGAACGCCAATCGATCCAGAATGATAAAATTAGTAAGGTTTGCAGATTTCAAGTCCATCGCCAGACAAAAACTTCCCTCGAAAATATTCATAAAAATCACGAAAAATACAAAATCATCAGATCTACTTGGAATTCGTACTATATGCGCAAAATTTCGTGATGATTCCGAAAATATATGATTTGTATATTTTCAAATACGAGGTTTAGCATAAAAATGGGGTGAACGAAAAAACGAATATTTTGAAGTTAAAATTGCAGAGCTTCCGTAGAAAGCCTGTGAAATTTTCAATTGATTCGGAATCGACTCAAAATTTAGTGTGCTTACTCAAAAAAGATTGAATTTTTCGAATAAGACCAAAAAAATTCATAACGCAGAATAATGAAATTTTCAGGATCGATAGATGCACTAGAAATGAACTCACTGTACAAAAAGGGTCAACCTACGTGGTATACACTGCACGCCAGCAGCGATGGAACCACCCATTTTTACGGTAAAACGTACTAGGGGGCAAAATACGCTCAAAATTCTTTCAGATTCGTGATCAGCACCCCCAAATTACTATAAATACACCTGTCTCCTGAAAATGTTTCAGTCCTGAAAAATTCAAATTTGTTTCACTTCTCATGGAAACGTCCCCGTATCTTCCGTAGGACCATGAAATTTTTAGGATTGATAGATACACCAGAGATGACCTCTCTGCACGAAAGGGGTCATCATACGTGAGGTAAGTGAAAAAAAATTAAATTTTTCAGGACTGAAAATTTTTCAGGAGAGGAGGCGTCAAAAATTACGGAAGATACGAGGGTGTTTCCATGAGAAGTGTAACACACTGTATATGAACACTTCAATTTGAGAACGGTTGAAGATAGAGTAATTTTGCGAACGGCAATAGATTCAGAATGATGAAATTAGTATACTTCGTGAATTTCAAGTTGATCGAAGAACAAGAGTAATTACTCGAAAAAAATCCTAAGGGGTAGACCCCTGAAAATCACGAAAAATACAAAATCATCAGATCCACTCAAAATTCGCACTATATACGCAAAATTTCATGCTGATCCCAAAAATATATGATTTGAATATGCTCATATATAAGGTTTAGCATAAAAATGGGATAAACGAAAAAACAAATATTTTCAGCTCCAAATTGCAGAGCTACCTCAAAAAGTCTATGAAAATTTCAGTTGACTCGGAATTGACTTCAAATTTGATGTGCATTTTAAAAAATATTGCATTTCACGAAAAATACCCCAAAAAATTTTTTCAGATTTTTTTTTGGGGTGAAATGAGCCCTGTCAACTCTAGGTGGACACTTCAATTTGGGAACGGTTGAAGATAGAGCAATTCTGCGAACGCCAATCGATTTGCCAATTAGTATAGTCCTCGTATTTCAAGTTTATCGTCAGACAAACAAATTTACTGGTAAAGAACCCTATAAATCTCGAAAAATACAAAATCATCCGATCTACTTGGAATTCGCACTATATACGCAAAATTTCATCCTGATTCTGAAAATATATGATTTGTATATGCTTGGATACAAGGTTCAGCATAAAAAAAAAGAATAAACGAGAAAACTATTATTTTCAACTCGGAATTTTACAGCTTCCTTAAAAAACAATGAAGTATAAAAAATTTTTTTGTGAAACCAAAATTTGATTTACATTCTCAACCTAAGCAAGTGCCTTGCAACCAAAGACTTGAATAACTCAATTCAAGGATTTGTTCATGGAATTTGAATAATCTATTGGATGAGGAAAGATTGGGAAGTTAAAGAATGAGAAGTTCGTTTTCTATAATTCATCTTTTAATTCAGATAGTCATACTGAAATCCACTCAATTGTGAATGTTCACTTATGCATATCATGCAATTGATTCCGGAAACTTCTTCAAGCAGCACATTCCGTTTCCCAGGTTTCTGTATCAATTAGGACATCACTGAGATGATTCTTCAGATTACTGAGATTGCAATCAAATTGCAAACATCCTTTCGGAGTTATTTTTTCTAGCACATCTTTGTTTTTGTAATAAATGTTAACGAAGTAGAATCCCAAGAAGGATTTATGCAATTCAAAGTAGATACTATTAGCGAAATAAGGAATGTGCAGTTTATATGCTCCTAAACCCGACAGGATCTCAACGAGATTGGTGTCGTGAGCACTGTACATCCTGAAGAATTGAGAACTGCTGGAATCTTCTTTCATCGTCTCGAAGTGGTCCAACACTTCGTTCAGGAAGGTTCCAGCACCTAAAAATATAAAGTTTGAACGAATTATCAATAATAGTAATAATGGCAGGGGGGCAACTATCATCCTAGGCTTTGGTTACTTGTAACTCCACTTTTCTAAGCAACAGATGCACCCGGAAGGAGGAAGATGTTCTCTCTCATGTCAGTCGTAATTTTACTAGGCTAACCTCCTGATATACCCAATATATCGATTATGAACAGATAATAAAGAGGCCCCCACAACCTACCCCCCTCAGATAAGGGATGTAGCAAAACATTCAGTTCCCTTTTAGTTATTATTGAGATTTTTTTTGTTTTTACGAATCACCCAGGTCGTGCAAAAAAGGGAGATCCAGAATCTACGGTAATCCACCACGCATCGTCGATTTATTCTGGGTTGCATACGAGCGTGTTGTGTGAAACTTTTATATGCAATATGCAAAAATCGTAGCCAAGAACCTGAAGCCAAAAAACTCAGTTTTTGCATCAGAGAAAAGAATCTTATATGAGCTGTCTAGCCGACTCAGTCTCTAAACCAGAGGGACTGTATTCCTTGTGTCCGTTTGAGATAGAATGTGAGCATCAGAGTTGATTTGCTACTGGAAGATTTTCGTGAAACTCTACCAGTTGTTGTTGCTTAAGGGGCTTGTTGTTTTAAAGAACCTTGTGAAGTTTGTTGATCATTTTATAGTAAGACTTTTCTGTATTCTACATTACTATTCATTCCTATTCTTCATCCCAATGAAGAACCCCATAATATAGCTGAGTAAATACAATGTTTCATATTCTATTTCAATCATCGAGTTTCAATAATGGGTGTTTGGAAATAGTTACCATCTGGAACTGAAATACCAGAATCGCATCATAAATTAGGGGTGAAAACCCATAGTTGAATCATCAGTGGGTTTACTGAGAAGGACTCAAGTCTCCCTTGTCTCTAACTGACTATGTCCCAAGCGATAGGGCTTATAGAATTCCCTAACGGCTCTATTCGCGACAATATTATTGTGTAACAGTGTAATCAAATAAACTTTGACATTAATATTGAATCACTTACTGAGACGTGCTAATTTGGTAGTGTAAGCCAAACTTTCGAAGTTATGAGCAGCCAACGTGGTAAGAGGTTCCGGGAAAATGGCATCAGACCAGAAAGGAAGACTGTATCCAAAGTCATTTGCGACGAAAAGGCTGTCATAAATAGCGCCAACTCCAGTGAAAGACGTAACGTTGGAGCCACTGTAAGTACTCAGGTACTCGTACGTCTCAGTATAAGTTGCATCGATGTCTTGGTAGTACGATTCGCTTGTTATAACTCTGGTATATTCCGTAGAATAGGAAGCACACGGAGTGTAACTATTTATGACTTTCGGGTCTGAAGGATGGACAGGAATAGGGCTCCAAGCTATGTCCGGATTCCAGAGCTCGGTTGTTGTTGGGGGAAAGAGTCCCAGGAGGTTGCTTTGGGCTGACATGTGGGTCCTGTCTACGTCTGTCGTTTGGGCGTAGATGATGTCATTGTTGTAAGCTGCTGGCAGAGAATCATTGTATCTTTCACGAGTAAATTGACCCAGACGGTAATGTTGGTTCTTGCCATCCTGAAAGGAATAAACTATTAGAGTTGCTCAAACATGAGCAATAATCAGTCGTTTTTTTAGTGATACCCACGTTTGTTAACTGTCCTTCTGCTACAGGCCAGTATGAAGGATCTGAGTAGGGGTCATTAGGGTAATGGGATGCCGGTGTCCTTTGGCCGTGCCGAAATACCTGTGAACAAAGATCAAACTGAAGACAATGGCACATAGATCAATAATTGAGTTCAAGCAACTTATGGTGGTACATATTGAATTAGCCTAGTTTTCTTCGCTGATGAATTTACCTGAACTACGGAAATCAGAGTTGACGTGGCCCAAATCGGCGTGCTCAGACACAGAAGAGAGATGAGAATCTTAACCAGCATGATGACTGTTAAATTCAAATGACTCGTTCAATAGACCTCACTGTAGAATCGAGCTCCTGCCTTCGCTTATATAGCCACATTTGATTTCGGTCGTATAAAGCGAAGATTTAGTTTATTCATTTATGAGCCATCAATGGCTTAAACATTGGTTGGAATTACATTTTTGTCGGCAATCATGACGTGAATCGAGAATTTCCAAAAATTGTGTAATCTCTTAACGTAATTCCACAGACATGTCTTTTCGAAAAAAATAAACATTACTTTTTAGATTGAAATATCGGGCGTATCAAAAATTATTATGTTTAAATCAAGTTCTCACGAATGGAAGCCGAGCGAAAATAATAATGAGACGGTGCTCCTTCTGGAATTTTTCAAACTGTGTATGCCTCAAGGGAAACCTTTCAAAGCTTTGCTATTCGTTGAAATAACTAACCGTGGGAGAGAGATGTTGAGAATATATTTTGAAAAATGAATGTGAGGCCTGAGCTCAAAAGATCACTCGCATTGGTACCTCTAACGGTTGAACGATTAATGATATTTCAGACAAGTATCTCCACTCAAAGTATTTCTAAAATGAAAACATTTAGCCAATATTTTTGCTGTGTTTCAGAGAGGTGAGCAAGCTTGTAAGTGTACCATCACCGGCGAGACGAGTGGAGCTTTATCGGAGAGAATCTAGAAATGTCAGTGTGTATTTGGGGGCTGGACTCCATATATGGAAACAACAATTATGATGGTGTACATTTTTCCATGCACCAAAATTCGTCAATTTCACTCTACAAGCATTTCATAAACAAATTCAACATCATCAGAAAATATATTTTGTGAATGCTTTCAAACTTGCGTCAAGTAAAGTTGTTTTGACGTTTGAGTAGTTTTTTCTGTTCCTTAATTGTTTTTACAAAAAATCTTTCAAATATTGTTAAATGCGTTTTCTGATTATATTTATTTCATAAAGTCGAAAAGATTTTGCTCTGTCATAAACGGAAATTAATTCTTATTCAGTCTGTATATTGAAACAATCTTCCTTATCTTCCGATTACCATTGATTAGTTGGTATTAGGATTTTAAGCGCTATCATGCTCATAAAGTGTGAAAAACATTCATAACTGATTCGACTGATCTCGTGATTTGTGGTGGAATGTGTCGAAAACTCATTAATCTATTTGTTCGGGGATTAACCTCCTAATTCCTAGATGAGAGAAACGTGATCATCCAGTTATTCATTACAATGTTTACCTATTTCCAATTTCCATTCACAACAACAATAAAAAATGTTAGTATTGATACTTGAAATAATTGATCGTCAATATTTTCTGTATAGCAGAATGCTTTGAAATTCCTTGCCTAACAAGAAAAAAAGCGAAAACATGTTTTTGAAGTAGGAAGGTGCAGTCATGTTAATACCTTCAGAACCACTTACCAGACGTACTGCAAGATGTTTACAAAAAAAGAATAGAAATAATATTAATTAATAATAATAAAACAGAAAAAATTTTCAAAATTGCATCGCAAATTACTATTTGTCATCGCAATTTTTTCTGAAACAGTCGCTCCTAGAAAAAGCTCGATACCCCTTTCAACACTAAATGATTAAGCTATCCAAATATCTTATCACTTACGTCTTTAACAAAAACGAAAGGAAAAGTTTTTTAACAAAAGCGTTGGAGATCGAACGTTTTTTCAAAAGAATGTATAAATGCTGTCACGAAATGACAACGTTGGAAATCCTCAACTTTGAAATCTGAAAGCGTGAAGTGCTAATTTGGTAACACTAAACCTTTCGGGGAATGCAGATTATTGATATTCATTCGTTCTCATCAAATTGACCAAATTCAAGGTAATCTCTTTAGAATTTTGAAGAAAATCGGTAATTTCTCATAGCCTTGGGATGTTATTCTACGACTACTGCAGTGCTTTTTGTAATCAAACAAATAATGGAAATGGATAGAAATTTCGAGAAAGAAAATAATATCATCAAATAAAAATAAATTGGAAGAAGTTTACCTTGAAGTGAAGATGTCGAATGAGAGAATGAGAGATATGAAGAACTAGAAGAGATTATTGGTGACATGTTACTAAACTTTCGAACAAAGAAATATATCTTTCATGTTTTTGTTTCTTGACATTTCTGAAAAAATTTCTCTTATTGAAAAAATAATAATCTTTGAAAACCCGTATCTCGATATCTATATAACTCACAAAAATACTTCTTTCTTCATTTGAAGCTAATTTAATTTACTCCATAAGAGCTAATAAGGATTGTTTTCCATAAACGCACAATTAAGGAGATATTGTCAACATTCAAGCAAATGCTTAATTTAAAGATCTCTGAATCCAACTTCGATATTTTAAAATTTGAAAGCTCAATATTCACAATTCCACATTTCAAGATTCTCAAGTGCATAGACATCATAATTGACACAATTACAGGATAGAGAAATTGAAACTCCAAATTCGCAAACTTGCATGAATACGTAACAAGCATTTTGTCCCGGTACGGTAACCGGCGCATTCACCAAATGTTAAGTTTCGGGGTGGATACTTCCACTTTATGGTCCCGAACGGGGTTGAGGATTACCTGAACTGTAAAAGGGTGTTCAATATACAAGAGACTAAGATATTGTGCAACTAAGAATGTGAAAAAAAAGTGAAGTGAAATGATTCACTTTATTAAATACGAATTAAATATTAGAAACCACCAAACCAAGTAGATTGAACAAAATGAAGATAACAGTTTAAAAAAACAATGTGGGTGTCTACAAAAAATCAAATTTGAATAATAACCATCACCAAGGGGATGAAATAATGTATCAGGCTGCCCATGATAGAAACTGGAAATGAATTTTTTTTGTGTTGAATTTTAAAAAACGTTTATATTTGGTGGTACTTTACAATATTGTCAAAAAACCTAAAACAGTTCGTAAAACTTTTCGTTTTTAGTCTGCTATTCAGCGAGCGTAGATCAGCTATTTTTAAAACCTAACCGAGTCTTACATCCGAAAATAAAACAAACGACCAAGGAAGTATAAATATGGAAAAACTACTCAAATGGCCCAACAGTTCTTCGAATTTTTATCTCAATCTGCACACAATCCTATACATTTCAGTTTTCATTCTTTGATAAGTACTGAAATCGTATAAGAAAGACAAACCAATATGGACTCCAGAAAACAAGAACTCTATTTCACGAAAGAAGAACTTCATGTTCTGTTAATAGGCGGAATGTTACAGATATTTTGAGACAAAGTATACTTCCGAATAGATTTGAAAAGTTATTCATCGCAATGACCAACTTCATAGAATTACTTCCCCTACTAGAAGCTCTGAATCAAAACTTCAATATATAGAAAGATAATCAATACGATATTTTTTTAGGACCACCAGAAATATTGATTTGAACTGCACCGTAACCAAAATATGCAGGGCTCCAGTAAAAATATCGAAATTGGATTCATTTCGGGTTTAACTCGTAATGGAATTATTGTGACTTTTTGTTAAAAGTTTTTTTTATGGGTATTTTGTCCTGTATAAATTTAGTCAATTTCGATACATCCAAAACTAACAGAAATCAAGAATGTGCATATAATTTTAGATACACTCTTTTGAAAATATTCCTTGTTGAAATGATGTTGAGAGATTGCACCATATTTGCAATATTTTGTATCACTTGATAATTTTAAAAATTTTATTGGCTCATAATCGTATAAACCACATCTTCGTTTTATACCACCGAAAACAAATCTGACTATATAAGCGAATGCAGGAGCTTGATTCTGTAGTAGGGTCTACTGAACGAGTGGTTTGAATTTAACAGCAATCATGCTGGTCAAGATTCTCATCCTCTTTCTGTGTCTGAGCACGCCGATTTGGGCCACGTCAACTTTGATTTCTGTAGTTCAGGTGAGATCAGTAACAAATATTTGATCATTTCAATGAATTAAATCAAAACCTGTTTCCTCGGCTGAATGGAGAAACGCCATTTTTTGATATTGTTATTTGTTTTCAGGTATTTCGGCACGGCCAAAGGACACCGGCATCCCATTACCCTAACGACCCCTACTCGGATTCTGCATACTGGCCTGTGGCAGAAGGACAATTAACCAATGTGAGTATCACCAGAAAAATAATTATTCATTGCTTGTTCTTAAGAGATTTCGATACAGTTTAATATTATTTCAGGTCGGCAAGACACAGCACTACAATCTGGGAAAATTCACTCGGGATAGATACAACGATTCTCTGCCAGCAGCTTACAATAATGAGATCATCTACGCCCAAACGACTGATATCGACAGGACCCACATGTCAGCCCAATGCAACCTCCTAGGACTCTTCCCCCCAACATCAGGCGAGCTTTGGAATCCAGATATAGCTTGGAGCCCCATTCCTGTCCATCCTTCAGACCCGAATGTCGTAAACACGTATCCCTCATGTGCTGCCCATACGACGGAACTCAACAGAGTACTGAAGGAGGAACCTTACTACCAAGACATCGATGCAACTTATGCTGAGACATACGAGTACCTGTCTAAGTACAGTGGCTCCAATGTTACGTCTTTCATTGACGTCGGTAGTATTCACGACAGTCTTTTCATCGAAAATGAATTCAGCTACACTCTTCCTTCGTGGACGGATGCCGTTTTTCCGGAACCTCTTGCCACGTTGGCTGCGCATGGATTCGAGATTTATGGATACAACTCCAAACTAGCTCGTCTCAGTAAGTAACTCGATAGGAATCGCTGTTGAATATTCCTTAATTCGGCAAATGTGTAAGATGTTATACAAATGATCAATTTTCACCAATAACATGCTATGCGTCAATATGAACGCGGATGTTTTGCTGATGCGAGTTCTCTGTTATGATTGTTTTATTTTTGTATCAGTTTCCCAATTAAAACCATTGAAGAAACTTTCTTTTCCTTCAATCAAGCCACAGTACAATCGAAATCTCATAGACAGTTGATACAAATGTGGTGAAAAGCAATATTATCTTTCTTGGGAAACTGGGCGTAAATTCTTGTTAGAAGTTGTTCAATATCTGTCTTAGTATACCCGCATATGCTATGCCTTTGAGTACACTCCACGAGTTTTTAAGGATTTTTATTATTATCATAGGGGTGCTATAAAAATTATATTTTTGAATATACCCAGAATATTTTGAGTAATATATCAATATCTTGCACTTCTTCAGACTTAAAAAGTATCACAAACTATGTACTTTTGTTAATTTGTAATTTAATGATAAATTTTAGAAATGTCAAATTTGGTTGTGACTTATGTTTTGACGGCCTTTGCTATGGGTAACGGCCACGAAATTAAATTTCGCGTACTGTGTTGAGAACGCAAAATACTCACATGCCCCTTTATATTTTCAGGTTCTGGAACCTTCCTCAACGAAGTGATAGAGCACTTTGAGACCATGAAAGAAGATTCCAGCAGTGCTCAATTCTACAGGATGTACAGCGCTCACGATCTCAACCTTGTTGAAATCCTTTCAGGTTTAGGAGCATATGAACTTCATTTGCCTTACTTCGCTAACACCATCTACTTTGAGTTGCGGAAAGCTCTGGTGGGATCGTACTTCGTCAACATTTATTACAGAAACAAAGGTGTGCTGGAAAAGATAACTCCGCCAGGGTGTTTGCAATTCGATTGCAACCTCGAAAATTTGAAAAGTCATCTAAGTGATATCCTCGTTGATCCCGACACTTGGAAGAAGGAGTGTGCCGCTTAGAGATGATATTGGCATTTGTAACAAAATATTAGTAAATAACCACAATGAAATCGATTTCAGTAAGACTATCCGTGCAAATACAATAAAATTTATTAAAACAATCTTCGTTTTCATTATTCCCAATCTTTTCTCATCCAACAAAACTATCAATTTTAACTGACGCATTCATGGATTAAGGGGATAACTTTCTCCAATAATATCACCACAAGTGGAACCAAAATCAAGAAAACACGTCTGTGATCGTTTATTCAAATAAAAAAATTGGAGTCTCGTATGAATAGTGTAATATGGCCCACTATGAACATGATAGGCAGTATGGAAAAGTTCGGACCAATTCTTATTTTTGCTGTTAAAGTGCCAGAGACATTCTTTAAAGTTACATTGTAGGTACATTTTGAAACCATTACAAAATATTTCAAAAAATATCAGGATTTTGAGTTTTTTCTGCTACAATAAAGAATATATTCTCCTTCACGGTTTTTATCTGAATGAATAATTTCATTATTCTAAACCGATTGCTCTATCTTCAACGGTTTCAACGTTGAAACGTTCATCTGGAGTTGGAGAAATAGCTAGTCGAAATACATTTGAGGTAATTTGTGATATTTCGAAAAAATTAAAAAATAAATTTTTCGAAAATTTCATGCGACAGAGTTTTCGACATTTTATTCCTTTTTTCTGATGAATCTGGAGTCTGAACATAAACAAATCATAAATTTTCAGAATCAGCATGATATTTTGAGTATATTGAATAAATTTCAAGTGAATCTGATGTATTGCATTTTGCATGATTTTTAGAGGTCTACCCCTTGGAACTTTTCTCACGTGATTTTTTTCTTTCAATTAACTTGATATCTATAGAGTATACTAATTTTATCATTCTGAATCGGTTGGCGTTCGCAAAATTGATCTATCTTCAACCGTTCTCGAGTTGAAAAATGTATCTAGATATGAGGAAGGTAAATACCCTCCAAAATTATATTTTCTTAATTTTTCTATTGATTTTCGTGAAATTCAATCTTTTTTGAATATGCTGACCAAACTTGAAGTCGATTCCGAATCAACTGAAGATTTCATAGGCTTTTTAAGAACGTCTGCTATTTGGAGTTGAAACTTTTCGTTATATCTTTATACGTCATCGAACTTAATTTTTCTGGTATGATTTAGAATCAGCTAGTCAAGAAACATTCGAAGTAACTCGCGATATTTTGAAAAAAATAAAAAAGACTAAAGAAAGAAAACTTAAAATATATGCGATTACTATTCCCTATGCCCAAGCATGGTTACAGTTTTGAAATTCAAACAACTGAAAAAATGAGAATCATGATTATTAAGGACGCATATTTTTTGTGTCATTAACGGTGAATTTTTCCTCTCCATAACTTGTATCAGACTGAAGATGAATCAAAGTCGAATAAAAATTGTGGAAATGATTTTGTGAAATTTTCCCTACTCATCTATAATACTCCTCTTTGATATAAAGTGAACATCTATTATCAGCACACAAGGAGATGTGTTGATTGATCAAATATTTTGGAAAAAATCAAAAGATATGAAACTTATATTTAGGGAACCCAAAAACAAACAACTTATAGTTGAGATACACAATCATCAAGTTTCACACAGATTTTCCGATACTCTAATACTGATCACCTCCAATAATTATTATGAAAAGAATTCTAATACCTAGTATAATATATTAATCAAGACTTAGTTATCCAATTTTGTAAGCAACAAATTCCAAACAGTTGCAATTATATATTTTTTTATTGTAAAACATATTAACTTTTCATCTTCATCTATATCATATTTTCAGTTGCGTTCTATCAAATGAAAGGGTTGGAAAAAATCAATTCAATTGTTATTTTTCTTTCAGTGCGTTTTATTGTTAATAATCTAAAAGGAACATTTGGATCGATTTCATTGCGGATATTTCATTAGTTTGCAACAAGTTCAAAGAGCTTGTTCAAGCAGCACACTCCTCCACCCAAGTGTCGGGATCAATGAGAACATCACTGAGATGATCCTTCAGATTTGAGAGGTTGCAATCAAACTGCAAGCATCCTGGCGGAGTTATATTTTCTAGTACACCTTTGTTTCTGTAGTAAATATTGACGAAATACGATCCCAGCTCAGATTTCCTAAGCTCAAAGTAGATGGAGTTGGCAAAATAAGGTGCTTGAGGTTCGAATGATCCCAAACCTGAAAGGATTTCAGCAAGGTTGGAGTCGTGGGCGCTGTACATCCTGAAGAATTGGGCACTGGTAGAATTTTTCTCCATAGTTTCGAAATGTTCTATCACTTCGTTGAGGAAGGTTCCAGCACCTGAAAAGATATAGTAGTACAAATTGTTTTCTCATGAAAAACAATACAATACAATAATAATCAAAGTTTAACGTTAAAAGAAGCTATATTTCTAAAGATGTACACTCCATAGAAATACAACTTTGAGAAACAAGAAAACCAACGAAAGAGGCGTTAGGAGATGTTTTGTCAACCGAAGTTTACAAATTCAATGCCATAAATACCAAAAGTTGGATACATTTTAGTTACTAGGGATCACATGGACCACTTCAGTCTCTAAAGATCAAAGGATCCACTTGAGTTTGAAAGAACAAATCTGTCATTGTTCATTGAAAAGGTTGGATGCTTTTGGGAGAATATCCGAAACAAAGTTAGCCTCTTCAGGTACTTGAGCTTCAGCTCTTGAAAATGGGCAGTACACTATGTTGTAGGTAGCAGCAGGAAATGTTGAAAATCATCCAATAAATCTTATCATGATTGATTCACTTACTGAGACGAGCTAACTTGGTGTTGTATCCAAAACTCTGGTAATAATAACCAGCTAACGTGGTCAGAGGTTCCGGAAAAACAGCATCAGTCCACGAAGGAAGAGTATATCTGAACTCATTTTCGATGAAAAGAGTATCGAAAATATAAAGAATATCAGTTAGCGACACGACATTGACCCCAGTGTGTGTTGTGAGGTATTCGTAAGTCTCGGCATATTTTGCATCGATGTCTTGGTAGTACGAGTCATTCTTCAGAACTCTGCTGAGTTCCGTCGCATGAGCGGGACATGGGAGGTAGGTGCTGATGACTTTCTCGTCTGAAGGATGAACAGGAATGGGGCTCCAAGCTACGTCCGGATTCCAAAGTTCGCCTGATGTTGGGGGGAAGAGCCCCAGGAGGTTGCATTGGGCTGACATGTGGGTCCTGTCGATATCAGTTGTTTGGACGTAGATGATGTCATTGCTGTAAGCCGCTGGTAGAGAATCGTTGTATCTTTCGCGAGTAAATTGGCCCAGACGGAAGTGTTGGGTCTTGCCGACCTGAAAAATTCAATTATTATAGTGCTCATTTCACAAAGAACACCAAGTCAGTTCTTGACGTAAGACCATACAACTAATAATGAAAAATTAACTACATAATCCAAGTACGAAAATGTTCCCCCATTTAAAGTGGAACATAATTCGAGCCATGACATTGAATCGGAAATAATGCAATGGTGGTAGAGGCTAGTAGTTATTTTCTGTTTCTGAACTATACAATCAATTTTTCATCATTAATGTATTGGTCAGGTTCAAAACGAGTGATGATTAATTGTTTTCTTGTTGATACCCACATTGGTTAACTGTCCTGCTCCCACCGGCCAAAATGAAGGAAATGAGTAGGGGTCGTTAGGGTAAATGGATACCGGTGTCCTTTGGCCATGCCGAAATACCTGTAAACGAACGAAAAACGTAAGAAAGCGGTACCTGTCGATTCAATCGAAAAAGCAAACAGTTGATGTTTAGATTTTGTTGAATGGAACAAGTTTTAGTTTTTGAATAACTCACCTGAACTACGGAAATCAAAGTTGACGTGGCCCAAATCGGCGTGCTCAGACACAAAAAGAGGATGAGAATCTTGACCAGCATGATGACTGTTAAATTCAAATCACTCATTCAATAGACCCTACTACGGAATCAAGCTCCTGCCTTCTTTATATATGCCACTTTTGGGTTCAGTCGTGTAAAGATTAAGTTTATAGATTTATGAGCCTATAATGGCTTATGAAATTTTTCGGATCAAGCAAGAGATTTCAAAATTTGCAAATATGGTGCAATCTCTCAACATAGTTTCATCAAAGTAACTTTTCGAAAGATATGCAGGCCGCAATTAGTTTTACGCTTCAAGTACTTCAAGTACCATGCATATATTAAAAAGTTAAATTTGAGTAAAAAGAGTGTTGAAATCAATAAAAAATTAACTTGAAGGGAAATTACCCTCCTCAACTCCAAACGAACTTTTCAACTCGACAACGGTTGAAGATAGAGCAATTCTGCGAACGCCAATCGATTCAGAAAGATAGAATTAGTATAGTCTATGGATTTGAAATGAAAATATTCACAGACATTAATTTTCGAGTATTCAAATTTACAAATACAAATTTTCGACTCGAAACTGTAGAAGTTCCGTAAAAATCCTGTGAAATCTTTAAATGATTCAGAATCAATTTCAAATTTGGTGTGCATATTTAAAAAAGATTGAATTCTATGAATATGGATAAAAAAAAATTTTAAATGTTTCGGATAGAAATGACCCCCTCGCAACTCCAATTGAGTTTTTCAATTCGAGAACGGTTAAAGATAGAGCAATTCTGCGGGTGCCAATCGATTCAGAATAATAAAATTAGTATACTTCATGAATATCAATTTAATCGGGAAATGAAAAAAATTACTCGAAAAAAGTCCTAAAAATCAGGAAAAATACAAAATCTTCGGATTCACTTTAAATTCGCACTATATACGCAGAATTACATGCTGATTCCGAAAATACTTGATTTTTATATGCTCTGATACAAAATTCAGCATAAAAAGAAATAAAACCTCAACAACTCCCTTACAATATCGAAGTTTCGAAAAGTTTAATTTAAATTTTCTCAAAATTTCGTGAACTTTTCCGAATGTATTTTGACTAGCTGATTCCGAAACATACCATAAAAATTTATTTCGTTGGTGCTTCAAAAATATAACCAAAAATTACAACTCGGATTAGCAGAGGTTCCGTAAAAAAACTACGAAATCCTCAATAGACGCAAAAACGTGCATGTTAACTTCTCAGCTTCTTTTTGAATTTTAAGTTTGAAATTTCAATTTCACTTATTATGAATATAAAAATTTATTAATCAAAGAAAAAGCAGTCGATATGAAAACTAACTAATATAGATATTCAGTATGAGCACCATTACTTTCAATCAAGTGGATTTTAGAGTTAAACCTAATTGAATCCATCTATGGCAAAATATAGTCAGAAATTCCATGATAACGTTTTACGTGATGATAATTCTTAGTTTGGTTTACTGAGAAATGACATACAAAGGCTTCTTCAGGGCCGAAGTAAACTTTTGTCTTGTCGCGCTTTTGTAAACCAAGAAATTTGTAAAAGTCAACATAAAAGTTTTATTTTGAAAGTTAACGTGGATTTTCATCTAATATCAGCTACATCCATATCCATAACAATTTTTTCAAGAGACATATCGGGAACTGGGAAATCTGTCATTGCCCTGAACAGTCTTTTACTTATAATAATCTCTATTGATCCTTCAATACCATCACTTGATATAGAACGATTCGTATTCTACATCAATTAAGATTGTTTTGGTGAAGTGAATTGCAGATTCGAGTCATGACAAAAAAAATATTTTTCAGTCATGACAAAAAAATATTTTTTAAGGAAATTGATACATGAAAGGGTTGGAAATGATAGATACAATTTTCATCTTTGTTTCAATGAGTTTTATTGTTTATAATCTAATAGGAACATTTGGATGGATTTCATTGTGGATGTTCAATTGGTTTGCAATTAATCCCAAGAAATTCTTCATGCAGCACACTCTTTCTTCCAAGTGTCGGGATCAATGAGGACATCGCTGAGTTGTTTTTTCAGATTTGAGAGGTTGCAATCAAACTGCAAACATCCTGGTGGAGTTATTTTTTCTAGTACACCCTTGTTTCTGTAGTAAATATTGACGAAGTACGATCCCAGAAGAGATTTTCTGAGCTCAAAGTAGATGGAGTTGGCAAAATAGGGTGCTTGAGGGTCGAATGATCCCAAACCTGAAAGGATTTCAGCAAGGTTGGAGTCGTGAGCGCTGTACATCCTGAAGAATTGAGCACTGGTAGAATTTTTCTCCATAGTCTCGAAATGTTCTATCACTTCGTTAAGGAAGGTTCCAGCACCTAAAAATATAAAGTTTGTAATATAAATAGTTTTTCCATATCAAATCGGTACAATAATTTTGGAGAATTTGTTCGCAAAGTTTGACATGAAAATAATCCGAAATCTTTCAAGAGATGTACAACACGGCATGGTGAAAGAAATACACAGTTTCTAGAATCGAAAACCTCATAAAAATGCGAAATTTGCAGTGTACAGCTGAAACTTAGAATGGTTAATAACAGAAATAACAAATGATTATGCTAGAGGACCAAGGTGACCCAATTAATCATGCGAGGGGAATTAATTGAAAATTTTAAATCACTTCAGTCCCATGCTATTTCGAGAGAATTGTCATTGTGCGATCATATAAATGTTAATTAATTCAAAAGTACAACTTCAATGTTACAATTCAATTCGACTATAACCAATTCCATCTTCCTTCAGTTTGCTTTGAAATATTGTAAAGATAACTAACTACAAACTAATCGCGGTACAAAAAACATCTCAAAATGGAAAATTTTTAATAGAAAAATGCTGCAAAATATACTCTACGAGATATTTTATCAACCAAATCCAAATCTAACAAAATATACAATTTAGGACATTTATGTTTTTCATAGAGAAATCACGGATTTTTCTGCACTAACATAGTATTAGGTTGACGATTATCTATTGCTAACCCCAAACAATCAGCTTTTAATAGAATTAATTTAGATTAGCGATTGAGGCAAGCATTTTCTTAAGTTTTGCAAGCTCATATATATGATTTTTTCGAGTATTATTTATTTTTGGTAAGGCAGGCAGTAGACGATATGACTGATGGTCATCAATATTAAAAAAAAACAGAACAGTTCAGAAAGAAATGTAATGTTGAAACTTCGTACAAAAATTTGATACATTACACCAAGAAAATAAATTGCCGAACTAAAATACAATCTTTTTTTTGTCAACCAATAAGTAGTTCAGAAATAGAATTTTTTACGAATTCACGAGTCACTTATACAGTTTTCGGTTATGGAAAATGTTGAATATGAACATTATCACCATTTTCACTTACTTAGACGAGCTAGTTTGGTGGTGTACCCATAACCCTGGTAAATATATCCAGCTAAGGTGGTTAGAGGTTCAGGAAAAACGGCTCCAGCCCACGAAGGCAGAGTGTAACCAACTTCATTTTCAATGAAAAGGCAATCGAATATGGTCAAAACTTTACTGAGAGATGTAATATTCGTACCACTGTGAATACTCAAGTACTCGTATGTCTCAGCATACTTTGAATCGATATCTTGGTAGTACGGTTCGTTTGCCAGAACTCTAGCAAGTTCCGTAGAAAAAGCGGCACACGAGGGGTAACTACTTATGACTTCAGGGTCTGAGGGATGAACAGGAATGGGGCTCCAAGCTATATCCGGATTCCAGAGCTCGGTTGATGTTGGTGGAAAGAGTCCCAGGAGGTTGCATTGGGCTGACATGTGGGTCCTGTCGACGTCTGTCGTTTGGGCATAGAAGAAGTCATTGGCGTAAGCTGCTGGTAGGTGATCGTTGTATCTTTCACGAGTAAATTGGCCCAGACGGTAATGTTGGGTCTTACCAACCTGTAATTATATTACTGTATTAGCATCAAGTTTTAGGAGAAGGCCGTAACTTGATTTTTTGTTAAGGGTTCTCACGTTTGTTAATTGTCCCACTGCCAGATTCCAATATGAGAAATCTGAGTAAGGGTCATTAGGGTAATGATCGTAGGGAGTTCTTTGTCCATGCCGAAAAACCTGTGAACGAAGGAAGAACCATATAAACAATTGATAGTAAGTGAAAGTTTGGTTTTATGGAGGAAATTCCTTCCTGGATTTGTTTTTTTGAAAACGGTTATACACCGAACAACCAACAAAAGTGATCCATCTCCAAAAAATTCCAACAACCAACATAACACTATTATGTCCCCAGATTGTCTGGAGAAATGAAACAACCAATGCATTGTGATCGATACTTATAGCCATACAAAACCAAAAACACACTAGAATGCCAAAAAAATTGTGAAAGAACAAATATTATATCGAAAAATATATAAAAAGCAAAAAATATCTGAACATATTCTCACATCTGATGGCGATAATATGATGAAATGGAATGACACCAAAATTCTATTAGAAAAACATACCAAGAGAGAAGGAAGTTGAAAGATGTCAAATGTCATCACAAAGAAATTCTTGGCAGATTTCATTTGACTTTATCAACAAACGATTTTATCATATCAAAATCGAATGAAAAAAGTTTTTGGCAAATTTTGATAACAGAGGCAAATATAGTGTCTAAAACGTTTCTAGAAAAACAGAAGTACTTTTTAGATAATTCGAACTTATTTCTTTCCAGATAGGCAAATTCAGAATACGATTGATTACAGACAGAAATTAAATAATTTCATTCAAAACAACTTATCGAGGCAAATTGATTTATTTGCACTTCTACCCTTGTATGTATAGATTTCCTTCAATGAAAATGTTTATATTCCAGACTGTGGAAAGTTGAAATATACAAAAAACCATGTCAATACACAGTTGGTACCTGGCTTTCATTTTTGTCCTTCATAAACTTACCTGAACTACGGAAATCAAGGTTGACGTCGCCCAAATTGGTACGGTTAGATATAGAAAGGGGATGAGAATCTTAACCAGCATGATGTCTGTTAAATTCAAATCACTCATTCAATTTGGAGCAATTTGCTTTCTTTTATATAGGTAGTTTTAATTTCGGTATTTATGATCTAATGACGATCAATAAAAATTTGGTTACATTGTTATTTGTAATCTCTCAACATAATCGAAATAAAATACCAAATTTATTCACAGATAGCTTTGGAACTCGTTGCGTATGGTGCACCTTTATGAAATTCAAGAAAAACACCAATTGTTACCTCATTTCTTATGGTCTTCAAGATATTCACTGAACATTGCAGTTGATCCATTTTCTTGGCAACTAAAAAATAAAAAATATTGAAATTTTCTGCAAAGGTTCAGGATATTTCAAATCATAATTTTCTGTAATGTTCAGAGAACATCGTAAGAGACGAGGGAAATCCAATGGGAACTCTACCAAAATTAGTGGAGAAGTTAAAAGAATAACTTCATTTTCAAGCAAGAATAACATACTCAGCTCTTTCCAATTTGCCTTTCAAGAAACAAAATTCACTAGTCAAACTATGTTCGCCTTATCTGAGAATATATACCTGAAAATCAACGAGGAAGAGGCAGTAACAGCAGTGTTCTGTGATTTAACAAAGGCGTTTGACTGTGTGAATCATGGAATACCCTTGGAAAAGCTAGAAATGTATGGCTTCAGAGATGCTTCACTGAGGTAATTCCGTTCATACTTGTCAGATCACTTACTAAATGACAAAATAGCTAGTTGTAAATTAATATCTTGTGGTGTCCCACAGGGTTCAATGCTTGACCCACTCTTGTTTTTCCATACATCACCGACTTAGCTTCTATTAACATTGGAGAAATATTCACACTGATTGCGAATGAATCTTGTTGTTACTGACCTAGAGGAAGTGAAAAAATAGTATAATGCTAATAAATTATCCTTCAATCAAATTTAAAGAAAATGTGAATATTAAGGTGCACGGTCAGAGGAATATTTCTAGATGACACATTAATGAGTACTGACTCTAAAACCAACTTTTTGGGACTCTATGTAGATGAAGATCTCTCTTTAAATAGCCACGTTTCAAGTTAATGCAAAAAATTGCTATCAAGATGTTTCGCAACTAGGGTAATTGTGGGAGAGCTGAATATGTCCATATCAAAAGCGACATATTTTGCTTCAATTGACTGCCATCTGAGATTTGTAATATTTTTTTGGGGAAATAGTTCTCAATTTTTATCGAACGCTGTATTTGTACTCCAAACGAGAGCTGTCCGATATTTTTGCAAAATGAAACCTAGAAACTCTTGTGAAACGCTATTCATCAAACACAGAATCATGACTTTGAACTGTCTCATTTAAGAAAGTGTTTGTATGATCAATAAAGAATTTATTATTGAAATAAATTTTTAACTCCCATTATGATACAAGGCATGAAGATTGCACTTTTCTATTATCAATTCCTGGAAGTTTAATGGCGAAGAAATCAATAATTTACAACTTTAAAAAAATTTAATCACTTGCCGATATATACTCGATCTTTGAAAGTGTAAGAATAAGAAATTCGAAAATGCTCTCAAGGATTTATAATTGCATAAATCATTTTTTAATATTGGAGGAATTCTAAGATGAAATCTTTTAGTTTATCAGTGTTTGTTGCTCTTATTCATTATTTGTAGTTATATTCACGTGTTTTGTGATTCTTTATGTTTCTTGTTATTTTCTGTTCATAGTGTTGCAAGATTTAATATTTTTTTTATTGCTAATGTTGATTGTTCATGATGCTTTGTCCATGAGGTATCATATCTTCGACAATAAAGATTATTTGACTGATTGATTGTTGAAAAATGGGGTATTGGACGCCTGTGGTGTAACTCAATGAGAACAAAAAAAGTTTTCCCCCTCACCACACTAGTAATGTCATTACTAGATGCGCATTTCGTTGACCAAGTTAACTTCATCAGTAAAATTGTTTTGTTGGACAAAAAATGAAAGGAAGAAATTAAAAGCGTGCTTGTTTTGTTTCATTTTGAATTATTTTATTGTTTACATTCAAATAGTAATATTGAAATCGATTTCATTATGGATATTTAAATATTCCTCAACATATGTGGGATGCTTGTAGACCTCGTTCAAGCATCACATTCTTTTCTCTTGGTATCCTTATCGACGAGCACATCACTGAGATGGTTCTTCAAATTATTGAGGTCACAATCAAACTGAAGACAGCCCGGAGGAGTTATTTTTTCGAGAACTCCCTTGTTTCTATAGTAGATGTTGACATGGTACGAGCCCAGGAAAGATTTCCACAACTCGAAGTAGATGCTGTTGGCAAAATATGGAGTCTGGGGTACAAAAGATCCCAAACCTGAAAGGATTTCGGCAAGATTGGAGTCGTGTGCGCTGTACATCCGGAAGAATTGAGAACTGCTGGAATTTTGCTTCATCGTCTCGAAATGTTCTATCACTTCGTTGAGGAAGGTTCCAGCACCTGAAAATATATAATTTAAACATAAATTTCAGAGTATGGTCAAGTGAAGGTTTGGCGTGAAATCAAGAATACAGAATGATGTTTCCTCTGGTATAAAGATATGCTTTTCGAAAAAAATTTATAGAAAAAACAAACAACATGCATGCATAAGTAAAACGTGTCTAAATCATATACCAAAGTTAGTTTGAACAAGAGTCCTTTATGCAAAAAGCATCGATCATAGGCAGAAGGAAAAACGAAAGACATTAAGAATAACTAAAATAAACCGAATATCAAGTATCTTCGATCCACTTACTGAGTCGAGCTAATTTGGTGGTGTAGCCGTAACTTTGGAAGACATATCCAGCCAAAGTGGCAAGAGGTTCGGGAAAAACAGAGTCAGTCCACGAAGGCAAGGTGTAGCCAATTTCATTTTCAATGAAGAGGCAATCGTATATAGTCGCCACATCACTCACGGACTTTACATTGATACCACTGTGATTCGAGAGATACTCGTACGTCTCAGCATAACTTGAATCGATCTTTTGGTAGTACGATTCTTCCGCTACTACTCTGCTAAGCTCTGTGTTGTAAGCATCGCACAAAGGAGTGCTGACCAGGACATCTGAGTCTGTAGGATGGAGGGGAATGGGGCTCCAAGCTATGTCCGGATTCCAGAGTTCGGATGATGTTGGAGGAAATAGTCCCAGGAGGTTGCATTGGGCTGACATGTGGGTCCTGTCGACGTCTGTCGTTTGGGCGTAGAAGAAGTCATTGGCGTAGGCTGCTGGTAGATGCTCGTTGTATCTTTCACGAGTAAATTGGCCCAGGCGGTAGTGTTGGGTCTTACCGACCTGAAACGATATTACTGTATCAACATCAAGTCTTCGGTAACTAGACTTTATTTTAGAGTTCTCACATTTGTTAATTGTCCTACTGCCAGGTTCCAGTATGAGAAATCTGAGTAAGGGTCTGTGGGGTAGTGCTGATAAGGTCTCCTTTGGCCATGTCGAAACACCTGTGAAAAAAAGAAAAACTGAGATCGATGGTACCACAAGGACTTACTCGACTGAATAGTCAGAGCTCCAATTTGGAGTGTTCTATCGAACGTCAGTGTTTTCAGAACCGATCAATTTACCTGAACTACAGAAATCAAAGTTGATTCCGCAAAAATCTGAGTGACCAAAGGCAGAATAAGGATAAGAATCTTAACCAGCATGATTACTGTTAAATTCAAATTTTTTATTCAACTGACCCTACTACCGTTTCATATATCTTTTCTCCTTTATATACAGTCGGTTTTAATTTGACTCGTATAAACCGAAGATTAGGTTAATGAGTTTATGAACCATCAATGCTCAATAAAATATGTCGAATGTTAAACTTACTCGGGGAAAATTATTCTCAACTGCCGCAAATATATTTTTCAGTGCGAGGGATGGGGCTACTCAACGCATAAAATAATTGACTTATGAGTAGAACAGCAGACTTGGAAATGGTCCCGAAATTGGGGAACTATAAAGGCTAATATTTTCTTTTGTTTCACCATTTTGTGACTCTTTTGCATATTTACCCTCCAAAATAATTACATTTGTTCCTAATTTAGATTTTTAACAATGTTACCGGCCTAGTTTGAGGGGGCAAATTTTTATAGATTCACTAAAATACAACTTTTTTTGGGAAAGCTTGCATTGATTGGCTATTTTTCCACAGTTTTACTAAACTGATTGGTCTAATATATGTGAGCATACATGCTAATCTTTGGATCAGTGTTGATTGGCAGTGAGATTACAGACACCGCATCCAATAACTATGCCATAAAGTGCCAAAAACTGCTCGCGTGATTTCGCTGATCTCGTGAATAACAATTGTGAAATGTTCTGAAATATTGTTTACGATTTTATTTAACGGGAAAGTTTGTTCAGGGATTAATTGATACTTGGATCGCATGATTTTCCATATATTTATAGAATTCATTTATTTCAATATTTGGTTTATATTTTATGATAATTGTACAACAAATTTTTTTTTAGATAAATTGAAAAATGTAAGGCTCTCGAAACACCCTACAATCTATCTCAAGTTGATTCTAGCTTAACTACCAGAGAAACAAAAATTCCTATTTTGGTACATAAATAACAACTGTTTTTAGTATTCTGATTTGTTTTGGTGTATCCACAGGATCATTTTGTTACGATTTAATATTTTTTCAACGGGGTTTTTAGAGAACTAATTTAAACAATATCTGCTAGCTTGAAGCATACATTTTTAATTTTTTTGTCAGTTTCTCAAATACAGACATACTAAATAATTATATGCCAGTTTTACGCTACTACAAGTTATAAGTTATATAAATTTTTCATTGAGCTCGTATTTCATTTCATGTGAGTGAATATCCCCATTTTTGTACATCCCTCCCTGAGGACCAGATACGCCCTTCCCTTTTTTTACGTTTGCGAAGGGATGGACGAGATAGCTTTGTGAAAAGTTGTGTCATGCCATACCTTTGACACTCTAAACAATTCGTTTGATCATGGCGTTGGAGGGTGCGGTTGAAATTCTATACCTAATACCCAATTATGTCTGAAGGTGAGGTTTTCAGCGCTTCAGGATTCAAACATTCATCAAAATACAACAAAATAAACAACGTGTTGAAAAGTCACCAACAGTTTATTAGTTTTCAAGTAGTAGTAATAAAACCTATATAGTTAGAGAAAGAAAAGGGAAGAAAACTGGGAACATACATAATCAGAAATCACCTCCAGTTAATCTCTGTGGGTAGAAATGAAAATTTTAAATGGATCTTGAAGTTCGGAATCTCTCATACGGTCTACTACGCATGTACATAACTTTTCATGGAGTTGCTGAAATCCTCCTGAGGCCATTCCTCTTCATATAGCTCAAACCGAGGGGATAAAGAGCTATGAATTAATTTGAATCGGACATAAAGATATAGTCGGGTTGTCCAGAGATTCAACACAGAATCGGAGCAAACCATGCCAATGAAGGAAGTTTTATGTTACAATAGGGAAGAATTCATTGTGTTTAGTACTTTTGGGATTTGCATTTTTATGAGATATATCCGAGCGTAGTTTACTCCGTCTGATAAGAAAGTGCTATAATTCAGTCTAGATCAAGTCGTGAAAAGCTTAAACACCAAGAAAAATTGTTCGACAAATCTGAGTGTGCAAACATTTCTGGCGATTCATTTTTAACCGTTGTAGATGAACAACTATATTTTTATTCTGCCGAATATATAGGAATCTTGTACAAATACCCCTTTGTACGGCATCCTCTACCTTGGTAGTGTCCAAAACTAAATAATTAGAATAATAACAACAAACAATTAACCAAACTAAATATTCAGTTCAACTCAGTTATTCGCATAATAACAATACAACTATGTTCGAACTCTCCTTCAGGTGATCTCATATAAAGAAGTCAAGTGGCATGATATCCGGAGATTTTTCCGGCTACTGTATAACATATCCTCTACCAATCTACTATCTGGGAACCTTGCAGGTTCTGTTCAACCAACAACACATTTTCTACTGTAACGGTTTGATTGTCATTCCCCAGAATATCAACACGCACATTTAGCTCTACATTACTCAAGGGAAACTGAGTATGGCAAGGCCATTGACAAAACCATTTCAATCAAATTTTCATTCATTCACTCCAAAATACCATCAAATGAATGAATATTTGGAATCGTGCCATGATCATGAAACAAACAATACTCTTATTTTCTTGATAACTTGAATTTGAATAACAAATTGGTACTAAGAGCAAAATATAAATATGGTTTTGACACTGCTATATCATCTAAGGAAGATAAACATTCCATAAATATCATAAAAAATATCTTCCTTTCTGTCTGCAAGAATTCCAAGATCTATATTCTCCTTGTGATTTCACCTCTGATATTTTCTAGGTAATATATGACGCTCCTCATTGTGACTGAAAATAAACAAGTGAATATTCCATTACCAACTTTTGATTATCATAAACGAAGTTTTCTCAAATCTGTTCAAAAGTTCCACCACTTATTCCAGACTCTGTATTCATGATATTCATGATACGTATATAGAAGTTCACTATTATCAACAGATGTGAACTTATACATAATGCATTTTACTCTTTTGATAGAAAAATTTCACCTATACATGACAAAACATCGATATCCATCGCATAACTTGGAAAGTTTACCGTCTTCATAGAGAAACTTTTCATCCCGGCCTGACTTTTATAACGGACTCGGGAACACAATAGAGGTGACTGTCATCGAACAGGGGTGTAGTCCTCGTTTAGTTTTCAGGGGTTTTATAAAGATTATGTTGTAGGAATAAATAAATATTTTTTCTGTCCCCTATCCATGGAAAATGGCCTACTATCTTTTGGTAAGCCATCCAGAACTAGACCCTGGTGCTGTTTTGCAAACGACACTTTACAGAAGAGAATCTTAGAAAAAATCCAGTGAATCAAATCGGGTGAACGTGCTGGAATTCACATTGTTCAAATATTGTCAAACAGTACTCTTCTAAAATCAATATATCACCTGCTGTAACTCGTTTTATTCTTTGGGAATGGATAAAAAACAATAAGAATCAGATCTTTTCATAGATAAAAAAAATATATGGAGATTTCAAAGTTGCGTAAGATCAGAATGGATTAAAGTTGTTACCAATGAACATCGGGGATACCAAGAATTGAAATGGCTGGTAAGCAAGAAACGTCATTTTAGAGCCAGAAATATCCACGTAATGAATATTCAAGATTACATAAAAATTCACTAAGAGTTATAAAAAGCACTCAGAGAGTTATCATCTTAAAAAAACTTTCCATCGTTGCATTTAAAAGTTGTTTTCCGATAATCGTCCAGAAATTAGACAAAAAAAGATTTTGATTTCCATGCATCTGTTTGTTTTTCCACAAAGATATCCTATCGAGTTATGGATTTTTGCGGCAAAGGAACGGTGTTAGCAAAAGTTAGCGAAAATAATGAGTTAGTAAGCCCGGAAAGATTTTTCCTCGGAACCTGAAAACTCAGACAAAGAACAGCACAAAGTCGGATCAAATCTCTTTTATTCTATTTTCCACGCATCCAATTTGCTTTTACAGTGAACTTTGAATTTCCTTGGGATTGCTAATAAGCTTACATAAAGCCGAATAAATTTTCAATTCTTTTCTCTGCTTCTCACCGTATTGGCTGGAATCCCCGAACGACACCCCTGCAACATTACACATCAAAATCCCCAATATAGTCTCTGGAATCCCGCCAAGGCTTACTTTTCAAAACAGTAAACTTCCAGAATTTGTGATTGTATTTCAGGAGTTTACGACTTGTTTTCTTTGGATCGTAAACCACGATTTATCACGGGGCATATCGTGGATAATATGAAATATAAATTTTAAATTGATTACAGTCTATTCAATTTTGGATTCCCAATACATTTTGATGGCTTATTTCATACAAGCAGGGGTTGCTGTGTATACATATTTTCGTTTGGAAGTTTTATTGTTGACTGTTTTGTTTTTATTGCAATCAATCATTCTTTTTTTATATCATCTACTCTTTCCAAAGTGACTTACCTATTTCAACCTCTATACTATCATGAATCCTACCATCAGTTGATCTTATACCTATTTCAGTCAAGAGTTCATCCGTATCTTTGGGGTCTTTTTTTATGTCTGTGCAAAAATTTTAACTGCAGAAATCCGTTATTTTTGGTAGAGTTCGGACACAATAACCACTTATTCTAACAACGTAACTTTTTGTGATGAAAATTTTTCACAAAATCAACTCGAATCGTATACGGTTTCAAATTTTTATATATGTGATTAGATTATATGCCAAAATACACTTGTAAACGTTTCTAGAACACTCGACACTTTCTATCCTGTTCTGGTATAGCCTCAAGAAGTTAATAGGTACACTATAGAAAAGTTTATACATATTTGAGTAACCTCATTCATCTAAAATTATTGAGTTCGGCAACTTTCTCACCCCTCTACACTACTCCAACCATTCAACTGGGCTATAACCACTTCAGCTGAGATATTACAAGCCGTAATAGCATTTTCTTCGCCAATTACAATGTTTTCAACGATGACTATAATATGTCTCCAGAGATAACTTTTTTCATTTCCTTCCAAGTATCCCCCGACGCAAGAAACAGGGAATTAAACTTATTACAATATTTAATGTTCCTCTTTCTGCGTAAGGGTACAAAAAACCGCCATTGTATACTGAAGCTTTCATCTCCGCATCGGGCTATCAGTGAAAAATCTTATGATTTATTCGGAAAGCTTCATTGTGTCCGACTCATAAAGGAGTTCTCGCTTTTTGATTCTTCTGTTTCGCTTCCCCCAACTCGCGGTTACATTCTTTGATGTAAGCCGTGTTTTCGCATACAGTGTGTCACCATCTTTACTACTATCGCCAATTTTTCACCTAATTCATCAGAATGGAAAAATAATAGTTTGCCTATATCAATTATCCCAATTTTAGTTGCCTCAATTGACATTTTTATTACAGAAACACCTCGTATTGTTTATGTCTGTGGAAAAGCGGAACAAAGATCTCTTTCAGTATACGAAATGAACCAACCATCTGCTATCATAGCTGAGTACAACGAACACATTGACTCATATCATCGAAGAACGAACAAATCCGGATCACTCTCTCAAATTGATCAGTCTCAAAATAATCACCCTCTCAAATTGATCACTCTTTCAAAATGATCACCCTCTCAAATTGATCACTCACTCAAAATGATCACCCTCTCAAATTGATCCTCTCTCAAAATGATCACTTTCTCAAAAAACACCTTTCCGAATATTGAACGGTTTTATGTGATTGACACGGTAAAAGTGTTTAGATCACATAGAATCGAAGCAAGAATATTTCAAAATATTTGAATCACTATAATCTGAAAATATATTTTTGCTCAAAATGGCTCAAAACAGATGAAGGTGCCGGAGCAGTAATATAATGAGAAATATTATCGTCAAATTGTTTCAGACTTTTAATGCCGAAATATTTAAGGTTGAAATCACGTCATTTCTATTGTTCTATCTACAACCGTTTTAATGGTTTCTCTCTCATCTAGGCAATGGAAGACCAAAACGAATTTTCACAAACTGAGCGTCAATTTCTGCTTTATTAAAAAAGAGACACCGTAACAATCTTAGTTTACGTTTGGAAAAATAACATCTACCCTGATCAAGGGTATAAATTTATGTAAATACATTATTAAAAAAGTACCTATACGTTGGTTGATGCTATCAACTTGGTTGATTTGAAACAACCAATGCGAAAACACACACGGAAGCATACATTTGCCAACATTGTTTGTGAAAATCGTAGGACATCGCAGTATATCATGAAACCTAACGTCCAGAATGTAATTCCAGAAATTGCCCTCGTAAATACACTACGAAAGCCATAATACTGATTTTAACAACTGAACTCGCAATCGCCCTAAAATTAAACGCAAGTGAACTTCTCGAAATCGGCGCTCTGTTTATTCCCCGTTCGAACAAAATAAACTCATCCAGATAAGTCATTAGCGTATGTTCCGGATTCCCGTCATGTTTTCGAACAATACTGATTGGCCTCTCTAGATCCGACCATTAGCAAATTGCCGATATCATTCATCAAATCCACTACGTAAAACCTCAGCGCAGCAGCGTCTGTGTCCTCGAACAAGGCGACTTCGTTCCAGTAGAGTTTCTTCCCGGATTTAACTAGAGAACACGGGATGGAACTCCTGTCAGCTAAGGCTTTGAAGAGCAGCGCCCTCTCGCAGTGGAAACCGATACGCACGAACCCAATCGGAATCATGTTGGTGCCCAGTTTTTGTTTGAGACTCGCTATGTGCAGCTGAAACTGGTGCAATTTTTCCGCAACCGATAGACTGTCACTTGGACCGCAGAGTAGGGTATCCACATATTCCGCCAGCAACCGAATCTTGGCCCCCATATCAGTTTCCTTCTCAAGGAAGCCTTTCAAGTGGTTCAAATACTTCGGCAGGAAGGGATCTGGGGATAGTTTTCCATAGACGATATCGAAAGGGGACCTGCACCAACCAATAGAAGCCGTAGAGTTGTCGGATCCTTGCCTTGGGTGAGTCACTTCTTGGCCTCTTTCAGAATCCATTCGGTCACTCAGAACTTCGAAAGTGTAATCCACGACATATATTGTCAGCACAGTAGACATTTTCAGTGCTTCCAGAATCTCCAGGAACGGGAAAGGCGCTGTCCATTGACCGTTGATGAGGTAAAACTTGTTTTTCAACTTGTCTGTAATTTCCAGACGATGCAACTTGAAAAACTTCAAAGGTAGATGCAGGTTGTAAGTAGTAGCGAGGATGGTGTCAATCAAAGGCGCTTTGGCCGTGATCTTATTGGGGAGGTTGCTCAAAATGGACACCAAATTGCTCCTCAGAAACTCCATCATCCACTGCTCGTCAGACAGTATACAATGAATAAAAACCAAGAGACTCTTCAGCAGTTTCATATTAGCGGTAGTCCTCACTTCGTTGAGGATGATGGAAGGACCTTTCAGCGATAGGAAGAGCTTCAGAAAATCGCTGCTCTCAGTGAAGTACGTAAGAATTTCTGTAGCCAAGATTGCAAGGCTGTCAGGACCGCTTTCGAGCAACCTCAAGAGCTCAGCGAAGAACTTGTCGTTGATTATGCTCTTCTGATACACTGGGTGCATGGAAAACTTGTATAATATCTCCAAAATCCTCAAATAAGTATCTTCGGAGAGTTTGCTCCCCTTCTTGAAGTACTCCAGTAGTATGTTCTGGCTTCCCAGGCTGTAAAGAATGTCAATCGCTCTCAGCGATCGCCTAACGAAGTCTGAAATAGTTCTGATTGCTGTCTCGTTCTCGGGATCCTCTTCGTCTTTTCTATCTAGAATTTCAACAATCGTTTTCAGTACCATGGGCGTAAGCATGTGCTCACAGCAGTACTTGTGCTCACTCATGCTGGATATGGCTTCACAAGTTTTGTTCAGAATGACCTTATCCTCGCTTCTGAGGAAGTACAGTACGGAATCTTCCACTGAGAGGTCGAAGAGGGTTTGTTTGATTCTAGGTGTCTTGGCCAGCTTTTGGAAAACCTCGACGGAAGGCAAGAGGTACACAGGTTCGCAAGTTTTCACCCAGACACAGAAGTTCAGGAACTCCAGAGTCTCGATAAAATAACTGGATGTCTCCTCGCTGTTCATACAGTTCACGATAATATCAAGGGCTATGCTGTGGAACTGTTTTCTATCGACATCCATAACTATCACCAAGAGTTTTTCCACCAACTTGGAGAGCCGAAACATTCGCTGGAAGACTTCTAGGCTGAAGAAAGTGAGACGTTGGACTATTTTGAAGGCCAGTTCAGCAATGTGATCTTCACTACGATTCAGTTGGGCTAGTATTATCGAGACATCGAAGCTTTTCACCTCTGGAAGGATAGCGAGAACCCCTGGAGTATTGAGAAGCTCGTAAAAGAATCCCAAAGTGGATTCCAACAAGCTGAGACTTTGGGTGGTTTTTATGGTAGAAAGGACGGGATTCAACAAATCTACTTTGAATATCAGAGACGTGATCCTACAAGAACCCGCCAGTTTCGATAGAATAGAAACACAAAACTCTTTGACATACAGATCATTGTGGGTCATGTAGAGATTGGAAATTTCTATGATTTTATCATCGTGGATCTCTTGGTCCAGCTCCAATAAAACGGTGTCCAGTGTTGCAAGAACGTTCAACAGCCTCAGTGCTAACCTCAAAATACACACATTCTTGGTAAAAAGGTTGAGTAATTTAGTAACTAATCCTTTCTGCTGCAGATAATTCAAATTGTTGAGTCGGATATCGGCATATCTGGACAGAAACAGCAATGATTCCAGGACGACGTCGTTCTCTGGGCTATCTAAAATTGCTATAGATGTATCGACTTGCCTAGTGATGTATGTCTTCTCTTTAATATCGTCCGGTAGCTTCAAATCCAATTTTTTTATTTTCTTCGCGGAGGTGCCAGGAGTTTTCGCCATGTCCCATCTAACATTCCAAAACTAACAAACTTTTGAATATATCCATCAAAATTGACAGTGACGTCGAACATTACTTTAATATGACCGCAAGAAAAGCTGAGAGATGTTGCAGAAATGCAGTAGTTTTTCATTCGTGTGATAGGGAAAAACATCAAACTGTGTCTTTGATATTGGTCACTTGAGAGTTATTGAAACTCATCAAATCGAACATTGCGAAGAGTCACAAATTGTCGTCACATTGCAGATTACTGCGATGGAAAGGAAAATGAGAAGCAGCGCTCAAAAAGGCCTCCTACAGTTTAATTAAAAACTATTCGAGTTTCGTAGACTGCTATAATATCGAGCGCAGCTTTGTGGAAGGCAATTTCATTTCCATAACAATAGAATAAATACTTTGATATCATAATTAAATTGGAGGGGCGGCGGTATAATTGTGAATGGAGTAATATAATGCCGACCCATATGAGATTTCTCGATTTTACTGGTTTATCGTTTTCGTTCCCAACAACGGTTGTTCTGTTCGATAAACACATCATAAAAAACTGGTTTCTGCAGCACTTTTCAAGTAAAGTACCGTTCATTGCAACCGGAAAAAAAACTTATCCAATTTCTATAAGAACTTAGAACATTAGATAGAGTTGGTTTACTTGGTTCATCAATTTATATTCACCACCTAGTTACCACCTTTGATATTCGTGTCCTGTCAAACTTTCTTGGTGACAGCACTGTGGAGAAAGTGGTACTGAAGAAAGAGAAGTGAAGAAGATTTGATGGTGAATACTCTAGTCAAAATAGTGAGGATATTAGATACCTATCTGGAGGGACAAGAGTCCTAAAGAAAACAAAAACTGGGGAAGCAACAAACCAAAAAACACAAAAAAGAGGAACAAAAACCTAAGAGCAAACAAAAAGGAAGGTAAAGTCGAAGAAGTCTCAGGCTAAGTCCAGAGAGTATGTCGTCTAGACATTGTGGAGTAAATGCTACAATGAAATTGATGGTATGAGATCGTTTCAGTACTGATCTTGAAATCCTTGAGAGGATAATCTGCACAGTTTGGCAATAAACACACGTTCCGTGTGATGAAATTCATCACATTGCACAATATGAAATGTTCAATCGCGAGACTGGAATCCTATGCAAATATTTGCTTATGGTTATGGCTCGCATGGGGTATAAATTATAGTTTGACAAACACCTAATCGAGGTAATCAACTGTTTGAAGATCATATTTCAGTTCCGATATTTTTTGATAATACGGGTTAGTTCAGAACGGAAATAAACACTGGGAAATCTGGAACTCCGAACTGTGAGGTCTGATCAGGTTTCTGGATGATGGAAGAGCAAACAGTTGTCTAAACAAGTAGTTTGAAATTTGCTATTTGATAACACCACTGTACTAGAAACAAATGATTTCAAACCAGTGACTATAATAGAAGAGAGAAATTAGTAAGCACGGGGAGGAATTGAACAGTTCCTCAAGCTGTCATCGATCGACAATATATTTCACCCTTATCCAGATATCCAGATAGCGAAGAACATAACTGATGAAGCAAAAATAGGAGTTGGCGCGATTGGTGGTGGGTCAGGAAACATTCATTCCAGTTCGACTAACAATTTTTCATGATTGAAAGTCATTGTCGGGTCGTCAGAGGGGCTCAACCGATTCTTTTTAATTTTGAATTGGTGTCAAAAATAGGATTCGAGTTGGCGCGATTGGTGGTGGGTCAGAAAACATTCATTTTGATCCAATAAACAACTTCTCCTAAATGAGAGTCATTGTCGGATCGTCAGAGGGGCTCAACCGATTTTTTTAAATTTTGAATTAGTGTCAAAAATAGGATTCGAGTTGGCGCGATTGATGGTGGGTCAGGAAACATTCATTCTAGTTCGATTAACAATTTTTCATGATTGAAAGTCATTGTCGGGTCGTCAGAGAGGCTTGGTCGATTTTTTTAATTTTTGAATTGGTCTCAAAAATAGGATTCGAGTTGGCGCAATTGGTGGTGAGTCAGGAAACATTTACTTTAGTCAAATTAACAATTTTCCATTATTGAAAGTCATTGTCGGATCGTCAGAGGGGCTCAACCGATTTTTTTAAATTTTGAATTAGTGTCAAAAATAGGATTCGAGTTGGCGCGATTGGTGGTAGGTCAGGAAACATTCATTTTAGTTCGATTAACAATTTTTCATGATTGAAAGTCATTGTCGGGTCGTCAGAGGGGCTCAGCCGATTTTTTTTATTTTTGAAGTGGTCTCAGAAATAAGATTCGAGTTGGCGCGATTGGTGGTGAGTCAGAAAACATTCATTTTAGTCCAATAAACAACTGTTTACGATTGAAAGTCATTGTCGGGTCGTCAGAGGGGCTCGACCGATTTTTTTAACTTTTGAAGTGGTCTCAAAAATAGGATTCGAGTTGGCGCGATTGGTGGTGAGTCAGGAAACAATCACTCTAGTCAAATAAACAATTTTCCATTATTGAAAGTCATTGTCGGGTCGTCATAGGGGCTCGGCCGATTTTTTTATCTTTTGAAATGGTCTCAAAAATAGGATTCGAGTTGGCGCGATTGGTGGTGAGTCAGGAAACGTTCATTTTAGTTCGATTAACAATTTTTCATGATTGAAATGCATTGTCGGGTCGTCAGAAGGACTCAACCGATTTTTTTAACTTTTGAAGTGGTCTCAGAAATAAGATTCGAGTTGGCGCGATTGGTGGTGGGTCAGAAAACATTCATTTCAGTCCAATCAGCAACTCTTCATGATTGAAAGTTATTTTCGGGTCGTCAGAGGGGCTCAACCGATTTTTTTTAATTTTGAAGTGGTCTCAAAAATAGGATTCGAGTTGGCGCGATTGGTGGTGAGTCAGGAAACATTCATTCTAGTCAAATTAACAACTTTCCATTATTGAAAGTCATTGTAGGGTCATCAGAGGGGCTCGGCCGATTTTTTTATTTTTTGAGGAGGCCTCAAAAATATGATTCGAGTTGCCGCGATTGGTGGTTGGTCAGGAAACATTCATTTCAGTCCAATTAAAACTTTTTTATGATTGAAAGTCATTGTCGTGTCGTCAGAGGAGATCGGCCGATTTTTTTATTTTTTTAAGTGGTCTCAAAAATATGATTCTAGTTGGCTCGGTTGGTGGTGGGTCAGGACTTTGTTCATAAGGATTTATTTTTTCTATGACAAACAAGTATCTTTCTCTCTCTCTTTTCTCTCTCTCTCTTCTCTCACTCTCTTCTCTTTCTCTCTCTTTCTCTATGTCTTATCAATAGAATAGAATAGATTTCCGATGAGAGTCTGGAATTTTGTCTAATGATTTCTCTTTTGATAATTCTGTGGGTATTCCTCTCCTTTATATTCTCCTCTGAAATATGGAGGAATATGGGATTCGGGACTACCTTTACAAAAACCATTTAACAAGTTCTCAGTGCACCAATATCCATACACAAACTCAACATACTTTTTATAACACCCAATACATTTCTGGTAGTAATAATTAAGAATGTGAAACATTTCCTTGCACTTTGGTTTGATCATATTTCTTTCAATTAAATCGGTCATGCGTATTAGGGCGTTGCTCCTCAGTCTAAAATTCTTGGTTCCAGACCTTTCTCCAGCGTATTTCTACTCTTTGTTTGGCTACCATGCAGTAGAGTTCATCAAATGAAATCAGTATTATTGTCGTCCACACCTGCTCATCCTCTAGCCCTTTCGCATCACGTAATCAAGTCAATTCATTCCCGTCCAAGAGTAATAACAATGCACATGCACATGTTGCAGTTCAGTGTAATAAGCCAGCAGATGATACGATTCGTGGCAATTAGTCCGTGTAATTGGCCGCATTGTGATAGTCAGTCACTTTCCTGAATGTGGCGCTACCCTGTAGTAAACTCCCAATTATTGTTCCATTCTGGTACGAACGTAAATTTGGCAGATGATACTGGCCATAATCTGGCAGAGCAGGCATGTGTGAAATTCAAATGCACTGGGCTGGACTGCAGGGTGACATAGCCAGGGTGGAAAGCAAAACATACCGACTGAATTCACTTCAAATTGCAATTCATGAAACGAATGTAGAACCTGTTAGTTTTTACGAGAGAGAAAATCACACCAAACACTTTAAGAATCTCGTCAATCAAATGAATTATTCCCGAGAATGTTCTCATTTTACGTGATCAAAATATAAACAAGAAATGTACGCTCCCACATCTGCGTTGTTTTCATATCTATCTATCTTCAACTATTTCTTTTGAGAAAGGGCTTTATTTAAGCTGAGTCTGTAGAGAAAACAGTTTATCCAACACATGACAGTTATGACTGTCATTATTACTGTCATCAAGACAACTATCAGTTAACACACTAGTGTGTTATAATCCATAACTCACTAGTCTCAAAGCCACTTCCATCAACAATTACTCATCGTCGGGAGCTTCGTTCAAAAACTTCTCTATTTCAGGTCGTTCTAATGTCTTGAACTTCCTTTGTTTCTATCCCTGTGAATTGCTTTTCACAATGCTCGTTAGTTTGCCAGTTATATTGCAGATGTATTCACTACTATAATTTCCATTTCCATTATTAGTATTAGTATTATTACCAAAAACTACTATTTCTTTCTCTATTTTAACTCATTTAATATATATTATTTTTGCACACACAGGTGTTAACTCACCTAGGTGCATTATTGTATTACCAATGTATAACATTCTTATTGTCGAAAATAAAATTATTGTTAATTAATTATTGTTAATTTGGAAGTGTCGATTTTTTATAAAAGTGAATAGTCGAGCAAAGCATCGAGTATTTGGTCCATAGCGACGATGGGGCTAATTTTTTTTGCAAATGTAAAAAATACGCCAATAGAACAGTTTCATCGATACCTACCTTCCATCTTCCGTGGATTCATCCAAGACTCAAACATTTTGAACTCCATGTCGTAAGCATCTCGGAAGTTTCCTGGAAAAATCTGTACCACTGCATTTCCGCTCCCGTAAGGATATCCTCAGGAACGTAATTTTCATCGGTTTCCTCCGTTTTCTATACGTTTTTTCTCAAAAAATGTTTCTCTTTTCTGCAGAGAAAACTGACAAGTTTCAAAATTTATTCAAACATTTTCTAACAATGTATCATGCCCGTGGCAACCAAAGAAACAACCTATTTTGATCAAAATGTAAAAAAGTCCCTGTCAAGTCATTTTGACACTAGTGCCATAAATAACTATAACCTATCCAGGCGCTTTTTCCACATCGGAACTTTCATCTTGCTACTCTGAATTTCTATGGTGTAATGGACAAATCCGTGAGTGAAGAAATGAAAATTCCTCGCACCTATAACTTCACTTCATAGTTTGCACGTCACTGGCTACCTGGTATAAAATTATAAAATCTTGTTGCCGGTAATGGGCGAACTTTTATCGTGAATTATCACGTCAACTGGAGGGATGGCACCTAGTTTAATTTAAGCATCCATAATTTATTAGGTCAAGTGAATCTTGGCGAAAAAGTTTATTAAATGAACCCTGAAATATCTTCTCATTTGTAGGACTAACTGAAACTTCCACTTTTATTAAGATTCATCACCTCACGTTGTAGCCGGATCTGGAGTTCCACTATTTGATCATGGCCATTGTAGACAAAACAGAATTGGTCTCAGGTGTTTCAAACTGTCTGTCATTCCAACCTGATTTACAAAACTATACGTGGACTTTGATGTATATCAACTTACAGTTTCGACAGATACTAAGCTTGACGGTAAAAATAAACAAGCTTAATAGGTAGGTCCAGTTTTTTGAAACATTAATTATCTTCTTAACTTTTTTACGTTTCTTTTGGAGTTGATTCGGGTTATTATAATAACCTCAGGCCATCGGTAATTAAGACCCTTATAGTTCCCTTGGTACATAAATAGCTATTGCGACCCTCTGAATGCCAGATAGGCAATTCTTGACAAGAAAAAATATCAATTGATCGAAGAACTTACCAATCAATAAATCTTTAGACTAAAATGATGCTATACCAATGTTTTTCAAAAGATTAGACGTCACCTACAGAGAAGAAGAGAAGCAATTTGCTCCTATCTTATGGGACATTTATTTTCCAGATAGATCACTCAATGAACGAGTCAGCAAATTAGAAGAAACTGAGAGAAGTAGGTACATATAACGCAAACAACCTGATTTTGCAAGGGTAAAATGATTCACAAAGTAAGGAAGGAAGATCTCACTCGTCCGAAGTTATTCAGACAAACTTGTAACTCGACTTCTTCCCTCTCTTGGATATAACACTGTTTTTGAAAATTCCTCCATCAAATGAATATCTCATCTCTCATCTCTTTGTTTGTACCTATGCTCTATGCGATCTCCGGTCATCCAATCCCATTACTTCTTGTGTGTCACTCAATCACCTTTGAAGACGCAAATACTGAATGCCGTGGAGCTAACTTTTCCCTGTGCACCATTCCACAATAAACCAAGAGAAACAAACGATTTGTAGATTATGCAGAGTCTGTCAGTGGTTTCAATCAAATCAGCATCAGCAGTATCTGACGAAGTCTGGGAGCCGTCTTGAAAGCCCAAATGATTATGGAATGCCACGACTGCGTGTTGAGATAACATCTTGGCTTATTCATTAGTTGAAGGGGGTTTGGAATTGTTAGTTCTTTAATTGATATTGATCCCGTCAACTCTGCTACAGAGTGACTCGACAAAAACGGTTTTCATTGTTGATTATGTTTCGTGGAATTGAATTTCATAACAGTATTGATTGAGATGGACTCGCGAAATTCTAAAAACCTTTAGGATTCCACATCTATTCTATTCCCTTCGCACACTACCTCACTGTTTCATCACTAGACGAGTTGAAATAGCTTCGACGTTCTTCAAAGAGCACGAAGTACAGTCTTTGAAAACAAGAATGGTTTACTTAACGGGAAAATAATTATTGCAAGGGTTGTGAAACGCTCCTGCAATGTATATTCCCATTCAATCAAACAAAGTGCAACTGGTCTTTTGAGGTTGATTTGTGAGACATGTTTCGTCAAAGAAATAGTGTTTTCGTCTCTTTGTTAATGTTCTTATGCATCATTCAGTTCACAAGGCGAACTTAATTGAAAATCGTGTTCCTGAAAGTGCATCTAATAAAATTCTATGTAGGTACCAGGAAAATTTGAAAATAAATGTGGAAGATATTGGAGGTTCCATAAAACTTTCCTGAGTCATCCCAAGATTATGACTAGTTGTGAATATCAAATCTATATACTGATGCATGTATTTCAATTCTGTTTGACTTTTTATAATTATAATTTCACTTTCACGTAATAATTATTATGTTTGGCTTAACAGATAACGATTAGGCTTGATCAACCAATTTGAACTGAATTGATATTCCTTCAAATGGAGGAATAGCATATTTCAAATTCAAAAAAGACATTCAGTTCAAAAGGACTTCAACGGTCAAGCCGATTCACCCTTCTGGCGAACCTCTTGTAACGACCCTGATTCAACTAGGATGGGGCAGCAAAATCCGGTCCTTTTGACTTTGCTATCTTGCATGAAGTTATCTCCAACAAAACGAATAATGCAATGCATTCAACGCTTTATGATAAAACGAGGTTTTGCATTGTGCTCGTGGACATTGACCGACTAACATTCCATAAACATCAGAGGCGTCTCATGCAATATTGAAACATATGTCTTAGTTTCAGAAGAAATACTAAAAGAAATCTCTACCGAGGAGTTTGTTGGCTAATAATAAATTAATATTCGCAAGCGTTTACACTGATTCCTTCGCCATTTTATCGAGTATAAATCCGTTTCATTCAGGGCACCAAAAACGCTACAAAACAACAATCAACTTTATTTTCAGTTATCTAAAATATCACCGCAACAAGACGTGATCCTTACAGATACAGTGCTACCTTGAAGCTACTTCTATAATAACGAAATTGTGATCTCGGATTCAATTCAATAAATGGTGGATTCGCCGGGCATATCTCATAAATATTTCTGCTCTCGGAGAACTGCTGTTTCGATTTTCTGGTGTTCATGAAGGAGAGAAATTTGCCACTTTCCCCTGAACATCGCACAGGGGCTGGCAGAAAAAAGACAAATGATGAATTGTTTTTTTAACGCAGTGAATCCCGTGTCAAATTAAAGTGTCTGCTCCTTTCTGAACGTAACATGAATAATTCACTATTGCAGGCATTTGTATGACGTTTCCGCTTTATTATACGAGAGTGCAGAGAAAAGTTAGATGCTTCTTGTAGAAACTACACATTTTTCCTTTATTTTTCAAGCCGATATTTTCACGACACGATATCCCAAAATAAAGTTACTCATTTGACCTTATATAAAAATAAATGGTATATTTCTCAATGAGAGATGAAAACGTATTTTGTATGAAATGTTATTTTTTCTACGATATATATTATTTATAAAATACTAGAATATCGCTATCAGAGTCCATATTGATTATAGTTATAGAGAGAAGGCCAAATATATTCGTGAAAATGTTTATAAACTGTCAAACGAAGTGACGTTCTTTTGCTGATTCAAGTAGTGACATTAACTGTCATTAGTGTCAGAAATCCATCGAATTGTTTTTAATATATTCCCATCGGGTCGCATTTTTCCCACTAATATTTTTGTTTCAGCTTTTGGAAACGTTCCTACAGAATACATATAACTAATTATTTCTAAAATGAAACTAATTCTATTGAACAACTATTTCTATTTGTCAAGTCTAAGTGGCAATATACACTTCAAAAGCATAATCATTTCTTAATTTCTTTTCTCAGATCTTTCTTTACATCTGATTTTCGCAGAGTTTCCTGAAAGAATCTGTGGACCTATCAATACAATTTAGGCCATGCGAAGGATTCTGTGGCAATCTCCTCCCAGGCATTATCTTTTTCTCAAGATGTAATAGTATAAGTTCTTAATTTTCTGTTATACTCACCCCTTTTTGGGGTTGCAGTTATTGACATTTTCTCAAAACCTAATCAATGTGGCAGATGCTAACACATCTTAGAACTTCATTTTGCCCAGGGTGGTGCTTTCGATTTTCCTGATTTTCCCTCAACTGAAAAGTGAATACACCACAAGAAATCAGTTAGTTTCCTCGGAACGCCTCAGCAAATATTAATAATAGCCGCACAGGCTATACCTTTAGACAGACTCATCATTATTATAATTTAAACGTCATCATTTTCTTCTTATTCGTATATATGTAGGAATTTGAAAATGGGTTCTACTAAAGCAGCTTTTCACGTTATATGAATAGGAAATCAGTAAATACAGATGGGTAAAGTTGTATGTTAACATATTGCTTGAGCATTTTTTTTTTTTATTATCCCAAAGAAACGTGTCATTTTCCGAAAAATCAATTTTCTGATTATGTCAATGCAATAGTAACATGTTCCATTCATTTTTCTTAACATGGTACAGAAGAAAGACATACAAAATCATATAAAGTGATACAAATAACATTAAAAAGGCTTTGGGTGAGCCTGATTTTAATTCAAAAACTCAAATGTTATTTATCGAACGACTGCACTATTACAATGCCTAGATTATCCGCGACGCAGTCATACTTGAAAATGCCCTCATCGGAATGGTAAAAGCTACATCCGAATACCAGTCTGAATCCGGTTACATTCATCTGAATCACAAACTCACACATGAGAGTCGTAAAAGCTCCTTTGAAATTCCGGCTCCCACAAATTAAATTTTCCGCCCTTTATGATGCATGTTTACACACACATACACCCAGTCTCCCCAGTTCGGAGTTTAACACTGTAATGCATTGTCCTATTAGCAACTGGGCAGAAGTGATAACAACCACTTTATTATCCAGATAGCACCGGCGTAATTTACAGGACGCTAACTCAACATCAACATAGAAATGAAGGCGTTTGGGTCAGGTCACTGGGGATGGCGATAGCACACATTCACACGTCCTTCTTCTTCCGTGCAACATTGTCCTCGCTATCGGATGCCGGGACGCGCCAGAGACGGCCGGATTCTCTTTTTCGCGGTCTCTCCAGAGATTTTCAGAAGGACGGCAAGGAGTCTTTTGTGAAGATTGTTCTCTGTGCTAGCACAGGGCATTAATTTCTTCGTCCAAAAAAACGGTGGACCTGGCGAAATTTTCATAAAAACCGGTGGACCTGGCGAAATTTTCATAAAAACCGGTGGACCTGGCGAAATTTTCCAAATCGTACCAAAAAAACTGATCCAGAGCTAACACTTTTCTTGATTCATTCCGGAGAGGGTATTTTTCTTGCTTCCTAAAAACATTAACCGTCATACCTATCCATAAAGGGGGCAATCATGACTAGCCAAGAAACTTCCGACCTATTTCTCCAGAAAAAATCATTGAAAAGTTAGTTGAAAATATAATAGCAAAATTCTCTGAAAAACTTAAAAAAATTTCTCAAAATCAGTGCGGTTTTCAGGAGAGAAAAAATACTAGTGATGCCATCTTCTCATTTCTCCAGGGAGTATACACAAATGTCAACAGTGGTGGAGCTGTGATTGTGATTTCTCGAAAGCGTTTGACTGTGTCGTTCACGAAATACTGACCCCTATGGCTTCAGAGGTGTGGTATACGACTGGAAGGAGTCTTATTTAACTGATCGTTACCAAATAGTAAAAATTACAATCTTGTTAGATAGGGCACCTGTGAATTGTGGCGTACCTCAAGGATACATATTGGGCCCCTTTTTGTTATACATCAATGATCTCCTTGATATAAATATTAAAAATTTACAGTGTTTGCCGATGACATAACCATTTTATGGCAAGACAAAAACGTTAAATCGATACTGACATAAAAGCTATAAAACGGTGTGTAATTCAAATCGTTTTATTCTGAATGTAACAAAAACTAACTCAATATCTTGCAGGTGTGAACCAAGCAACATAAAATTGAATAACGGTTATATCGAGAGCCGCGATAACACTTAATTTCTGACTATATTCATCGACAATAAATTGAAATTTGAACGACATCTTTGCAATTTAAATGAGAAATTAGCTTCTGGATATTTTGCTGTGAGACTTTTAACTGACTTGGGAGTATCCAATAACAATCTCATGCAAAACACCATGATACTACCAAAACGGGCCAATCAGATATTTATCTACAGCAAAGACACGTGTTCCCAGTAAACCGTTGTTCGTATTCCTTAATATACACACTGTTTTTACCGTTTTCATTTTTGAAACAGTCTGCTTAATCAAAAAACTTTTGACTGATTTCAATATTACTACTTCTTCCTATTATGCTAAACGCAAACATAATAGCATCAACTAACCAAGACCGAACTCGTCCTTAGTGAAGGATTCATTTATTTACAGCTTTATCAAGCTGTAATAAATTATTATTTCTCCTTTTTTCACCCAAGAATTAAACATTTTTTTTTTATCTACATTAAATGTATCTCAATATTCGTGTTAAATAGTCAACATGAGTCTTTCATCTGGAAGAACGATCCAATATAATTTCCAAATAATAAACTCCATTTTCTGGTTTCATTGCCATATCATACTTTGGAAGAGAACTTCGTTCCTTGAGGCACGCCACATGTTTACTCTCTTTGTTTCGCTTATTTTCTCATTTATTCTAACCTATTGATTTTTATTTTTCAATTTACTTTTCAACAAACTATGTACCAGGCCTCTTATTCTTATTCTCATCTAAAATCTTCATAAATATACAATGGTCTGAGATACTGAGAAATATAGCAATTACTGGTTTATCCTCACCTCTCTTCTTTGCAGTTATGAGGTCTATAGATTTTATTGGCTAAATTTTCTACCATATCGAATAATAAATCATTGAATGTATCTGCCGTTTTCTCATCATTGATTAAAGAGTCATCCATCGTTTTAATGCTATAATTTTTTTCTCTTTCATAAATTTTTTCTTTTTCCATCTTTTCATTATAATAATTTATTTTCGAACTCTCAATCAACTTCTGTGTTGCACGTTTACAATCCAATTATTTCATTTTTGATATATCATTCGTCCATCAACGATATGAAAGTCCTCCTAATTTTTCTGATCCTTCTCTATTAAGATGAATAATTTTTGTCCAGTATCATTTGTGTATTCAGCCAGCCCTCACAAAGATTGATGCAGATCCTTTTCTCATTATTCTTATTATCATAAAACGTTCTTTTTATTATCAAGAACAGCGCATTCCATATAAAATAGGCTGAAAGAGGGGAAAACTTTGGAACGTCTCATGCTGTACATGATGTGTTTTTGCATAAACGAGACCAGAGATATTCCAATTCAATCTCATCATCTCTCTGGGTCGCATCGGAGGCACTTTTACCACAAATTAGATCTGAGAAGTCTTTATCTAACATTATACCAATTTTCCCTCCTTTCATCATTACCATAAAAACGATTATTGAAAGCGAGTTCATATAAAAAAGCATCGACGAGTTTATGACAGGAAGAGCTCACACAACTCACTTTATCTAATGACTCCTTCGCAATATCCTTTGCATAATATTGACTTCGAAATCAGCGTGCTATGAACTTCTTAGGAGGTATCGATTTCGCGAGGAGTTTCTATGATCGGATATTCAAAAACTGATATATTGGGTACGAGATAATAATTTTGTTAGCCCTATTTCCGAAAGACATAAAGAGCTCCAGGTCACAGATCTTCGTTCGTTCGTTTTCCATTAGCGATAGAACGTGAATGTGTACAGCGAGCACCAAAAGGTTCATTTCTCATAGGAGTACAAAAATTTATTGATATAATAGTGATAAATATATACAAGCTACTTTTTGTTTGGTGACATTACTCGAGAATGGAGCTAAAAACTAAATTAGACGAGTCACAGAACTCTCCTAACTGTTCTGAATAACAGCGATCTCTCTCATCGTTTCTAGAGTGATCCAACAGAAGCCTACTACGCGTTTAAATGCTGAACCCTCGACTAGTTAATTCCAGACAATCTGAGTTTAGACTTTGCAGACAGGCATTAAAGAGTTGGCTTTGATGTAGTGACATAATTTACTATAGTTGGTCAAAATAAATTAGAAGTAATATTTTTCAAGTTTACAATAAGTCAGTGGATTACAATAAGTGCATTTTTACTTCAACATTGTTGTTGATGATTTTTTTTCCTTTAAATCAATTTTCCGATAGTTATTCTGAGTGAAGTGTACTGGAGTGTGATTTATTCGAAAATGCTTGGATATACGGGATTAATAAACATGTGTTCTGTTAATAAACTGTATCCTCCCTTTTTCTAGGTCTAGACAGTCTTTATTGACTCACTGGTCTTCGCCGGTTTACGTTTGACTTACCGCGATTATGTTTCAAATATCTTACTCTCCATCGACTTTTATAGCAAAGCTATAAGCTATACGACCCCTGATTCAGCAACTATGGCGGGGTGTAAAGAGATAAGAAATAATGTTTAATTTGCATAGTAAGCTACTCCATTTCAGCCGGAATCCTCGGTGGGATCGTAACTTGAGAACTCGTATACGAAGCACTGTATGAACACGAAAAAATTTACTACGACAGAACCAATCTCAGGTTTTACTTTTCGACGTAAAACCGCGCGATATGAAAAGGAATTAAAAGTAGTGATGATATGCCCAATTTGCACACAGAATTCTTTACAGGGATGTCAAACGATGTGGCCACAGAGTTGTGCATTTTAAGCTGTTTGCACGAACATTTTAATATATGCCAGATTATCGTTGTACCGATTTTAACAAAAACGGTATCTGGGATAAAGTTCACATACTCTTGCAAAAATATATTCCTAATATACGAGACTGGAAGCTTCCTTACTTTAGTAGGGATTGTGTTTTTCGGAGTTGTATGCTCTGAGCTGATCAAGTGAACTAAAGATTGCGACTTTGTGCGTTCGTCCTACTCGGAAATTTACCATCTTACGGCAAACGGTATAATTTTAAGATTCAAAAACCGCGAATGCAATCCACCGAGGACATTTATATAGTTAGAACCACCATTTCTGATCCTCTCATTATTCTGAATTCTCTTATATAATTATCTGCAGCTGATGATTAACAATGCCTGCTATTGTTTTGTCTTGTTGAAACACCCCAATACAATGGAACAATTCCTCATCTCCCTATTCACAGCTTTTTATGTAGGAACCTCCCCGTTAATTTCGAACAATTATCAACCCAGCCCAACACAATGGCTGATAAAGCGTGAATATAATATATTATAATATCCTCTTGCTCACGAATTCTATTTGCTGTCCGTAAAGCAATTTATCACGGATGCCATATGCAGAGAAATCCCGATTATAACATGATATCGCCGTGCTAAAAGATCTACTGCTGCGAAACATCAAGATTTAAAATTAGATTCAGTGCCTGCTGATATGGAGGATTTATTGTCGAGCATTTTGTTTTGTCACTGAGACAGATGTTTAGCTGAATAAGCAGCCTGGGGTGTATACTCTAAAAGATTGATTTTTTTATGCGTCGGATTTGCTGCTGGATAATGGAGTTTGCTTACAGAGAGCTTTGTCTACTACTAGAAGACTAGTCTACTGCCACTGTAAGTGGTATTTCGTGAGGTAGAACAGTTTTGAAAGCTTCTCCAGGTGTATTCATTTCGCTTCCCTCACAAGCAAGTGAAAAGTAAAATTGAGAACCGTCAGGTTGGAGGAGCTTGAGGTTTTTCCTTAAAAAACATACCATTCAACTCACTAGTTTGAAATACTAGTGAGTTCTGCTTGAAAGTTGATAAAATCGTTCAGAAAGGTGACGATAGTTTCAGATCGTTTACGATTATGAAAATGTTAAACATGTGTTCCTTAATAAGATCCCTAGGGAAATCCTGATGTCATCAAAATGTCTGCATAATATAAATGAAGACGATTGATAAGAAACCTTCAATAAAGCTGAAGAAAAGTGTAACTATGCACCTTCACTATGCATAGGTGAAAATGATGTGCAGAACGACTGATATGCTCTCCTAGCAGCATACATAATCTAGAATTATAGATAAAATTAGCGATTAGCATAGGTAGGGGAGTTTAAAATATTTTGAAATTTTTCGCTCAATTCTGCATTACTTCGCCATCTACCGCCAATTGGCCTTGGTAAACGTCTTCACAACCTAGCGAGGGTCGTTGGCAAAAGTAGAAACTCTTTTTCGTTTCAAACTCTACTATGCAGATGTCGCGATCATCGCAGAAGGTGCGCCATCTACAATTATTTGGTTGAACTGACATAAAGTATATTAGGACATGAGCGGTAGTGCATTAATAGATTTTTGGACAACAAATCAAGTTTATGCTAATAATAATATTCTTAAATGTTCATAGTTTCAGAACGAGTCAACTTGAACTGGTGCTAGGGTAGAAGTCAAGCTTGATTACTATCCTTGCACCAATACAATACTATTGCACTACACACGATAAGACAGAGTTTCTTTGCATTATTCCAATAATAAAACTTGTTAGTTAAGACGCGGCTATGGATCAAATGAATAAACATTAAACAAATCCTTTGACTTTTCTTTTACACAGACCTTTTTGTTGAATTATGTTAGAGAGACAAACCTGTGCCTGTAGGATGAACATTGTCTAGACAATGGAATAAGCATTTGCCAGATTGATTCTCAACGGATCACAGAAACAAAATAAATAAAATCATTGTTTATTAAATCTAGGAGCTATCCGCGTTTTTTTTGAGATTATATTTCAAACAACTGAACAGTTATTATATGTAACGTAGATGGCAGCACAATATTCTTTTCTGTGCGGATACTTACGTCATTTGCCGCTAGTGGGCTACGTTGTAGATGTTCACTTGTTCAGTAACTTTCAAAGTTCAGTGTTGCCACAGCTTTCCATTCGGAGTAGATCTACTCCCGTAATATTATTCAATTATAAATATAAGCCGATTTAACTGTTAACAGACAGTGACTAGTATGTAATCGTCAATAGAATAATAAAGTTTGTGTGAATTTCTAAGCCAAGGGTAACATAATTGTACTCTACTAGACGCTGGAGTCACGTTAATCTCGGATACTCTATTTCCCAAAGAGCTGTGGCAACGTTGAAGAAGTTTCATTTTGCCGGTCTTGTTTTGCGTTGATTATTTTCGTTCATTTTGAATTTAAGAACATTGTGATTTTGAGTAGTGTTTGTGCGTTATCATTGTCATGGAAGATATATGAAAAAACGTAAGAAGTACTGATACTACAAGTTAAATGACATCCAGAAGTTTCTCAAGTCTGAATAGAGACAATTACCTCCGCGTCATGATGATCTTTCAGTGAAAGAAATAAATTGTAATATGTTTGTTGCCTGTGATAGACATCCGAAGAGATCTAGGGATAGCAGTTCCTTCCATCAAAATTCCAGGTAAATTTCATTCAGAAATTAATAAGTTTGATTTGCATTTCAGCGCCCTATGCATGGTGTGCATATTCAAATTTTATATGATGAATCCCACTTTTGTTCATTCAGAAGATTGTTTCCAGTACTAATGTATTGGTAGTTCTAGAAGTCGAGTTGATTTTTTTCATTTTCTATATTTCATCACCAGTGTAAAAAGTTAGTTAGCAATAATTCCTACTGAGTGGTGATGAAACACATATCAAAATATCCCTGCAGGATTTCAACATGAAAGTCTGAACAGATATTCAAGTGCTTTTCCTCTATCCTCAAAATGACATTTCAGAATTTGATGCTGAGTCTTTGCAAGTAATGGATGATGAATAAATACCAGGTCCTTTCAATGTTTTCTTGACATCTATGTCTGCCACCTGTGCCTTGCATTGCTGACATCATCACGTTTAACCAAGTCCAAGAAAATTGTCATTGGTAAGTGCAATATGTATTCGATATTTACTCAGAGAAATATTATTTTACAAGAAGATAAGTAATTGATTATCCACTTATTTTAATTCGGAACCATTTCCACTTATTCTGAGATATAATGGAATACTTTTTGTGTTGATCCACCTTTAATATTTTTAAACCACTTGTGATAGAAATTTATCATTAACAAGTTGATTGGGGATTTTCAAAGAAATAGACTTCTGAAAATTCATGAATGAAACTTGAGATAAAAAAAAAATTGCCAAAGGCAACAGTATTCTACCATTTAGTGAAAGAGACTGGAGTACCGTAAAAATACAATATTTTATGGATTTGTCAGAACTACTTTGTACAACACAAGTTAAAACAAGTAAAAGTTGAACAAATACAATTATTACAGCTGAAGTCGGAGTTTTCAAATGAAATATATTGACTAGAGAGTATTAATAAAAAATAACTAGATTTTTTTCTCAGCTAGTGTTGAAATCAAGTAAAAAATTTGTTAAAATGATAAAAAGCGTTTTCTAAACAATTTCTATGTAATTATTAAATGAAATGTTATATAAGTTTTTTACATTTCCTGGTAGTTTATTGAAGAAAACTGGACCATAATAATTTTTAGAAAGACCTCAATGATTGAGTATGGTCATGTCATGTCCAAAACCAACATCTGGAACTGAAAGCTCAAAGGAATAAATTTTGACACTGTCTTTGTTCAAGAGTAGTCAAAAGGGGTATTGCTTCTTAAGAAAATTTTGCATAACCTTCTGCATGTAAATAGTGCCAATATACGATGTAACACATGAACAGGATGTTAAAGATAAAATTGTTAAATGAATACTCTCTTGAGCATTTTTCCTCACGGGATTTGTAGTAACCATCACAGAGGATTTTTAGTAACAGATGGGCATATTTCCAAAGAAACTATTAACAAAATGAAATGGAGAACTTGCACTCTAGTATTTAGCCATACTGTGGGATCACAATAAATTGTGCATTGGGGTATGTTATGTTTTAATTCTTAGTTTTGTAGGTAGGTTTCTATTTTGCCACTTACTTATCACTTAAAATTCAGTGCATTTTTGCAAATTTTCGCTTTTACTGCTACATCTACTGCTTAGCAGATGGCGCTCTTATTCAGTTGATTTTCAGCTACTGTAATTTGATCCTTTTCGGGGAATATTATTACAGGAATCTGTCTAAGCTATATGTATGTGTGTGTCTTATGAAATCTTATGTAAAATATTTTGTCAGGGAAAGAATTATTACTCCCACCACCAGTTTAAATCATTTTCGAAATAAATTCATGTCAGTCAAACTCTTCGTAGAGAGGGATTTTTTTTACATAAATCTATGCTACAGAAGGTGTTTTGTAAGACCTATATGTCAAAAAAATATTTTCGATCAGAATTTTTGCTCTCACCGCCAATTCAAATTATTTTCAAAACAAAATCAGGAGAAAGTCAAACTCTTCGTGGAGAATTTTTTTAAATAAATATGTCAAAATATTTTTGTCGGGCTTTGCTTCGCCTTGCAACCAATATTTTTGAAATTATACAAATTTCTCTTTGGACTATAAATGAAATTAGTTCTAAACTAAATTCTCATAAAGAAAACCACAAATTTTGACTAATTTTCAATGAGTTTTGATTTGTTTGTTAGGATCAGATTCGATTTTCACACTACTATTTAGAACTCATTGATTGATGATCTATTTTTTATTTCTATCAAGATCTCAACTTGATAATGATATAAATGCCAAAACCGACCCCAATAAACGAACCAAGCTTTCAAATCAGACAAAAGTTGTATTTCTCTTTATTTATTATTTCATATTACAAAATTCCCTGTTCAATTCCCTATCGATAAAGATGATTTCTTGTTGTAGTCAAGTGACTTACCAACCCATTACAGAAATCTGTTTAATTCAGTTTGAAATATTGTAGTTCTTTTTACACCCACTTCATATCAGTGCCATAATACGATTTATTCCCATCTAAACTTGTTTTTGTGATCTGTGTCCATAACGCCATCTATCGGGAACACATTTCGCGACAACAAAAAGCTCGATTTTGCCGATCAAAGCATCACAAGATTGATGAAAAATGTTAAGAATAAGACATTCTACATGAAAGATCGTATAATTTACTTCCGTAAAATTAAAACCAATATTCTGTTTCGAAATAGGTTTTGACCCAGAGGCAAGTTTGTTTGTTTTTGAGAAATGGGCTTTATTCAATTTTTTTTGTAGATACCTACGTCAAGCAAAAATGTAGAAAATTTTATTTGCCACTTAAACAAGAAATCTAGAAATAACTCGCTTGACGAGTGGGGGACTGATATTTTCCGCAGTTTTGCACCAAATTGAGGGTAACGACTTTTCTTCTTACCGCACTAATGTTGAATGTTTCAAATCGAAATTGAGTAAAAAAAGTCGAGTTTATTTCCTTCCAATTTGAAGAATATCAAGGTTATAAAATCAAATTCAAATACGCCTAAATACTAATATTCACAAATCTAAACAACAGAAGATAAATATAAATAAACGATTAATAATGCTTCCAAATATGAGATGCCACCAAAGGATAAAATAGGATATTTAAAAAAATATTAGTCTTGCGTCTGCGGGAGTCTGCTCCATAGGGCAATACGGACATTTCATCCTGAAACAAAAAGTATGTTCTTTACTGTGAGGCCGACATTGAAAAATTACGTACTTATTTCCATTACAGAGTTTATTGAGAGCATCTCTGGATATAACGTGCCCACATATCAGTCTCATGGGCGGATTGAATTTCGTGGATTGCTGTCTCAGAATGGGGCAGGCAAATACTGAGTGGTACCTGGCCTCATTTCCTAGATCGATTTCTATCTGCAAAATAATTCAAAAATCATTCACGTCAAGTGTTTTGTCAAAAAGAATCCGTTAATGATCTATCATGAGTTCTAACTATTGACCAGTGTTTCAATTGTGAGTAACGTGGACACATTTCAAATGCAGTTTGTTTATTTTCCCCAAAAATCTTGTGGATTATTGTTCAGTTTCTGACACTATATTGCTAGATGGATTTATTGTAGTCATAAGGATTAACCACCTATTCCATACAGGTCATCATCGAAGTTCATATATCACAAAAATTGAGGATTAATCATTTTATGCATCCTTCTTTTACTGTAACCTGAATTTATGAAAATAATGATTAGTTCTTTGTGAAGTAGAGTTCACGGTTAGAATTAGTAAGATTACAGCTTATCATGGTGCTAGACTATGTTGATTCAAACTGACGTACTTAGTTTGGAAAGTTCGCCCGATTTCAAATAACATTTGAAAAAATGTTTCAAGAAAAAATTATTAAATTTTTAATGAGCAACAGTGTAAATGTGAGAAAAAATCTAACACCAAGAATATAAGGGGCAAAGACGGTTTGTTGCCTTAAAAAAAATATTTAATTTCTCTTAATTAAACTCTATTCTTTATTGTTTCAAGAAATTAAGATCTGGTTTCGACAAGTGTACCTTTTACAGTTAATAACGATTTTGATGGTAGATAGGAAGTTGCAGAATTTTTTTATTTGAATATTCAGCTGGTTTGCTCAAAGGGTAATAATGAAACCAAGACTTTTGAAATATTTGTCAAGGGAGCATAATTATATTTTGGAAATAATTCATTCACGTTTGTTTTCAGTTACCAACTTGACATGAATAAAATTCACGGACCATTTTGCCTAAGTTTTTTGTCTATGTGGTCATGAAAGAAAGATGAATTTTTTCATAAAAAGTGGTTTTCAATAAAAAAAAAGTATGATACAGTTCAATTAGGGTGTTAATATTCTGCTAGTGATAAGAAGGACGAGTTTTGAGCGTTTGTACTGTTTTTTGGCGATAGAAATAAGTACCAGAAAATGCCAGTTATCACTCAAAAATAGGCTCATATCTCCGAAATTACTTGAGACCGCCGAAAATTTCATTTGGATTTTTTGTTCGGTACAAACTAGGCGAAAGTTCCAAAAAAATTTTTTCATAGCTTGGGCCTATTAGTTAACGAAATTTTACCCTTTCCAGATAGTTTGGTATTAATTTATTTAAAACATCTTGTGTATAATTATATTTGTTACAATGCAAAAATCTAAGTGGAGAAATACTAATGTGATTATTTACAATCTTGTTCGTAATCGAGTGTATTATTTATTCAGTTATTATTGATATGACCTCATTATGTATTGACACAACTCAAACATTTACAACCTTGTTTTGTCAGTAAGATTATTTTTAATTTGATCTCTCTTTGTGATTGTATTGATTGAACTACATGGCGAGTTGATTATTACTGCACATTTCTTGCATTTCTCATAATTTTTTTTCATGTATGTTCAATCTGATTCTCACCGGTAACTCTTCCTTTCCATTCCACATTCCTGTGACTTGTCGTTGCATCATGACATGTTTGATATTGAGCAAGGCTGGGATGGCAGTGCATCCCGCATTCACACACGTTGTCAAAGGGCTGTTCACGCAAATCCCCATCAATTGGCAGGCGTCCCTGATGAACAATTCGTGAATCTCAATCCACATTTCAGAATCGAGTAAACAACTATAGGGGGACGAATTTATTCCGTTGGGTATGTACAGGAGCATGCCCATCAGGGTCTGAATATCTAAAATATAAACTTTCTTCAACTCATCCTCAGATTATTTGTAAACGGCGTACCTTTCTCGTGTCTATATACAAACTTCCTAAAATGTGTCCTGGCGTAGGATATCGCTTCCGTTTGACAGGCACTACCTTCGCGAAGGAGCTCGATGAACTTCAAGCGATGTAACATGAATTCCAAAGAGGAGTTTTGTGCTTCCAAGTTATCCCGATGGACCACAGCCCAGGCCAGGGCTGGTTCTAAATCTTTCACTTTCAACCTCTCCAGTATATGATTGATTTCATTCAAGGGTTCTTTGTCGTGCAATTCAGGCTCGACTTCACACTCTTTGGCAAGCTCGTCAGCGACATCCTGCATTCCCTGTCGGTAGAAGTGTTGACAGATCACCTTGTTGATCAACTGTAGCTTTTCCGGACTGGTGAAACTGTCCTCGCGACTACTTGCCGCGAAGTCTGACACAAAGTTGCGGTCTATAGCTTTTCCAACTTTCGAAACTGTGCTGTGTAGATCTCTATGGTCGGTCGCTATCTTTGATACAGTTTCTTTTATTTTACTCATACTCTGTTTCAGTATATCTCGTTGCACAGTAGTTAAGACGTATTCACCATCAGCTAGAAGGAAATTATTAACAATCATAGAGCATGAACTTGTTTTCTTTGTTCCAAAGCAAACAATGCCAAGAAATATAACAGCTTACTAGTTTCATATTCCTGTTTCAGGTTTTGTATTTGGTTCATCATGTCGGATAAAACTCTTTTCGCATGTTCATTTATTCCTCCAAACTTCGAAAGGACCTTATCAATTTCTTTCTCCACTGCTAAACAGGCTTCCATTTTAATGACATTTACTTTATTTTGAGTATTTTGACCTGATGACTTTTGACAATAACAACACACAACGAGCACTCACAAAACACATGGAGTACGACAGACCGGACAGACGTGACAGTGCGAAAGCCGAGCACAGAACTCACAATTATATCTTATGACATATGATATAATTATTATTTCTGTGTCATATGTCATAAGATATAATTATGAGTTCTGTGTCATGTCATAATCTATAATTATTAGTTCTGTGTCATATGTCACAAGATATAATTATGTGTTCTGTGACCACAGACATCTGAATGACAAGCGACACAAGACGGTACCAGTCTTTCCAATTTCCGCTGAATTTGAGCTGAACTGAACTTCACCTGATTTTATAAATGGTTTGATTCGAGCATGTTTTTCGAGTTGCTGGATCACTTCAGGATCTACCCAGAGTTACTCCGTGCTCCTTCGAATGGGCTCTTCTTCTTCAATGATAATGGAAGAGTTCATATCGACCATACTTCATATAGGCATTTCGGACAAATCGGAACATTTGGTGAGTGGGTGTATTTAATGTAAAAATTTTAATTTTGGATGATTACTATTGATTATTCTGTTTACATAATGTTGGTCAGGTTAGGTTAGAGTTGTCTAATCAGTTACGTATATTCGACTAACAATAATTGTTAATTGTATTTTTTAGAGTTGAACACTGCCATTAATAAAAACGATATTCAAAAATAACATGGATGATTGAAGAATCAGTGAATTGGGTAGTCTCATCGAAACACTTGAGATTTTTCATGACTGATTTATTTAAATAACTACAAATTTTCATATTTCCAGTCAATGTTCAACATTGTACTTACATAAAATTTCAGTTTGAACATTTTGTTTCGGTTACCTGTCACTGGAATATACTTGTTTTGAAAAACTAATACTTGCATTAAAAAACTATAGGAGTTTCCCAACATTTCACGAACGCGCACGTTTTTTGACACAAACCTGCTTCTTTTGAAACGTTCGAAAAATGTTGGGAATCTATTCTACATATTCTCGAACATCTCGACTCTCCTTACAGTATTGCCCCTTCGGATATCCGCTAGAGTTTTATATTTGTCTCGTCCTTCGCGTAGATTGATCCTGTGTATCTTATCTAGGTCGGATTCTTGCTCCTGCTGTCTTGTGTCATCCAGTTTGTTTTGGAGTAACTGAAACAAGGAAAAAAGTAAAAGATTTGTTCGAGAACACCTTAAATTCGAGTTATTTTGGTATAGATGGGGCATCACTCGGACTTATCTTTGTTTATTTTATACGTGATTACAGATCCGTGATGGTTGATAACTAATATAAGACCGTAGCTCAGTAAATACGTGGTTGCATAGAAGAAAATGATTGATTCTCCACCATCTTGCATCTGTTAATAAGGAAATAATTTGCGGTGTTCCAGAGAAGCGAGCGAACTTGTAAGCGAAGCAACGCCGACGAGACGAATGGCGCTTTTTGGGCATGAAAAAATAAGAACAACATACCTTCAACTGTTCTTTAAGTTGATCGTTGACTTGCTGGAGCTCCGGAAGGCTGGTATCCGCATCGTCGGGCAGAGTTTCCAGCTCTTCCTGCTCGAGCTTCCTCTGCCTCTCCTCCTCTTCCCTGCGGAGGGCTTCCTCCTGCTGTTCCCTGATTTCCTCCTCTTTCCTGCGGGCCTCTTCCACTTCCTCTTGCAACCTCTTTGCTTCCGCGTCTTTTCTTTCGACCTCCTGCTGGATTCTCTGCACTTCCTCGTGCTTGGATCGGATTTCCTCTTCGAGCTTCTGGCGCTCGGCAGCCTCCATGTTTTTGCTGTGTTCCAGGCGCTCCATCATCTCCTTCAGTTCGTTTCTTTGTTGCTCCAGTTCTTCCTTGGACTTCTGCAGCTCTTCCAGTTGCTGTTGTAGCTTTTTGATGGTCAGGTTGGCTTCGTGCAGGCGTTTTTGGTCCTTTTCCATCTCGTCTTTCATTATTTGTATCTGCTTCTTGTACTCGATTTCCCTCAGCTCGGCTTCTTCTCTCAGGGTTTTTTCGTTGTAGTATTTCTTCCTATAAAAGAGATATAAACTTTATGTAAAGTAAAATAGTTTTTTCTCGAAATCATAAGTTTTTAAGGATTTCTAGAGGACTTTCAACCTATAAAAAATTGTGATCAGAATCATTTTAGCCCATATCACATGAGATTAATAAATATGTGCCTACTTTTGTAAATTCCTATCGCGTTTAATTTCGCTGGCTTTTTCCTTCATCTTCAATATGTCCGGTGAATCCGGCTTCCTTCTCCTAACGTAGAGGGAATGATTTCCCACTCCGAGATTCAGAATGTATTTGCTCATTCTACCACTCGTAGTGAAGATGACAAAATCCTTGGTAGATTTATCGGACGGTTTTATGATGAATTTCCTATCCTTGAACTTGAGGTTTTTTATTTCCGACCACGGAAAAGAAATCGTTGGATTCAACCTTAAAATACAATGCAAAATTAATTCCTTACAACCCATAAAGCTTTCTTTTACTCCTACCTGTCTTCCTGTTTGTATACGTTGAGTCCAAGTGCAGTGACACCTAGAAGGAGTGCCGTTCCTTTTTTGTTGGTTATTTTGAAATAAGTGACTCCGTACATTTCCAGATTTTGCACTAGTTTCAGGTACTCTAACATAGCCTCCTCTTTGTCCAGACCTTTGTGTTTGATCCACATGTTTGTTATGCTCTTGTTCCACTCTGTTGCATTCATGGAATACTGTTTTGTTACCCTGCGATCAAAAAAAAGAAGCTGTGAAAAACTTCGTTCGGAGTATCTTGTTCTGCTCACGAGGTGGAGCACTAAATAGACAGAATGATGTGTTGATTAGAATAACGAGGAACAATTGGCTTCGGAGCTATCTGTATCGACCTACCCTTGTACTGATGAGAGGCAATATCTCGAAATTAGTCTGCAGGTGATTCCCTCGTCCTAATAAAAAGTCATTCTGCTTGTTGGTTTTAGAGAACACTTGTAATTTTATCCTCTGATGTAGTGAGGATCATTGCACAAATACATGTTGGATATAATTCAATACCTGTCGTGGCATTAGCCAGGGGAATAGTTGTTCTCTGACAGGTTTTGGCCGCAATAAGCCTTCGATGTAGGTATATATGGGAGAAAGAGGGTTTAAGCATTTTTCATTGATAATCTGGTACCAACACCTTCACTGACTGAAACTCCCCCATTATACTCGTGGAAATCAATTGACGATATCTTGCCCACAACCTTATTTTCTATTCATATGAACTTGGCAGAAAATGTACGTTGTCATGATCAATACGCTGAATGCGGTTAACAAATCGGCAGTTTTTTATGAATCGTGGAGTAGAATTCAAAAATATTTTAAATTTTCAACGTTATTTCTGACGATGTTATTTAACCACAACAAGATTTCCTTTTCCTTGTAAACATTTATAAGATAAAGAAAGTTGACACAGCTGGTGTTGAAGGAAATATTTATAGGAAATGTTCTCTCGGCAGTGCCATGATCAAAACATTCTTAAGTTATACTTTATTATGTTGAATGTCTGTAAATGGATCGAGTTCGCCGTGTCCCCAACATTTCCGCTACTGAATTCCGCATCAGTTCTCTTTGATGAAATCTCTCGTTCATTATATCATGCAATGCATTCGCTAAACTCGAAAGATTAGAAGTCACTTAATGAGTCTGTTGTTCTTGAGTTGTTTTGCCTACATCGGCTGGTCTTTGGCCTCCAGCAAACTTCGTTTCATATTTCCCTTTTGGATGCCTTCCATAGCGATTTTCCATTTCCAATTTTGATCTGAATGGGAGTTTGATAATTCAATCGGCTTTATTTGATATCAAACTCGCAATTGTTGTGGTTGATAAGTGTCATACTCACTCAGTTTCCGTTTTCCATTCAAGTTTGAGTAGAAAATCAATCAAATACACTTGGAATATGTACTGTGAGCAACTCAAAGCTAGGAAATAGTATACAACAAAACCACCTTACGACTGGTTGGATTGAGTAACTCTTGAATGTCATATACATACCCTTAGCAGTTTACTCTATAAATATGACTTGTTTTTCAAAGGAACGTATAAACTCTAAAGTTCTGTAGGGAGACATTTTCAATCGACTACATAAATCACATGAAAGTGGGGTTTGAATATCCTAAGAGCCTATTTTTGAGTTGGAGCATAAATATGTTGTTGCAAATGGAATGAGCGGGGAATATCTTCCTACAATTTTATGAGTAAGAATGTCGTTTGACGCGTTTTTTAAAATATGCAAGGGAATTTGAAGATGAACATACGCCTGATACTGTGGGATGGGAGTTTATCCCAATAGCATTCATTCCCTATATTCAAGTTCGAAATTCAATTGGGTGTAATAAACAGGTAGTACCTGCTTCTGATTTGGATGTAATGAGATTGAAAAATACGATATTCAATGAATATACTGGTAAAGTTAATGAGCTTATCAGGAAAAAACGGTGTGAACTCAGAATTAGTTCAGAAAACGTGTTTTGAAACACTTCTAGTCACTGAATATTTCTTGAAATAAGATAGAGAAATTATTTCGCTTGTTTACTGACCTGTCGGGTATCAGTTTCTGCTTCTGGAGAATGTCTTCGTTGTGTTTGTCGAGGCTGTAGTCTCCGTACTTGACCTGGAGGGCGTAAGACGCGAGAAGTCCGCAAGTATCTGCAGGGCAGTATATTTCGTCTCTAAGGATGTAGGCTTTGACTTGAAGGAAGAAAAATTCAATGGTGATGCCTTCTATCAACTCTTCGCCGATATCTTCCGGATAGTATTTGACTCTGTAATGAAGATTCGTGCTGTTGTTCTTCAAGTCTTTCAAGGCCTGGAAATAAAAAAAGGTTTCCCCTTACCACAAAATTCATTTCTGTTACCTTCATAAATAGGTTGTGTATCTTTTACGTGAAATGCCTTTTTTTGAAAGCGCCGCTAAAACCTTGAAACATTTTATGTTCTTCGGAATGTGCTTTCTACTAGTATTATAAGTACGAGAAGTCCGATTCTCTGGCTTGGACAGTAGCTAGAAAGGTGATTACCCTCTGAAGACTCAAATGGACGGTGGATTCTTTTGAAACTCTACGGTTCCAGATCGAATGATGCCAGCTTGCTGCTCAAAAAATTCGGAGTAATAAAAAAATCAAAGGAAAAATAAAAAACGTTAACAATAATCGGTATACATTTGATGTAACTTTCCCTATGGCATCACCCCCCAGAGCACGTCACCTTATTTTTCCAAATAGATATTACCATATATTTTTTCATCAACACAGTATGATACATTTAAAGCTTATAGTTCGGGAGCTATTCTAGTTTGAATTCGATATATTTCTTCATTTTGTGTTCTCATTCTGAAATAAGGATCACCTCCCAGATTAAGTTAAAATTGGTGTTCCAATTTTTGTTAATTCTTGAGAAACAAGTGCTAGAGCTGCTGCCTGTATGTTCAATGATATTCCTCCAGGAAGAAATGTACGACAGACATACGATTTGGAGTTTCTGAAAAAGCATAACTGTTCGAGGAGTTGTCATCAATTAAGCTATTTCCATTGCAGTTTTAGTTCACGTTGGATTAGTGGAAAACACGTAATCTTTCACTGGGTTATCTCGAGAATCAGGAATTACTCATCAAAATGTTTTCAGAATATTTCATAAATACAAATTTTATCCATATATAAGATTAGATTAGAACATAAATCGAACGAAGATGATTTCGAGTTTTGTGTATGTTTTTTGGACGTAAGTTCAATTTGAATGGAGTGGTGGAATCAAAAGCAAAATTCTGAATATTCTGGTAGGAATCTTGAATCACCGCAGCATAGGACCATTTTTTCTCGAAGATAATTTGAATGATGAGAAATATTTGGATTTGTAGCAGAATCGAACAGTAATTCGCATCAGTAGAGCGATTGAGATTTGGATTTATTCGAAAACGAAATAGTTTTCCAGCCGGATGATGTTCCTACTAATTATGCAGATTCAATGAAACTATTTTTCTGGAGGCTGGATTGGCAGAAGTGGTCCTATAGAATGGCCACCAAGGTCTCCGGAAGTCAACCTTCTAGAGTTCCGTTAATGGGTTCATTTAAAATTCAAATTGTACGAGAAATTGTAAAATTTAAGAAAGAGTATCACGAGGTAATGCTGAAAAATATCCCTCGCGATTATGATCCATATGAGTGCGGAAATGGGAGCTCGTTTGTACCATTTTATGGAAGTTGATGCGAGAAATTTTGAACGTTTAGTATGGACAGATTTTTCTTCTCACTATCAACAGATTTCGATTCAAAAATAAAAATAATTTACAAGGGTGGCATGCTCTGGGGGTGCGATGGAGATAGAAGGAGATATATTTATGCAGAGACAATTAACAATTACCAAGTAACATTCATTAGTTAACAATTAGCACAACGAGTTGAATATCTGATTTTTAATAACTGTATGCAAACAATTATCATCCAACAAGTAACAAGTGGTAAGTTGGCCAACTTTCAAAGCAGTATATCTTTTACTGCGCTTGGCATGGCATCACACGTTAAACGGTGAGGGCTACGTCTTCCCTAGCTAGCACAAGTCTCTGACTTCTGAGGGTTGCTCGTAAAAGGGTACTGCCGGTTGACGGTAACAATAGCAACAAAAATAGTTCGTCGATGACCGTGGATTGGTCAGACCTTATCTGACACAAAATACAATAAATTAACCTCAAACAGTTCTGTGGAAAGGGATTTCTTAAAGATTGGAGGATCCTTCTTGAGCGTTGGATCCATTCACGACAGCAAAAATTTCAATTAGTTAAGGAGTGATTCTTGAGTAACTAAAATATCCTCTCAGATTTTGCGAGTGCTTTTATTCTGAGTTATGAACAATCTTGTTCCTTTCTTATGTCCATCTATAGACTTTTGATAGCCCACCTCGTATTTCTCCTCATTTTGAACATGAAAAAACTGGCAGTAAATAACATAATTACGACTAAAGGTTACTCGATAAATGTTGATTGTTGTGCATAAATTCAGTTTATCGTCAAATGTATATGTGTATCATTAATGTGTTTTTATTTTTCCTGGAAATCATCATTCCGAAAGTTGTTCAAAGTGGTTTTAACTAGTATATTACGAATAACAGAGGCCGAAGTATGAATCCTCGAGGCATACCACTGTCAACGTCAATGATATTCGACGTTTTATCAGTTATTGGACTGACATGCTTATTATAGACGTACATTTTTTATTAGCAACAGTTTCTGTGAGTTGCGTGTGATATTTTTCATCCATCTACTTACTCATTACGGTCTTGGTTTTTCTCTCAAGTACCATTTCATAATTTTTTAATTCATTAAAAGAGTACCTAAGTATTTGAGGTTATATCTTGAAAAATTAAACATGATACCTGTGTATTTGTGGTCTGGTGAAAATACTAGGTACGACCTCTCAATTGATGAAATGTAAGTGGGTTACTTCGAGGAAAAATACGTAGGCCGTGCGTCAAAAGTTTCAGCGTAAAGAGACGATCAACTATTCACGAAAGGAGTGCCGAGGAATGCAATTTACGAACCGACAGAAAGTAACCTCACCTTTTTGGACTGTTCCACCCAAATCTCTTCCTCCTCCGAGCCGTAGTACATGAGCCCGAAGTACCATACTTCCTGTATGCCCAGAGACTTGCTGATCAAGGAGAAAATTTCGCGAATCGACGTCCTCGGGACCGCCTCCAGAGCGGATTCATGTTGCACAGTTCTCACGACCACTTTCATTCTTCACTTTTCTCACTGTATATTCATTCACCTTGGACGAAACTCACGAGTACTGCGACCGGCCGCAGAGCTCATTCGGAATCTTATCAAATATAGCTAAACCAGTATAATGTCGGCCTGATTAGATAAGTTTTTATTAATGCCGTAGGTAGTACGTACTTGGTTTTTGTTTATCGATCACATTGTCTTACACTTGCGTGTGTGGGCACGCGTTCGTTCTTCCAAACGGTACTGCGAATCGGTACTGAATTATGGAGAGCTGAAAGTGTCGCGAAAGAGCGAGAGTCAATTTCTATGTTGGCTTCGACTATGTCTTTCACCTGGCATGTGCCGATATTTCCGACAAGACGCTATAACGGGGATACGCCGATGGCCTTCGGTGACTTGCTGCTTTAGTCCGCGGGCCGAACATCTGCTTCGAACGTTCGAGTACAAGGTCATCGTCCAAAAATGCTCCTAACGTCGTTGTTGAACTACCTTCGATGTTTCCTGGATAAGTTATATGATTTGTGTTGAGATAGGTGGTACTCTTTTCTTCATCGTTTCTGTTTTCAATTGTCTATGTAAAGACCCAACTTACATTTTCTTCCTGGATCCTTCCTGGATAATGTATTTTCAAACAGTCCGATTTGAAGAAGGGGAGCTATTGAATGGCCAGCAAGGCCTCCAGATTTGACCCCATTGGACCATTTCTCATGGGATACTTGAGAAGGAATAGATGGCAATAGGCAACAGTGTGTGCAAGAATTGAGAGAGAAAAATTAAATTTATCTCGCATGGAATCGTGAAGAAAGTTGTGAATTCAGAATTATATCATTATCATTCTTCGCAATTTAATTTTTATTATCGTGCCCTTATTTTTCATTGGATATCTTTTTTCACATGAGTAAAAAAATTATGATAATCTGTATGGAGGAGTTAGTTATTTTTTTTTTGAGCATTCTCAAATATCAATTTACGATATTTATTGGGTCTATTATTAATGCCAAATTGTGTCGCCTTTTGACTTATTTTCTAGCCTTCTTTGAATTCACATGCATGATTTTTATTTAATTATGTACTTTAATACTATATCTTCTTAGTTGTGTTCTGTTATAATTTATTTAATTACAGTTCATTTCTGTTTCATATACTGAATGAAAGACTTGTGAAAATAATTTCAAAACTACACCTTGTTTGAATGAGATTTCAAGCACGATATTATCATTTTTCAGTCACAAAATTAAATGAATATTATCCTGAATTTCTCAATGTTTCCGTATGAATCAAAAAGAATGATTCCTACCTAAAAAATACAGTTTAAGCTTTTTCTCTTTATAATTGAGTTGCTGATTGGCCCACAGACTATATGTATAATTTCACGTACCCAATCATCCATGTTATTTGCAGATTCAGCAAAAGATGCAACGGTGTTACATTCTTTAAATTGAATACTTCACTGCAAATCCACATTTTTTTGTACGTAGATACCGACTTAAATTTCAGATTCAGGAGTTCACAAAGTTTCGAGATGAATGTACGAAAGCACTCAGGTATTTTATCGTTCGATAAATCGCTTTTTGTTAAATTTTCTTGCTGCAAAAAAATGCACAAGCTTTGCGAAGAATATATCTATATATCAAGTTAGGAAAACCGTATGGAAATCAATTGGCTTCAGTGGATCGAGTTGTACAACATTTCAATCCCTACAGATGCTTGCGTTCTTTTTTGATTAAATCGATCTGGCTGCGGAAATTAGGATTTGGGGCATCTGGATCAAGGATTCGAAAGATCACTGGACTAATGATATACTCTAACTGAGTAGATGTTCCAATTTCTCTCACAGTTTTTATAGGTCTCGAAGTGTTGATAAAAATTCGTTTCGCTATGAAATTAATTCCATTTCACAAATGTAATATCATTTCGTTCCAAGTAATTTGAGTAAGAACTTATATAATTCACTCAATGTTTTTCCTAGTTTTTTGAGGTGTGCGTTTACAGAAACGTATATGTGCGAAAGCCTGGGCTGTGGTTATCTTTGTCATACAAAAAAAATTAAATCATCACAGTTAGCTGTAACATGTTACAGGTGCTTTCGCATACTGAGTGACCACACTGCTCCATTAAATTTTCAGTAATTAGTGGCAGTTCACCCTCTATGCTCAAAATTTCATGCTAACAAACATTTTCAACATTTTCGAAATTGCGGAGCATACTTAAAAAGCCTATGAAAAACTTATTTGAGTTGGAATCGATTTTAAATTTGGTATGCATATTGAAGTCCACGAAAGTTGATAGAAAAATGATTAAAACAAAATTTTGGAGGGAAATAACCCCCCTCAATTACAAAAAAAAAATCAACTCATGAACGGTTGAAGATAGAGTAATTCTGCGGCATTAGATTCAGAATGATGAAATTATAATACTTCGTGAATTTCTAGTTGATCGAAGAACAAAAGTAATTACTCGAAAAAATGCCTAAGGGGTAGACCCCTAAAAATCGTGATAAATACAAAATCACTATATACGCAAAATTTCATGCTGATTTCGGAAATGTATGATTTGTTTATGCTATGAGACTAGGTTTAGCATAAAAAATGAATAAACAAAAAAACGAATATTGTCAACTCAACCGTCTTCAAATTTTTTTAAATTTTTACTCGAGAAAATGCACGCCGTATTCACTAAACCAACATTTTCTAATTGAAATTGCCTTCGAACTCAAAAAAAATTTCCGTGTTTTATAAGATGATCAAGACGATGAAAGTCAGGTATTGCAATATTGGACATTAGAGAAAATCAATAAATTTTTATTTTATATGAAAAAAAAATTCGAGTCTGCCCCAAATGATTCTTCTAGAAATCAATATATTTTTCATAAAATTTTAATAACATATTTCATTTTAAACAATTGCTGCTAACGTATTTTTTATTTTTGACAATGAAATACTTTCGAAGTTACCCTTTTTTGGGACCTGATTGTACTTTTGCCGTTTTACAGTTGACCTCAGATATGTACCAAAAAACAATCGCCGATCTCCTATCATTTTTATAACGCTTGTTTTATGTTAATGGAGGCACGTATTATTATTATATTAAAGTTCTAGAACAATTACCGAAGTCTAGACTGCAATAAGGATGGTCGAGTTCATAAATATAAGCAATAAAAATTCTTAGATGCTTGCGAGAAATATTCCTCAATTATTCCGGGAAATTTGACGAATGATCTTGCATATCAGGTTCGTAATATTAGATATCTTTTCATTTCATAACCAATATGCGTCGAGGTAGCGCTTCGGTGAGCAGTTTTCTTTGATGGGCACTTGGATTATCACTCGCTATCGGAGATTCCCACGCCCATCAAAGACATTATGGTAAGTCCGTGTATATTTTTGATTTTTTTCTGAAACGCCATAATTGATTGGCCTAAAATACTCGACGCATCGTCGATGGACGGCGGAAGACGCCGAGCGCCGCGACGGTTCGTCCTTGCAGTGTTCAGCGTCGCTCATTAGTGTATGTTTGAGTGCCGTTTGAGCCGGGTGTCAAACGTCGAGGTGTTTTGCACATCGGCACGTGTTTTACGTATTTGCTCGTAAACAAAAGTTTTTAGCGGGAGAAAATCCGTAGCCGATGAAGGTTTTCCATGAGGCAGTTTGGATTTGAATTTGGGTGAGTATTTCTCCATTCGAGTAGGAATTGGGAGAGATGGGAAATTGGGCGTTTCGGTTTACGTAGATGTTCAGAAAAAATCAGGATCACAAAACTTTCGCTGATGGGATGAGAATGAAAGTAATATTGACTTTTTTGTTATTTTAGTACCATTGATTTTTCATTTCAGTTTAAAGTTTGTGTGCTTCAAAAGAAGTACAAAAAAGTAAATGACCATCAGGAAGAGGGCTGTATTTTTGCTCAATTTTGCCTTCAAGACTTCTGTTTTTCTTATTTATTTTTATGTTTACGAAATTTTTGGAAAATTCTCATTATCGGACGGTCCCAAAAGTTCGCGAGGGCCCTAAACAAAAAATACCCCTTACTTACCGAGAATTTTTGCAAATAACATGTCCAACTCGACATAAAAAACAGATAACGTTAAGGTCATTCAATTATTGTACACTTCCAAACGTTTTATACCTATCAAAGTTATAAATAAAAGTAATATTTTTTGTTCTAAAACTTTTCTAGTACATTGCAATTTTTGTACGATATTAAAATGCCATCAATAGAAGAAAATGTGCAACAAAAATGTTGGCAACCATCAAAAAAAGTTTTCCAGTTTGTGCAGATTCAAAAACACAAACACGTTGAGAAAATCTTACGTCACGGAACTTTTCGACAAAAAGAGTTTAGCCAATCGTGTGTTAGTTTCATAAGAAATGGAAGTATTAGCCATGATTTCTGATACATTGTCTGCATCGACGGATAAAATTTCTTTTTAATAATGCAAAAAGAAAGGCACGTAGATTATTTTGAACTGTTTGCCATAGCTATTTTTTTACCTCTCTCTCTGGCTAGTTCTCCGTTTTTTGACATATCCCTATAAATAAATCAATAGAGTTGAGATCGGGTGAGCGCGTTGGCCATTGAATAATCCCTCTTTTGTCCTAAGTATTTTTAGAGGATTATATTTAAGCAATCCACATAGGTTTTGTTGTCGAAGTCTTCGATTGGTTGTGGATTGTGTGATTGTGGAGAAGTTATTTTTATTCGGGTCTTCCCTTTCCCAACATGACTGTCCGTTCTTTCTCAGATAATAATCTTCTACTGAGTGTCAACAAACTTTGATTGCCAATCTAACACACGAAACAAAGTAGTTGAAACATCTTCAATAGATTGTTAAAACTGTTGACATTCAGTGTAATCAAAAATTATTGGTTTAAGCATGGAACCGTTATAATCATTATTTCTACCCTGTCTCTCGTTATTTAAATGCGCTATACCCAGACAAATAGTACCGTTATTATACTGATGCAATATCCTTCAAATCAGTACATTTCCACTTTACTTTTTGTGTGAATTCCAGTTAACTTTGTGTTATTGCCAATACAGAATAATTATCCGTATCGTATCTAATTAAGATAATTATCAATTCTCGTTAATCATCAATTGTAAAACCGGCACAACTGATTACCTCTACAATAAGGTGCCAATATAATTTATTAGATAACGTTAACACATATCCAGAATGAGTTTGATATATTTATGAATTACAAGTGAGATTTATTATAACTCATGTGTGTGACTTATCCCGTACTTATGTCGAGTAATAACGATGAATCATGTTGAATTTACTTGAAAGGTTTGCAAAATTAACCTTGTAAAATTATCGCACGGGTATCAGACAGGTGTAATTCAGCGATCGTATAGGACAGCAGCTGGTTTCTATATATTTCCAAAGACAAGAACATATCTACGCTAAACTGGACATGTGGATTTTGTCGTTTACTGTATTGTCATTTTTGCAGTATTGAATTTGTTGAAGATTTTGCCAAAAGAAAGAATGACAGTTATAAAAAATAGGGTAAAATCTTTCCGTAACAAACATAATATTTTGAATCCTCACCAATTATAATTTAATCTTCAAAAAGCACACACACACACACATCAGGATGCTATCTTCACATTTATGGAATGCTTTATTAGTCTAAATGACCAAGAAACTGCCGCAGCGGTGTTTTGTGATTCATTGTAAATTACGTTACGTCAAACAGCTCAGTTTTTGTTCAATGAAACTAAATCGAGAAAAAAATTAGTGGCGTATTACAGGGATCTGTACTAGGACCACTAGTTTTTCTAATGTATGTCAATAATTTGACCGAAATGGATATTTGTTGAAATTGCATTATTCAAGACAACGAAGTCGAAGAAGTCAGTCAGAAGCGCAGTACAGGGGGTCAGCAAAGGGTCCAAGACTTTGAAAATTAACTATACATTCGAGAAATAGTGACAGCCCAAAACAACGTCAATTTCACTTGTACAAAAGTTTCATTCTCAGGAGCTTTGAGCTTTTACCTTAAGCTTTACCAATGAGAGTTGTGTCCTTTCGATATGAAAGCATATTTTGTTGATTGATCGGAGGAAAAAGCGATCTTTTTTCCACAGGACAATATTGTCACGTAGTCTGACAACGTGCCGCCTATGGACTTACAGAACTTCGCGTACCCGACGCATTTCAAAAAAACTGCGACACCAAGACCAAGCTGGGGTTCTATCCAACAAATGGTGTCCCACGTAGAATTTCCGTGATATCAATTTTTACAGTTTATTCACTTTTGGAGCACACTGTATTTATTTGATTTGTCGCTCAAACTTGGATTAAGCAGATAGATAAAACAAAATATGAGCTATTCTCGATAACGGATTAGCTGTCTCTATTGTTTTTTGGATTATCAGTTTGTGTTTGTGTAAAATTATAATTAATCAATACGATACAGATATAGTTCTCAGCAGGTTGGCATTGATAAAGGCATTGAAATGATAAACGTTGTTACAGGGGTGGGGTTTGGGAAGGGCTCACTGAGGTTTCTAAAATAGCACTGATGACGTCTGTTAGAATCATTCATAGAAAACATACCTACATATTTTTTATGATTTCCAACCCGATATTCTGTGCGGTTTTTGAAAGACCATTAAATTAAAAAGTTCACAATTGTATTATCTTTCAATCAAGAAGTTATGTCAACAGTAAAAGCAATTATCACAGAGAAAGGATAGACAAAACACAATTTAAATTAATTTTTCCATCTACAAAGTCACTGGTATGCTTGAAGTATCTTCGTTGGGTTTTGTCACTGAATCCTACCACTTTAATTCATCCATTTTCCACGTTTCGCATTCTCTACGGGAAGTGAGCTCGCTGATGCAAAGTAAATTTAATTTTCATTATCGTTTTCCACCCTACTTCGCATTCCACCTTTTGCATTAGTATATACGAACTTGGAACTCGGTTGTATACAAACACGCTTTAGGCAACTTGACGTCTTGGGACATCGTTCAACGTTAATTTTATATACATGAAGAGGTAACTGATTTCAATCAAAATGCCATGAATAACTTCTTGAGGTATGTAGATGTGTGAGTGTTTACAGAATGTGAATAAATCTTTCATATTGCTACATACAAATTTGCAATTTTAAATTAAGTTTTTCAAGTGGAACACCCTGTATATCACTAGCGTAAATACGTAAAGAAACCTTGAAATATAAAAATTTCAGTCGAGAAATGCGAGGGAGGGGTACTTCAAAAAGTTTTTGTTTCGTTCACTTCCGTTCGTTTACTAATTCCCAAACAGATATTTCATATTGGCCACTTTGTATAGGAATTTCATTCCATTAATGTTCAAGGGAAAATATAATCGAATACAAATAATGGTAACGATAACACATCAACTATAAACAAGTGAAATCATTGAAGCTGTAATATCTAAAAATAGATGAAAACGTGATTAGATATGCTCGGAAATCGGCGTTCCAGAGCTTCAGGAAAAGCTGACGGAATTCCAAACGGAACTCAAACAAATAGATTTTTCTGTGAAAATCATTAATACAAGAGTGTATGTACAAACCAACAGTCAGCTCTAGGAATATTTCGACTTTGAATGAATGGAATCACAATTTCGACATGCAGCATTCGCTGATACTCTGCTTTCACTTACGAATAGTGTTGATTCAATAAATATGAAAAGTTCTTCGAACAAGAATAACTTGAAAGTTTAATCTTTTTGAATCACGACTTCTGGTTCTAATTAAGCTAAAATATCTATAGCAGCTGGTGTAAAACATAAATGATATAAACATAGGTTTCATTCACACAAAAAAGAACTCGTCATATGACCTAGAAATTCTTCGAAAACAAATTAATAAAGAATACGTTGAAAAATGAAAACCAAGGCAGTCGTTTACGGTTTAGGTCAATAAGAAATGTATTTAATTTCAAGTTATATAATATAAGTATAGACTAAAAGTTTTTTCGAGTTTTCCTACAGGTTTATTCTCAACTCTGAAGTTCATTTAGCTCGTTTACCTTCTTTATATTTACAAATGTCTGTTTACAAAGTTAGGAGATAGTCCGTAATATATCAAACTCAAAAAGAAATAAAAACAACCCGTACAGGATCCTAACTCTGTAAAGTTTCCTACTTGAATGAAATTATTTCAAAGGTAATTGTCTTGCTTTATTCTTGAATTTATGAAGTGATACACAAAAGACATCAGCTCTTAAACGATGTTTATTGAAACTTTCGCAGAGTTTGGAATGGAAGCATTCTGGCCAGGCTTTCAAAACAAAAAGCAACCACCGAAAAAAGTTCAGTACTTTATGTTCTCAACTCTTGCCAGATCACTTCTAAATGGGGCATAATCAATTCCATATTGAAACAATTTAATTGAATAGAATGTACTCTTGAAAATATCCATAAATCATTCTTGTATTTATAAAAATCAAAAAGAGTTGCTACTTCGTGCGATGAATATCAATGTACACGCGGACTAGTGTGGGATATATGTAATTTATCTGTATCTAAATAATATCGGCCTGCTTTCATCAATCCACTTTGGCGTAAAAACTAACAAAAATTTCATGTGTTGATATATTCCAGTAGAGGAAATAAGTGTTCCCCGAACTCACAGAGTATCTACGGAAATAGAGAAAGCAAACATCAAAGCTGATTTTCGACGTCGTATCGATTTCCTTATTAGCCGCTGTCTCAAAGATGATCCCAAGATTCCCAAGCCAACTCTATTAGGAAATCCTTAGAGTCCTCAAGGGAATTATCAGCACGTATCCTCACTTCAGTATATATTCCTAATTGCGTTGCGACGCTCACGCCTGGGGAATATACAAGTCCGCCGAAATGAAATCAAGAGGAAAATAAACGATATTTCATCTGAAGGTTTTTGCTAAAGACGAAGTGCTTTGTCGATCAGTCGGGCATAATTTATCGAGGATTTATCGAAACACTTGCCGGGCGTATTAACAAGAAATTCAATAAGAAAGTCTGTTATTCGTTCATATTCAAATTTACTTTGTACTTCTTCCTTCCTTCATTGTACGTTTCATGATTATAAACTGAAATATAGTTCAGGGAAAGATGGGTATTATTTGTTTTCAGGCTTGTTTTCGGACGCGGGGGTCTTTACAAAGTTGTTAATCATTTTCTCATTCCTCATCCAACTCTTTCTGCCGACATTTCTCCTCAATTTGTTTATCTCTAGATTTGTCATCATTTTCCTTTTGCATTTCTCTAGTCCTTTCTTTCATTTCCTTCTTCCTTTTTGCTCTGCTTTCTTCTTGTCATGCTTCTTTTTTTTCTACTTTCATCCATGTGGCTTTCAGCTTCTTTATATGATCAACAATCCTTTCATAGTCCTCCTCACTCTGATCAGCTGCCTTTAACCACTAATTAGTATAAGGTATATATGTATCTGCTAAAAATCGTATGATGCTAAATCTCTACGTGATATATAGTATACATAGCACTGGTGTAACAAAGTGATATCACAGTGTTACCTTATTTTTATGTCCACAAAATTTAAGTTTTGTTGTTTTTACAGGAATCAAAGCTGGATCCTGTGAAAAATGACTAGGATATGGCCCCCGGAGAGTTAGTAGACTTCTTCATCACGTTATCTGTGGGAATCATAATAGTTGTTGGTCTAGTGCTATGCTACTGCTACGTTTTTCGCAAAGTATGCTGCCTGAAAAGACCAAAGAAACCAGCGAATCGACAAGCCGAAAGACGGGAATCTATTTCTTTGAAAATCCTCAATGACGCCTCTAGCCAGCCGACTGACTTGAGCTTGTTGTGAAAGTATTTCACGCAAAAAATCTGTTGAGGAAATTGTATATATAGTATTTGTTAGGATTGTTTGTGATATGGTTTTCTTACTTGTTTAATAAATAATGTTCCAAAGTTACTGTTGTCATTTCCCCTAATTCAGTAATTTATTTTGGTAATATAGATGAATACATGGACATTGAATCCAAATTATGTTGAAAAGAAATGGTATTACTAAATCCTCAATCTGATTTTTCCATTGCATAACACTGAAACGGATCACCAATAAGTTAATGAAGGAAAAACTTCATTCATGACTTAATTTTTCATTTGAGCCACAAAAACTCTAGCACCCTCAATTCTGTTCATGTATATTACTAAAGTATAATGATTTTTTTAATGCTTGCAGGTTTCGAGTTTGAGTCACTTGAAAAATGACGAAGATGTGGATAGTAGGTTTAGTAATCGCTACAAATATGATAATCTTCTTGATTGCTAATCTTGTGTCCCTCAACGGTGTTTCTAGCCAACCAACTGACCCGAGCGTGGTGTGAAACTGATTCAGATGAAGGATATATTGCCAGATTGTATGAATTATTTTCTATTTTATTTCTAACATGTTTGCATGTATGTTTCCTCTTTACTACGCCAATTTTTTATATAAACTTAGTTTAATTACCGTTAGCTACAGGCGTTGCGGAAAAATACCCGGTAGTAGCACCCAGTAGAGCTTTTTACCACTGAACTGAACTCCACCTGGTTTTACAAAGGGGACTTGAGTGGAACTTGGGTTCATTGTTTGTCAGAACACATCAGGATCTACCTGGAGTCACAGGGATGTACAGAAAGACGCACTAGGACGAAGCTCTATAACTCAGGTGATACGGGGAGAGCTGGATAATGGCGCCGTTAGGAAGCTGCTTCCAAGAGAGAGAGAGATGCACTCTTTGTATCGACCTGGCCAACTTCCCGAAGGGAAAAGGCCAAACAAAACAAGAAGAAGAAGTGAAAAAGTGGCAACACTGCTTGGGTTCTTTCGTACTACGAGGTGTAGTCAGATTTACACCACATTTGGAATCGAGTGTAAAGTACACCGAGTGTAGGGCTGTGCTACACTTAGTTGTAAACGAATGGACCTATTGTTATTATTTTGACTCCTCTATACCTAACCTAAATTTTCGTAATAAATAAAAATGAAAGTGTTGAAATTATTTCATCAAAATATCGAAGAATTGAGAATATTAGAGATAAAGTCGACATAAAAGTCTCATGCCTCGTATGAATTCTGAATCTCTTCATTAAACCAGTTTATTTCAATATTAACAGTGCAATATCCTGAAATTTTGCTTAGGACTTAGGAATTTTTCTTCTCATGAATCCAATGCCCAGTTCTAGTATGTAACACCGAGAAAAGAAATTCATTTAAATATATGAATTTGACAGTTCATTCAAAGTTTATTGTTACTCTAGTCGGTGCTTTCAATATCTGAAGATACAACAAAGTCGGAGTTGGCCAGTATCATAGATCATGCAGTGTGAAACTTCCGAATCCAAAAACACTTGGTTGGGAACCAGTATATCGGAGCTCTGCGAAGGAAAGGGACCATGGTCTTTCAGCGTTAGTCCTGTTAATATTTCCAAGTACCATGCTGTACTTTACAACCTGCCAGTCACTTTGAGGGAACCTCCAACACCCCACCGCAACTCTGAACCGTATCATTGGGATGACGACCATGTCCGAATGCCTTATTCAGATAGGAACCTGTTCCCTGTCAAAGAAGTAATGTTACTGATTGTATTCAGTTATTCGTGAATCAAATGGTTTTTTTCTATTTCAGGACGGTAAAGATGTAATCAAGCAAAGGTGGGATATCATCAATGAAAGTTTATTGAAGTCAATAAACAACAGCAGAGAACTTGAAACAGCTATAAGATCTTACAATAGTTCGTTGCCTGAATTTACTGCCCTTCATCACTTTTTGGAAGAGGTAAGTAGCTTCTCATTTTGAAATAGTGTGCCAACAACTAGTATTATATTTATTCATAATAGTTAAAATTTGGTAATACAAATAAAACTAATACAGACATGTCACTCTTAAAAACTACACATTAAAATCAGGTGAAGAGAAGGGAGAAACATAAGTATACCTGTGCAGAATATTGAAATAAAATTACTAAGAAAAATTATTTTCAAGGTGCAGCATTAGGAGAGCTATGAAATTTTTTTAAATTCTGTTTGAACTTGTTGAAGGAATTTAAGGATTTGATTTCTAGAGGCAGCTGATTGAATCTCTTCAGGCCTTTGAAAAATACAGATGTTTGTGTATGACTCTTTGCCACCAGTGAAATGTGAAAATAATTTCGTGATCTTGTATTGTGGGTGTGCACATCAGAATTGTAATTAACGATATTTCCTAAATAACTTGGGGCAGTACCTGATTTGATCTTAAATATGAATGAATATTAGTGTATTATACTCAAAAAAGTCATCTATTGACAACCACTGCATTTTCTTTAACATATGCCCAATGGATGTCCTCTTTGAGCATGTGAGTATGATTCTCATAGCTCGATTTTGAAGTTTCCTAAATCTAGACATTTCATTTTGATTCAGTGGGTAGGTAAAGTATTGTGGAACGGTAGGTAAAATGAGGTAATATTAGTGTGTTGAACAGAATAGTTTTGACCCATCTTGTCAGAAAAGTAGAACATCTATAGAAGTAGTTGATTTTATATGAAATGATTTTGATTAAATTGTTTTCATGTTCTTTAAATTTGAGCTGTCTATCTATAATTACTTCTAAATATTTAAATTTCTGTACCATTTCAATTGACACGTCACTTACAATAATATTTAGCCGACTCTCGCAAAACAATCTGTAATTATTTTCGTTGCTAATTATCATAAATTTGTTTTTTTGTGTGTTTATCTTCAATTGGTTAGAGGAACACCAATTGTTGATATTTTCCAAAGTGGTGTTAAGTATTGTTACCAACTCTTCATTATGGTATGGAACAATGTCCAGCTGCACTCACTATATCGTTAACATATAAGAGAAATAACAGTGGACCTAAAACACTACCCTGTGGAACCCCTATGTCATTTTCGATTTCAAGAGACATCCTATTATTCATTGTTAATTTTTGTTTCCTATTTATTAAGTAATTATTGATCCACTCTAAAGTATTACGTTTCACTCCAATAGTCTCTATCTTTTTTAATAATCTCCCCCTATCTATGATTGCCTATGGTTTTTTGAGTAGTAACTGAACCAGTTCAAGATCTTGTCTTTTATTCTATATTGATGGTCTCCAATGCATGACAAAAATATAAAAAAACAACTCTTACTAGATTTTTATCATTTAGATGCACTTTTCATAATGATATTAAAAATTGTAAAGCTGTTTAATAGCAGTGAAACTGAAACCTACGAAGGCGTAGAAGGGCCAACAACAAAATATTTTTCAAAATAGTTGGAATTGCCAATTTGAAGTGACAATTGCCACTTTGATCTGACAATTGTCACTTTGAAATGGCAATTGTCACTTTGAACTGGCAATTGTCACTTTGAAGTGGCAATTGTCACTTTGAACTGAAAATTGTCACTTTTATCTGATAATTGTCACTTCGATCTGGCAACTGTCTCTTTTAACTGGCACTTTTTTTGACAACTCCATGCAAAAAATATTGTTTTTTAGTCAAATTCAAAGTGACAATTGCCAATTCGAAGTGACAATTGTTAGATCAAAGTGACAATTGTCAGATCAAAGTAACAATTGCCAGTTCAAAGTGACAATTGCCATTTCAAAGTGACAATTTTCAGATCAAAGTGGCAATTCCAACTATTTCAAAAAAATATTTTGTTGTTGGCCCTTCTACGCCTTCGTAGAAACCTAATTGTTATTCAATGAGAATATTATTAATATCAAGGAATTCCACTAATTGGTCTTTAACTGTTAGTTCCAGGGTTTAAACAATTGGTAATGTATTCATTGGACAAAATTCTTAACAGAGCACTGTGTTCTTTACTTTTTCAAGAGTATGACAGTGGATTGTTCCAAGAATCTGAAAATTTACCAGTTCACAAGGACGTATTTATAAACGATAAATAGTAGTGGACTAAGGTTAGATCCTTGAAGTTCACCATGTACGTCAGGAAAATAATTAGAGCTTGTTTTGTTGCCCTCACTTTGTCTGTAAATTTTTGTATTATCAACATCAACACATCTTCGCAAAAAATATGAAAGTATCAATCATTTTACTATTGTTATTTATTGAAAGAGTAATTGAACTACCAAAATTGTATTTTATCCTATTGAACGTTATCCGAAAATCAAGGCAGATCGTTCACCATCATTTCGTCTTGTCCAAGGTTGCAGAGGAAGAGGAAAGCGAGTATTTCTTCTCCAATATCCTACCAAACATAATAAAATTGGCTCTGAAACTGCCCGAGTTGGTACCTGGCAGTTTTCCTTTGCTGAAGAGAGGTCTCAACAGGTCGGTGAGTTTGTCGCAACTGCAGATATCTTCTTTGCTGGCCAATGCTTTCCTCTGTACGTTTCCCTGGGGAAAAGACGTGGCAGGATTGTATCCGGGGGTGAATTTCGTTAGATTGTTTGCAGCCTTCGACCGTCCAAAGAGACAGACTTGCGTCGCTGAGAAGTTCAAGTGTATCGTTCATTATTTCAAGAGGGTTACCACTACAAGTAGGTATATTGTCTGCGAAAATACACAGTAAATGTCCTTACAGCTCCTTTCCATAGCTTTGTGCTTATTGTATTTTAGTTCCTGTGGGAGTTGTCACGTTTGAAAGGAAATTCATACCAAAGTCGAGTATGCCACGATGGGACACACTGAATAGCAATTTGGGCAACACTAAGGTGTATATAAATAGTTGTGGAACAATCGAAGATGATGGGCTGGGGTTTTTGCAGGTTGACTTTGCAAATAGGTGAGCATCTCTCAGCTGGTATACTGATAATATAATTGTCTGTGTCGGTATATTGTTTATAAATTATTACAATTTTCAACCAGATTCTCTGGCGTTTATTCTCTATCAGAATAATGCACAGAAAAGGTCAGTGTTTGCGTCATTTTCAGAAATGTAGGCGGAGGAGTTATAGGCTATGGGTGCGTTCAGGAAGAAATACGGTTCATCATATGTCCAGAGTTGATTGTGAGCAGGTTATTCGTGGAGCAATTAGGAGATCAAGAAGCTGTTTTAGTAACCGGTGAGTTCTTTCACCAGAATTGTTGAAAAAGCCTACTGAAAACTTTCCATTACTATTGATAGGCGTCGAGAGATTTAGTAACTACTCGGGGTACGGTGATACATTTGAATGGAATGGTAATGTAATGGATAAAACTCCTCACGACGAATACGGCCGGAGAAGAACCTCAATTTGCATCATCGACGCTACTCATTTCAACAAGCCAAAGGATCAATTCTACCCGTCTGCCATGTTGAGAGAATTGAACAAGGTAGGAAATGTTTTATACTACACTGATAGTTGTTTGTTTTTTCTGTAAATACTCTTCTTTTAACAACTCAAAAACTACTTTAAATCCAAAACTTTTATTGATAAAGCTGTTGATTCCACAAATAGCCAATAATGATTATCAGCAGTTTCTGTTGTAGACGATGTAGTAACTTGGTTACTTAGGTTTCGGACGTCTATCGTCTTAAAAAGTTGAAAGATGTTTGACCTCTTTTACTTTTTCTCAACCTTTCGAACAAATGATGCATCAAGATGTGTTGAGAATAATAATGAGTGGATACACGAAATTTTAAAATATTTTCAATGAATTTTATGCCAATGTTGTTGTCTTATGTTATTTGTTATTGTAATTTATGGCCTTTACAAGTTTTGCATCCGTGATAATGTCATTCTTTATACGATTAGACGCAAAATATTTCGTTTTCCTGCATTATGACCCACCTTATAAGTACAAATAGCCGCTTTCATAAACAAATTCTCGTTATCACTTCAAGGCATACGTAGGGTTTCTCTCGAGGGAAAAAGTCAACTTGGCTCCCGTTGCTACAGGCAATTGGGGTTGTGGGGCCTTCCGCGGGAATACCTCTTTGAAGACCCTCCTGCAGTTGATGGCTTGCAGCGCCGCAGGAAGAGATTTGGTTTATTATTCATTCGGAAATGAAGAATTACGTGACGAATTCCACGAGATGTATTCATTTTTGGCCAACAACAAGATAATCATCAGTAAGTATGCATTTACAACACAATACGCTTCTTTGCAGTGCCTACTGATTTGTGCACATATACCCGCTCGTGTGGTTTCCAAGGAACATTATTTTTGACTCAAAATCAAAGGAATTTATATTTCAGTAGTCAGCGACACACTTATTATGGCTTATATACGATAATTCGCTGACTTTTCCTTAATTTTTAAAATGCGAAACAAACCAATAGGATTGACTTTATTTCTCCCCAAATATGCCTCGTCTCATACAATCAATTGCCTCGCATTCACACCAACGAGAACGAGGTATTGATGTGTTTTTGAACGTCTGAAATTTTTAGGTCAGCTGTGGAAATTCTTGTCCGGATTTGCTTCTTCGGGAGCTCCCGAAAAAGACTTATTTCCCTACATCCAACAAGCGTATTTCGACAGTAAAAAACAGCCCTCGATTAAATCCTTTTTCTTTCCGAAGAAAGAAGATTCCAACAGAAAAGCGTTTACGTATAAAAAATCTCTAGAAGGGCCCTCCACATCTTCCAGCAAAGTGAGAAGTAGCAAGTCTGACTCGGACATGAAGATGGAACAGAGTTTCGATTCGTACGAAGATATTATACCGGCGACGCCGCCGTCTTTTAAATTCAAGAAGAAAGCGAAAAAGAACTCATCGCAGCTCTCCAACGAGGAGATTATGGAAAAGTTGCCCAAAATCAATATCGGCAGTTTGATCGACGAAATCGACGGTGGTATCAATAACAATCGTAAAGAGACTGCCTCTGATGAAACCTTTCTGTCCAGGTTGGATAATATGTCCAAGAGGAACAAAAATTGTAAGTCTCCAGAAGAAGACATGGATGTAGACCCGTTGGATTCCCAGCAGACTTAGATCTTCATTGCGATTTTTCGATTGATTTCGTTTCAGAATGCGGGGATTTCCAGCTCTACAACGAAGTAGTGGCAGTGGCATAGTAAAATGGACGGCAGGTTTTGTGAAAGATAAATTGGGGGACTATTTACATCGACACACCAACAGACAACACATCTTTATGGAATTATCTTTTATATTAAAGTTTTATTTTTTTAAATCGTATTATCTTGCAGTGAAAGGTACCCAAGCAGAAATTAGAGGTAAATGTCAACCTCTATGCAGGTAGGTGTTCGTGATCGCACCCCCATGCCAAGAATTTTATCCTCAAAGTGTCATGGCGTCCGATCAAACTCTATTCTCAAAAAGTTGACTCGAGTGTCGCCTCTGCTCGTTATTTATACTGAGCCTAAAATCGATTTCACAATACTTTGCTACACTCTGTATAATTTACCCTCTATTTTAGTATTTAGTAGCAGACAAAAAGACAGTTCATACATGAGCTGCTTTCGAATTGCTACGGGGAATAGCACCCAATAGATTGTTACCTGAAGTGAACTGTACCCGACTTTATAAATGGGGTTTAGTTCATATTCATGGTCATCAGAGTACTTCCAGATCTACCTAGTGTTTCCCGGAGCTGTTCCCTAGCAGCATGGGTGCTTTCTTTTTAGGGTTTTTGCACCAGTGTTTATGACATCTGTCAAAATCCACCAATAGCAGGTAGAGAATAATAATCCTGGGTTCTTGAAATATTTGAAATTCAAAAGAAAGCGGCAAATGAAAGTTAGGTTATATATTCCAAAAATGAATCCATCAAGTTACCGGCAAATATTATTTCAAGATTCTGGAGAAAACCGAGAAAAGTCTGCTGACATACAAAGTAAATGCCTAGCACAAATGTTGAAAGCTTCCTGTGCAAGGTATAAAACATAATATCTTTCACAATATTTCTTTTGACTCTTCAAAATTCTGTTTTCAGTCTGGACAACCCCAATACCTGTTTTTTATTAGAATCTAAGTTAAATGGATACTCAAGTATAGTGGGAAAGGACGAGAATATATATGAGGCACGTCTGAATACTTTACTGACTGATAAATCACAGAAACAATTCAAATCTAACCTAGACAAAATAAATACCAAGTCTTTATTGAAGCGCCTTCCGTGTACAGAAGACAAAAACTATTGTAGGGCTTCTGAAGAGTTCGATACCTTCGAGTTTCGAGAATTTTTGGATGAACTTAAAAGCAAATCGCATAAAACCGTCTCTGTACCAATAACAAGTTTACCAAAGTCTTGGCAACAATCTTCAAACCAAGAAAGTTATGATGTTCAGATCAAAAAAACTGAGGATTCTACAAAGTCGCGAACGAAATATCCCACCACGTTCAAAACAGCTAGAGATGAACTTCAACTGCAGAATGCGAGGCAAAACGTGAATTCTTTCCAGCAACAAAACAGTTTTCAATCAACTAGTGTTCAGCAGAAGAGAAAGTTAGGAACTCGGAGGAACATCAACAGCAAGTTTGTTTCTCCATTGCTCTCCAACAATGGAAGGTAAATGATGATCATTTTGCAGTAGTTGCCGATGGTAAGTCTTAAATATCGGATTTTTAGTAATGAAGAGGTCAAAAGTGACGAGTGGCCTTCCGACACTGATGAGCGCTTGAAGAACATTGAACCCAAAATGGTGGAGTTAATCAAATCAGAAATCATGGATTGCGGTCCAAACATACATTGGGACGATATTGCAGGGTTGGCTTTTGCCAAAATAGCAATTCAGGAAGCCGTCGTGTGGCCTCTGCTCAGACCTGATATATTTACGGGGCTGAGGAGACCTCCCAAAGGGATTCTTCTGTTCGGGCCGCCAGGAACGGGAAAGACCCTGATAGGTGTGTTGGTTCAGGTGATAATGCTGTAGGGCCTCGTTAAATGAGTTTTTTTAAGGTAAATGTGTTGCATCTCAGAGCAAATCAACCTTTTTCAGCATTAGTGCATCTTCCTTGACATCCAAATGGGTGGGAGATGGTGAAAAAATGGTGCGAGCTTTGTTCACGGTGGCTCGTGTACACCAACCTGCTGTAAGTACATTTTTATTGTTTCTACTTTCATTAAAAACCCGCAAAAAAAATTGTTGAGGAACCATTCTTTATTGAAAAATTAATAGTAATGCATTCAGAAATATGGTAATAGTTTGGATAAGTAAAACACTCTCAAATAATTCTACAAATCTTATTGACTAAGTCATGAGGTATTACAAAATTAAATGAACTTGTACAAGCTGAATAAAGTTTGTATAAATAAAATGAAAAAGTACAATGCAAGCATATTAAAATAAAGGGCAGGAATATTTCAACATCAACACAAAACACAAGGTTTCATTACTGAAACCTTCTTCCATATTGTAGAAAGGATGAATATATAGCAATTCTTCTACCTTTTTTTAAATCCAAGTGCTTCAATTTCCCTTAGATGTAATAATGAGCAATTATTATTTTTAGCCAATTATAGATTATATCCTAATTTCGTGACAAGCTCATCAAATTTATATATTTTGTCAATGTGGTGTTGAAGACATTTTCTATAATATTTGAGTTTAATCTCTTAGTAGATTCGTTGTTCTATCATGGTGGCATCTAATACGTAAATATTCATCATGACTGATAAATATAGAGGAAATGAAAGCTTCAATTTAAACAAAAATTATTTACTTGTAAAGTAACACTTACAAATTGTCATCATCTGAGCTGAGTTATGAACTAAATCAAGGATAAAATCTCACCTTCTCAAATACTAAAACCTGTATAAAATTTCACTAATGACATAATTTTCAAAAATTAATCCATAACAATGGCAGGTACGAAATTTCATTTGAATTAGGGAGCATTTGATGAGTATACACTTAATAGCAATTTAATTCTTAATGACCAAATTGACTTGTGTACAATTCTCCAATACCTCACTAATAACAACTCATTAAATGCTCCCTAATTCAAATGAAATTTCGTACCTGTTATTGTTTTGGGTTGGGATTTCGTACCTGCCATTGTTATGGATTAATTTCTGAAATTATGTCATAAGTGAAATTTTATGATGATGATGACACTCTGTGTACTTTACATGTATATAATTTTTGTGTGAATTAGAAGCCTTTATTTCCTCTATATTTAGTAGATTCGATTTGAACGCGTTGAAAACAAGTTATTGTCACACCAAGATTTAATTTTTGAATACTTGAATATTGTCATGTAGTGTATGCACAGAACTTGAAACGTATGCTTATTTTTATTATGTTGAAATATGGTGGTGTCATCGGCAAATAATGTATACTTCACAGATATATTTTTTTGTGATGTCGTTTATGTGAATTAGGGGCCCGAGTAAAGATCCCTGTGGTACAACACCTTGAATTTCCTGAACACGAGAGAGGTATGACTAGTTTTTACCATAGTTGGGCTCGATTTTCTAAATACGATTCAAACCATTGCTGGCTGATAACTCGTCTAAAATCATAGTATTCAAGTTGGTCCAGCAGGATTCGAGTGCCTTAGAAAAGTTACTGCTGTGGCTGCCGCAACTTCATTAATTCCGTGGTAAATAAACTATGAGAATGTATTGCTTTGTGCCTTTTTAACTTTTAAAACCAGTTGTAACCAATCTGGTTTTCACTCAATATATTATTTTTAATTCAAAATATAAAATTCTGTAATTATCCAGGTGAATTTGTCCTTTAATTTATTCGCAAACTAGCTTTACCCACTCCATAGTCGCATATATGAAGCCTGGTCGATTGGAATTTTTGCTTGTAGCGTAGGGTAAACTCCGGTAAATAAAAAGTTTCAATTTGTTCATCCTTATTGCCAGGAGACGCGCCCTGTGATTGGTCACTACAATGGCGGGGAGTTTAAATGATACAACAGCTGCAAATCACAGAGTGCGTTCCCTGCTAACAAGGAAAAAGATTTTTTATCGGAATTTACGGAGTTAGTAGAAGTCAAGATCACAAACCACCTATATTCTATAGACGCTTCACGCCGATATGTAGGTCAGATTCAACATTTTTATGTAACCGCTCCAAGGATGTCGAAATATTTGTGTAAATTGGCCTAACAAGTTGAATTTAACTGTTCTGATTGGTCTCTGCGGGTTGCCTATGTGAAGTCAGGTCGAACTGAATTCGTGCGCTATGGTTTCGTCACCGAATAGGTGTAACGAGCTGGCAAATATTCCTAAATGTAGACAAGAGTCACGTAATGACAGATACCCAAGGTCATTTAATTTGATACCATTAAGGTGCTGCCGGAAAGTGTCACTTCTGTAACCGCATATCCTGTCGTCTCGTCTTGGTGTTCCGTGATTTTGGTGTCTGACTGGCTGGTCGGGCGCCTAGTCAATCCCAAAAACTTTGAGGTTACAATTTGTCAGTTTTATTAAGAATTGTTCATTACTAAAAATGATTCGATTATCCAGAAAATCAGTTCACATATTCAGTAGAATCGTCAAGCAGTTGGTTATTGATGAGAGTTATACTCGAACACTCGTTAAAATACCGAACAGTTTCATTAGCAACGTACATTTCTCCACTGAATCGAAAAGTAAATCTCCTCTTGGCAATCTAATCGCGAAAGATGTAGCGGATAAAGCAAAGGAACCTCCCGAAGAAGACTCCAAGCAACAAAGAGAAAAGGCGTGGAGAACCATGAAGTTAACGTTGACCTTTTTTGGAGTGTCTTTCACATGTCTGGGAGGTTACCTTGTGTTCACGTTGGGGAGCCTGGAAAATGACTTGGAAGGGAATCCTATTAAAGATGACTTAGTAGATAGAAATATTGTAGTGCAGTACTTTATCAGAACCTATAGGGGACTGAATTATTATAAGAGACTCATCAGGGAACCTTCTAGAGAGAAGTTGTTGCCAGATCCTTTGGAGTACCCTTATTTGCAACCAAAATATACTCTAGTTCTGGAATTAACAGATGTTCTTGTGCATCCTGACTGGACCTACAATACAGGATGGAGATTCAAAAAACGGCCCTTGCTGGATTACTTTTTGGAATCACTCCATGGATCTTATGAAATAGTTGTTTACACGGCTGAACAAGGAATGACGGTGTTTCCACTAATCGATGCCCTTGATCCAAAAAATATAATAGCTTATAAATTAGTTAGGGATGCAACTCATTTCACAGAGGGTCATCATGTAAAAAGTTTGAATAATCTCAACAGAGACCTATCAAAAGTCATTTGTGTAGACTGGAATGCTAAAAATGTCAAATTCAACCCAGAAAATCTGCTTCATGTGAAAAAGTGGGATGGAAATGACAGTGATACGGCTTTAATAGATTTGGCAGCTTTACTCAAAGCCATTGTGGATAATGATATCGAAGATGTGAGAGAGGTGCTGAAATATTATAGTAAATATGATGATCCTGTGGCAGAGTTCAGGGAGAAGCAAAAACGCCTTCTCGAAGACCTTGAAGCCCAAGCTGCTGCGAAAAGAGAACATGAGTCTTCCAAAGCCTCTAACTGGACACCTAATATTTTTGGCAGAAAGTCATTTTAAACTAGTTAGTTTTTTGTATTAAAGATGTTATTGTATATCTTGGTTTTTCTGTCCCTTCTAAAACTGATTTGTTTCTGAATTTCAGAAACACTTGGGTGCAAATACTTGAAAAAGTTGAACCTGGTTTTTATCTCTACTCATCTTCACCTTGGGGTACTTATTATTCACTTTTCAACTATTTTAATTCAATGACTACATTTTCTTGTTGCAGTCTTTGATGTCATCCATTTTTGTATGAAAGTACCGTTTTTCATAGCTGAATAGTGTAGAAATATCGATTCAGCTGATATTCTCACCCAGAGTGCATCTTAAACAAATACCTGTTAGAAAACAACTACTTTCCTGGCAAATGCCGCGACTGATATTGAATTATATCACAGATATACATGTGCAATGTTTTCCGGAGGAATCAATTGCAAGAGCTCCCTATAACCAACTAGCAGAATTGTGTTTTGAATCGGACAGGGGGACCACCTGCAGACTAGTTTCGAGGTTTTGCCTCTCATCAGTGTCGCTCCTTCTAGCGAGCAGTGCAAGAAGCTGTATGGGTTTAGAGATTATTTCAGACATAGAGCACAAAGCTCACAGTCCTTTTGAGAGATCGTTTAGTGACGATAGTCATTGCCGAGCGATGTTTCACCCTTTTTTACTCTCGTACACGTACAGTGTAGTTTTTTTTGGCAAATACCTGTTCAAAAACAACTACTTCCCTGACTAATGCCGGTATCGATAGGGGAATAAGTGGGAAAATGTTAAATAAAAATAAAATAAAATATTTAATGATGAAATAATGGATGGAGAAAAGTACTTGGTTTATTTGGTTTCGGATTTTACACCATTATTAAGTTAGGCTGGTAATATTTTTTCTTTTCAGGTGATTTTTATAGACGAAGTCGACTCTCTCCTCTCGCAGAGAAGCGATTCTGAACACGAGAGTTCACGCAGAATCAAAACGGAGTTCCTGGTGCAGCTGGACGGCGCAACCACCGATTGCGAAGAGAGGATTCTCGTCGTCGGTGCTACGAACCGCCCCCAGGAGCTGGACGAGGCGGCGCGAAGACGTTTCGTCAAAAGATTGTACATCCCTCTGCCAGATTACGAGGTACAGTGGTACTCTCTTAAATTAGAGTGAGCTTTCTTGAATTGTTTGTTATCACAGACATTTAGATTTAACGAGATTTACAGAATCCCCAAAATGTGATATCAACAGCTCAAAACAGCATGTATTTTTTTATTCAGATTTGATACGTGGTCAATGCATTTCAGTTTATGATCGATCAGTATTGTGACATCTACTCCATTCACTATTCATTATTGCAACACAAAGTTGATATCGCACCATTGCTTTTCTTTATATACGTCAATGGAAATATTATTTTTGGAGATGTCTTTATTCTTTTTACACCACAACAGCGTATAGTAGACAAAAACAGTGAAATTACCAAAAAAATTTGGTAGATATATCTTGATATATAATTTTAATAAATTAAAAAAGGTTGCACTAAAACCGAACCCTGAGGCACACCATGGATTGTACCTGTGGCTGAAATAGGAATTGGACGAAAGTTTGCTGTGTTGGCTGGATCTTCTTTAAATAATGGAATCACAACAGTAGAAAATGAAATATTCATTGAAATATGTTGAAGTGTTTTATATGGTTGTCTGATTTTCAACGTATCAAATTAATCTTTAACTTCATGAAGGATTCTCGCGGATCAAACAGCTTTACGAGTGTTCTTGGCTAAAACATCCTTGTATCATTTGTCATCAAGCTTTTTAAGCCATTTTTGACGTATTTTTTATTCCGTAAGTTGACAACTCTAGACTGAAGTCTATTCTTTTTTTTTTCTCAGGCCCGATTGCAGCTGGTCAAGAAACTGATCTCGAACGAAAACCACCGGCTGTTGGACGAAGACTTTCAGAGAGTCGCCACGCTTTCGGGGGGCTATTCGGGCGCAGATATTCGAAATTTGTGTTCGGAAGCGTCTTTGGGGCCCATCAGATCCATCGATATGGGTCGCATACAGCACATTCAAGCCGCCGAAGTGCGTCCCCTCCTCATGGACGATTTCGAAAAGGCGCTGACGAGGGTCAAGTCGAGTGTGTCGCTCAAGGATCTGGAGCAGTACATCACGTGGGATGGGACTTACGGGTCAGGGTTTTAGCGAGGACTGGCACCTGTTGTACTGATATTTGCACTTTTAACTCTTTGCTTGAATAAATATGTTGTTGTTTTGGTTTTTTATTGGATGAAACTTGAGAAAACACTTTTTTATCGAAGTTTGTTGATTTACAAAATTGTTTTTTCATCAAGTTTCAGGAAATTAAATAAAGGTAAACTCTTTTGATATCGCGGAATAATATGAATATTATCTGACTGGATGAGAAAATAGAAACAGTTCTGCACCAGTTCGATAATTTCATCCATATTTCTAAAACATACGGGGGCTTTACCACCAGATACAACTTTTTTATCGTTTGTACTCGATGGTGAGTCGTGCGCAACCCGCTCCAGTCAAGCCAGCAAATTTGAAAGTTTATTAAATCAAATTGAAAAAATCTCGGATCCAGCTCGAACCCGGGACCTCCGGTTCAGAGTCGGATGCTTTTCCGCCACGCCTCGGCTCAGCACACCATTGCCCCGTTTCGTAAAGGATGGTCTTCGCATGTTTTTCTCAGCATTTCCACGTGAAAGAGCGCGTTTCTCTTCCGGAAATCCAACAAAAATCACCGGGACAATTTCTGGAAGCAACGCTGAGGATGCAAACGCGCCGAGATAATAAACATCATCTGATGAAGCCTGATTTGCCCAAAACGGCTTCGCAGTTGTCAGCTCCAAACAGACCATCGATGGTTATGTTGAAGAAACATGTACAAGAAGACAATCGTGTCCTCTAAAGAGGCTTACGATACCACGATATCAAAATTCTAAGGCGTTTCACTGAATTGAACTCTCTACCAAATTTATACTTGGTCTGTGATACGAGGAGTTCTTGCTTTACATGCAGATGGCGCTTTGACTAGATGGAGACAAAGGCGTTTGAATATTATCGTTCACTTTGTATGATGTGATTCCTTCATTTAATTGTATAAACAAATACACATTGAAACTAAGTCCTAGTACTGATGATGAGCTACCGAATGAAGGATAATATTCAATTGCAATAATTATTGTGTGCATTAGAAACGTTGCTCAAATAGACGTCAGATATTCACCTCGTATTTTCCGTTTTGTGGGAGTGCGCCAAGACGGGTATTTTTGAATGTGTCAATTTATTTCAACTATTAGATACATTATGTGAAATACTGAATAAGCAATAATTGTTTCAATAAATCGCCATCTATCTGTGAAAGAACGAGATTACCTTACCGTCTGGAAGCTTCAGCTACTGATTAATACAGAGCAGGTATGTAGGTATTTTTTCAAATATTTAAATTTTGTCACTCCATCTGTTAAGTGTATTAATACCTCAATTGTAAGTAAAGGAGTCTATACCTACATTATTTTCTTAGTTTGTCTACGGGGCAAGAGATGGGGCAACTGAAATATTTTGAATTAAAATATAGATATCTTCAAATCCATGTAGAAATTGACAACACCAGAAAATAAGTCTTGACTTCCTTCAAATCAAAAGATAGCAGTCTAGAATGATTAATTATACGTACTGTAGTATTGTATCTATGACTTTCTATTTTTTTCACCGATGAACAATGATTCAAAATACTTATAATTTCTAGTTGTTCACTGATATTTTGATTATCATCCTAAGTATAGAAAACTGGAGATGGCATATCTATCCACTGGAGGGGAGAACACAACTTTTTTTTGGAAAATTCAAAAAGTCCTTATTGGTCAGAACGAAACTCGAATCGACTCGTCTTTGGAATTTCACAATCCCTCATTTACGATATTTAACGGCGACTTTTTCTTTGGGGCTAATTTGCTTCATTTACCATCTCTAGTTGCTGTTTTCGATCGTGGAAGGACGTTAGTGCCCTTGTAGATTGAGATTTTGCGATTTATTCGTGATTTTCAGAAAAACCGAAATATCTCGAAAACTAAGCTAGATAGAGCAAAATGGGTTGAACTTTTGATGTACTGTATGAAAACGCTCTACAGGGGCATATCTATCCACTGGAGGGGAGAACAGAACTTTTTTTTTGGAAAGTTCAAAAAGTCCTTAATGGTCAGAACGAAACTCGAATCGACTCGTCTTTGGAATTTCACAATCCCTCATTTACGATATTGAACGGCGATTTTTTTGTTGATGCTAATATGCTCCATTTACCATCTGTACTTGCTGTTTTCGATCGTGGAAGGACGTTAGTGCCCTTGTAGATTGAGATTTTGCGATTTATTCGTGATTTTCAGAAAAACCGAAATATCTCGAAAACTAAGCTAGATAGAGCAAAATGGGTTGAACTTTTGATGTACTGTATGAAAACGCTCTACAGGGGCATATCTATCCACTGGAGGGGAGAACAGAACTTTTTTTTTGGAAAGTTCAAAAAGTCCTTATTGGTCAGAACGAAACTCGAATCGACTCGTCTTTGGAATTTCACAATCCCTCATTTACGATATTTAACGGCGACTTTTTCTTTGGGGCTAATTTGCTTCATTTACCATCTCTAGTTGCTGTTTTCGATCGTGGAAGGACGTTAGTGCCCTTGTAGATTGAGATTTTGCGATTTATTCGTGATTTTCAGAAAAACCGAAATATCTCGAAAACTAAGCTAGATAGAGCAAAATGGGTTGAACTTTTGATGTACTGTATGAAAACGCTCTACAGGGACATATCTATCCACTGGAGGGGAGAACAGAATTTTTTTTTTGGAAAGTTCAAAAAGTCCTTAATGGTCAGAACGAAAATCGAATCGACTCGTCTTTGGAATTTCACAATCCCTCATTTACGATATTGAACGGCGATTTTTTTGTTGATGCTAATATGCTCCATTTACCATCTGTACTTGCTGTTTTCGATCGTGGAAGGACGTTAGTGCCCTTGTAGATTGAGATTTTGCGATTTATTCGTGATTTTCAGAAAAACCGAAATATCTCGAAAACTAAGCTAGATAGAGCAAAATGGGTTGAACTTTTGATGTACTGTATGAAAACGCTCTACAGGGGCATATCTATCCACTGGAGGGGAGAACAGAACTTTTTTTTTGGAAAGTTCAAAAAGTCCTTATTGGTCAGAACGAAACTCGAATCGACTCGTCTTTGGAATTTCACAATCCCTCATTTACGATATTTAACGGCGACTTTTTCTTTGGGGCTAATTTGCTTCATTTACCATCTCTAGTTGCTGTTTTCGATCGTGGAAGGACGTTAGTGCCCTTGTAGATTGAGATTTTGCGATTTATTCGTGATTTTCAGAAAAACCGAAATATCTCGAAAACTAAGCTAGATAGAGCAAAATGGGTTGAACTTTTGATGTACTGTATGAAAACGCTCTACAGGGGCATATCTATCCACTGGAGGGGAGAACAGAACTTTTTTTTTGGAAAGTTCAAAAAGTCCTTATTGGTCAGAACGAAACTCGAATCGACTCGTCTTTGGAATTTCACAATCCCTCATTTACGATATTTAACGGCGACTTTTTCTTTGGGGAGCAATTTGCTTCATTTACCATCTCTAGTTGCTGTTTTCGATCGTGGAAGGAAGTTAGTGCCCTTGTAGATTGAGATTTTGCGATTTATTCGTGATTTTCAGAAAAAGCGAAATATCTCGAAAACTAAGCTAGATAGAGCAAAATGGGTTGAACTTTTGATGTACTGTATGAAAACGCTCTACAGGGGGGTATATATCTACTGGTGGGGAGAATAGAACTTTTTTTTGGAAAATCGAAAAAGTCCTTAGTTGTCGAAAAGATCTTCGAGTCGACTCGTTTCTGGACAAATACAAACCTCTCTTACGATTTTTGAATGCGATTTTTCCGTTCTTGGAGGTGATACGCTTCTCTCACCATCTCTACGTGCTGTTTTTGATCGTGGAAGGACGTAGTGCCCTCGTAGATTCAGATTTTGCGATTTATTCGTGATTTTCAGAAAAAGCGAAATATCTCGAAAACTAAGCTAGATAGAGCAAAATGGGTTGAACTTTTGATGTACTGTATGAAAACGCTCTACAGGGGGTTATCTATCCACTGGTGGGGAGAACAGAACTTTTTTTTTGGAAAATCGAAAAAGTCCTTAGTTGTCGAAAAGATCTTCGAGTCGACTCGTTTCTGGACAAATACAAACCTCTCTTACGATTTTTGAATGCGATTTTTCCGTTCTTGGAGGTGATACGCTTCTCTCACCATCTCTACGTGCTGTTTTTGATCGTGGAAGGACGTAGTGCCCTCGTAGATTCAGATTTTGCGATTTATTCGTGATTTTCAGAAAAAGCGAAATATCTCGAAAACTAAGCTAGATAGAGCAAAATGGGTTGAACTTTTGATGTACTGTATGAAAACGCTCTACAGGGGCATATCTATCCACTGGAGGGGAGAACAGAACTTTTTTTTTGGAAAGTTCAAAAAGTCCTTATTGGTCAGAACGAAACTCGAATCGACTCGTCTTTGGAATTTCACAATCCCTCATTTACGATATTTAACGGCGACTTTTTCTTTGGGGCTAATTTGCTTCATTTACCATCTCTAGTTGCTGTTTTCGATCGTGGAAGGACGTTAGTGCCCTTGTAGATTGAGATTTTGCGATTTATTCGTGATTTTCAGAAAAACCGAAATATCTCGAAAACTAAGCTAGATAGAGCAAAATGGGTTGAACTTTTGATGTACTGTATGAAAACGCTCTACAGGGGCATATCTATCCACTGGAGGGGAGAACAGAACTTTTTTTTTGGAAAGTTCAAAAAGTCCTTATTGGTCAGAACGAAACTCGAATCGACTCGTCTTTGGAATTTCACAATCCCTCATTTACGATATTTAACGGCGACTTTTTCTTTGGGGAGCAATTTGCTTCATTTACCATCTCTAGTTGCTGTTTTCGATCGTGGAAGGAAGTTAGTGCCCTTGTAGATTGAGATTTTGCGATTTATTCGTGATTTTCAGAAAAAGCGAAATATCTCGAAAACTAAGCTAGATAGAGCAAAATGGGTTGAACTTTTGATGTACTGTATGAAAACGCTCTACAAGGGCATATCTATCCACTGGAGGGGAGAACAGAACTTTTTTTTTGGAAAGTTCAAAAAGTCCTTATTGGTCAGAACGAAACTCGAATCGACTCGTCTTTGGAATTTCACAATCCCTCATTTACGATATTTAACGGCGACTTTTTCTTTGGGGCTAATTTGCTTCATTTACCATCTCTAGTTGCTGTTTTCGATCGTGGAAGGACGTTAGTGCCCTTGTAGATTGAGATTTTGCGATTTATTCGTGATTTTCAGAAAAACCGAAATATCTCGAAAACTAAGCTAGATAGAGCAAAATGGGTTGAACTTTTGATGTACTGTATGAAAACGCTCTACAAGGGCATATCTATCCACTGGAGGGGAGAACAGAACTTTTTTTTTGGAAAGTTCAAAAAGTCCTTATTGGTCAGAACGAAACTCGAATCGACTCGTCTTTGGAATTTCACAATCCCTCATTTACGATATTTAACGGCGACTTTTTCTTTGGGGCTAATTTGCTTCATTTACCATCTCTAGTTGCTGTTTTCGATCGTGGAAGGACGTTAGTGCCCTTGTAGATTGAGATTTTGCGATTTATCAGTGATTTTCAGAAAAACCGAAATATCTCGAAAACTAAGCTAGATAGAGCAAAATGGGTTGAACTTTTGATGTACTGTATGAAAACGCTCTACAGGGGCATATCTATCCACTGGAGGGGAGAACAGAACTTTTTTTTTGGAAAGTTCAAAAAGTCCTTATTGGTCAGAACGAAACTCGAATCGACTCGTCTTTGGAATTTCACAATCCCTCATTTACGATATTTAACGGCGACTTTTTCTTTGGGGCTAATTTGCTTCATTTACCATCTCTAGTTGCTGTTTTCGATCGTGGAAGGACGTTAGTGCCCTTGTAGATTGAGATTTTGCGATTTATTCGTGATTTTCAGAAAAACCGAAATATCTCGAAAACTAAGCTAGATAGAGCAAAATGGGTTGAACTTTTGATGTACTGTATGAAAACGCTCTACAGGGGCATATCTATCCACTGGAGGGGAGAACAGAACTTTTTTTTTGGAAAGTTCAAAAAGTCCTTATTGGTCAGAACGAAACTCGAATCGACTCGTCTTTGGAATTTCACAATCCCTCATTTACGATATTTAACGGCGACTTTTTCTTTGGGGCTAATTTGCTTCATTTACCATCTCTAGTTGCTGTTTTCGATCGTGGAAGGACGTTAGTGCCCTTGTAGATTGAGATTTTGCGATTTATCAGTGATTTTCAGAATAACCGAAATATCTCGAAAACTAAGCTAGATAGAGCAAAATGGGTTGAACTTTTGATGTACTGTATGAAAACGCTCTACAGGGGCATATCTATCCACTGGAGGGGAGAACAGAACTTTTTTTTTGGAAAGTTCAAAAAGTCCTTATTGGTCAGAACGAAACTCGAATCGACTCGTCTTTGGAATTTCACAATCCCTCATTTACGATATTGAACGGCGATTTTTTTGTTGATGCTAATATGCTCCATTTACCATCTGTACTTGCTGTTTTCGATCGTGGAAGGACGTTAGTGCCCTTGTAGATTGAGATTTTGCGATTTATTCGTGATTTTCAGAAAAACCGAAATATCTCGAAAACTAAGCTAGATAGAGCAAAATGGGTTGAACTTTTGATGTACTATATGAAAACGCTCTACAGGGGCATATCTATCCACTGGAGGGGAGAACAGAACTTTTTTTTTGGAAAGTTCAAAAAGTCCTTATTGGTCAGAACGAAACTCGAATCGACTCGTCTTTGGAATTTCACAATCCCTCATTTACGATATTTAACGGCGACTTTTTCTTTGGGGAGCAATTTGCTTCATTTACCATCTCTAGTTGCTGTTTTCGATCGTGGAAGGAAGTTAGTGCCCTTGTAGATTGAGATTTTGCGATTTATTCGTGATTTTCAGAAAAAGCGAAATATCTCGAAAACTAAGCTAGATAGAGCAAAATGGGTTGAACTTTTGATGTACTGTATGAAAACGCTCTACAGGGGGGTATATATCTACTGGTGGGGAGAATAGAACTTTTTTTTGGAAAATCGAAAAAGTCCTTAGTTGTCGAAAAGATCTTCGAGTCGACTCGTTTCTGGACAAATACAAACCTCTCTTACGATTTTTGAATGCGATTTTTCCGTTCTTGGAAGTGATACGCTTCTCTCACCATCTCTACGTGCTGTTTTTGATCGTGGAAGGACGTAGTGCCCTCGTAGATTCAGATTTTGCGATTTATTCGTGATTTTCAGAAAAAGCGAAATATCTCGAAAACTAAGCTAGATAGAGCAAAATGGGTTGAACTTTTGATGTACTGTATGAAAACGCTCTACAGGGGCATATCTATCCACTGGAGGGGAGAACAGAACTTTTTTTTTGGAAAGTTCAAAAAGTCCTTATTGGTCAGAACGAAACTCGAATCGACTCGTCTTTGGAATTTCACAATCCCTCATTTACGATATTTAACGGCGACTTTTTCTTTGGGGCTAATTTGCTTCATTTACCATCTCTAGTTGCTGTTTTCGATCGTGGAAGGACGTTAGTGCCCTTGTAGATTGAGATTTTGCGATTTATTCGTGATTTTCAGAAAAACCGAAATATCTCGAAAACTAAGCTAGATAGAGCAAAATGGGTTGAACTTTTGATGTACTGTATGAAAACGCTCTACAGGGGCATATCTATCCACTGGAGGGGAGAACAGAACTTTTTTTTTGGAAAGTTCAAAAAGTCCTTATTGGTCAGAACGAAACTCGAATCGACTCGTCTTTGGAATTTCACAATCCCTCATTTACGATATTTAACGGCGACTTTTTCTTTGGGGCTAATTTGCTTCATTTACCATCTCTAGTTGCTGTTTTCGATCGTGGAAGGACGTTAGTGCCCTTGTAGATTGAGATTTTGCGATTTATTCGTGATTTTCAGAAAAACCGAAATATCTCGAAAACTAAGCTAGATAGAGCAAAATGGGTTGAACTTTTGATGTACTGTATGAAAACGCTCTACAGGGGCATATCTATCCACTGGAGGGGAGAACAGAACTTTTTTTTTGGAAAGTTCAAAAAGTCCTTATTGGTCAGAACGAAACTCGAATCGACTCGTCTTTGGAATTTCACAATCCCTCATTTACGATATTTAACGGCGACTTTTTCTTTGGGGAGCAATTTGCTTCATTTACCATCTCTAGTTGCTGTTTTCGATCGTGGAAGGAAGTTAGTGCCCTTGTAGATTGAGATTTTGCGATTTATTCGTGATTTTCAGAAAAAGCGAAATATCTCGAAAACTAAGCTAGATAGAGCAAAATGGGTTGAACTTTTGATGTACTGTATGAAAACGCTCTACAGGGGCATATCTATCCACTGGAGGGGAGAACAGAACTTTTTTTTTGGAAAGTTCAAAAAGTCCTTATTGGTCAGAACGAAACTCGAATCGACTCGTCTTTGGAATTTCACAATCCCTCATTTACGATATTTAACGGCGACTTTTTCTTTGGGGCTAATTTGCTTCATTTACCATCTCTAGTTGCTGTTTTCGATCGTGGAAGGACGTTAGTGCCCTTGTAGATTGAGATTTTGCGATTTATTCGTGATTTTCAGAAAAACCGAAATATCTCGAAAACTAAGCTAGATAGAGCAAAATGGGTTGAACTTTTGATGTACTGTATGAAAACGCTCTACAGGGGCATATCTATCCACTGGAGGGGAGAACAGAACTTTTTTTTTGGAAAGTTCAAAAAGTCCTTATTGGTCAGAACGAAACTCGAATCGACTCGTCTTTGGAATTTCACAATCCCTCATTTACGATATTTAACGGCGACTTTTTCTTTGGGGAGCAATTTGCTTCATTTACCATCTCTAGTTGCTGTTTTCGATCGTGGAAGGAAGTTAGTGCCCTTGTAGATTGAGATTTTGCGATTTATTCGTGATTTTCAGAAAAAGCGAAATATCTCGAAAACTAAGCTAGATAGAGCAAAATGGGTTGAACTTTTGATGTACTATATGAAAACGCTCTACAGGGGCATATCTATCCACTGGAGGGGAGAACAGAACTTTTTTTTTGGAAAGTTCAAAAAGTCCTTATTGGTCAGAACGAAACTCGAATCGACTCGTCTTTGGAATTTCACAATCCCTCATTTACGATATTTAACGGCGACTTTTTCTTTGGGGCTAATTTGCTTCATTTACCATCTCTAGTTGCTGTTTTCGATCGTGGAAGGACGTTAGTGCCCTTGTAGATTGAGATTTTGCGATTTATCAGTGATTTTCAGAAAAACCGAAATATCTCGAAAACTAAGCTAGATAGAGCAAAATGGGTTGAACTTTTGATGTACTGTATGAAAACGCTCTACAGGGGCATATCTATCCACTGGAGGGGAGAACAGAACTTTTTTTTTGGAAAGTTCAAAAAGTCCTTATTGGTCAGAACGAAACTCGAATCGACTCGTCTTTGGAATTTCACAATCCCTCATTTACGATATTTAACGGCGACTTTTTCTTTGGGGCTAATTTGCTTCATTTACCATCTCTAGTTGCTGTTTTCGATCGTGGAAGGACGTTAGTGCCCTTGTAGATTGAGATTTTGCGATTTATTCGTGATTTTCAGAAAAACCGAAATATCTCGAAAACTAAGCTAGATAGAGCAAAATGGGTTGAACTTTTGATGTACTGTATGAAAACGCTCTACAGGGGCATATCTATCCACTGGAGGGGAGAACAGAACTTTTTTTTTGGAAAGTTCAAAAAGTCCTTATTGGTCAGAACGAAACTCGAATCGACTCGTCTTTGGAATTTCACAATCCCTCATTTACGATATTTAACGGCGACTTTTTCTTTGGGGAGCAATTTGCTTCATTTACCATCTCTAGTTGCTGTTTTCGATCGTGGAAGGAAGTTAGTGCCCTTGTAGATTGAGATTTTGCGATTTATTCGTGATTTTCAGAAAAAGCGAAATATCTCGAAAACTAAGCTAGATAGAGCAAAATGGGTTGAACTTTTGATGTACTGTATGAAAACGCTCTACAGGGGGGTATATATCTACTGGTGGGGAGAATAGAACTTTTTTTTGGAAAATCGAAAAAGTCCTTAGTTGTCGAAAAGATCTTCGAGTCGACTCGTTTCTGGACAAATACAAACCTCTCTTACGATTTTTGAATGCGATTTTTCCGTTCTTGGAGGTGATACGCTTCTCTCACCATCTCTACGTGCTGTTTTTGATCGTGGAAGGACGTAGTGCCCTCGTAGATTCAGATTTTGCGATTTATTCGTGATTTTCAGAAAAAGCGAAATATCTCGAAAACTAAGCTAGATAGAGCAAAATGGGTTGAACTTTTGATGTACTGTATGAAAACGCTCTACAGGGGGTTATCTATCCACTGGTGGGGAGAACAGAACTTTTTTTTTGGAAAATCGAAAAAGTCCTTAGTTGTCGAAAAGATCTTCGAGTCGACTCGTTTCTGGACAAATACAAACCTCTCTTACGATTTTTGAATGCGATTTTTCCGTTCTTGGAGGTGATACGCTTCTCTCACCATCTCTACGTGCTGTTTTTGATCGTGGAAGGACGTAGTGCCCTCGTAGATTCAGATTTTGCGATTTATTCGTGATTTTCAGAAAAAGCGAAATATCTCGAAAACTAAGCTAGATAGAGCAAAATGGGTTGAACTTTTGATGTACTGTATGAAAACGCTCTACAGGGGCATATCTATCCACTGGAGGGGAGAACAGAACTTTTTTTTTGGAAAGTTCAAAAAGTCCTTATTGGTCAGAACGAAACTCGAATCGACTCGTCTTTGGAATTTCACAATCCCTCATTTACGATATTTAACGGCGACTTTTTCTTTGGGGCTAATTTGCTTCATTTACCATCTCTAGTTGCTGTTTTCGATCGTGGAAGGACGTTAGTGCCCTTGTAGATTGAGATTTTGCGATTTATTCGTGATTTTCAGAAAAACCGAAATATCTCGAAAACTAAGCTAGATAGAGCAAAATGGGTTGAACTTTTGATGTACTGTATGAAAACGCTCTACAGGGGCATATCTATCCACTGGAGGGGAGAACAGAACTTTTTTTTTGGAAAGTTCAAAAAGTCCTTATTGGTCAGAACGAAACTCGAATCGACTCGTCTTTGGAATTTCACAATCCCTCATTTACGATATTTAACGGCGACTTTTTCTTTGGGGAGCAATTTGCTTCATTTACCATCTCTAGTTGCTGTTTTCGATCGTGGAAGGAAGTTAGTGCCCTTGTAGATTGAGATTTTGCGATTTATTCGTGATTTTCAGAAAAAGCGAAATATCTCGAAAACTAAGCTAGATAGAGCAAAATGGGTTGAACTTTTGATGTACTGTATGAAAACGCTCTACAAGGGCATATCTATCCACTGGAGGGGAGAACAGAACTTTTTTTTTGGAAAGTTCAAAAAGTCCTTATTGGTCAGAACGAAACTCGAATCGACTCGTCTTTGGAATTTCACAATCCCTCATTTACGATATTTAACGGCGACTTTTTCTTTGGGGCTAATTTGCTTCATTTACCATCTCTAGTTGCTGTTTTCGATCGTGGAAGGACGTTAGTGCCCTTGTAGATTGAGATTTTGCGATTTATTCGTGATTTTCAGAAAAACCGAAATATCTCGAAAACTAAGCTAGATAGAGCAAAATGGGTTGAACTTTTGATGTACTGTATGAAAACGCTCTACAAGGGCATATCTATCCACTGGAGGGGAGAACAGAACTTTTTTTTTGGAAAGTTCAAAAAGTCCTTATTGGTCAGAACGAAACTCGAATCGACTCGTCTTTGGAATTTCACAATCCCTCATTTACGATATTTAACGGCGACTTTTTCTTTGGGGCTAATTTGCTTCATTTACCATCTCTAGTTGCTGTTTTCGATCGTGGAAGGACGTTAGTGCCCTTGTAGATTGAGATTTTGCGATTTATCAGTGATTTTCAGAATAACCGAAATATCTCGAAAACTAAGCTAGATAGAGCAAAATGGGTTGAACTTTTGATGTACTGTATGAAAACGCTCTACAGGGGCATATCTATCCACTGGAGGGGAGAACAGAACTTTTTTTTTGGAAAGTTCAAAAAGTCCTTATTGGTCAGAACGAAACTCGAATCGACTCGTCTTTGGAATTTCACAATCCCTCATTTACGATATTTAACGGCGACTTTTTCTTTGGGGCTAATTTGCTTCATTTACCATCTCTAGTTGCTGTTTTCGATCGTGGAAGGACGTTAGTGCCCTTGTAGATTGAGATTTTGCGATTTATTCGTGATTTTCAGAAAAACCGAAATATCTCGAAAACTAAGCTAGATAGAGCAAAATGGGTTGAACTTTTGATGTACTGTATGAAAACGCTCTACAGGGGCATATCTATCCACTGGAGGGGAGAACAGAACTTTTTTTTTGGAAAGTTCAAAAAGTCCTTATTGGTCAGAACGAAACTCGAATCGACTCGTCTTTGGAATTTCACAATCCCTCATTTACGATATTTAACGGCGACTTTTTCTTTGGGGAGCAATTTGCTTCATTTACCATCTCTAGTTGCTGTTTTCGATCGTGGAAGGAAGTTAGTGCCCTTGTAGATTGAGATTTTGCGATTTATTCGTGATTTTCAGAAAAAGCGAAATATCTCGAAAACTAAGCTAGATAGAGCAAAATGGGTTGAACTTTTGATGTACTGTATGAAAACGCTCTACAGGGGGGTATATATCTACTGGTGGGGAGAATAGAACTTTTTTTTGGAAAATCGAAAAAGTCCTTAGTTGTCGAAAAGATCTTCGAGTCGACTCGTTTCTGGACAAATACAAACCTCTCTTACGATTTTTGAATGCGATTTTTCCGTTCTTGGAGGTGATACGCTTCTCTCACCATCTCTACGTGCTGTTTTTGATCGTGGAAGGACGTAGTGCCCTCGTAGATTCAGATTTTGCGATTTATTCGTGATTTTCAGAAAAAGCGAAATATCTCGAAAACTAAGCTAGATAGAGCAAAATGGGTTGAACTTTTGATGTACTGTATGAAAACGCTCTACAGGGGGTTATCTATCCACTGGTGGGGAGAACAGAACTTTTTTTTTGGAAAATCGAAAAAGTCCTTAGTTGTCGAAAAGATCTTCGAGTCGACTCGTTTCTGGACAAATACAAACCTCTCTTACGATTTTTGAATGCGATTTTTCCGTTCTTGGAGGTGATACGCTTCTCTCACCATCTCTACGTGCTGTTTTTGATCGTGGAAGGACGTAGTGCCCTCGTAGATTCAGATTTTGCGATTTATTCGTGATTTTCAGAAAAAGCGAAATATCTCGAAAACTAAGCTAGATAGAGCAAAATGGGTTGAACTTTTGATGTACTGTATGAAAACGCTCTACAGGGGCATATCTATCCACTGGAGGGGAGAACAGAACTTTTTTTTTGGAAAGTTCAAAAAGTCCTTATTGGTCAGAACGAAACTCGAATCGACTCGTCTTTGGAATTTCACAATCCCTCATTTACGATATTTAACGGCGACTTTTTCTTTGGGGCTAATTTGCTTCATTTACCATCTCTAGTTGCTGTTTTCGATCGTGGAAGGACGTTAGTGCCCTTGTAGATTGAGATTTTGCGATTTATTCGTGATTTTCAGAAAAACCGAAATATCTCGAAAACTAAGCTAGATAGAGCAAAATGGGTTGAACTTTTGATGTACTATATGAAAACGCTCTACAGGGGCATATCTATCCACTGGAGGGGAGAACAGAACTTTTTTTTTGGAAAGTTCAAAAAGTCCTTATTGGTCAGAACGAAACTCGAATCGACTCGTCTTTGGAATTTCACAATCCCTCATTTACGATATTTAACGGCGACTTTTTCTTTGGGGAGCAATTTGCTTCATTTACCATCTCTAGTTGCTGTTTTCGATCGTGGAAGGAAGTTAGTGCCCTTGTAGATTGAGATTTTGCGATTTATTCGTGATTTTCAGAAAAAGCGAAATATCTCGAAAACTAAGCTAGATAGAGCAAAATGGGTTGAACTTTTGATGTACTGTATGAAAACGCTCTACAGGGGGGTATATATCTACTGGTGGGGAGAATAGAACTTTTTTTTGGAAAATCGAAAAAGTCCTTAGTTGTCGAAAAGATCTTCGAGTCGACTCGTTTCTGGACAAATACAAACCTCTCTTACGATTTTTGAATGCGATTTTTCCGTTCTTGGAAGTGATACGCTTCTCTCACCATCTCTACGTGCTGTTTTTGATCGTGGAAGGACGTAGTGCCCTCGTAGATTCAGATTTTGCGATTTATTCGTGATTTTCAGAAAAAGCGAAATATCTCGAAAACTAAGCTAGATAGAGCAAAATGGGTTGAACTTTTGATGTACTGTATGAAAACGCTCTACAGGGGCATATCTATCCACTGGAGGGGAGAACAGAACTTTTTTTTTGGAAAGTTCAAAAAGTCCTTATTGGTCAGAACGAAACTCGAATCGACTCGTCTTTGGAATTTCACAATCCCTCATTTACGATATTTAACGGCGACTTTTTCTTTGGGGCTAATTTGCTTCATTTACCATCTCTAGTTGCTGTTTTCGATCGTGGAAGGACGTTAGTGCCCTTGTAGATTGAGATTTTGCGATTTATTCGTGATTTTCAGAAAAACCGAAATATCTCGAAAACTAAGCTAGATAGAGCAAAATGGGTTGAACTTTTGATGTACTGTATGAAAACGCTCTACAGGGGCATATCTATCCACTGGAGGGGAGAACAGAACTTTTTTTTTGGAAAGTTCAAAAAGTCCTTATTGGTCAGAACGAAACTCGAATCGACTCGTCTTTGGAATTTCACAATCCCTCATTTACGATATTTAACGGCGACTTTTTCTTTGGGGCTAATTTGCTTCATTTACCATCTCTAGTTGCTGTTTTCGATCGTGGAAGGACGTTAGTGCCCTTGTAGATTGAGATTTTGCGATTTATTCGTGATTTTCAGAAAAACCGAAATATCTCGAAAACTAAGCTAGATAGAGCAAAATGGGTTGAACTTTTGATGTACTGTATGAAAACGCTCTACAGGGGCATATCTATCCACTGGAGGGGAGAACAGAACTTTTTTTTTGGAAAGTTCAAAAAGTCCTTATTGGTCAGAACGAAACTCGAATCGACTCGTCTTTGGAATTTCACAATCCCTCATTTACGATATTTAACGGCGACTTTTTCTTTGGGGAGCAATTTGCTTCATTTACCATCTCTAGTTGCTGTTTTCGATCGTGGAAGGAAGTTAGTGCCCTTGTAGATTGAGATTTTGCGATTTATTCGTGATTTTCAGAAAAAGCGAAATATCTCGAAAACTAAGCTAGATAGAGCAAAATGGGTTGAACTTTTGATGTACTGTATGAAAACGCTCTACAGGGGCATATCTATCCACTGGAGGGGAGAACAGAACTTTTTTTTTGGAAAGTTCAAAAAGTCCTTATTGGTCAGAACGAAACTCGAATCGACTCGTCTTTGGAATTTCACAATCCCTCATTTACGATATTTAACGGCGACTTTTTCTTTGGGGCTAATTTGCTTCATTTACCATCTCTAGTTGCTGTTTTCGATCGTGGAAGGACGTTAGTGCCCTTGTAGATTGAGATTTTGCGATTTATTCGTGATTTTCAGAAAAACCGAAATATCTCGAAAACTAAGCTAGATAGAGCAAAATGGGTTGAACTTTTGATGTACTGTATGAAAACGCTCTACAGGGGCATATCTATCCACTGGAGGGGAGAACAGAACTTTTTTTTTGGAAAGTTCAAAAAGTCCTTATTGGTCAGAACGAAACTCGAATCGACTCGTCTTTGGAATTTCACAATCCCTCATTTACGATATTTAACGGCGACTTTTTCTTTGGGGAGCAATTTGCTTCATTTACCATCTCTAGTTGCTGTTTTCGATCGTGGAAGGAAGTTAGTGCCCTTGTAGATTGAGATTTTGCGATTTATTCGTGATTTTCAGAAAAAGCGAAATATCTCGAAAACTAAGCTAGATAGAGCAAAATGGGTTGAACTTTTGATGTACTATATGAAAACGCTCTACAGGGGCATATCTATCCACTGGAGGGGAGAACAGAACTTTTTTTTTGGAAAGTTCAAAAAGTCCTTATTGGTCAGAACGAAACTCGAATCGACTCGTCTTTGGAATTTCACAATCCCTCATTTACGATATTTAACGGCGACTTTTTCTTTGGGGCTAATTTGCTTCATTTACCATCTCTAGTTGCTGTTTTCGATCGTGGAAGGACGTTAGTGCCCTTGTAGATTGAGATTTTGCGATTTATCAGTGATTTTCAGAAAAACCGAAATATCTCGAAAACTAAGCTAGATAGAGCAAAATGGGTTGAACTTTTGATGTACTGTATGAAAACGCTCTACAGGGGCATATCTATCCACTGGAGGGGAGAACAGAACTTTTTTTTTGGAAAGTTCAAAAAGTCCTTATTGGTCAGAACGAAACTCGAATCGACTCGTCTTTGGAATTTCACAATCCCTCATTTACGATATTTAACGGCGACTTTTTCTTTGGGGCTAATTTGCTTCATTTACCATCTCTAGTTGCTGTTTTCGATCGTGGAAGGACGTTAGTGCCCATGTAGATTGAGATTTTGCGATTTATTCGTGATTTTCAGAAAAACCGAAATATCTCGAAAACTAAGCTAGATAGAGCAAAATGGGTTGAACTTTTGATGTACTGTATGAAAACGCTCTACAGGGGCATATCTATCCACTGGAGGGGAGAACAGAACTTTTTTTTTGGAAAGTTCAAAAAGTCCTTATTGGTCAGAACGAAACTCGAATCGACTCGTCTTTGGAATTTCACAATCCCTCATTTACGATATTTAACGGCGACTTTTTCTTTGGGGAGCAATTTGCTTCATTTACCATCTCTAGTTGCTGTTTTCGATCGTGGAAGGAAGTTAGTGCCCTTGTAGATTGAGATTTTGCGATTTATTCGTGATTTTCAGAAAAAGCGAAATATCTCGAAAACTAAGCTAGATAGAGCAAAATGGGTTGAACTTTTGATGTACTGTATGAAAACGCTCTACAAGGGCATATCTATCCACTGGAGGGGAGAACAGAACTTTTTTTTTGGAAAGTTCAAAAAGTCCTTATTGGTCAGAACGAAACTCGAATCGACTCGTCTTTGGAATTTCACAATCCCTCATTTACGATATTTAACGGCGACTTTTTCTTTGGGGCTAATTTGCTTCATTTACCATCTCTAGTTGCTGTTTTCGATCGTGGAAGGACGTTAGTGCCCTTGTAGATTGAGATTTTGCGATTTATTCGTGATTTTCAGAAAAACCGAAATATCTCGAAAACTAAGCTAGATAGAGCAAAATGGGTTGAACTTTTGATGTACTGTATGAAAACGCTCTACAGGGGCATATCTATCCACTGGAGGGGAGAACAGAACTTTTTTTTTGGAAAGTTCAAAAAGTCCTTATTGGTCAGAACGAAACTCGAATCGACTCGTCTTTGGAATTTCACAATCCCTCATTTACGATATTTAACGGCGACTTTTTCTTTGGGGAGCAATTTGCTTCATTTACCATCTCTAGTTGCTGTTTTCGATCGTGGAAGGAAGTTAGTGCCCTTGTAGATTGAGATTTTGCGATTTATTCGTGATTTTCAGAAAAAGCGAAATATCTCGAAAACTAAGCTAGATAGAGCAAAATGGGTTGAACTTTTGATGTACTGTATGAAAACGCTCTACAGGGACATATCTATCCACTGGAGGGGAGAACAGAACTTTTTTTTTGGAAAGTTCAAAAAGTCCTTATTGGTCAGAACGAAACTCGAATCGACTCGTCTTTGGAATTTCACAATCCCTCATTTACGATATTTAACGGCGACTTTTTCTTTGGGGCTAATTTGCTTCATTTACCATCTCTAGTTGCTGTTTTCGATCGTGGAAGGACGTTAGTGCCCTTGTAGATTGAGATTTTGCGATTTATTCGTGATTTTCAGAAAAACCGAAATATCTCGAAAACTAAGCTAGATAGAGCAAAATGGGTTGAACTTTTGATGTACTGTATGAAAACGCTCTACAGGGGCATATCTATCCACTGGAGGGGAGAACAGAACTTTTTTTTTGGAAAGTTCAAAAAGTCCTTATTGGTCAGAACGAAACTCGAATCGACTCGTCTTTGGAATTTCACAATCCCTCATTTACGATATTTAACGGCGACTTTTTCTTTGGGGAGCAATTTGCTTCATTTACCATCTCTAGTTGCTGTTTTCGATCGTGGAAGGAAGTTAGTGCCCTTGTAGATTGAGATTTTGCGATTTATTCGTGATTTTCAGAAAAAGCGAAATATCTCGAAAACTAAGCTAGATAGAGCAAAATGGGTTGAACTTTTGATGTACTATATGAAAACGCTCTACAGGGGCATATCTATCCACTGGAGGGGAGAACAGAACTTTTTTTTTGGAAAGTTCAAAAAGTCCTTATTGGTCAGAACGAAACTCGAATCGACTCGTCTTTGGAATTTCACAATCCCTCATTTACGATATTTAACGGCGACTTTTTCTTTGGGGCTAATTTGCTTCATTTACCATCTCTAGTTGCTGTTTTCGATCGTGGAAGGACGTTAGTGCCCTTGTAGATTGAGATTTTGCGATTTATCAGTGATTTTCAGAAAAACCGAAATATCTCGAAAACTAAGCTAGATAGAGCAAAATGGGTTGAACTTTTGATGTACTGTATGAAAACGCTCTACAGGGGCATATCTATCCACTGGAGGGGAGAACAGAACTTTTTTTTTGGAAAGTTCAAAAAGTCCTTATTGGTCAGAACGAAACTCGAATCGACTCGTCTTTGGAATTTCACAATCCCTCATTTACGATATTTAACGGCGACTTTTTCTTTGGGGCTAATTTGCTTCATTTACCATCTCTAGTTGCTGTTTTCGATCGTGGAAGGACGTTAGTGCCCTTGTAGATTGAGATTTTGCGATTTATTCGTGATTTTCAGAAAAACCGAAATATCTCGAAAACTAAGCTAGATAGAGCAAAATGGGTTGAACTTTTGATGTACTGTATGAAAACGCTCTACAGGGGCATATCTATCCACTGGAGGGGAGAACAGAACTTTTTTTTTGGAAAGTTCAAAAAGTCCTTATTGGTCAGAACGAAACTCGAATCGACTCGTCTTTGGAATTTCACAATCCCTCATTTACGATATTTAACGGCGACTTTTTCTTTGGGGAGCAATTTGCTTCATTTACCATCTCTAGTTGCTGTTTTCGATCGTGGAAGGACGTTAGTGCCCTTGTAGATTGAGATTTTGCGATTTATTCGTGATTTTCAGAAAAACCGAAATATCTCGAAAACTAAGCTAGATAGAGCAAAATGGGTTGAACTTTTGATGTACTGTATGAAAACGCTCTACAGGGGCATATCTATCCACTGGAGGGGAGAACAGAACTTTTTTTTTGGAAAGTTCAAAAAGTCCTTATTGGTCAGAACGAAACTCGAATCGACTCGTCTTTGGAATTTCACAATCCCTCATTTACGATATTTAACGGCGACTTTTTCTTTGGGGCTAATTTGCTTCATTTACCATCTCTAGTTGCTGTTTTCGATCGTGGAAGGACGTTAGTGCCCTTGTAGATTGAGATTTTGCGATTTATTCGTGATTTTCAGAAAAACCGAAATATCTCGAAAACTAAGCTAGATAGAGCAAAATGGGTTGAACTTTTGATGTACTGTATGAAAACGCTCTACAGGGGCATATCTATCCACTGGAGGGGAGAACAGAACTTTTTTTTTGGAAAGTTCAAAAAGTCCTTATTGGTCAGAACGAAACTCGAATCGACTCGTCTTTGGAATTTCACAATCCCTCATTTACGATATTTAACGGCGACTTTTTCTTTGGGGAGCAATTTGCTTCATTTACCATCTCTAGTTGCTGTTTTCGATCGTGGAAGGAAGTTAGTGCCCTTGTAGATTGAGATTTTGCGATTTATTCGTGATTTTCAGAAAAACCGAAATATCTCGAAAACTAAGCTAGATAGAGCAAAATGGGTTGAACTTTTGATGTACTGTATGAAAACGCTCTACAGGGGCATATCTATCCACTGGAGGGGAGAACAGAACTTTTTTTTTGGAAAGTTCAAAAAGTCCTTATTGGTCAGAACGAAACTCGAATCGACTCGTCTTTGGAATTTCACAATCCCTCATTTACGATATTTAACGGCGACTTTTTCTTTGGGGCTAATTTGCTTCATTTACCATCTCTAGTTGCTGTTTTCGATCGTGGAAGGACGTTAGTGCCCTTGTAGATTGAGATTTTGCGATTTATTCGTGATTTTCAGAAAAACCGAAATATCTCGAAAACTAAGCTAGATAGAGCAAAATGGGTTGAACTTTTGATGTACTGTATGAAAACGCTCTACAGGGGCATATCTATCCACTGGAGGGGAGAACAGAACTTTTTTTTTGGAAAGTTCAAAAAGTCCTTATTGGTCAGAACGAAACTCGAATCGACTCGTCTTTGGAATTTCACAATCCCTCATTTACGATATTTAACGGCGACTTTTTCTTTGGGGAGCAATTTGCTTCATTTACCATCTCTAGTTGCTGTTTTCGATCGTGGAAGGAAGTTAGTGCCCTTGTAGATTGAGATTTTGCGATTTATTCGTGATTTTCAGAAAAAGCGAAATATCTCGAAAACTAAGCTAGATAGAGCAAAATGGGTTGAACTTTTGATGTACTGTATGAAAACGCTCTACAGGGGGGTATATATCTACTGGTGGGGAGAATAGAACTTTTTTTTGGAAAATCGAAAAAGTCCTTAGTTGTCGAAAAGATCTTCGAGTCGACTCGTTTCTGGACAAATACAAACCTCTCTTACGATTTTTGAATGCGATTTTTCCGTTCTTGGAGGTGATACGCTTCTCTCACCATCTCTACGTGCTGTTTTTGATCGTGGAAGGACGTAGTGCCCTCGTAGATTCAGATTTTGCGATTTATTCGTGATTTTCAGAAAAAGCGAAATATCTCGAAAACTAAGCTAGATAGAGCAAAATGGGTTGAACTTTTGATGTACTGTATGAAAACGCTCTACAGGGGGTTATCTATCCACTGGTGGGGAGAACAGAACTTTTTTTTTGGAAAATCGAAAAAGTCCTTAGTTGTCGAAAAGATCTTCGAGTCGACTCGTTTCTGGACAAATACAAACCTCTCTTACGATTTTTGAATGCGATTTTTCCGTTCTTGGAAGTGATACGCTTCTCTCACCATCTCTACGTGCTGTTTTTGATCGTGGAAGGACGTAGTGCCCTCGTAGATTCAGATTTTGCGATTTATTCGTGATTTTCAGAAAAAGCGAAATATCTCGAAAACTAAGCTAGATAGAGCAAAATGGGTTGAACTTTTGATGTACTGTATGAAAACGCTCTACAGGGGCATATCTATCCACTGGAGGGGAGAACAGAACTTTTTTTTTGGAAAGTTCAAAAAGTCCTTATTGGTCAGAACGAAACTCGAATCGACTCGTCTTTGGAATTTCACAATCCCTCATTTACGATATTTAACGGCGACTTTTTCTTTGGGGCTAATTTGCTTCATTTACCATCTCTAGTTGCTGTTTTCGATCGTGGAAGGACGTTAGTGCCCTTGTAGATTGAGATTTTGCGATTTATTCGTGATTTTCAGAAAAACCGAAATATCTCGAAAACTAAGCTAGATAGAGCAAAATGGGTTGAACTTTTGATGTACTGTATGAAAACGCTCTACAGGGGCATATCTATCCACTGGAGGGGAGAACAGAACTTTTTTTTTGGAAAGTTCAAAAAGTCCTTATTGGTCAGAACGAAACTCGAATCGACTCGTCTTTGGAATTTCACAATCCCTCATTTACGATATTTAACGGCGACTTTTTCTTTGGGGAGCAATTTGCTTCATTTACCATCTCTAGTTGCTGTTTTCGATCGTGGAAGGAAGTTAGTGCCCTTGTAGATTGAGATTTTGCGATTTATTCGTGATTTTCAGAAAAAGCGAAATATCTCGAAAACTAAGCTAGATAGAGCAAAATGGGTTGAACTTTTGATGTACTGTATGAAAACGCTCTACAAGGGCATATCTATCCACTGGAGGGGAGAACAGAACTTTTTTTTTGGAAAGTTCAAAAAGTCCTTATTGGTCAGAACGAAACTCGAATCGACTCGTCTTTGGAATTTCACAATCCCTCATTTACGATATTTAACGGCGACTTTTTCTTTGGGGCTAATTTGCTTCATTTACCATCTCTAGTTGCTGTTTTCGATCGTGGAAGGACGTTAGTGCCCTTGTAGATTGAGATTTTGCGATTTATTCGTGATTTTCAGAAAAACCGAAATATCTCGAAAACTAAGCTAGATAGAGCAAAATGGGTTGAACTTTTGATGTACTGTATGAAAACGCTCTACAGGGGCATATCTATCCACTGGAGGGGAGAACAGAACTTTTTTTTTGGAAAGTTCAAAAAGTCCTTATTGGTCAGAACGAAACTCGAATCGACTCGTCTTTGGAATTTCACAATCCCTCATTTACGATATTTAACGGCGACTTTTTCTTTGGGGAGCAATTTGCTTCATTTACCATCTCTAGTTGCTGTTTTCGATCGTGGAAGGAAGTTAGTGCCCTTGTAGATTGAGATTTTGCGATTTATTCGTGATTTTCAGAAAAAGCGAAATATCTCGAAAACTAAGCTAGATAGAGCAAAATGGGTTGAACTTTAGATGTACTGTATGAAAACGCTCTACAGGGGCATATCTATCCACTGGAGGGGAGAACAGAACTTTTTTTTTGGAAAGTTCAAAAAGTCCTTATTGGTCAGAACGAAACTCGAATCGACTCGTCTTTGGAATTTCACAATCCCTCATTTACGATATTTAACGGCGACTTTTTCTTTGGGGCTAATTTGCTTCATTTACCATCTCTAGTTGCTGTTTTCGATCGTGGAAGGACGTTAGTGCCCTTGTAGATTGAGATTTTGCGATTTATTCGTGATTTTCAGAAAAACCGAAATATCTCGAAAACTAAGCTAGATAGAGCAAAATGGGTTGAACTTTTGATGTACTGTATGAAAACGCTCTACAGGGGCATATCTATCCACTGGAGGGGAGAACAGAACTTTTTTTTTGGAAAGTTCAAAAAGTCCTTATTGGTCAGAACGAAACTCGAATCGACTCGTCTTTGGAATTTCACAATCCCTCATTTACGATATTTAACGGCGACTTTTTCTTTGGGACTAATTTGCTTCATTTACCATCTCTAGTTGCTGTTTTCGATCGTGGAAGGACGTTAGTGCCCTTGTAGATTGAGATTTTGCGATTTATTCGTGATTTTCAGAAAAACCGAAATATCTCGAAAACTAAGCTAGATAGAGCAAAATGGGTTGAACTTTTGATGTACTGTATGAAAACGCTCTACAGGGGCATATCTATCCACTGGAGGGGAGAACAGAACTTTTTTTTTGGAAAGTTCAAAAAGTCCTTATTGGTCAGAACGAAACTCGAATCGACTCGTCTTTGGAATTTCACAATCCCTCATTTACGATATTTAACGGCGACTTTTTCTTTGGGGCTAATTTGCTTCATTTACCATCTCTAGTTGCTGTTTTCGATCGTGGAAGGACGTTAGTGCCCTTGTAGATTGAGATTTTGCGATTTATCAGTGATTTTCAGAAAAACCGAAATATCTCGAAAACTAAGCTAGATAGAGCAAAATGGGTTGAACTTTTGATGTACTGTATGAAAACGCTCTACAGGGGCATATCTATCCACTGGAGGGGAGAACAGAACTTTTTTTTTGGAAAGTTCAAAAAGTCCTTATTGGTCAGAACGAAACTCGAATCGACTCGTCTTTGGAATTTCACAATCCCTCATTTACGATATTTAACGGCGACTTTTTCTTTGGGGCTAATTTGCTTCATTTACCATCTCTAGTTGCTGTTTTCGATCGTGGAAGGACGTTAGTGCCCTTGTAGATTGAGATTTTGCGATTTATTCGTGATTTTCAGAAAAACCGAAATATCTCGAAAACTAAGCTAGATAGAGCAAAATGGGTTGAACTTTTGATGTACTGTATGAAAACGCTCTACAGGGGCATATCTATCCACTGGAGGGGAGAACAGAACTTTTTTTTTGGAAAGTTCAAAAAGTCCTTATTGGTCAGAACGAAACTCGAATCGACTCGTCTTTGGAATTTCACAATCCCTCATTTACGATATTTAACGGCGACTTTTTCTTTGGGGAGCAATTTGCTTCATTTACCATCTCTAGTTGCTGTTTTCGATCGTGGAAGGACGTTAGTGCCCTTGTAGATTGAGATTTTGCGATTTATTCGTGATTTTCAGAAAAACCGAAATATCTCGAAAACTAAGCTAGATAGAGCAAAATGGGTTGAACATTTGATGTACTGTATGAAAACGCTCTACAGGGGCATATCTATCCACTGGAGGGGAGAACAGAACTTTTTTTTTGGAAAGTTCAAAAAGTCCTTATTGGTCAGAACGAAACTCGAATCGACTCGTCTTTGGAATTTCACAATCCCTCATTTACGATATTTAACGGCGACTTTTTCTTTGGGGCTAATTTGCTTCATTTACCATCTCTAGTTGCTGTTTTCGATCGTGGAAGGACGTTAGTGCCCTTGTAGATTGAGATTTTGCGATTTATCAGTGATTTTCAGAATAACCGAAATATTTCGAAAACTAAGCTAGATAGAGCAAAATGGGTTGAACTTTTGATGTACTGTATGAAAACGCTCTACAGGGGCATATCTATCCACTGGAGGGGAGAACAGAACTTTTTTTTTGGAAAGTTCAAAAAGTCCTTATTGGTCAGAACGAAACTCGAATCGACTCGTCTTTGGAATTTCACAATCCCTCATTTACGATATTTAACGGCGACTTTTTCTTTGGGGCTAATTTGCTTCATTTACCATCTCTAGTTGCTGTTTTCGATCGTGGAAGGACGTTAGTGCCCTTGTAGATTGAGATTTTGCGATTTATCAGTGATTTTCAGAATAACCGAAATATCTCGAAAACTAAGCTAGATAGAGCAAAATGGGTTGAACTTTTGATGTACTGTATGAAAACGCTCTACAGGGGCATATCTATCCACTGGAGGGGAGAACAGAACTTTTTTTTTGGAAAGTTCAAAAAGTCCTTATTGGTCAGAACGAAACTCGAATCGACTCGTCTTTGGAATTTCACAATCCCTCATTTACGATATTTAACGGCGACTTTTTCTTTGGGGCTAATTTGCTTCATTTACCATCTCTAGTTGCTGTTTTCGATCGTGGAAGGACGTTAGTGCCCTTGTAGATTGAGATTTTGCGATTTATTCGTGATTTTCAGAAAAACCGAAATATCTCGAAAACTAAGCTAGATAGAGCAAAATGGGTTGAACTTTTGATGTACTGTATGAAAACGCTCTACAGGGGCATATCTATCCACTGGAGGGGAGAACAGAACTTTTTTTTTGGAAAGTTCAAAAAGTCCTTATTGGTCAGAACGAAACTCGAATCGACTCGTCTTTGGAATTTCACAATCCCTCATTTACGATATTTAACGGCGACTTTTTCTTTGGGGCTAATTTGCTTCATTTACCATCTCTAGTTGATGTTTTTGATCGTGGAAGGACGTTAGTGCCCTTGTAGATTGAGATTTTGCGATTTATTAGTGATTTTCAGAAAAACCGAAATATCTCGAAAACTAAGCTAGATAGAGCAAAATGGGTTGAACTTTTGATGTACCGTATGAAAACGCTCTACAGGGGCATATCTATCCACTGGAGGGGAGAACAGATTTTTTTTTTTGGAAAGTTCAAAAAGTCCTTAATGGTCAGAACGAAACTCGAATCGACTCGTCTTTGGAATTTCACAATCCCTCATTTACGATATTTAACGGCGACTTTTTCTTTGGGGCTAATTTGCTTCATTTACCATCTCTAGTTGCTGTTTTCGATCGTGGAAGGACGTTAGTGCCCTTGTAGATTGAGATTTTGCGATTTATTCGTGATTTTCAGAAAAACCGAAATATCTCGAAAACTAAGCTAGATAGAGCAAAATGGGTTGAACTTTTGATGTACTGTATGAAAACGCTCTACAGGGGCACATCATTCCACTTGTGGGGAAAACAGACCATTTTTTTTCGCAAATTCCAAAGTCCTCATTCTCGAAAACGACCAACAAATCAACCGTTCTTGGAATGTGGTACTATGAAATATTTAGAGAATGAGACTACCTCCATCTCGGAAAACTTCATTTAGTCGGTATGGTCTCATTCTGTTCCTACTGAACTGTTATGAACCTTCTAAAGAAACGGGGCGAATAATGAAACAACGGAATATTAATGGTAATATTTATTTCAATGTCGTTTCACTCAGATAAAGTCAAAATTTCGAAACTAAGAAATGGAAATACTAAACTTTTCATTACTGCTCGTCTCAATATAAATTTGATATAATGCAATGTATATATTTTCATTCTCACCCTCTCTCTCACGCTTTCTCCTCCTACTAGGTATGTATATTAGCATCTACGTATATAGCCATAAGATTAACATAAAACTTAAACGTTAAAAATACACAATGTATATGAATACTCTGAAAAATATATCTATATTTATATATATTATATTATATGTATCTACCGTAATATATTGAATAATAAACTCAATGAAAGACTAAGAGGTAATGAAATGAGTGGATTCGGTCTGTACACTAATTCAGAATGATTTCCACCAGCATGTGAAGAAATAGTCGAAGACAATAAAATTAATCACGACCGTTTTTCTGTGTAGTCCGATGAAATTTATATCGCTGTACAACGGTGAGATTCCAAAAAAATGTTAGTATCGAATACAGATTTGCTTACTGAGAATGAAATGTATTTAGAACCAGAAAGATGATATAAAAAATGATAATTCCGCACCATTTGAGAATGCCCAAGATAGAAATCGAGTTTTGTCTATTTTTTATCAAAAGATAGAGTGGTATTTCTTGCTTCCGTGACACTCTGAAGACAGTTTTTGATGCCAACGTACAATGGGGCAAAATCCAAGAAAGCTTTTCAAACATTTTGGATATTTGAAAAAGGCAAGTTAAGCTTCCAAAATAATCTAGAATGTTCTAAGAATATCCAGGAATTTTCCCAAATATAAAAAAATGCAGTCACAAAAGAAAACAGAAATACATTGAATATTTAATTATCATACTTTAATTTTGCTAAACCATTATTCTGCTCAACACCACTCAAAAAAACATCCTTTCAAGTTATTGCACTATTTGCCCAACAAATCCTTCGAATTAATGAAACTCTGAACGAAATGGTGTTGTTTGATGATACAAAATTAACACTTTACTTGCTAATTTCCAGAAGAATGTTTAACATTAAAATGAATTATTTGGCTTTACAAACAGAAACGTTCATCATAACTGTGGGCAGATTTATCATTTTACGGTTTTATTGCAATAAAACTCGTATATTGTGAGATCAAAAGAAAATAGACTTTAGTTGTTTGGCGATTATTTCATTCTCAGGTTATCTGAAGACTGAATAGAAGAAACCTTGATGTCTTTATACAATGCTAAGTGAGCTTTATGAAGGTGTAGCTACTAAAAAATACCATCAGTCAGATCCTGGGAGAAAATATTGAAAATATATTTTTTATAGAGGGTGATTCAAATTCTATTGCCTGCGTGGGGTTCTCGAAAAAAGGTATAAAGAATCAACAGCAATAGCTACTAATTTTTTTCAATTGTATGAATTTACTTGAATTTCAGACTGTGGATGGTCAAAATTTCCAAAACGCTATGTCCAAGCAAGGATTTCCCAATTTTCTCAGCACACAGAAATTATGTACCCCTGGACATTTTTTCAGGTGCATTCCCGAAAAATTATTCCAATTGAAATTCAACGTGTTATTTTTTTGCATCTTTCATTTGTTTTTGATGTGAAATGAGAACCTCATTATTTTGAAGTTTCATAATGTTTTTGACTCTTAAAAACTGCATCCTGCAAATTTTTTTCAATATCGATGTTTCATAGACTCACTCAGAAATGGCAAACGAATTTCGGTTTGTGTCGACAAAAGGCAGCGCGACGACCTACAATTTCTTTTACGATTGATTTTGAGATCTTCCACGATACAACAGCAACGCGTATCTCATTAATTTTTCAACAGAACGAATTCAACAATAAATACCTTCAAATAAACCTCCCGTATTTCTGCACCTAAAAATATTCAAACGTACTAATCACATCTTAGGCAACAATTACAATACACAATAATATATGAACAAACACACCATTTAGGTAATAACATATCCCTATTTCTAATAATAACTGCCTTAGGACACTAATTTTAACTTTAAAAATGATTGATTGCTTCCTTCTGGATAGGGATCCAAAGTAGAGTTGAGAATTTTACTCAGTTGCAGTGTTTCCCAATTTATATTGCAGTCGGTGGACTATAGTCAAGTCTATTGAAGTCTTTACGTATCTAAACGATAATAATGCACCAGCAAACAGCTCCAACACCGACATCCCCGAGATGTAGCACGGAGATGTCACTGCTATGTAACTTTGCAACGCCGGTGCGACGTACAGTGGACATTGTGATGTGCATGTTGTGATGTCCAGCCGATGCGCATTTGTTCTATTTTCGAATTAATTGAAGCAGTCTTGTGACATGATTGCTACATGCTACATCCAAATTCTACATCGCAGGGACATCTGTCTGTTTGCTGGAACTATCCTCTAGGTGGCGCTCTGGTAGAGATTCAAATACAGAGATTGGTTAATAAAAAATATGCAACAGCACCACTTTATGCATTTTTTGTGGTTTTACAAACATTCTTTATGAAACGAAAAACACTTGACAAAACGTTTTCAAAATGATTGTCAAATTTTTTAGTTAGCATTCCCGAGCCGTATTTGCCAGTAACGTAGCTTAATTTATTTGGAAAAATGTGTGACGCGTAAATCTGGCATTAGCTCATAACCTGTACTCAAAAGAAATTTCTCTTTTCAGCTGTGAGAAAACCCTCAGCACCTCCCTAAGTGGTTGGTGCATTTTCCAAGCAACCATTAGAGGTCGGGATTGGTGTGTAGATATGTTTCAACGGCCGAGACCTAAGGACCTTTTTTTTTAAGAATGAACAATTTATCTGATAAGAGTCAAAATCCGAACAGAGTATGCGTTTAGTCGTTATTCACTGGAAACTCAATCAAAAAGCCAAATACAAGTCAGACAGTTGTGAAATAGGTGAACTTTTGGCATGAAAATAAATAGAAAAAAAATTATTCCGTGGCAGTCAGAGCCATCCAAGTACAATTCCAAATATCGATTAAAAAGTTTAAACTTATGAAGTCTTTAATTTAATTTCTATGTGTGGAATGATGTCCGGAATCAAAAAATATTGAAATATACAGGGTGTTCTGTTTGAATTATACTTTTCGCGATAATTTTAAGATTTGTTATCTCTACCAGTCGCAGCACCCGAGGAGATTTAGCTTCGAACGATGCGATACATTGAGTAATTTTTTAAGAACACAGTATTAGCTTGATTAATGATCTCGGATCATTACGAAAACATCGTGAATTGTACTTTCATCAAGTGGTTTGAGATCAAGGTAGTTCGCACCTTTCGTCCTAACATGAACACCTCTTTCGATCACTATCTAAGGTTCAACGCGACGATTTTTAGTCTTGGATCAGTCGCCGAATCGGATGCACGCCTTCTTCCATCTGCACTGCGTGCACCACTGCTCCTTGTGCTCCATGCCGTACACTTTGCGGCACTTTTTGTTCTCCCCGCGGACCCGTCTCGGCGAGACGGGCGTCTTGGGGCTGCGGGCGCGCGGCGTCAGCTTGGGGAACCTGTGCGGGGACTGCAGTTTGGGGTACTGGTTCATCAGACTTTGGCGCATGTTACCGACCAACTGTCTTTGGTAGTCGGGGTCCTCGTGGAACGGCCTGGCCATGTCTTGGTGGGAGAGGGTGGGCGGAGGGCTAGTTATTCCTAGCTCTATTTCCGTGTAATAGAATTCCTCTTCGGCGTCTTGGCAAACTTGGCTCCTGTAAAATGAGGATACTTGTAACAAATTGTTGATAACTAGACAAGGCTAGAGGACACAAATACTCTCATATGGAACAATACAATACGTGTAAAACGAAAACTATTCCATTACACACAAATTAAAAAACGGTACCTAATCACAATTACTAGAATACTACAGTTTCAGCACGTTTGAGCAGTAAGAAGTTTCCCAGTGCCCCCATAAGTTTCCATACGTTTTCATTACCTATCATCAAATCAAGATAACTTCAAATATAACTACGATGACAATCCCAGATTACCCAAAAAGGTGATCTGTCGCGCTACAATAACCTCACAATGTCATCAATTGAAGTTAAAGTAAAGATAACTACAAAAACTACCATTTTCGAGGCAATCTATTCCATTTATCACATTTATGTTCACTTTGTATTTCTAGTTCTCTTTATCTTAAAACATTTCTTGTTGTGGTTTTCATTGACAGTGACAGTTTTCATTATAACTTGAGTACGATAAAATGTATTCGAGTAGCATATCTCAAACGAAAAAACTGATTGATAAGGTGAGGTGATATCAAGACCATTTACTACTTTTTGGTATGAAAATATAAGTCTCAAGATATTCCAGAAGCCACTTCAGTATCATCTAAGAAGTATATAAATTGGCCCGACATACCCGATGCAGTATTATCATTTGAATAAATTGAAATTTAATTCGGCCCAGGAACCGACCCCTGGGGCACTCCACTGCGCATATTATTGAGATCAAAATGAATTCAGAGAGAAAATTATACTCGAGAAAACCATAGCATGAAACATTCTGCAACAGATCTAAACAGCAAATTTGTTGTGATAGATCAAAAATAATTGATTTATCAGTTTCACCACATAGTCTTACTGTATGTATATCCTGCTTATCAATGAAAAAAGTAGGTTCTGACTAGTGAATGCATTCATTCAATTATACCATCCGATAGACCACTGATAAAAAAAATACCCATTAACCCATATCATCATTGATATTGAAAAGAATTCAGATTACCGAAGTTACACCAACAAAAGACGACATTTTTTATAGATGAATATGAATTTAGGCCAATTCAATTAATTAATGAAGTGCTCCGGAGTGTTCAATTTTAGTGTCAACCATAAATTCAGTGCTTATTTACCAAAACAACAAATAAAATTCACCAAAGTGGCATTAAATCCCGATCTGAACTTCTGAAATTATGTCATGATCGTTCGCATCGAAACTGAAATTATAACGGTGCTAATTTGTGTATGTCGTGTCATGGCCAAAGCCGAATATCATCAGAAAAGCAAGCAAGCGGACTTATAACGGTCCAAGGTTATAATAAATTAGCTTCCATTAGCGTTAGACTCGTGATATTTTTTAATCCACCAAACTAACAATGCGCACCAACAGGAAGTGTCCGTATCGCAGCTTTATGCATTTGCCAGTTACCTTGAAACCGGTTAAAATGCCGAGTGTAACTTCTTTGCGTTTCGAAAGTAGCATCCTTATCATACGGCAATGAAGTTTTGTTGTGTTTACCTCACGTAAATTGTGGAAGCAGCCTTGGGCATAGGTCGTGTAAAAAAGTCGCAACAAAATATTTTATTTTTTCTAGGCACGTGTTGTTTTTGTAATTTTGTTTTCGATATAAAAGCGAAGGTCTCACTTTGACAAATTGGCACATACTCTTGAGTGTATTCATATTCATGACCCTAGGTTGATGAGGTATGAAGCGACAACCACAAACATACGCGTCAAAAAAAATAACACCCATCTTTTTTGTCACAAAAAGTTTCGACAGTTTTGAAAAAGGTTGGATCGTAATTTCAGGTTTGTTATCTCGATACTAACAATCCGATATATTTTAAAATCTAATAGATTAGTCGATACTTAATGAAAATCGTTTGGAATGAGCAAATTTTGTTCTTTTATTGTTTTTGGTATGTTGATAATTTCAAGTTTACCTTGATAACAAACGATAAATTCCAGTTTAGTAATCAATAATTTACAAGGGATCCAAAATCCCTACTTTCATTAGTTTGCTTTCAAAATTTATTCTGTCGTTTTGACAAATAACTCGAGTAAAACTGTATGAAAACTTTGTACCTACACATGTTTGAAAGAAATATCTAGTCTAATACTAATACATCCTTCGTGAGGCAATCCAATGAAAATATTATTCATCTATCGCGTTTTGTTGACAAAAACAACACTATTGCTCATAAAATATTGGCAAATACATCAGATCCCGCAAAGGAGACTCGAACTGACTCACTGGATGATCTAGGTTTGCCAATTGAGCGCTAGAACCCACGAAAATGTTTTATTTCTGACCGACTCAAAATAGCTGAACGTCATAACAAGTTTATCTAATATATGTTGATATTTTATATGTGTTGTGACATCAGTATTCGAATCTAAATGTGACGTCAGATACCTAGCAAACACGCACTTTTTGGCACAGTTTCTCGACAGAACAGAACTAATTTGGATCGAGTGGTTTTTGTTTGTGGTTGATGGAAAAATATAATAGTGAGATACAGGTGAAGTTCTTATGTCTAGGTATCTATCAGAATTATTCCTAACTCAACATAAAAAACTTAATTTATATTCATATAACAGCAAACATAGCATTTAGTTTAGTTTCCTTCTGGACAGTCAACAACTCTTACGAAACCATCATGATGGCAAAATTAATGTGATCATTACTACATACCTATATACAAAGTGAAATGAAAACAGAATTGAAAGAGAAGTTAGGAACGAAATGGAGTTGGTAGAAAAAATACAACAATCGGCAATAACTGGAAACAAAAATTTCAAAAATAATGTTAAATGTTAAAAATTTTCAAAAGCTGTTATAACTTTACCGAAGTCCACAGCTTATAAAGAGCCCTGAATAAAATTAAACGAACTATTCATGAAAAAAATTGTGATAGACTAATCAACAAAGTAACCTGTAGATCGTTTAGTGCAGCTGTAAATATAACTTCAATTCTATAGTTTCATTTGAAATTAGGGATAATTGTTCAAATAACTAACAAGATTATAGAATACTCACTTCAAATGTTCGTTTCGCACATGAGCCTCGATTTCTTCACATGTTTGGGTGACTTTCAGGCAACTTGGCCAGGTGCACTGGAATACAATTCGCGTCAAATTCTGAAAGAAAGGAATTAATATAGTGTTGTTACAATCGCTAATGATAATGAAACGTTAGTGTAGAAAACTAACACTCTTAGCAAGGGAAAATATTCAACGATTTTGCATGAAAACTCTTATATTTCTGAAAAAATATACAGGACTTTGGCCCTTCTGAAATGCACCAATTCAAGGTAGCCTGCGATAACAATCTGTTTATTACACGTTTTGTACATTGGCACAAACATTTTATATTTCTAATATTAGTGAAGGTGGCGATTGACATTTATCTCTCAGCAATAGACAATTTCAATAGCTATCGTTGAAACACAATATTATCTATTTTACCGATGTGAAGAAATCGGTGAAAAATTCACTTAAGCTCAGTGGCAGGCGGTGAGGATCGAGCCCGAGTTGTTTAGGTGGAAAGTAAACGCTCCAACACCACAACCACTTCGCTTCATTTACTAGTTGACAACAATATTTATTGAAACTGAAAGAATATTTTCCTACAAGCGTGCGTGTTCCGCCCTATTCCCGCACGCAATTTAGTTTGAGAGGTGTCATTTTCCCGCACGCTACTGTCACTTTAAGTGAGTTTTTCCCGCACTAGTGCGGGAATAATTTTTCCCGCACTCAAAAGTTTGTTCAAGAGAGCAACATAAGATGTTTCAATGCGCTTGTAGAAAAAATATTGATCCTAACTCATACGGAAAGGTACTCTCCCGCACTCGACTGCTTACCCGAACTCCGCTTTGCGTCGTTCGGGTAACGGCAGTCTCATGCGGGAATGGTACTCTTTCCGTACTTGTTAGGATAATAACTATTAACTTTGGGCGATTATTCGTGCATACAAATATGGTCAGTGCATATTAGCAGTGAAGATTAATATATTTATCACTACTTGACGTCTAACCCATCAAATACTTTTAGAATCCAGAGTGATCGGAATTTTGAATATTTGGAATATAGTAATTATTAAACAAATTATACGAGGACGTATTGAAAAATTCGTTTTTTAAAATTTGATTGCGCAAAACTGGTTTGACTATTCGATGGTTGCTACGGTAACGCAATATATCTTTTTATCCATCAAACCGGTCTAGGCCAACCAGATTTCATTACATCCTCGTATATAGGGAAACTCTGGCCAGGACCTGACCATATGATGTCATAACTTTTCACATATCTCTTCTGGAAAATGAAATTGCCAAAGTGGTCAACGATCTTTCATATCTGTGTTGCCCTTTCAATAGTTACTATATTATTTGATCTACTTATCGCAATCGATTTGGAAACAAAGGAACTCCATGTATCGAGTTACAGGGTATATCTATTCAATCTCCAGTTTGACCTTTGCTTTCTCGTCCTCTGTTCTCCGCAATCTACAAGCGTTTGCACGTGGCACTGTCTACAAACATATCGACCGCCCCCTCCATCTACAAAATGTCATTGAGTTTTCTATCTAAAGCGAGATACAACACTAGTCCTATGTAATGATCCAAGTAGTGTTTCTCGGGACACGAAATTTCTTTGTTTGGAAATAAATAAAACACCTCTGATTATTGCAGCAATCAATTTTGAAACGGCTCATGTCATTCCTTTTATTATGCCTTTTTTGAGCTTTTGATGGAAATATGTGAGACTTAACACCGCTTTGTTTGAAGATCTTGCACCTTTTGTGTATTTTTTCATATAGTCATAGTATTGTAATGAATGAAGTATGTACTAGATAACGAAATAAGTGCCGAATTCACAAAATAGAAGCAGAAAATAAAAACAGCATATTTCAATATTCACTCAAATCATTTGAAATTAGAAGATATTTTTGAAGATCATGGTAAATTAAAACGGTGATATTTTAAGGGTTATCATCTTTGACCAATCAGTTTTATCTAACACCACTGAACCAAGTCTTCTAAATTTGTTCCTGGAATAACAAATGCAAATTTCAAGAAATCACTGTTTCTCGATGAGTCTTAGTGGTAACTCTAGCGTTGTTATTATTGATAATGATTATCACGACTGTTTACCTACTAGTTATTTATGTCATCCCAGACAAACGTTTATCATTCGCGAAGCAAATGATTTCAAGACTGCGCATTTTCACGACCTCGTATCTTTGGATTACAACAGATGACCAACGTATGCGATTAAAATGAAGATCTGATGTAAACACGATCACCATCGAATTCTAGAATAACACACGTCAAAATATCTGAGGCCACAGAAAATACCATGGTCAAACTATGATATTCGTCATAATCATTCATTCAATCTTTGAGAACTAGTCGAAAAAAGTTGCAATTGTCGTCGGCATTGCCTTGCTTACAAACTCGCTTATTTCTCTGAAACATTATTGATACACGTTTCCAGTGTAGCATAAGATTCCTGTTGAGGTTATGCTGGAAACTACTGTAATCGACCTATGTTGTGTCGTCTATAACTTGTTTTGATCATCTATGAAGGAGTTATTGAAGATATTGCATTAAGATATTATCAAGAAAACCTAATCCGAAACTTCAACTCAGCTAAACGAATCGAGAACAGTAGGTAATATCGTGACCACTCTGTACACCAGACACACTGTGAAGATAGAAATACCACGTAGTTTTTTCGATAAATAACAGCAGGTGTTTAGATTTTTTAGGGTATAAAAATAGAACCCCTCTGAAATAAATGCGTATGGGAGTTGAGGACAACGAACTAGTTTTACTTCTAACAGGTAGCAAATCCTCGGCATAATGGTACGAGATTAAATATTACAGAATCACAACCCTCACGAAGCTATCCTTCTCAGACAAGGGTCAAATATTAATAAAAAATGTCTTTTCATCTCTACTCTCATAGGTGTTTCTTGAGAATATGTATGGGTGGTTCCCTAAAATTTGTATCTTAATAGTCGAAGCTTCCGTGACAAAAAATCATAACTCATTTAACAACCCAACTAAAAAAATGTGGTTTATTATTTTTCCATCAGGATATTTGCGTATGTTAGTTTCTGCAAGTAAGATTTATTTAAATAATCATGACTGCGTCAAAGTTTTAAATGTGTTTGTTTACCTGTTATGCTGTATTTTTTCAATGCATAACCTCTTTTCAATCCCACCGCTGGCGTATCAGAAACATAAGGTGGATTTCAACGTGGATACATGTAATGAAAATAGTATTTACGTTTGAGCATTTCAAAAACAACTATAATCCAATTCCTTATCTAATGTTGTTATTGTGAAAGTCGTAGAGTGCTGTCAAAAAGGCTAACTTGATAAATTATGAAATCAAATTTTGCGGTTCACAAATAAATATATTTTCCCAAATACGATGTTATCGTGGAAGTGAAAACACGATGAGGTGAATGACTTTCACGTTCATCTGTTGACAGAATAATAACCAGGAAAATACTGAAATTTAATTTACTGAAACATGATAAATGAAGTTTTAACGATAATTAGTAATATTTAGATTTTCACAGTACCTCCAGTACTTCAAGTACTTATACAGCTAACGTACGTTGTCCATATGACCATATCTTCATATCAGGAAACAACAAAAATTGAATGGTAATAGATCCAGAGTAGGTATATGTACAACAGAGACGAAAGAAATTGTTTTCAGGGTATACAGAGAGGTGATATTTGAAAAATAAAAGCATAAATGACCGTTTCCAACAAATCGTTTATAAAGTAGAAGTAGTATTTATAGTTAAAGGGCCAGATTGAACTCCACAGATCTACATAGAACGATTTACATGAGAGACCATTCTTGTAGAAAGCTTTGCCAAGTATTAACCAGATATAAATTAATAGTTGTACGGAGCAATAGTTGTTTTGAAAGACCTATTGTATAGGTTTCTTTACGTAAGAGAGAATTATGTCCATTTTTCATGAACGATATTCAAATGTTTCCATTTAACAAAAATTCGCTGACACGTTTGCTAATGTACCCACTCATGCCCTAAGTGGAAACATCTCAATGTAAAAGACACATTCATCCATTCGTTATCAAACAATCGTGCATTTTTTGCGTACAGTCTAGGGGAAGGCTGTTACTCCCCCGTCTGAATAATCCGTTAGTGTAATAGGGGTAAAGGACCTCTGTCTTCTTCGCTGGGCCACCAATGCGTATCGATGACCTGTGCGAGTATATTACAATTGAATAAACTAATTAAAGTTACAAGTGACCCAGTGAATGATGATCATTCCGAGGGAATCGTTACCTCTGCGAAACATATTTTTATCTACGGCATCCCATCGTTCCTTCTCGGTCGCCAGTCTCAATTCAACCGACCCAAGCTATTCGGCCACCTTTGCAGCGATGTAAACATCGGGAGCAATGCCCTCGAGTCACTTTCCGCGTCTGTCTGCCCCTCGCTGCTCACGGAAAAAGACTGCTCCATGATCTACGGGAGAGTATCAAAATACCAGTTGCACATACAGGATGGTCTATTCGATAGTTTTACACTCCTCATAGGTAAGCCCTTTGCGTTCGTTTACACCAAAAATGCTGGAAGATACAGTAGTCCCTGCATATAGGTAGTACCAGATGAAACGACAGCAAAGTGTCTTCCACTTTATGTAAAATATTGTTACATATCCTCCCTTCAGAATGATAACAAGTGCTATAAAAGCTCGAAAACCTATATTACAACTATATTACACTTCATATATTCCGACTGCCCCTATTTGAACTAACTTGACTGAATCACCTGATTCACCACTCGTCTATTTTCTCCATAATTTTCGAGTTTCACTCACCAATGTTTTGAAACATTATATGAAAGAACAGCGCTATCTCGATCGAGACCCAGGAAAGCAAAGCAAACGCTTTGGTTTTTCTAACGTTCATCCACACGAAATCGGTTTAATTTTTTGTTTTCCGGAAACGTACGAAACAGAAACCAAGTTTTTGCATTTCTGCAAAGATCACGTGGAATTTTTAAGAATGAGTATTGCTGATGACAGTATCGATCATCGAAATGGACGTTATCATTGATTGGTATAGTTATTCCTAATATAAATTCCATAGACACTGTAAGATAGGATGATTTAGAGACAGTCGTGCTTGGGTTTTGTTTTCATTTCATTCTTGAAGTGATGGCATGAATTTTAGCAAGACCACTCTCAGATCATTTACATTTTTTCTTAGTTGAGTTTTGGTTTCTCCAGTTGATATTTCAGATATAAAAGAATCGCAGTGGGTTGGGATCGGGTGAACTTGCTGGCTGTTCAGTCGAGCCTCTTGAACAATTTGTCTGCTTTGTGATGAATTCTCATTTTGAAATGATAGTAAAAATTATAATAATACTTCCACATATGGCTTGTATGGGTAGAAAATTACAATTAGAACAAGTTATTGATTTTGATGGCGTATTATTCACTTTTCAGTTGTAGGTGCACATTCCAAGCAAGGATCAGACACAATAGAAAAAGATTAATTAACAATATATCCTCCTTTCTTGTAGAAGCTAGTTGACTCCGAAATTGTTATTGGGTTAGCTTCGTTATATACAGGTTGTTCTAAAATGAAAGGAACAAACATCGTTGGAATCTTAATTGGTTGTGGTTTCGATAAATATATCCTCTAAACTGAGTATTAACCGAGTTACTACTAATATGGGAAATATTACCTATTATAATTATTATCATTTTCGACTGTATTCGGAATAATTTTATTTTCTTTATGTTCATAAATTCGAATAGGGGCGTGTGCCAAATGGATATCCTCAATCTCCACTGCCTATCTTTCTCGCCACTAAAACGATATCAATCAATCAAACAATGAAAATATCTATCGTTTTCAAGATGTTTCAAGTTGAATATGTGCGTTTGTAAGTGATATGGAGACTCACTGTTGATTATTTTGTTAGAGCAGCTGTTTTTTCTTTTGAATATCGGGGAGTTGTTGTGAAAAAACTCCACCATCATGAATTCCTGAGATCGTTTAATTTGTATGATATTTAAGTTGTTGGTTAATTTATGAGTAGATATAAATTCCCTTAAAAAATCGGGAACTCTTAATACTTGTCCTCAGGTATACTTGGAAATTATTTGGTCAAAAGCAAACTAGGGCTCGTTCCTCAAACGAAAGCCAACGGTTTGGAGGCATACAGCGTCCAAAATTTGATAAAAATTTATTCCTATTTTCTTTTGCTTCTCATGATGTTTTCAGCAAGCATCACAAAGTAGTGCAAAGTCAAGATGTGACAAGTTTTGGGTGAGTAGGTATACTTACTATGTATGAACGTGCGACTGCACAGAATTGGTTCAGACTGGCAATGAAAAATACCAAAACAAACATACTACCAAGGAACAATGTTTTTCATACGAATTAGTACAAAAAACAGAAAAGTAATATTCCTCTCAAAACTCCAAACACTCACAATAATTGCGTTTCTCGAACTTGAAAATTCGCTTATCGGGCGATACACAAGTACGCCCTTGGGTATTCGATAAGGCCCAATCAAATCAGAATTCCTACAGATAATGCGGTTTATCAATGTAATGGAGAAAGGACTTAGTTTTCCTCTTATCTCGTCGAATGTCAGTACGAGCCTAAGTACCGGCTGAAAATAGACTAGAACCGAAACCACGGTCACCTTTGTTTGTATCGGGCGTTGTACAGCAGCCAGCAGCCACAACTACTGAAATAATCACCAAGCAACATTACGTAACCGCATACCTAACTGAGATCAGAATAGAGGTGCACGGTGGACCAGCTTCGGCATAACACGCGTTAACGAACGCCTCGTATATACGGTGATTACAGAGAGAAATACACAGCCAACCGCTCGCCAAGGTCACACACGCTATTTACGTATCATTAACCAAGGTTTTATTTTTTTCGACAGTTGCTGCTTCGCTGCCATGTTGAATGTTATTGCAAAAGCAACTGTAATTAACAACAATCGCAGCAGATGAATCTCGGGCAGCAGAATTGAGAACGTTTCTAACGGTTCAACATTTATCGATTTGTTCATCGATAAATTCGCGAAAATCTTGAAGATCAAAGTTTTTGTGCGATAGATAGACTTATTATTGCATCGAACAAGTTCCATGCATTCAAATCTTTCTTTCTCCGAAATACATCAAATATTTATTAGCAAATTTTGGTCTTCCAATTACTGGCAGATAATTTTTTTAATAGTTTAGAAATCACTCTTAGTTCCATTCCATAAACGACATTTTAGTTAGTTTTGGTGGCTCAGAGAGACAAACATCAATTTTGAACTCGGTCACTCTACATGACAAGATAAAATTCACAGTAGACTAAACAAATCAAAAAGATAAACTTCTAAGACCTACCATACAAAAATGAATAACAAATTTCATTTCAACATATATAGAAAAATTGCAAAATAGATATCCTAGTCCATTGAAACATGAATGATCTTCACGCAATTCAATGATACAAAGGGCATTTATGTCTTCATTATCGGAAAATGTGGTTCAAGAAGTTGTAACTATCATATAACAGATCGAATAAACAACCAAATTTCAGTTCATACCTAATGAACCTTGAAAATTTATCATGGGGAACTGTATGTCAAAGTCAAATGGAACGCAGGACACAAATAAAATCCGCTAGTATAAATTACTCAGGAAAATATTAGAAATGATTAATCCAAATTTGAAATAATTTCATTCACAATAAGAGTAATTTAGGAGAATGTTCATCAAACGCAGAATCCAAAGGAGATAAATGGAAATCAGGAATATAAGACGAGAAAATGGCCAGCGTAATTACGTCGGGACTATCCATACCACCAATGAAATTCTCCATTTTAAAGTTCGATATTACCTACCCTCAGCAATTCCCTACCATGGGAAAACCATGTCCATTGTCAAGTATGCCTCTCAAAACCTTGTCTTTCTGTTTTGTCACTTAGGAGACATGCCAAACATTTCTTTCTCAAAGCTCGTTCTTCGAACTCACTGCCTCGAGAGGTACCTATCCCTGAGGCATACCTGCAGAAATTCAAGAGGAACACTAATTCCTATCTACTTTCCGTCAGCTCTCACGACGTTCTTCGAACATGGCAATATTTTTCTCTTCGTGGAAATTATCTGTGGGCCAAACAGACAAAACTTTCGACAAGATATCACGACTATTTATTATCGAATAAGAAATCAGTTAGTTATTCTTGGACAATTACAAGAAACAAATCACACTATAAACAAAAATAACATAAAAACTCTCCATAAGTGTAATGAAAGGAGATGAACTTATTGAATGTTTTGGAAATGAACAAAATGAAGTTGAATCCCAATTTTGAAATCCTCAATCAACGGATAGACTCATGCAGCTCTCCTTTTTTGAATTTATGAATTTTCTCTACCAATGTTTGGCCCGTCCTGGGAGTTTTAGGCACTTTAGGCACTTCCACTAGTTTAGTTGTTATTTTCTTGTACTGCAGAAGAAGAAAATAAAGGCCGAAATCAATCGTTATAAATAGCCATGATTTAGCGGAAATTAGAGAGAAGCTTCTATGTTTTCAACTAGAATTTTCACAAAACAAACCATCAATCTAACAATTGAAACGAAACCACTTCTCCATGTTTTTGCCTTTCGACGTGAACTATCCACAAAACACACGTTTCAATACGTAGTCCTATTTCAACGTAGGTATTTTCTTATAATGACCAAAGCAATGCTCACGGATCAGCTCTAGAAAAAAGCTTTTGACTGAAGTTATTATTATGATATGATGCAAATGATGCAATGGCGATATTGATAATTCACCATTACGCAGCAATTGAACGAACATAATTTCGCTTGCATTGGTTACCAACAACTTTATCTCATCTCGTTCGCGTTTCGCGTTGTATGTTGGCACGTGCGAGTTCGCCAAGGTCGTTCATAAAACGCGTTTGCTGTTTACATTCTGACAACCGAAACTGAGATTCAACTTACGTCATTACTAACATTTCGTTAATATTAATACGGAGAAATATTTATACGCATTTACCTCAAACGGAAGCAAGTCAAATTTTTCGAAAAAAAGGTGTGCTTGACGCTTATTATAACTATGAACTTGGCTTCTTAAATGTTTATTTGCTTTCGAAATATTGGATAATCTAACAGGTACAATGGTTTATGTAAGACAGTGGTTCGCTCCTTTGGGTGAAAGTATGTTAAATTATCGAGTGTCTAGGTACTTTCTAATCATGAATACCGTGTTATTCCAATTTATTCCTCAATATTTCTCATAGTAGGTAGCCACAGTCAACTCGATTTCAACATTTATCAGCATCGTGAGTAGCACCTGAATTAATTGTGAAACTATATCACATGATAACCACTTCATCGAGTTATTGTCGAAGGTACTGACCAAACGGGAAGTCGATACACATAAAATCTTTCCGAATCATTTGATATCAATTTCTCATTAGGACCCCTAGGCTTCACCGCTTTCATATGAACCAAGAAGTGCTAAATAGTAATTTTCTACAAGCTTGCTTGATTCATCCTATACCCGCCCAAAATACAGTTTGGGGAGAGTAAAATTTTTCTTCACGATCAAATTCTTTCAAGTAAGTTTATCCCACTGTTCCAAGTACATTAAGTTGATATTTTTTAGCACAAATGTGCGTAAAAAAATATCTGTGTGTAGAGTAATTTTTGGTACACTTATTTACTCATTCTTGAAAAAAATAGTCATTATTTGTCATAATAAATAAATATACTAGTCCAGAAATAAATGGCCTATTTTATCAAAGAAAAAGCCTAGGGAAGTGGGTAAGTACTTAATTATTCATTAAAAACAATTTAATTTTTGACTCAAAATGTAATGGAGTTTTTTGTTTCAAAAAAACCTATTAATTAGATATTTTCAACTTACTTTTTATTCGACCGGCATATTTTAGAAAACGATTTCACTGACAAATTCAGATATTCTTTTCAAGACAAGTCGTTTACACGCAGTAATTTATCGGTGCAAAAAAGCGTGTGTAGATGTATGTAATTTAGATTCGGTTGTAGTTCAAAACATTTTTTTTGTATTTGGTTTATAAAACTCTTTTTTTCATAACAAATTCTACGGATCTTGGACAAAATACTCTCATATACCATTAAAAAATCACAAATTTTATGCACTCAATAGAATATTGACTATTCATTCACGAACTGTAGACGAAACCTCGTTTTGACACTTAATTTCAAGTGACAGTCAACTTTTGATGAGTTTTCAATATATATTTTGTTTTAGATTCAACATCCAAATCCGAGTAAAAAGTATGACTTTATAGCATTGAAGTAATTCACTTCTCTCACTTGCTCTTTACTTAAATTGGAAAAAGCAGGATTTCAAAAATCAATGAAATGCACTCTGGACTGGTAAAGTAAATATCTCAGTTGGTTTTAGGACTTATGTTGAATCAAGATCGAGAAAATCGGTTGAATGATTTTTATGGACACCTACCAGTATGGATAAGAACATATTATTTTCCAGAATATTTTGGTCTGTTGTCGGTAGAATCGAAAAATACCCTTCTCCTAAACACTTGATTGAATTGATAAATAAATAAATAAATAAATAAATGAATAATCTATATAGGTATTCACAAAAAATGTTTATTCTATGAAATTTATCGATATAACCTATTTTAAATTGTGCTTTGTCAATATAGTTGCACTATAAATTATATTTTATATAGGTGGGTAGATGGGTGGGTCCATATGGATGTGCAAAAGCCTTTGACTAACCCTGCCAAAGGCCATTCCATTCAGCTGCGTCATCTTGAAACCGCAAGGTCAGAGAATCGCAGAGTGCGCATAAATTCAGAAACCGTGTGTCGAAAGAAAACAAAACAAAGTTACCCTTGGTCACGGGTACCTACGATTCCAGGTCATCAACCCACAACAAGCCGGTGGTTGGGATGAATTCTCGAGTCAGCGACCTCGAGTGCGTTCTTTGTGTGAGATAGTGAGAGCTGACGGGCGATTTTCAGTAGACTGGACTGGATGGAGTCACGACAAAACCGAGGGAATATCGTCAGTCATGATCGCTGATTGATCAATTCTTTAATTATTGTCAACCAAAGTACCGAATATGAAGGATTCTTGAGTACCACTTCCGCATATTTATTACCACTAGCACCTACAATATGATCAGGTGTTTTGCGTGACTCGACACGTTGCAGGTATGCAATCCTAATAAGTCCGCAAGCACTTTTGAAATGAGGTCATCCCCTCTTTCGTGAACTGTCAGGTGTAATGTATGTATGAATAAAGTAAAAATGCAATTTAAATTATACTGTCCATGCAGTCTAATTGTATCTACTAGTAAAAACTCTCCTTGGGAAATTATAGAAAATTATTCTGTATAAATTCCAAAAAAACTGTAACAAAACTAACCCTCCTACAATATGTTTCAAGTGTTCTAAAATAGGAGAATACGAACAAAATATGCAAAATTGATAGCCTTTTGTCTATCAGTGAAATAACAAAATAAAATGTTTAATGTCATTAACAATGAAATTAAAGGAATGCTTTCCTTCTTATTAAATTTGAAAGAAAGATGGAAAAATAATTATTTCAAAAAAATTGGAAAAAATATTTTGCTTCTTGATGAATTTTCCATTTATAAACGCGATCTCGCAACGACGCGAGAATAATTTAATTTTTGAAAAATTTAGAAAGAAAATCACATAAAATACGCAGAAATTGTACCACAAAAATGTCGAAGTAGATACTCACCATTTTTTTTCTGGGCAACTCATCGGGGTAGTAATCCAGGCCTATCCCTTCATCTGAAACCGAACTAGATGAGAGCGAAGTCGAATTGGAGGATGAAACCCTTAGCGGTGGGGGAGATGGTGTGGACCTGTACGAAGCCGAACTACTGCTGCTTCCTGGTGATGTGCTCAGGAATGACAAAGCTAGAACAAACAATTGTGTTTTAACGAGCATTGAATAAAATCATATTATTATTATTATTTGAAGAGTCTGGGAACTCTGTATCATCTGTTGGAATCTTCATTAAATTTCAAATAGCTGTAGAGAATTCTGACAATTTCATCACATTCTCCAATTTTTTTCCCTATTTTTTCAAGATATATTTTTCCGAGTATATGGAAACCTCAATTGGTTTGGAATGTTTTACGAGACAGTCTCATTACTAGATTTATATAGATTGTTACAAGTGGAATGAAACTGAAACACAAATTGTGAACTGTGAATTAATGAAAATAAACGGGTGTCGCCGTATATATAAAAATATACTTATACTAAAGCTGATTTTGGAGAATAATAAAAAAATATATGCAAAATTTAACAAAATAATTGTAGATATCAAAAAAACTATACACAATGTCTCGTTTTTTGAGGTCGCACTATTGGCATCTGCGAACACTAAATTATATAAACGATTAAATTAGACAGAAGTTTCGCAAATGATTTATCAAAATAGAAATCTCACAAACTGTTGAAGAAATATTTTCACAAACTGAAATCGAAGTACGCATGAAACACATGAAAACATTCTCGAACTCTCCATCATATTTTCAAACATAGAGGCGCTGGCGTAAAATAAACATTTCAGTTTCCTTAAATAGTTCAACAAGTTATGATATTCTCGATTTTGATACACCATTTGTTACCTCCAGAAATGAGCATTTTTGTTTAGTTTATCCAACTTTGTAGCAATATGACACTGAATTTAGGCTGGTTGGCCATGTCCTGTGAAGTCATAGTTTATTAAAATGGTCATGGGTTCGATTCCCAGCATGGTCATCGGTCTCGTGCATGGCATCACACGTTAAAAGGTAAGGGCTGCGTCTTCCCTAGCTCGGACAAGTCTTTTGAGGGTTGTACTCTTGAGGGTGTGCAGCTGGTTGACGGAAATATCAACAACAACAATTTACTAATATCCTCTTCGTCTTTTTGTCTACCTTCACATAATACATGTATAGAGATAAAGAAAGACCGTTTATGTCCGCATCATTCGTTTTATTTATTATTCAGTTATTGGAAATTGAGAGTTCTTGAACGTCTGTACTTTGAATATAATACAAAATGACGTTCACAGTGTTTATTTATCAATCGGTCAACAATCGGCTAAACCAGTCATATTTGACATTTATTTCTTCTAAAATATAACGAATTGGTAGATTGATTATTTCTCAATATTTTCAAAAATATTATTTGAAAAAGCTGTTTATTTTTCGGTTTTATATCCAATCTACCGGTTTGAACATCTTTATTTTTTTTGCGATTTCTTAACCTAGTAATTTTTCGGCTAATTGTTTGGTAACATTTGAGAAGACTAATAATTGAGTGATATACTCATATGCTACAGGGATTTTGTCTGTTTTGGATATCAAAAAAAAAACGAATATGCCAAACAAATTAATTACATCGCACTTGATGCAAAATGGTCATTCTTTTTTATTCAATTCGTATTCAACATTTATTTTTATTAACGCCTGTTTTCCATAACCGAATATCATAATTATTTCTGTATGCATTTCCTCCTACAGAGCGATAACAGTATGAATGCCTCGACTTTTCTACAGCCTTTGTAGATCGCGCTAAAACCTAGAGATTCTTCTTGTACATGATGCTACCCGAAACACAACTATATCGTGCGATTCGATAAACAATAAACAATAAACAATTAGTCGTCGCACGTGTGCTGCCACCTCATTCCTGAACGTAGTGGATAGCAACAATTGTGAATGATGGCTACGCAATCGACTTGATTATGTTCTAATTGCATTCGATGACCATGGCTTGACATTACTCAATCAGTGGCATTGTGAACATATGTTGGCACGATATTTTTATGATCTTCGATCAATGTCAACTAGGTGTGCGACTTTCAATTGGACTTCTCCAAGTTCATACAGCCCGTCAAAAATGCGAACTATACCTACAGGACGTTTTTGATGGCTGGAGTCCAATGAAACTTTTGACTATTTCATCATCTCTCTTGGCCGGTTCATTAGTGGAGGTTAGGCGAGGTTGCCAAAAACTTGCTCGTATCAGTTTAAAGGGGTCACTTTCAATGTAAAGAATAAAAATAAATTTTATTTAAACACAAAAAAATACCAATTTGAATCACTCAAATACGCAAAGAACGGCTATCTAATGACACGGCTAGAATATAAGAAAATTAATAGATCATGAAGGGGCAGATGAATGTGAGAAAAGAAAGATACTTCTAGGTTTTCAGTTTATGGAGCAAATGAAGTACAAGAACCCTTCAACATTCGAAGACGAGTGGGTACAAAATGATTTCAAAATTGACTAGAGTCTTAATTCTAAGCAAAAAGGTCTGAAAATACACAAAAAAGGAAATACGATTGATGTTATCAAAATGTGAATGATTACTTCACACGCATATTCAGTTTTTTCATGAGCGTTTACAAACACCCAAGTTTTTTTCGTATTTCGTGTTCATAACCGATTTAAATAATTCGAAACACTTTTAAATTGTAATCCGTTACCAAACAATGACACGAAACAATGTTTCACCAATCATGGAGCCCTTGTTGAGTATTAAAACAAAGGCAGCAAGGTTCGTTCCGCGAATGAGCGAGCATAAAACCAGTGCACGTTCTGCCAAAGTCATGCACGTGTACGTTAAGGGCAATTATCCAATTATAAATGCGGTTGTCACGGAAACATTTTTAAATTTAATCGTCGTGACGTCACACAAAGTAAGAGTGTAAATGACACGTTTCGATGCTGTACGAGATGATCATTACTGTATCTGACCTTTTCGACATAATTTGCGGATGTTACTGGGTTAAACACGAGAAAGTACGCCGAGAATAAACAAGAATTTGAAATGTCACCATGCAGCCTCATAACCCATATTTGAGCAGCCAAACGAGAGGCGGCACTCGACATGAAGCAGGAAAAATAAGTTTTCGAATGGAGGATATTAAGAGTTCAGTTTTTCTTGTAAACCAATAGATGGCGCTACCAGAATAGCGGTTTCCAGAAAATATCGAATTCAACAATATGATATTATATTATATAAGAAGTTAAATGGCAGTTTCTACCGATTTCCTTTTTTCACGGAAACTTTTCTATAATAAATCTACCAGTTCAGCAAATGTCTTCAAAGAAGCTACATTCCATCGTTGACTTGAAAGTTAACACTACAGCAACATGTTGCTACTAAAAATATAATCGACAAGGCAATCGAATCCTCTAAAAACAAGCACAAGCCAGAATAAAATCGAATCTCAATGATCGCCCTAATGAGTTACATTAATTCTGATGTTCTGCCAGAACTATGAGAACAATTAACGGAAAAAATATTAATTACTTTGATTTGCCAAGATGTTTGCTAAACATTTTTCTCTCTCTGCATCGAAAGGTAGCTTTCAGGACTATTAAACTCCAAACTAAGTAGTGTTAAGAATGTTATTAAACAAGACATAACGCTTGGATGGTAAAAAATTTACTTCAGTGAATGAAGCAAATCACAAAAATGAACGATAGTTTGCCAACAACCTTGAAATATTCCTATGGAGTTCCACAAGGATGAGTTTTGCGACCACTTTTATTCCTGATTTACGTAAATAACATCAACTTTTTTCACTCTTGTGATTTCATAACTTTTTTGCAGGTTCCTAATACCTTGTGATTGGGAAGAATAACACTGGAACGGGAATCAAATTACCTAATTCCAAAAAAAAGTGGTATTTAACATCAAAAGATATAAGCGTGTAATATTATTTCTTCCAACATGGTAGCCAAGGAAGAGGTACAAATTATGGTTGAATAAATCATTCCAACTCCCAATAATTGAATTTTGTTTACTGAATGTACACAGAAAAATTAATGGTTTTTGTTATTTTGTATTAATTATTTCGATGAAATCCTTGTTAACAACATCATAACCTTTCAAAGCCGCAGAGGATTACATCGATTGAACCGAAAACATCATTTTTCAAAATATTTACCTTTCACCTGCGAATAAAATAGTGAAGGTCATTACATCAGAGGCAGTAATATAAGAGGTAGATCAAAATGTTACGCGCACGTTAAAAAGTGAAATTTGCTCCCATTCACGACGTCTTTATTGTGTGAATTCAGGTTTCAGATGGTATCATGGTAATGAAAGTTGAAAATCTGCGGAAGTTTCTATTCCTTTACAAACAATGCGATCGGATAAACTTTTACTTTGCGCGAGAAATACCAATGTAATTTCATTAGTGATTATTAGATGAACAAGAAAATATTCATAACTCCTATGAATTATTGAATAATGCTCATTTTTAAGCACCTAGAGCATGCATATTTTCTGTTCCTCGACTTTCGTTACTTCACCTATTCATATTTCACATGCATCAACTTTAATTCGTTTTAAGTAGTTATTTTTATTTGAATATCATTAAATATTAGACTTGAAATAGGAACAAAATGAATTATTGCATTCCACTGTCGATAATTGGTGTTAAATAAATTCAATTGTTTTATGGAGCATATCCAACACACCGAACTATGTGGATTTTTCACAACTTTCAAATGACCTAGTCCTAAGAATGTGTTCCGTTGGAAAAAAATCAACCCAAGGTGATTCCTTTCACCAAATATCCACAAGTGAGCTCGCGTATTTTGCATTAGGAAGTAACTGCTTACTTACCACTTGAATAAGGTGAATGAGGAGAACAGGAAAGGCTCATCAGCACCAAGGCAGCGCTACATTCGTCCATTTTGCTGTCCTTTGAGAAGTCTTCGTGGGTGCTGCTTGTACGCCTTTTACGAGATCTGAAATATAAATACTTTCTTCATTTTCTTTGTTTCATGTTCTGCCGCTAGGAAGAGAGTCCAGAGTAATTCCTGTTGAACACAGGAACATTCAAGAGTGTACTCAGGTTTATCGACATTTAATACACTTTGTTTCGGTTTTGACCACACGAAAGAAAACCCTGTAATAAAACTAACATTAATTGAAATTGTATGGCTACTTTCTTCATGATTTTCATTGTAATGTAATGAAGAACCTCAGACGACCGTTGCATCCCGATTCCTGGTAGGGAGATTCCCGTAAACAAAACCAACGTTCAATGTGATCGAAGCATCTAGATGAATGGGTCGACGTTTCGATACAGACCGTTCTCGATGGTCTCGAAAATTAGGGTGGCATATATGGAGCGCAAGCTATCAAGGCAAGGCAAATTGAGTTCAAGTACTTAAGTAAAGAGTTGGGATAAAACAATCGAAAAGAAGCCAGTGCATTCAAGCGGTGATTTAGAACAGAGTATGTAATCTATGATTTTTGGCTATTGTCAGATGTCAGGAAGTTGGGAAGATCCAAGGAGATTTGGAACATTCAACTTATTGGTATGATTATAGTCAATAAGATTTGTCCCTTGACAAAACAGCTTCTTTTGATTTATTTCATTGACATATAACCTCTGGAGCTCCCTGAGGATCTCATATAGGGCCATTACCTTTGCCACCATTCCAATGAATTATCAAAGCAAATGACTATCGACAATCCTCCAAAATTCATCCAGGAAATGTGTACTCGATGAATAGCGTAGAGTATTGGACAAAAAACAGACCACGAATAATATTTTCAGAACCAAAATAATGAAATGAACAGATAAGAAAGAACAAAAATGGTCAACATTCAGTGTCTGTTGCGGTATCAGTCAAAAATGTAAAGCAGGTAGTCTAGACTTCCCTTTTTGGATATGGATCCAATGAAAGAAATATTCCAAAAACGAATAAATGTAAAATATACAATTAATGACGTGATTTGATAAAATGCATTCGGACACGAAAAGTGGTTTTTAAATATTTATGACGTTGAAATGTTCCGAAATTATCAAGGAACGTGTGACCCAGAAATATTCTAAACGACAGAGAATTGCTTAATTAAAATGTTGCAAATTCAAGATAGCCGTCATTCTGAATATAATTTTGACAAAAACAAATAATAAAATTGATCCACATTTATTATAATTATTTCATTTTCGTATAGGTATATGACTCCTATTCGATACAGTGTCGAAAAGAGAAACAGACGAGCTCGAGATTGTTACCTGAATTAGAGTAACGACCTTTCAAAATTTGATCACGTAGCTCCTGCCTGATAACTGCGAAATGAAAAACACTCATTCCAATAGTTCTTTCAACTTTTGATAATCGTGGGTCAATGCATCATTATAATGGTTTACGCACGATTCCCAATCAATATGCGATCTGCAATTCATTGTTTTTATTTGCTTTCGATTATGACAATTAACCTTCAAACGTGTCAAATATTGGAAATATTCACGGAAACTTTTGGGTTGCTTCCTCAAAATTTCAAAATATGTCACGGAATATTCCAAATGCAGGCCTTGCACTGATTTTTTTTTTTTTTAGTAACAACTTTGTATTAACAAATAAAGTTCCATGAAAAATACCACACTTTATATTATTTATTATCTCACGTATAAAAAAAGAATAAAAGTGAAATAGGAACCTTGATGACTGTGACGAGATCACTTAGGTATGTGTTCTTTTTACCACGCACTTTCTGAAATTGAAAAAAGTGTACCTATATTATAAATGAAACACATTTTTTTGTTTTCAAGAATAAAAGGCCAGAATAAACTAAACTTTGATTTCAAAGAATGAATATATTATTGAGTCCATTATTATCGTATGAAATTTCTTGGCTCTTTTTTGGGTGGTTTTTAAAGTCTTCAATGCCCAAATGTAATTTTCAATGTATTCTAAGAATTTTAAAAGTGTATGCGATATAGTCTAAAAGTTATAATTTGTGACATTCACAATTTTAGTAACGTTTTATGACAAAGTTATTTATGATATTTCAGTGCAAACCAAGTAGGTATTCAATTTTGGGATACTTCAAGTCTTGAAGAATTCCCAGAACTTTTTCTTACAATCCATGAAAAGTGCAAATTGCAATATTATTATTGGAGTAGTGTAATGCGGATCATAAATTCAATTAAATCCCACGCTATTTCTTCCTGTTCTATTATTATATGCAATTTGAGATACGCCATTCCTCAAGTCGGAAGTATTAGGAACAAATCTAAAAAATTAATTGAGGTCGTTTTAGTGGGCGTCCTTGTATACTTCCGTCCACATAACATTTTCATTTTTTAATATATAAACTATTAGCAACAAAGGTCAAGGAATAACTAAAAAATTTCTAATAATCTTCAATATTGAAAAATCGTCGTCAATAATGTGATTCACCTCTATAATTATACGACAATGCATAAAATGAAAAGGAGACATTAACATTTCCCAATATATCAGACGAAGTTTTGGTTAACAGATCCGAGCTTCATGCAATTCAGTTTGGGAAAAAGGAGACACGTTTTAAAATTCAAATCGCTTTTTTAACGAAGTCCTATAACATTCTTAGAAAAACTAAACTGTATTGTTCGTTTTTGTATGTATATTTGGTATAATAATCAATTCATTGATCTTGATCTAGTTGAAGGAAGATGTTCTGTTGTTCAATTATTCATTTGAAATAACTGAATACTATCATCATGAATTTATACAGTTGGTAGTTTTTTTTCCTCTAGAATCGACCATCGTTATTGAATCGACATTGAAATTCATTGATAAAAAAAGTAAGCCGTAGATATCAAGCGATTATACACCTCATCAGTACAAAAAATATTAATAGCTTACTTATGTGTGCAAACAAAGCATTCGAAACAAAAATCATATTATCATTTCGACAATGGCAATTGTTTTGGATGTTTATCGAAGTTCAAGTTGCTTTCGCCACGATAATACTATCAGACAAAGAGTCTCTCTGAATGTATTAATATGACTTTGACGTACGAACTTTTATATTGCTGTTTTCTGTATCAACGTTCCCTAGTACCTTCTAGTAACTTCTATTATATGTTGAAAAGATTTGTTTTGATAGATTTTTGTTTTGATCATTTAAAAAGAATTGACACCAACCTGGGGTGAAACGAAGGAGATGGTACGTCGATTGTGTGCGAGGCAGTTCTTTTTCGGTCACCGGCCATGTCAGCGAGCCGAGCGAAATCCGTATCTTGATCAGCTAATCGGGGAGATTTTCTGCACTCCATCAGACGAACGTCGTCCAGACGTTTCTGGACCACAAATGGAGTCTGAAACAAAACAAAGAAATGATTAATCGCAGTTCATGTATGCAATAAACAACAACGACCCCAGGACCGAACCTTGGAGAACACCGTGTCAAATTTCGGTTAGGTGCTAAGCTAATACACTGTAGATTGCCACAAGAATACTGTTCAAATTTGTTAACACTGTTTTTTTAGAGCGTACTACACTTAATTATGAACGTGTTTTCATTCATCACTACGGCATCGAACGTGAAAATTGCAAATATCAAACAGATATAATTCAACGATCGTAATGGGCAGTAGTTGTTTTCTGTTGAAAACTTGTCAACGAAAATACCTATTGTAAAGAGTTTATCGCGGAAGATTTGATTGTATATTCCATTTTCTTTTATGACTTCAGATAAATGTTTCTGTGAGCGTTCGATTGATGAAAATTAGAACCAAGGATATCTCCGTTAGTTTCCAGATTTGAGATTTGGGGGTATTACGATAATGTTATTATTCGTTTTTTGGCATTAGAATAATTTCGGTGTATCAGCTTGGCTTTGTAAATAACAAAAGGCAACATTCGGAACTTTAATTTTTCTAGCGATTCGTTTTCTCTCGTGTGAAACTCTTAGAATGTCTGCAATACAATCTACATTGATTCACTACACAATTTATGAGGTTATTAATCATTACGAGGTTATCACTGCAATTGCATATTCATCGTAAAAATGCAATCCAGCGTATTTTTTACAAACACATGCTGTAACCGCATTTACTTAATTTCAAACAAATGCTGTCGCCAAGCTGGCTGGAAGTTTTGCAATTGATAAGGTTAGTTCACACTATGCAGTATAAATATTTGCTAAACGAATCAAGAATGGAAAGTACTATTCGCATTTTCACTTTCAATTGCTGTCCGAGACCCAGTGGCACGTTTGGTTTATTTGAAGAAACTCATTTGAAAGGTTCAATTGAGCAAATAATGGTCTGCTTGAAATGTACGAAGAAAATTATAACTCACTGATGGAGGAGAGGAAGATTTTTTTTCTGTTCGTTACCTCAGCACATACGACTGACTATATTTCATTCAGACGAATCTCGACGTAGTGGTGATAGATGTATCTCCTGATTCCAGATCAGAAACAATGTACATTTAGGCTTGGTCCGAAGAAAGTCCAGGACGTGGAATCCTTTTCGATCCTTGATTCCTTAAAAAAGTCAAGGGGGGTTGAATCATGAGATCTAAATGGCAACTAGAGCACCCCTACGAACAGCAGCTTGGAAAGAGGAGGTGCCACAACCAAATTTAAAACGCCTCAAAGATATTTCAACCGTGATACTTGTAGTATTTTGAGTCGGTCTCAAATTAAAGAAAAATCGCTAATCAACGAAAAACCACGGCATGAACACCTATTCCATTTCCATAGCGAAACTTTATTCAAATATAGCCGTCATTAGGCGTTGCGTAAGTGTTATTGTATGGTCGTAATCAAATAGTCAGCTGGATAACAAATGAAACGCGTCGAGTCGACTTGACGTGCAGTGGAGCGTCGATAAATGCAAAAATTTTATTGTTCATGAGATATGACGTCAGAATATTTTGCAACCGGCATGCACCCACCTTTATTACACGACACCTCTACCGATGCTATACAGGACAGCAGAAAAGGTCTCAAGAGTCTGAAGAAACCTATTGCTAATACGTATTCCGTTTAGATTATTTATACTTACCTATCCAGTGTATAAAATTGTTTTTAACCAAAAATACAGAACGTGCAGCATATCGTAACTATCTTTTTTGAATGGATCGCCCTAATTTTTCTTTCCTTTTAAAGTTCTGAGGTGTTCTGTGTCTGACAGCCTTTTATCAAAGAAAAAGGTGTCCAGAAAAATTATCTACATAATAATGCCAATTTATTTAGAAGCTTTTTCCTGAAAATTTCTTCAAGAATTATCATCTTCAAAAGTTCCAGCACGAAATACAACAATGATAAGTAGTTCGTAGTACATCTCTAATATATAATGGCAGAGTTAAAATTATAATCAAAACATGAATAAAATAAATGTAATGATAACAAGCTTAACATAGAGAGAAACAAATAATCAGCCCTATGCTGTATCACTTCCGTTAAAAATAACGTCACCGTTATTCGACATTTCCGTTATTTTGCTATTACCAATCATAGCAAAATAACGGAATGGCGAATAAAGTGGACTTTATTTTTAACGGAAGTGATACAGCGTAGGGCTGAATGTCAGAAAAAATACGGTGGAATGAAAATATTCATTTTAATAAATGAAATACTAGAAAAATGAGAAGTCAAACTTGTTTTTATACCACCCAATTTGCAAAAAGTGTAGGTATTTCTAAGATTAATATAAGTAGAAAGTTTAAGGTTATTTTTCTGATGCCACAGTATTCAACGAAAAAGTTTTCCTTATTAAAATATGAATGAAATAGGCAAGTTTTCACTAGACTTCTGAAATTGATTCACACGTTTTTCAATTTATTCCAATAATTGAAAAAACTCAGCCATGTACCCAAACCTAAACATAATGTATACTAGTCTGTCGGTTCATACAAATCTGCAATGTTTAGTTAAAACATATTTTTTTTGAGGTATATGCAAATGCTTGAGGTGACGTACTTTCCGAACTGAGACGGAAAGGTCAGGTTTTTGGATGAAGCAAGGACTTCAAAGTTCTTGAAAGTACTCTATGCATCGCCTTTCCTTTGTGTAGCTGTAGGAGTAAAGTTTTCTTTATTAAAAAATGCTCAAATATCTGTTTTGTCGCAGTCATGGAATATGCAGAGAAGCAAATTCAAAATCCGACTTCACAGAGGTCCTCCTGTTGTCCGAATCTGAGAAAGTATAACCATGGAATAAGCGATTGAAAATATTATCTCAGAAAAAGGCAAAATTTTACGTCAAGCCGGTATCAACAGGTGTTATCATTCTTGGTGAATTTCTCTATTCACTCTATTTCGAGCTGAACCACGGCCCATTTGTAGATCTCGCGTCTACTACAGGTTTTCCTGTGTGTAACGGATAATGATAATAGCGAAGTGTAGAATGGAAGTGATGAGTGAGCTCTAATCTGGCTTAATTTTATGATAAAGCAAGTCCTTCAATTATATTTTTATTATTAGCATCACTAATGTCCTCTTTCAATTACATATCGATTATGTTGAGTGGAGTTGAGTTCCTTGGGATAAATAAGGAGTGATTCATACAGGGCGATGATGGCTGACCTCTGCAATGTCGCCTCTCTTTTGAAGTGTACCCATGAAAGTAAACTCGATGAAAAAGGATTAATGAACTGCTACTGAAATGACATGGAAGCATTTCAAATTTCCATATTATTTATGGTAACACGAATGAGAACAAAAGAAGTTTTCCCCTTCACCACCCTAGTAATTTCATTCCTAGATGCGCATTTCGTTAACCAAGTTAACTTCATCAGTAGGATTACTAAACTGTTTAGTAATCCTACTGATGAAGTTAACTTGGTTAACGAAATGGGCATCTAGAATAAAATTACTAGTGTGGTGAAGGGGAAAACTTCTTTTGTTCTCATTGAGTGACACCACAGGCGTCCAATACCCCATTTTCTATGGTAACACGAACCTCATCTGATGGCAGCTCCTTTAATTCATCAAGTTTTCGACCATGATCCAATTCCTGCTGTTCATCAATGTTATAGCGTATATTAATGAGGAATTATGTCGATTACAAGTAATTTACAGCGTCAATTAAAGAGAGCCGGCGATCAAAACATAATGAGTGAGAGTGAGCTTGTGCCACTTGCTGGTTGGAGCAGTTACTGAGAGTGCACGTCAATTTGCGTTTCCTGGTGAATTTCGGTCGCCGTATTACTGTCATGGCTGACGTCGAGGCCAAGCCCCGTTCCTCTCTCTCTCTCTCTTTCTCTCTCACTCGAACCGTTCTGACCCAATTTAGCGGCCTTCTTCTTTTCGTAACGGCGTAACGGCACCTGTGCGTTCATCTAACTGTGAATTTTCATTTACTTTTTATGAATCACGCACACAGATATCTTTTGCGGTGTTCAGCCCGAGCCGAATCATTTCAACAAAGATTATCGAGAAAACGGAAATAATCGTGCCTACACGATTGTTCAGAAGTAGTTGGTTGATAAGGGGCAGTTCGATATGACCGCAGTTTCATTCCACTGCAATGAGTCGATGATTTCTCAAGTCTGATTACATCAAGGAAAAACTGCGTTGCATCCATCATAATCTGAAATCCACTTTGTGAATCATATCCTTAGAAAGGTGTCTAGACGAGTCTTCTTGTTTCTTTAGCAAGTAGAACTTCTTCCCATTTTTCTGCACCCTCACTGATTTTGCTCACTATTGAAAACCGTGAAAGTTGAGCATGAACTACTCAATCAACTTAAAATTTAGGCTTGCCACAATATGGTCCGCTAGTGGGTGTTTTTGCTCGTTAAATTAAGGAGACTTGCAAAATAAAGATATTCGTCCAATATCCACAAGGAGTCTCAATTTTTTCGGAAATCTCCAGCTAACACATAACTATAAGATTATATGAGCATTTGGCTTATTCTGAATAGGTATTTGCGAAAAAACACCAGTGTTAAAGTCGGTAGGTATTCATTCAATTTCAAATACTTTTCTAATCTGGACAAACTGAAAAACTATCTACCAACCATTTTTATTTTTCCGATGACCACAATTTGAATTCGCTTTTCGCTATGCATCCCAGAAAATTCTAATTGCGATAAGAAATGGAAATAACTACTTAGTTGAACAATAGTATTTGAATTGACTAACAACGCAAGTTATTTTTTTATTACCCTTTCCAAAACCACTAGTTTTACGAATTGGGAAATACCAAATCTCATATAGAAAGCGGATATGAGTACCTCAATTTAATTTGAATTCTTTTTTTGAACAATTTCGTTTTTCCGATTGACTACACATTCAATATTACTCCAAAAGGCTAGGCACAAATTATGTATACCTACTTGTTAGAAGAGAGTATGCAATCACTTTCACATTGACTTTCCCCTCTCACTTTCACAAATAACTAAGATGAACGTGAAGCATTAGGAAAATAACTGATTTCTCAATAAAAATAATCGAATGAACTTTGAGTTGAAAACAAGAGTAAATGTTAGGATTCATGGGAAAACTGTGTCCGGAAATGTGTGGTGAAGGAGAAACATTATTTCTTCTCAGAATGGGTATAATGCAGAGAAAGGTTTTCAGACCTCTCAAGATTTTCAGTTGGATACTTTTGATACGATACCAAAAGTTAAAATACTTCCAAATATCATGTATAAAATTCTGATTTCCATGTGGTATTTTGAACCATACTCGGTAGTTAGTGGAGTCACATAAAGAATGAGGGATGGACGAGAGAATTCCCAAGCAATTACTTGTGACTTTTGGTATATTACAAAATGTTTCAAATAGTGTTTCATTCACATAATAATTTTCAAGGAGTTCGGTTACATATAAATAATTCTCTTGTTTTTTCCAGTCGATGCAGTGAATGTCAATTAATTCGACCTTAAATAGTCATTAGCTTCATGGTCTTCAACTTTAAATGGATGGAAATATTTTCAGCAGAATGTGAAAAATACTTTTCGTGTGTCATTTAGCTACCCATTCATTAGGTAATTAAGACCAAAATGTGCGTGATTGATCTTCGTCCTAGTTTTATAAGTTTCAGATATAATTAAATTTATCTAGCAATTTTTGCGCAACTATTTTGATTAAGGGAAAATGAAGGATTATTTTTCATAATATTTTTATTAAAACTGGAGGATCAGTACCCTGCTCGACAAAGGAAGTTGAGTAAATCGATATGTTGTTACAAATCAATAGTTCCGAAGTAACCTAAGAATTCTACAAGATATCCAAAATCACTTCTTATTGGTTTTATTCATAATCTGCAAATTTCCTATTGTCGAATGAATTTTTAAATATTTTCTCAAATTAAAAAAAAACTATTAGTATTACTTCTGCTAGTTGTTATAGTTTTTTTAATGAATAGTAAAATATGAATATACTAATAGTAATCGACAATCCTACTTGAATGCTGAAGGGTTCTTTGGTTGTGAGTGGGGGAGAGACTAGACGATCTCAACCTGCTCACCCTTTCGTCATCAGCCTCCAAACCCGCAGAACATCCGTTTACCAGATCAAAGGACTCTGGCTTTTTTCCAGATACATACAATCTTCAGAAACTACGACTTAATTCCAACAACACCCGACTACTTTTCTTTTCTTTGTATCTCTGGCTGGTGTCATGAACGTTGCAGGACTTCCTTTCGTATGGCCAACATTGTTTTCAAGCGGACCAACCACTCTTTATTGTTGTTCCATGCATCTCGGCCTGCATTTCGATATAGACGAGATAATTCAAAATGTTTCAGATCATTCGTGAATCCGTGACGTTAAAACAGCAAAAAATACACTCCTGCGACCCACAACTGAAATCCCAATGCAGCGCTGAAATAGGACGCCCTAGAAAACCGGGGAGAAGCGTGTGCGGCCCCATTTTGCTATCGACCTGCGACCTACTTATTTGGGCAACACGTGCTTCGAACTGCATCGCCAGATCGCTACGGCCTCTGATTCTCCGCTCGTTTTGATAACGCCGGCAATTCTCGGCCATTCGCGATTTGCTGTACTTAGAAGTTTGATACTATACTAGTGACTGAATGTTCACTAGACAATCAATCCATTTATTGAGAACGAACATAGTTGATTTTCCATCACTTTCACCACGGCTCAGGAGAGATAGGTATTGGTATTATTTTTCGTTATCCATATCCCTAGTTCGTTAAATTTTACCACTGTTAATGGTAAGGAAACTTGTGTTGCTTTCTGGTTATCTTTTACATTACTCATCTCAATTTCACAACTTTCAGCCGCAATTTATTCATGTTATTTTTTGGCGAGTACTGGATCAATCAATTAACACCAATCTTAAATTTGGATCGTTACATCTTGTGCATTCTGTAGTAAAATATGTAAATGACCTGCATGCACTACTAGATTAGGTCATCATCATGAATAATGAAATTTCAGCATTTTAACATCGATTTGAAATTTCACTTATAAAGATTATCAATAAAAGAGGTCCAAGGACTGATCCTTGAAGTGCTCCAAATAAGGCTTGTGCCATAAAAATGCCAGAGTTTCAAATTTTCAAGAAAGTAAAATAGAAAACGTATCAATATATGGAACTGAAAACTATTCTCTTTCTAAAACATTCAGCATAGGATGTTTTATTGTAGCAAAACAAATATTCCTATAGAAATTAGGGAAGAATGACTAAACTAAAAGCGATTATTTCATATTAGGGTTTTTATTTGTTGTTTGGTCTAACACAAGGAGAGTTTCGTAAAATTTTGATCAATTGAATTAATCACAATTTTGTGTTAATTGAGCCTGAACCATTGAAAAGTTGTGAGTCCAAAAGTTGAAGTTAGTTTTTTGTGTTGAGATGAATTATTACTGATATAATCGATTGTTATATACATTTTCGACGAAAATTCAGTGTCATTCTGGCGAGATCTAGTCATTGTAGTATCATCAGAAATGTGATGAAGAATCAAATTATAAACAAACGTCAAAAACAACATACGACCTAGGGTAGAGCTTTTGAGGAAATCCTTGGTTCATAAAAATAACGTTAATTTGGTTGGTTCCTTTTCGTTACTTCACCGTCTTCACCTTATATACTCGAATCATTCCATTTTTTGAAAAACACTGATACCTAATTACTTTCTTTGAACGGCTTACGTCTGCATACTGCAATTAGATTATTGACTCTATCAAAGCATTCGTGTAATCGCTTAAAAAACATCGAAGGTTACAAAGTATCGCGTAGGTAGGTTATTTCAACGAAGTGAGAGCGTTACCATCAACAGCACATCTTTGAAGTGATGAAATATCCCGCAAATAGCTGGGAGAGTGAGCTTGGGAAATGTATTTGAAATAAGTGTTTCAGCACAACATCTGAAATTATTTCATGAATACCAATACTCGTAACATGCGGTATGTCAAAATTCAATGAGAAAGAAAAGCCAATCCCACAGTGCTCAGGGTTTGAGGGTATGACTTTACCAATAGATTGGAGATTGCTTATTATATTTCTTCGATATTATTTCACCCATACTTTACCGGGACCAGAAAGCTATATTTTCGATGACATAACTTGGTTGTTAAATAAAATTGCCGTAGTTCTGGTGTTTGGGTAATAGGTAGGTATTGTTAAACTAAGAAGTTTTCCCTATATCCTGGATCCAGTCAGTTATAAGAATGTGTGTTGCTTGTGACCCAATAGTCGTCGAAATATTAGCCAGGGTGCTAGTTGTTTTCCGGTACATACTAGCCTTGGATTTCTGTAACCATTTCGTTATTTACCATTTCTGTTTCACACGCCGCGCCGGCCGGTTAGTTCTAATCCGTGCCAGGCTGAAATTAACAGTACATACTTATTATTCGAGTTCGCATGAGTAAGAACAATGCGTAATCACGTCACGATCAGTGCTACTTAGCAAATAATCCTGCTGTCCGTTATGGTGACCCAAGCATTCATTTCAATTTCCGCTTGGTAGTACACACACACGCCCTTTTTCGAATATCGAGGACGATCAGTTAATTGCGCTTTGCGCAGTTGTGGTGCAACGTTCAGTGGTTCACGAGAACTGCGTATGTAAAAACCCAACAGAAAAATAACATTGACCGCTTTTTCCTGTTTCTTTCTTTCTTTCAACCTTGGACTTCTAAACGCCACTTCATGCGATCAAATTTCTTCTAGAAATCGAGAAAAGTTCTTGAAAAATAGAATGTATTTTCCATAGCAATGCCGTGAATTTCGAAGTGGAGAAACTCGAGGTTAATATTCATGTATGTGCATACCTACTTGCACAAGGTCGTATGCATCAATTTTGTCGAAACTGTCCATAACTAACCTTAGCGAAAATTATAATAGTCTCGTTTATTGCAGTTTGGCTAATCAAGGTCAACAAAATTGGTTTGTTCATGTACAAGGTCCGCGTCAAATTACACAAAAAGAACATTACAGGTGAAGTAAAAAAAAGTATTGTTGTTATTTTTTTTGACGAGTATCGATAATCATTCAACCATATAACAATGTTCAACGTCATCTTTTTTTTTCAACTGTAATTTCGTAACAATACTATGTGAGCAGTAAAATCTGAAATTAGGTTTTCTACAATCTGTCAAAAGATTTCGACACTGTGAATCATAAAAAGGCTCATGAAGCTGCAACACTAATTGGAGGAGAAGAGTTGGCCTAAAGTGCATAGAATTAATAAAAATAAACTGCATGGTCCCTCGAGGTTTAGTCCTTGGGATAATAGTATTTTTGCCAAAATTTACTCTATTTGCACAAAGAACAATCTTGAGACATACATTTATAGAAATTATACAAATTGATACAGCGGTTTCTTGTGTGAAGTCTCTTACAGTTACTACAGATCTTCATCAAGAAACGATAAAGTTAATTAAAAATGTATGGAATATCTAATGCATATCATGATATCGAAACGGATCAAAAGAAATGACAAATCTTATCGCTTTGGCTGCATTGAAGAGTATCAAAACAAAACAAATTGAATATACTGTAATTATTGTACTTGGTCGTAAATAGACAATTATACAGTCTTTCTGAAAGCTATTACTATCTAATGAATGTTTAAGTGCAGTACTGATTTTCAAATTTATCTTTTCATGAATACTCAGATGCAAAACTATGATTATCTCATTTCTCATTAGGTAAACCTATTTCAGTATCTAGGAAATGGCCATTTAATGGATTCCTAATTTTCGACGTCAATAACTGATTAATTTTAGAATTCCGTAAAGCTTGCATATTTCGCTTTCCAAAGTATTACTAGAAATTACCCATGAACCAACTTTCTTTTCATTCAGGTTCTTATTTTTGTTGGTGTGTCCATTGGTAAATAACATCTACGTCAGTTGATTGGAAGCATGTTGGCGAACAAAAATAAGCGGAGCACTTCATCTGTGTTAAATCACGCGAAGTTTGGCCCATTCTCGAACTTCTCGTTTATTAGGACATACCTATACCTATAAGCGGACATATGTAACCGGTAAGATGATTACATCAGGCCTGAGGGTGATGCGTTAAATGATTCTGATAGATTCGCCACAACGGAATCAACATCCCTTGGAGCATAAGGCAGCACTTTTACAGATGGAATCAAGAATTTAGAAAAAACTGTATTTTTCGGAGAGTGTAGAAGCCAGGAGTCCTGAGAAAATACAAGAACAGGAAACATCAAGAGGATAGGAAAACATAAGAAAGGACAGCGAACAGAAATTCAAAGTCAGAAGCTCAAAATTAAATAAAGACAGATTTGTCTGTCTGGCCAAGAGGAAAAGTATTTCGGACTGAATTTGTAGTAACCAGCATGGAGAACTATTGTAATTTTTTTCTTTGTACCAGCTGGAACAGTACTTCTTCCGTCAAATATCTCACTCGAGTCGAAACGGAATCCGGGCGTTTACAAATTTTAATTTTAGCTGTGGTGCAAGAGAAAGGTAACTACATAATCGACCTCAAGACAGGTTGCGAGCTGTTTCGCAATTTTACCAACATTCACCACGGATACGTAACCTGAATTAAAGTAGCACAAGTAGTCGTTCATCTCACTTGCAGTTTCGGTTTTAACTTGATCGTTGTATACCCGTAAATAATAGAAACTTTTGTTTGATTTCGGAATTTGGAATACAATCGAAATAGGTAGGTTTAGGTCAACAAAACATACGACAATCTGGGGCGCATCGGTGCCAGTGCGTTGTTTTGATGACCTCGATACGACATCGTGGCTATTTTATGGCGCTTTATTACATTATTATTAGGTGCATTCCAAAGACGAGAGTTGATATCGCATTTATTATGTCACCAGCATCTATCTCCGGGAACTTAGGGTCAATCTCATCAGTTTCTACACGACAGGACAACACATTACACAATTTATGACTGGCAGAAATTACGAAAAATGGGATGACACGATTACTCGAGTATTGGACGTCTATCGTCTTATAATCTTATAAATTACCACATCGTCTACAACCTTCAAACAAAAGTGGGATGACATCATCTCAACAGAATCTACATACCTATGAATTCGTCCATTTTTTTATCCACAATGACAACACAGAATCTTTTTTATTTAAATTGGATTATTTTTTAGACGACATAATTTTGCCAATTAGTAAATTTACAAGAAAAACTAACATACTAACATGATAAGTATGTTCCTAACGTCAGCTTTTCGAGTAAAATTATCAATGGAAAAATTTTGAGTTGAAAGAAATTTATCCAATATTGGAAGAGTACGAACGTTTTTTAGAAAAATAAATCAATGACAATATACCTATAAGGCTATTCAGATTCGAGTCCATGCATTGTGATCTTGGTAACGGTAAAAGTTTCAGTTATTATGGTCCGAGTAGGAGTTTCTGGGGTAGATTACGATTTTTTTTTCAAAATTGAAGAATTCGAAATGGCGGCTTCATGATAAGCAGAAGTTTTGTGACTATTATTGCCTAATTCCAGTCAAAATTGACAGGAAGGGGCTTTTGAGGTCAGAGATATGAATGCTGAAGAATAAGTCATATTTTAATCAAGCTGAAACTTTTACCTATACATACAGAAACATATATAAAAAACCTGCAACACTAAAGTCCATATGGAAAATTAACAAAAGGAGGGATAATCTAAGTAATTAAGTACTTGGAAATAAAAAGAAAAAAAATCAAATTAAAAATACCTACGAAAAAATAAAACAAACTTTCATTCCAATCCACTGAAAAGAAAAACTAAATGATTTTCCTTTTTGATGCATTTGAATAAGATGGTCTTGACATTGTTTTCAGATAAATATGCTTTCAGGAAGGAAATTTCTATTCTGAAAACATCACAGGAAAAAATAGCTCACTATTTCCACACACAAATTGTTATTCGGGTCAAATTGATCGAATCTGGGGGACCTCTGTACAGATCAATACATGATTAGGGACGTGGGGCCGCAAAAACCCCAACTCTCTGGAAAAACTATAGTTCACAGAAACTGACGAAATAGGTGATATACGGAAAAGTCGAGGGAATTCGAAGCAAACAAACCTCCCCCACCACACGTGGGTTTCACAAAGGAAATACATATCTGCGTCAATACTCAATGAGACTTGCGGTAAATTATCAACGCACTGGCCCTGACGTCATGAACAAAGCCCTGTTATCGGCATTCCAAATAAACGACGAAACAAAGGAAATACCACCGATTCGAATGCCGTGGACTCCTGTGCATGATCAAAACAAAGAATCGAAAATCGGCCATGAAATATGAAGTGCACCTTGTTTGTACGAGTGACGTAGAACGTAGAAGGATGCAATTACCAAATTGAACTTGGAGGGAGATGCTATGTTCCGTACATGCGCGCCTTCTCAAATCCACGACTACTTGATGTGACTTGATCGGTCCGGTGTTCCGGCGTTGCCGTTGCCCTACTAATTATCAGAACTGCGGATGATCTCAAGGTTTTTTGATAATATTGAGTTCAACGATTTCCACAACTCTTCTGACATTGCGGCTCTTAGCGTTGGACTGGATTTTCCTACAGCTGTGAAAGACAATGCACCATCCGATACCACTAAATCGCCCAGTAGAGTTGATTACTTTTTATGACCATCTTTTTTATTTTCGATTTAAAAAGTATCAATCAACTATGCGCTTTGTACCTATCAACCGACCAAATCCTAAGTTTCCTGAAAATATCAGGCTACATTTTGAGAGCGAATATGCAAACGACAGGTTATTCGGAGGCACGCCTTGTTTCGGAGATACGGCTCTACTGAAAATCCAATGTGGCAATTTTCAATCGGTACAAAAAATGTCCCTTTTATACCAAAACTGCATATCTATCTACTGTCTAGAACCTGTACAAAAAATTTGGAAGCAGGTACTCATCAAAATTTAGCGAAAAGGATATCTCTGGCTGAGGGAAAACCAAGCTACATACCTAATTTTTTAATAAAAAAAATTGCACACTCCGCATATACACCGCCTATAATCACTGCATCATAAGCAAAAAACAACCAAAGGGCTATAACTATTCGAACTCTCGCATGATAGGGATATTTTCGTCGGCAACTCTCCATCAAAAAACAACTACTGCCCTCTACGACCGCTGAATTATATTATATGGCAATCACGCCAGTAGAGAAATTGTCCATTTGTATATGATCGTTTCATTTGTTAAATCTTTATAAGAAGTCCTTTCTGTTTTTTTACACGATTTTATTCAGCTTCACCTGTAGGTATGTAGACTCGATTTTGACCCACTTTAAATGAACAGATTTACTTAATTGATATTTTGTACACTCATCAAGAATAGGTGACAAAACGATAATTTGAAGAGTTTGTCTCATTATCCTGATTAGGATCGCTAGAATTAAATAAGTTGACTATCATTATACTCTGTGTAGGATCCTTCGCCAGAATTTAAAAAATCCGCATCGTGAACGTGTAATTAATGAGCCGCTGTTTTCCTTGAACAGAGTCGCTATTTTTTTTTCAGACCCTCTTTAGAATCTTTTTTTTCAATTGAACCAAAAAGTGAAAAATATAATAAAGTTTAAAGAAACTAAAAAGAAAAAAATACCTAACTGTTTACAGTTTTTAGTTCAATGTGTTATATAAAAGCGTATTTGTTAGTTTTTTTTTAATTATATTTCATTCCCAGATCCAAATACCTATCAATAATGATAAAGTTGTAATATCTACTTTAAAAAAAGGGCTAAAGACATTCATATTTTTTGTCCTTTTTCTTCAATGTCGATTTAGTATTGTACCTATTCTTCTAAATCTGTTAAGCGAATAAACGTGATTAAAACTACATGAGCAAAGTCAAATTCAGCTGAAATGGACTTTAAACAATGCACTTCCAATATGCAATTTATACCTACCTAATCAAATTTAATTTTAGGAAGAAAGTGGTTATTCTAGTCACTTCGATAATTGTCGAGCAACATAATTATTGTGCTCTTAGGTTAAGTTTTGGGTTTTCTCAACAACTCCTTCAGTTACGAGTGCTTTCACATAAAATGAAAAACATTGGACACTTAAATAAGGTGCGGATAATAGCCGCGCTATTGGCGTTTGGCAACACCGACACACAGTCGTCCAGAGGAATTTGACACCGCACAATCGGTTCTGATTGAAGCGATTCGAATTGGCTCACTGGCGCATTGTGCGTGAGGTTCATTCCTACGCATTTAAAATTGTTTACAAACGAGATTCAAACGCTGGGATATTCCGTTAGACCACAACGCATTATCATCTACTTAAAACCAGATAGCTACGCCGGATTTCGGTAATCGTAGAAACAATGGCAGGTACAAGTTATTCATTAAACTTTGCTCACCTCAATTCCTGTAGGCTGGATTTTAATGGTGACTAGATCGGTTTCAGCGTGATGCTCACAGACTTCGCCGCAAATCTCTCTACCGTTGTAGGTAACAAAGCATTTTTGTCCAGCTACGAGTTCAACGGCCAGAATCGTCTGGAAGCCGCTTCCGACGAGATCGTTTTCGTAGAATTCTGCACTGGTTCTTCCCTGGCTGCCCTGTCGCGAATCGAATATCACGGTGTATCTCGAAAAGGGCGTCACATCGATGGAATTACTGTAGTCTCCGGGCGTTTTGATGGCCTGAACAACTCCGGAGTAGAACTTGCCGTTTTCTACGCGAGCACTGACGCGGCTCCCGATTATGGAACGCTTCGGCAAACGCCTGTTGCTGGACATTCTAACAAAAACAGAAATACTAACAGTTCATTCGAACTTTTCACAACACAACGTCATCCGTGAAATATAGTCTTCTCACTAACAACCTCTTTTGCTGATAATTGAAGCACCTTACAGAACCATCTAACAATATTTTGTGATCGTAAGAAATGCACATTCTTCTGACAGATTTACTAACAGTAGCCTACTTTTTCAGAAGGCTGCTTCACCGTAAACAGTTGAGCGACGACTAAACAGCCGGCCGGCCTCGATGGAATGACAACAGCTGATGGAGGTGGGACAACGCGAGAATGCGCGTTCTCACTCTGTCGCTACGCGAAGAGGGAGATGGCGATATTGTCGGGGCTTGCATTAGCTTTGCCGGCCGGGTCCCAGCTGATGATAACAACAAAGCCACGTGATCTGAGAAGGAGCTAGGCGATTGGTCTGCGCGTGACCTAGTTCGAGCTATTGGCTAACTCGTGGAGAGAGAAAGGTCATCCAGTTGGCTTTAGGCTTGTTTCACCACCGCAGTTGGTCTAATTGTTGCATTGTTTCGAAAAATATTATTGTTTAGTTGGTGTAGATTTGGCAATGTTAAATCTCGATTCACTTCACTTTGACTAAATGACTGGATGACTACCTACCCAATTGTTATACCTACAGAAAATGGATGGCGACCAGCTTGTAGCTTTGTTTGTTGTTTATTTTCATTTACCTACCTGATGTGATGTAATATTTGCGCCTCGCACAGAAGAATCTGTAATGACAGGTTGCATTGTGATGCATAACCTATCAAAAACGACTGTAGGTGGGTATGCAATCATAATCCTGTTCATTTATCATGCTCATATTGATCTAATGCCTATGCAATTTATGCAATATAATTAGTCTGAACAATTGCTCAGAAAGTGTTCATTTGTCGCTTCATCTACTTTCCCATTTTTCAGAGAGCACACAAGTGATTAAAAGTAGGTAGACTTAATAGGCTGCTTTCAAGAAATGTGTAGAAAGTTGATAATAATGGTACCTAATCTTAAACAATGTTAATATAGGTAGGCAGGTAGGTATATTGACGTCAATTTTTGGAAGTTCTCTGAAATTTAAGTAGGTAGGTAATTGATATGATTGTATCAAATCAGGAAAGTCACCATGCACAAAATCTTGTTGTTTTTCCATCTAACTGGGAAGCAAATCAACTAAAACGAATTCCTAATATCTTCAATACCAACAAATCCAATTTTGTGATGCCCCAACAGTGCGTTCCAGTTTGATCGTACTTCTTATAAATATCCACTTTGAAAATTAAATTAGGTTCTCTGAGATCTCACAAAAGAAGAGTTATACCTATGATTAACGTTAAATACCTACCCAACATCCTGATGAAAAACAAGGGACCAAATATAAATGTTATACAAGCTTTAATCTGTGGTTAATGAATTTCAAAGACTTCGTTTGTTGAAGGAAAAAATTCCTAAGAATCCATGTTCGGCAAGTTTGAACATTGACAAGACGTGAAATTAATAATAAGAATAATAAGAGTTGCGAAAACTTGACCTAAATTTCTCAAAATGACGCATTTTTATACCAGCCTGCATCCTGAATCCTATAGTTCATAGTATAACCCTTATTTTTAATACCTTGACACGTGTTTCAGTCAGCAGTCTGGAGGAGAATTAAACAATTCAGTTATAGAATTTGCATTACCTATTCCAATTAAAACCTATCATTATTTCTTGAAACTTTGTAATGAATTCATCAAATTCAGACCCTCACATATTTCAGAATCGCTTAATAAAAATATGGAAAATTCACTGGGAACAGGTCTGACCAAATTTTCAAGGAATTTAAGTTGTCAGACAGTCTCAAAAGTTTGCGGAAGCGAAAGGGGAAAAAACGCCTTGGATATATCCAGTGCAACTTGCCAAAGTTTGAACGCAATATTTTTCAATTGATTGGAATTTTATAGAATTTCAAGAACCTTTTAAACAACCCTAATATGGTAAAAGAGAGAGAGAATTGGTTTTATGGGAGGGTTCTATATTATTGCCACCCTATCCTGCACATACATTTATGATTGAAAAATTAAATTAGTGAACTTTCAGTTTATCAGACCTTTCTCTCCTTCTTGTAACATTCGAATGTTTCAATAAAATTCGTCATTAACGGATATATGAAACAAATGGTAATCAGGTCACTTGCGCAACTTTGTTTACGAAACCGAAATTTCAATGCATATTTCGCCGGCAAGATGAAAGTTGTATTCATGCATCGTAAGCAGCGTTCAACTATCTATTTGTGAGTTAGAAAGAGATAACAGGCCTAGCGGGACCTTGCGAATTATGCTTGGAATTCCATAAGTGTGTCAAGCGAAAAATTTCGTTTCGAATCTGTCGATACCTTCGTATGTTTATCAACGATAGGACACAAACGAACATTGGTATTCACTAGAACAAGACTATCAACTAACTGTTTGGTTGTGAGTTTCGTCGGTTCTCGAATTATCGTTGTTTGTTTATGTTGAACGATCTATTTGACTTCCTATTCGATAAGGAATTGTTACTAATTACTTTAATGTCTTCAGTCGTTTTCTATCTACTCCGTTGACAAATGTATTTATACAATAAGGATATGAAAAAGAGACTGTGAAACAATACGAGTCATACCTCTTTGATGAAGTCCTCACTTATGAACATCCTGTAATGAATTGTGAACCATTTTCGCGGCTATCTTTACTAATATGATCATTCACCACGAGATATTCTCAACATTTCGCTAACACGACTGGTTGGCATTCTCAAAAAAAAATTGTTGGCAACTTAGTCCAATGTCAACTGGCTGGCGTTCGTTGTCTCGAAAATATTTGTGAGTAGTTGGCGTTCTTAGCAATATCTGATTCGTTCATTTTCTATTCTATTCAGTGTGATGAGTCTGTAGGGATTACGTAGTGTCCTTTACCTTTTCTGGGGAATGTTTGCTCTCTTGCTCTTGGACCCCCAAATGATAAGAGGTGTAACTTGGGTTATCTTTGGTCGGGGGCACTGTACTTGAGAACGATTGGCAGAATCCCACCAGTATCACTAAATAGCTTTGTTGGTGCTAAGACCCAGCAAAATGTTCCCGATAGTTTATTGGTTAAAGTTAATCTGTGGCATAATGGCTGTCGAAGTTTTGATCTTGGAGTTGTCTTTTTCGAAGATTCATTCCATTGTCCATACGTTTCGAGCTTCAACATATTCTGATCTAGTTTCAGTCTCCGGAATTTTATACCATCGATGGTATGTTGCCTGTTTGAAGGCAACAGATCTGGAGTAGTCTCAATTCTCAGAAATTATTTTGGTGCGTTTTGTTGGATCACCAAAATAAACAGACTCCTCTTTCCCAGTCGACTAAATTATTGTGCTATATGAGACTGGGCAATGTTTGTTCAGTGGTGTAGAAAAATAGCAAAGAGTACAGATACAGTTGTGATCGGAGTGCTGAAGCCGTATTAGTGTTTATTTTTTGTCAGAATTGGGCTCCAAATTTGATCTTTTGGAGAGATACTGAAATTATTTTGAGATTAAACATCCAACTTTTTGATGGTACCGCCATCTATTGAAGAGCATCCTACCTTCCACTTCCACCCTCATCAACATTTTTATATGGAGTATCGGGAGTCTAAGCGGGTAAGGAAGGGCTATTATTATTTAAACAGGAGGTGGATTTTGGAAATTGAAACGCCCGAATAGATCATTCATTTATTGTCTTGCCCCCACATTAGGGCTGGTTAATATGGATACATCAGTCAAGAGTGAACATATCAAGACGGACATTCAGTGGACGCTGACACTTCCAAATATGATATGCGCAATATATACAGTATAGTGTAGCTGAATGAAGTGTCAAGCGGTTTTCTTTAGCATCAAGATCCGTAAAAATAAATCATGAACTGTAACAATTCAGGGGCGAAATATCGTTTCTCGGAAGAGAGTGTTTCTAGTATATTTTTGTAATACTATTCGAAGAAGGGGCTCTAGGAGAACAAGTATGTCATCTAGTTATTAGGGAGTTCCTTGAAAATTGAGAGAAAAACAATATACTTCAAATCAATTTCAAAAATCACTTTACAATTGCCGGCTTTATGTCTAAATCGGTTCAAAATTACTCACGAAGTCATTAAGATTAGATATTTTTTGAGAGATAGGCGTATCAATGATAAAAGACAAGAAAGGAAAGTGTAATTAGTTCTCAGAATTCATATCTACTCTTGTTGCAAAGATGTCACCTGCATTGATAAGAATAAGCACCTCAGGGGTTCTCGTTAGAAACGAACTTGCTATAAAAAAATATCAAATCAAATGAAAGAAGGTTCGATATTTTGTTGGGGAGATGGAGGTTTAAGAGCAATCAAAATCCGGAGGAAATCGAGAAATTCTGTTAGCTTGCAAACAATTCTTTAGAAAAATTATAATTAATTATCTGAAATTTTCTTGATCAACTCACAGGGCAAATGTAAATATACCAATTATTTTTTCGACTATTCATATTCGGATAACTTCCTATCATGCTGTCAATATCCAAAATTATGCGAGCCTAGCTTTTTATAACTGTCAGTCTATTTTTAATCAGAAGATACTTTTTCTCCAAGAGCCTATTTGTATTTTTTTGGAGTGACATCACAAGTGGAGTCATTTTTTTCCCCTTCCGTTGTTAACTGTCTTCAAAAGAAACTTGCTATTTTCAAGTTGTTTTGGATCTTGATATCAACTGGGCCTGCTATGTATACAGGGTTTAGCTAAACTTATACAAGAACAGCGTAGAAAATCTATTTATCATAATATTACAAAATTACAAGGATGTGATTTGGAAATAATCCAATTGTCTGAACTGCATACAGTGTATACGAAAATAACGGATGAATTTTGCGGTATATTAAAATTTCGATGTAAACAGTGGAATATCATGATCAATAGTTTATTAATGACAGTTTCAATTAAGGTACTTTCTTTGAAATTCCAGAATTGTACAAAGTTGTTGGTTTATAATAATAAAACATAACATATTGAACAATGTGTATAAAATTTGTAGCATGGATCTTGACAAAGGAATCATTGCTACGATTTTACAATGTTTTTCTCCTGACACACTAGTAATACCAAAATTTCTGCAGAACACTGTGTACTTAAACCATTCCAAAACTGAAGTATTTGAGTACTACTACATAACTACCCAAGAAAATTCACCACCAAGAGTTTAGAAAGAAATAACATAGAATACCTAATTTGGAAAAGTGTCACTTGGAGAGAATGGGAATAGGAATGACATTATCGACTCTGAAAAGGGTAGGTAAGATAAACTATTGACCAGGACTCCACTGCTTTTCTATCAACAAGTTTCTTCCATAAAGAGGAGAAACAAAGCCTACGGGTATTTCAAATAACGCTACTCCTCAGAGAAATATTATTTCTACATGAAATTTAAACGAATACAAAGCTGTTATTTATTTCTATGCCTTGCTTGCCTTTAATAAGATTACCCAAATATTCTCGCGGTACTGTTCCTTAAATTAATGTTTCGAAAGTGTCAATTATGTCGAAACTGAATAACTAAGAGCTGGATATTTTTGTAAAACTCAACGGGCCGGAAATTTTCAATTGTAATATCAATAACAACTTCGTAATTCAATCGAACAAAAACCATGGTTGACGATCTCTCAGATATTTCATGAATATTTTCTAGCAACACAATTCAGAGTCCGGATAACTACATATGTACAAAAAATATTATACAGGCTAGTTTAAGGAATACGCTATAGAATCTCAATGAGTTTGAGAAACTTGGAATGCTGATTTTAGTTAATAAGGTAACACGTGCCTTAAGAAAATGGCCCGAATTCACATCATGTTCAGTTTCGGAGGAAACCGAATAATTTTCATGAACATTTTTCTCACTTATTCAAAATAGCTATACAATATTCCTAGGAAGCAGTGAAATACATTCGATGGGGAAAAATATGCATGGAAATGAGATTGTGGAGAGGGGATTTTCTTCTCTGAAGCAATTACAAGATTAAAGCCCGCCTGATCAGAACATTGTCATGGTATAATCGGAATAGTTTTTTTTCTTAAAAAATTCGACTTATTTCAACTCGATGTTCTGTACAATGTAATTATTATTCATAATGTTAAAACGTTCAGATAAATATAAGGATATGCAAATTTACTAAGTGATACAGACCAATTCCATATTGTTTTCATAATGATCAAACAACTGAATGGTGAATCGTTTGATGAGCGATTAAGTAATTTCCGGCAGAAGTAATAAGCATTTTTTCTTAAAAAGGAAGTTAAAAAAATGGTTACTTTCATCAACCGGCTGCACCTTTGAGAAGCAACCCTCAGAAACTGTTCGTTCGAGAGACTTGTGCGAGCTAGGGACGAAGCACTTTCCCTTTAACGTGTGATGCCATGCACGAATGGTCTTTTTATTTATGGTAGATAACTGAAACAATTAGAGGCACGTCTCGAGTTTTTTTCATAAAATTTTTGTCAGAAGTTATTCAACTTCATTACGAAAACAATGGCTTTGAGGCCTTGTATCCCCAATTGGCACAAAAAATGAATAAAATCGATTCAACGAGATATCAACAGTAAAATAGTTGTCCACAAAATTACTCGCTAAGTAATACTCACGTGGGGCACATTAAAATATAGGTTACAATAACGTTGTGGATCGGAGGGTAGTTTTTTGAAAGCGGGAAATTTGAACAGCCAACATAATCTTTATCACATGCAGTTCAACAACTTCAGAGTAAAAGTAAATTATCTATATATTACATAAAGTTTTATATCTCATATACAGTACTATGGTTTTTAAATATATATTTTACAGTCATCAACATTACCTAATTGCTCGTTTCCAAGTATAAAAGCAAGTTTCAATTCCAATAAAGCATTTTCCAGGGCGACAGATTTTTTTGGAGGCCTAATACTTTTGAACAGCTTTCTCATTTTCCTCAGAGTTTCCAATAAAAACTGGACGATTACAAAATACCATTCTTTTTTCTAGGCAGGGTCTCTTCACAATATCTATCAGAAGCAATCCAACCTCCAGCATGGTCTTAGCTGGGGAAGTAGTTGTTTTCTGTTAGAAATTACAAAAAAAATCTTCATTTTTATCGTAGATTTTCCATTTCAAAAGAAAAAATCTAATGTTTTCAATATCCAATTGGGAATGTTACCCTTTTCTTCTTTCAACTCCTTTCTTCCTTATTACGAAGAAGTCTCGAGTTTTTATGCAAATTTATTCATAATTATTTTATCATCAAATGCTATTCTACTATATTTCCAAATAACTCATACGAGATTATTTTCTTGGCCAAAGACATTTCTGATATTCTCATATTCCATAATCAACTTTCAAGAGGAAAATTTTTTATATCATAAATCCAACCCAAATAGCAACTTCGCTTTTTCGAAAATGATAATCTGGTCGTGGTTTCGATTTTTCTCTTATCTGCGGTAAAATAGCTCCATTTTGTACCAGATGAGGCTCGCAGAAGAAAAGAGTTTGGTTGAAATGATTGAAAGAAATTCACAGTATTCTTCCATCGCCCTGGAGATTTCATATAAGTCATATTTGAATATGATTTTCGGTGACACTATATTCATAAGTAGGTGCTTTGTATCTACACTGTTTTCACTTCATTCACACTATTAGTACTACGTTCATATCTTCTACCACGTTGGACTCTCCAAAGTTTTCTGAATCTTCTCACCTGCGCGTTACAAACATTACGACGAATTCACTATATTACAAACTTCAAATACTCCGAAATTCCTCATGTACTTTTAGAATTTGTCTTTAGAAATTGTTACTTTCTTTGGGATATAGTCTTAGGTATATTTTTCATAGCCCTCGAAATGAAATATACAAAGGATTATTTAAAGCTCTTGGCCATTGTCCTAGCTTAGCACTGATCGCAGGAATAATCAAGTGAATTTTCCCTTATCGAAAGAGCAGGTATACGAGGTTTCTTCTCACTGAAACAGAAATATTCTTTTGTAGAGTACATCATGAAGGAGGTCCAAAAACTTTGTGATCAACACACCAACTGTGATTAGTTCGGGAATGTTCTTGGACCAGCATACATATTTCAAAAGATGTTGTGTTTTATATACACAGGTTATATATACATACAGGGTGTTCCAGATCGGATATCGACTAATGCCGATTTGATACGATTCACCCCTGTTATAGTCTTGATAGGGATACACTTGTTACTTCAAAAAACAAACACAAAATACAACTGAAAACATGAAATGTAGCACAGGAACTTGATACGGAGGTCAATAATAAGAAACAAACAAAACAATAATAGTTCTCATAGCGCTGCGAACATAACAGAGGAATAATGGAAATAAAGCCATTGAAAACTGTCCGGTGATGATGCGTTACGGGCGTAAATAGTTTTAGACTATACTGTTGTAATAATAATAAATTTTTTAGTTTGGTATGTTCTTAAGAGTGTTTCATCGACAATCATTTGTAATTTATTCATATTGAGAGCAAAATATTATTGAATTATACATTTTGTTATCGGGGCTCAACAATAATTAATTGACTTAATTTACTGTCTCATCATGAGATTATCTGTATACGACCGTATAGGCAGCAAAGATAAATTCAGACCGCATCCTCGTGATAAGCCAAATATAAGAACAAAAAGAAAACAAACAAACACAGGGAAGAAGTATTCATGGAAATGCTTGCTTGAAATCAAGGAAATATAGAACATATGGATAAAATGAATCAAGTTCTAAACAAAGCAAAGCAGCCAAGAAAGATATAGAAATAACAAAAAGTGAAAAGAAATAAAGAATTTAATATGGAATGTGAACAAGAAGAGAGCCCAGTGCTTGAAAAATTGAAACAGAAATGGTTGTGATCTGGAAAAATGACTACATATATGAAGAAATAGAGAAGCTACTCACTGTGTCGAAGACAAGAAAAAAACGAAGAAAGTATTGAAGAAAATAGGAACAGATTTCATAATGAGCTCAAACTATTATTTAGTTTAAATGACTGTTAGACTGTGAAGTTTTAACAATCTAACAGCTACTTGAACTAGATACATAATTATTTAAATTTGAAGAGGACAATGATAATATCAGTTATAATGTTCATCCCATAAACAATAAATTAAATACAGAAAAATTAAAAACTGCTACATACAGGGTGCTTAGGGTAAATCTATGACTAATTTTAAGATAGAAAGTTTATATGATTATGTGTCCGCAAATATAGTTTTGGAGATACAGAAATTTTCTTTTCGATTATTTTGAATAACTTTTGCAAAATATTAATTTTTTTAACAAAATTTGGTAAACAGGCCTTGTTTCAGGTGAAGAATCAAAATTTGGTATACATTTTTATGGAAAACTTGGACGCTGTGTACGCTTTCATTATTTAATTAAAATTGCACAAATTTTTCAACAGTAGGAATTTTTATATTAAAATCTTATTTCTATAGCTTTTTTTAGCAAAAAAGATGTACCTGCTCAACAACGCTAGGGACAACCATTTTTGAGAAATCGCAAATTTCTGCATCGATTTGGGTTATGAGGTCATTTAGGTGCCAGATGAAGTTACTCTGAACTTCACAAAAACTGAGCTGGAATTCGATATAATAAATAACTTTTTTATTACAAAGATGTATCTAGAAATAATTCATTCTCAAAATACAAGATGTTGTAAAACCGATATTTTTTAAAAAATCAACACCCTGTATTTTGAGAACGAGTAACTTTTCGATGCATCTTGATGAAAAAAATATCATTTATTTCAGCAAGATCTGCCACATACTAACTTTTTTTAAGTTCTGAGAAACTTCATCTGACGCCCAAGTGACTCCCATAACCTGCATCGATGCAGAAATTTACATATTTCTCAAAAATGGTTGTCCCTAGCGTTGTTGAGCAAGTATTTCTTTTTTGCCAAGAAAAGGTGTAAGAACAAGATTTAATATAAAAAATCCCTAAAGTTTACTGTAAAAAAGTTAGGGCAAATCAAAATAAATAATGATGGCCATCTAAGTTTTCCATAAAAATTATTACTAAATTCATTTTTTGAAAAAGTTATTCAAAATAATTGATAATAAAATTTCAATTTCAACATTTGCGGACATATAATATTCATATGAACTCTTTATTTTGAAAATTGTCAAAGATTTGCCTTTTGAAGTTTGTACAAGTACTTAATAAAAACCCTGTAAATTGAAGCGAAAGGTATCAAAAAATACGTTAGAGCTAAAAATAATAATATCAGTGGAGTGAAAAATGTGCTCAAACCATGACATAAAATGTGGAAAGTACTGGAAGCAGAAAAAATAAGAAAATGAGATGATATGGATAAGAATGAGATGCTCAAAGATGGTGAAAACACTTTCGTGAAAAATACAATTATATTGCTTCAGTGTCAGTTACTTCTCGAGTTTTTCCATAAATTTTGAACAAACCGTTTATTTTTGTAGCGGCGTAGGTACATGAACCGTATGCGATGCCGATCACTTTGAAAGAGCCGCGGAATGAAAACTTGCTCAATTCAGATAAAGGCCCTTTGATGTGCAAGCCCGTTCACTTGTAAGTTTATTCAGTAATGATAACGGGTAACAAAGTAAATAAATGATGGTTATAGTGTCATTTTAATTTGTGTAGCGTGTTAAACGTTAAAACCACAGGCCTCCGAACACACGAGCCTGTTTGATGAGTCCGCGACTCACTGAAAGATTGCGCCTTGATCTTACTTTCATTATTGAATTGTTGAGAAGTCACTATATGCAGGAGAAATTCCAAGTTGTTGCATCGATATTATCACTGTTCTATCAGAATATGAAACTATTCAGTATAGTATTCTCTGAGAACACGGAGAAAAGAGAATACAGGGCGTTGATGAAATATTAAAGAAACTAAAAAAAATGCTAAAGATACTAGGAGAACTCGTTCAGCCATTGAGATCTAGGTATACCTGTCATTCATGACTGCCCTTAAGGTGTTATCATATTGGATCGATTTCACGCAAATTCAACGTGAAAGCGATCTCGCAATTGATGGAATCGCGCTAAAAATTACTGTCTCATCCAGCCTACGTTCCAGACTTCACCTGCTGTGACTTTTATCCTTTTTCAACTTTTCAAACATTTGACTTTGACTTTGAATGATTGCTGCAGCAAAAGAGGTTTTCTGAGAACTTAAGAAATTCTACTATTGGAGGAAAAAATGTATCAAACCGAAACCTTTGATATAATTTTCCTTCGTTCATTTCAAAGTCACGGACGGATCAACATAGCAGTATTAAATCGAATCTTGCATTTTGCGATATGGCCACCAAAAAAAACTTTCGTTAAAAAAAAAACACATAAACCGCGAGTTGTATGAAGCAAAAGCGTTAATCATACCTACGTGGCCAGCGGCAGCCCCTCGGTGCAGAGATATGCGGAGCTACTTTCGTGATATGATATATGAGATGTGGAGGAAACATGTGAACAAAATAATTGAGTGGCGTTACTGGATTAGTAGGCTCTGATGAGGCTCTAGCGTGATTAAAAGCGCAGGAAGTGAGGTTAGAACTTGAAGGAATCTAGACTAGCCATGGATCCGCCGCGAGACAGACCAAGAGAAGGGGGCCCACTAACCAGGGAAGTCGTTCCGAACAGTTTGTACCATCCTATGACGATGTTGGTCAGGTTCAGGTCGTCCAGCATTATTTGGGCGACGCCCATAAACACTTTTTTGCCCTCGATTCTGCCGTAATCTCCCCATACGGTCACCTAAAAAAATCGTTCAAATTACTGGTCGGTACAAAATGTGTACTTCATTGAAAATAATTTTGAAAGCCAGTAACTCACATGGCCATGAAAAGGTAGTCCACAGTGAATATAGAATTATGGATATCCTTCCTCATACATGAGAAGGATGATTCCTGGATATACTTCCATGGACATTATTGAAACATCTGTTTTTTTCTTACCAATTTGCATTAAAAAATCTTGCCCACTTTAACAATGGAAATTGTTATAGTTTTGGTATACATTATTCAGGTCAAACCTTTTTTTGTCTAGCATTTCAATTATCACCAAAACCAAACCGTAATCGAATGGCACTTCTACTTTGTTGGAGAGGGTTTTTCCAAAAAAAAAACAGGAGACAACTTTTTCAATGTCAAGAAATTATCACATCAGTATTTCTAGAAGAAACATTGAGACCGTTGAAATATAAAAATGGAAAAACTGAATGGAAATTCCTTAAAAATTATTATTCATTTTAAAGAACAAATATCAATTTATAATTTCTATGTTTCCTTCAGTTACTATTTATCAGCTATCTCTGGACAACATATCAAAGCCTTTAAACAGGTTCAATTCGTTTACAAGAAATGAACACACTATAGTTTCAGTGCAGGTCCAATGTTCATTCAGTTTGGTAAAATTCAAATGCAAGATATGTTTTTTAATAAATTGGCTAATTCGATGTCCAGTACTTTAGAAACCATCTCGTGGTATGGGGTTTCTGTTGTCTTATCCAAGTTGACTCTATATATACACCATCTAACAAGTTCATTTTCACAATACTTATCAAATATAAAAATAAGCCCTGAACCCATGGGTGAGCCCTTGTTAGATTTTCAAACAATAAACTCACCTGTAGTATACAGCCTAGGTAATTTTCTCTGAAAGCTAGCTGCTGCTGATACAATGGATCCAGCGTTCTTCTGGCAGTGGTAGTTTTCGCTTTTGCTACACACTTTTTCCCATTCACTAGGTAGACTTTGACGTACGGTGCTAAAACAATAAAGTTGCATGTCTCAAAATGAAAAAATTTAAAAGACTAGTAGATATCAGGTACAGAATAAGTTGTCAGGTCGAATTCAAATATGGGCTGGTGTATTCAGACTGAAGTGATATGTTTTTGTATCCAAAAGTAGTATTTTTCATCAACACAAAAATGAAGTTTTTAGTTTTCATCTATATTTCTTATCAAGCTTTTGACAAAAATATCAATATTCGAGAGATCAAAAATATTGGAGTGAAATTAAAAACTTTATACGATTTTTTTAAAGTTCAGATTTGAGATGATTTCTATATCAGAAATTATTGAAACATCAAATATTTTGGCCCACTAATGGAATAAAATACAATTCCGTAAAAATTTACTTCATACTAAAATGGTGAAATCCTGAACCAGGTAAAAAAGCCCTATTTGGGTCCCTCTTTAAAATCGATGGAGATTACGTCTTCCACTAAATAACAAAAGTGAAAGTACAGGAACTATTTCTGAAACAGAATGTTGATATCATGCAAACAGGATGGAGTCTCTCGATAGTTGATACAAAATTGAATTCAGTGAATTCTTTTAACAAACTGCTTACATACAGTTAGGAGTTTTATCAATTCTACTGTGTCTATGAAAAAGTGTCTTGGGAAGTTTTTAACGTTTGGGTGAACCTATAATGAAACAATATAAATCTTATAGGTAGTGATAATATTCTCTACATTCAACATTGACTAGTATTTTTATGGCACTGGATAGAATTCCATAGGAGGTAGGAGGTTACCAAAGGATATAATGATTACATTTGGATGGCAAGTACCCCACGTCAGTCTATACCTTCGATAGTTAAAGGAAGAAGCTTTTCTCTCATTTCATACCTGGCAATACTTTAGATCCTGGCCGAGCTTGGAGTCCTCTTGCTCGGATCACTTCCACCTCCAAGAATCCTTTCTGGTAACACAGCGATAACTGGATATCTCCGAGTGCAGGAGCCCCTAGAACTTGCCTGCCCACAAGCTGACCTGGTCCTAGCCCGTCTATGAAATCGGCTAACTGACCACCTTCTCCTGCTAGGCGCAAAGAAGGGGACCACCTAGTGAAAATAGGTTCCAGTTAGTATTGGGACAAGTTAAGAACAATAAGAGATTACTTGGATAATCAAAGAGCAGACACATAGACGTACATAGAGAGAGATAGAGAAACGGGGATAAAGGCTAATATCTACGTGTGAATAAATTTCATGGAGTGGTTGGTATTCAACCGTGCTTTCAGACGGTGCTTTTTAAACATGCAAGAAACAAACAAAAACAGTTTTTATTCAGTAATATCGCTTTAATTCAGCGTTCATCTGGTTTTCCAACTTTATATATCTTTATTTAGACGTCAGCATGCTTAAAAAAACATATATACATACCAAAAATACAACTGCGATCATAAATCTTCATGTAAAGGCGAAGCTGATTTCCATTCTTTTTAAATCCATGCTCGCTGTTATGCGTTGAAGATATTATAAATACAGTATACCGAGTACCTAGCATAACTTTAGTAAATGACTGTGAAAAGTATTATCAACCATTTAAAAATGGAACTAGAGTATAAAAGTGCTTCAGACGCCCATTGAATTCGCCTAAAGTTTACATGCATTGGCGAACGTCTGGCATAATTTATTGTACCGTTTTATATGGTGGGAAAATAAATGTACCTAATTTCTTTTTAGTCCAGTACAAATAATTGTACTGGAATTTTGTAAGTTTATGCCGGTATAGAAAAAAGAGAGCAAGGAAAAGTTGTTCCAACATGTATTAAAATTAACATCAAACCTTACATTTCTCTGGTTTCTGCTACATCAAAATGATGATTACCTCGCCTAGGATATATATTTTATCAAACAACGAGAATATTACTAAAATATATATGTTATTATAAACATCAATCAATTAATATTTTTGATCCACATAAGATGCATAGGAACCCTTTTAGAGAATACTTTTAGAAGAAAGGTCCCTTGAAGTCTCTTAGTGAATACGGATATGAGAATTTTCATCTAAATTTTCCGTTCTCAACTGCATTATATTTGATTCTAAAATCATGGCACACAACCATGGGTATCGGAAATTGATTTTTTTCAAATCCCAAATTTACACAAATGAGGAATTCTGGAAAATAAAGTAAACATTGAACTTATATAAAATCAACGATTTTTATTCTGAAAAATATTTCAACTGGTTCACTTCACTTCCAATGTGTGCATGATATTTTAACAGTCCTTGAAATTAGACAACATATCTTTCACGATAGAGTTCTACAAAATAGATGTCCCAATCCTCCTTGATTTTGATTTTTTGGAACACAGAGACCGTTACAATAAACTTCCAACTTTAATGATTTTTACATAGTTTGGGTTTAGAAAAACCACAACTGTTTTGACATTAAATTTCATCAAGTGGAAGTATACTACAATACACTTTTGATTTTCATATACTAAACATACCTTGATTAGGTTTCAGTTTGAGTACCTAAAACTTTGCATCCGTTTTATCCCAGAGGTCTAACCAAGTTGAAGTCCATATTCAAATATTCTGTCACTAAATGCATTATGTTCTTGAATTGAAAAACATTCTACCTATCTGTGTGGCTTTGCCCTTTCAGAAACATTGTTTAGAGAAACCATTGAGCAGAAATGTCTTGCTATACACGGTTGCTATCACTAGAGATTCCTTTTGGATAAAATTTATCGGAATATACCTTTTCACCTACAATTATCTTCAACACAAACTTTCAATGCGCAAACTCGAAGTGGAAATGCAAATGCAATACCGCAGCCAAGAGCAAAGTGTACGACAACAGCAAAATCAGACAGACCTATCAGGCATTTACTTACGAAGATCCCTCGGAGCTAGAGATGGAATTCAGGCTAGACGCCCTCTGACTGTTGTCTGTAGATCTAGAAGGGATGCTAGGCACCACTTCTTGGGAGCGCTGTATGCTGCTGCTGGTCGATACCCGCTTTCTACTCAACCCACTATCTGCATCCATGAAACCAACAAGCAGTCAGTTGGTTACTTTTTTCACTTACTTGTTCTATTATTCTGCCTTCGCGCACCCCACTGGAGAGAATTATTCACGTTTCCTCTGATAATCGACATGTTTATCTTTTACTATAATATAATGTCGCCACTTATTCGCTATTAAACTGTTTCATTCTACAATCTTATTTGAACTTCACGAAAGAAAAAGATTGTAATTAGGATTCTTGAATTCAAGTGGATTTTTTACTTTTTTCAACGAGGAAAATTGATTTTTTTACCGTTTCAATTACTGATCCCTACAAAAGACATGAAAGTGGTCACCCAAATCATCAGGATTTTTTTAATCGACTTTACAAACGCATTTAAGAAGTTACACCATTTTCAACTTTTCCACATGGCTATTATACAAAACTTCATTTCAAGGAAATTTCAATATTTTCAAACTTGCTCATGCCATTCAACGAAATTTCAGTCAAAATATACAATTAATAAATCTAATTTGTGATGAGTTTTTTCTCCGACGTTATTGTTAAGTGACAGCTTCTTGTTGAAGAAGCATTTCATGGATATTTAAAGACTATGGCACTGTGGTGGCTAATTTTTGTAGATATAAATAGAATTTTCTACGAATTATGGCAGAGATATATAAAAATATTAAAAGTTACGGTGAAATATAGAAATTTCTTCAACTCAAATTAATTTACAATTACTAATCACAAGATCATCCTTTCATAGGTAGAGAAAGAAGGGTTTTTCTTCAAATTACATTGAAAAATAGCCTTCAGACAACTTGGCTGAATCTAACCTAGCTGCATTTTCATTAAGACACAATACAAAGTGGACATAATACTTGAAACAAGTCTTTTTTGTATTGTTTTGTATGACTTTAGAGTAATTTTGAAAGATAATCATTGTTTATACTTATCCTGGAGTTGTCAAAATTACCTAAACAATTCAAAATGTATGGGAATAAACACCCTAATTGTATTTCGTAATTTTTATATATATCGACGTAGTTGGATGAGAAATTTCTATATCCGATCGTGGAAAAAGTATATTATATGTATAATATACCTATGCGAATTTTATTGAACTCGCCTGCGGCTCACGTGATATTAACAGTAATCATCAAATAGTCGAACTGTCAAATGCCTGCTAAATGAAATTAACAATATAGTATGAAAAAAAATTGAGACTATAGATAGAAATCGTAATGTCGCTTGAAAACAAACTGAAATAATTCATTAAAATCAGCAAATCTTCAATAAATGCATAATAAATAACACTCAGTGCCTGGGTTGTATAGTATATAGAAAATTTTGACGAATGAATTGTTTCATTTTACTCAATCACTCACTCAAATAAGCTCAACATCAAGCAAGTTAGCTGTTCTAAAATCTACTTGAATGCTATCGAAGGACAAGCTAAAATGTCCCAACAAATTCAGCTATATCTATCGCCTACAAATGCAGCTAGCTACACTAATTTGAAAAAATCAGGTCTAAATAACTATCGAATCGAGTCTGTTACACTCTCGATTCTTATCGGCGACTTGTACTCACATTGATTAGCTTGGAGACCACTACTCACAATATAGAGACAATATCAATATTGCTTTCCCGAAATCAGATTCGAAATATCAGGAGAAACGGACTATTCTTAGTTTCATCTCTCTATGTACCTATCTACGTGTATGCTCTTTGGGAGGGGATAAAACAGGGAGGAAAAAAAGGTCGAAATTAATTGAACGAAAATTTCATGCAATCGAAGACTCCGCCTTCATCTACAGACAAATTGTTGGCATTTTGGATGTTTTATTGTTCATATGATCCATATCAATATGTATCAATCAGCCCTATGCTGTATCACTTCCGTTGAAAATAACGTCATCTTTATTTTTAACACACACAAAATTTTAGAGGCGTCCAAATATTAACGGAAATGTTACAGAATATACTGCTATAATTCAATTAATGTACAAAAAAAATTCCTCTATAAACAGAAATGTTTCTTAGGATCAATAAAGTAAAGTAAAATATTCAACGGTAGTTGTTTCCCCACCTACAGTAGTGCATGTAGGCTATTATGACAAATACCTGTTGTAAAGCAACTACTACTCTAGTCAATATCACGACGGATATTGATGCCTGTTCCATCATTGCAAAAGAACCAATTTTGCCAAATTTACGGATCCTTCTCAATCATCAAACAATAAAATAGGAAAGAACAATACCCAAAATGGCGACAATTTGAACATGAGATCAGCGGGGTTCTTTGACGCATGTTTCTGGTAATTTTACTATTGTCATTATTAGATACTGCGATATTTTGAGTTGAATACTCTCAGCTTTAAAGAAAATACTCAATTTAAATGCAGTCTGTGGCAACTGTAAATGAATCGTGAATAGGTCGTTATGGAATTAATTGGGATTTGAATGCGACAGCAAATATTAAAAATCACAAAAAAATCGAGACCTGTCACCATCTGCTGAGCCTTCTCCATCACTAGACGCCGAAGAGCCTTGCTTGGACAATCTAACATCTCCTGGCAACACCTCTTCGGATCTGTGCACCGTGAAAGAGGTTTTTCCCCTCTTGCCAAATCCCATCCGGCGTTTTCGACCTGCGCAATTGGATATTTGTGTAAAGGAAAGAAGGAAGAGCTTCACGTATTCATAGTTAACGAAAGACATCGAGTACTATTCTATCTCATCTATAACATACTTATGTATACTCTAATTCCCAAACATTAGTAGGACAGACAGATCACGATAGCCACTGAGCGGTTCAGCTCAGTCATTCTTACCTGTTGCTGACAATTGGCTTGTCGAGCTGCTCTTTTTGTTCAGACCGACGAATTGGTTCTGTCTTTCCCTCTCTCTATCTCGCTGACTTTCCTTTCTGTTACTAGTCTCTTTCGGAGGGACCTCGAGCCCTTGGAGATGGCTTACGGCGGTATCACTCAAGCTACCATCTGAAAAATATAAACAAATTAATAAATTGCTTTCACCTGAAACTCCCACCTAATATATTTCTATTGAAGATGAAGATATGACATGTCTACAAAATAAAAGTATTGCCACTCAACTTGATTTGAAATATTCTGCAGTTAATATGTCAAAATTTCTTCACTTACTCCAATTATTTCGTACCTTATGCTGATGGATGTTTTCGTCAATCTCCTGCAAAGTTTAGTTTTGCATAATATGCTGTTAGCTTATTATGAAATAATGATTGATGGTAGAGGCAAGCATATACTTCAGATATGTCTTAAAACAATTCTGGTATCCTTGATCACTACATAATTTATATTTTGTAAGGTCATTTGTGAATCTTTTGCACAAAGCCGCTTCAGCCATTTTGTCTTGGTAGCTCTCTAGTGAATCCATTACCTTTTTTCTACGAACAGGTTTAATTAAAGCTACTTCTCAAGCATCAGGTAATATTTTTAATTACCTATAATAATTTCGATGTACTGTTGTTCTTTTTATTTCCCTAGGACATTTCTACATGGAAAACTTCGAAGAAAATACAAATCGTAAATATATTTTCAAATCAACAAACAAAAACAAATGCTTTATGTCCTGTCATCTGTCATACTCAGCCAACTATAGTCGCTTTCTAGAGTTTCATATTCTCTACTTCCTATTGGTGGATTTTGACAGATGTCATTTTTCTAGCCAATGACTGAACTAGAGTAAGAACTGATAAGCCATGGTGCAACAAACTCTCAAATGAAAGCAGTATGTGTCTAACCTAACCTAACATTATTGGATTGGAAGATATAAAAGAAAACTGTAAAGGCTGAAACACAATGGAAAATGTTTAAAGTATGAATTTTCATAATTTTGGAATTTTTTTAACGCGAAACTATCATTGCCATTATTATTCTGATCACGCCTCATAAACAATCTCAAGCTTCATTTTTCAATTCTGTTTTGCATCTTGTTTTATTTTGTATTTGTGTCTACGGCCTAATATTGTTCTGAAAAACAGTAGTCGGGTAGGGAGTAGGCGAAGAAATCGATGCCGAAAACGACAACCCGTCAAGGAATATTTCAGAAAAAATTTGACAGTAAGGATCAAGAAGTACCTACTACGCTATAAAATTAGTAGCGATCATACCAAGCATGAAATTCTGATTCAAGGAGTGCCTCAAAGATCAGTTTTAGGGCCGACCCTCTTCATTTATGTAGATTTATATTGAATATTAGCTTTTTCTTTTTCTCGATCGCACTCTCACCTGTTTTGTCATCGGTCGGTGGCTCAGTGTTGGACAAACTCCTGGTGAACTGTCCCCTCTTGACGCTGCCGTCCCTGTGATGATGGTGGTGGTGGTGATGATGATGGTTCGGGTAGTGATTTGGGTGGTAACTGTGATGAGGATCTAGAGGTTCGATCGGTTCTCTCGGGTCCGAGTCCTGCTCTCTAGTGTTCCTCTGCGTGTTTCTATAACTCGGATAGCCCCCGTACTCCGTACTGGTGATTGAAGGTTCATTAGGAAATACGCTAGCGGTACTTACCCTATCTACACTACACATTTCAAATATAACAGCGTTTTTTGGTTCAGGAGACTGAGGTATCAATACGCTAGTATGAGAAGGGGCTACAGTGTTTTGTTCTATGGAAGCTTCATTGTTGTTTTCACAGGATAAGTTGGCAGAAAACTTTGTTGTTTCACTTGGTACAATATCAGGAGAGGAATGAATTTGCCTGCGAGGTGAATTTGAATGAATTTCATCTCCATACAATTTCTCCTCGCAATAACAATCGACGAAATGTAGTGGGTGGGTATTGTTAGTTTGATCACTATCGCTTCTGAAAATATTCACTGCTGAGAACTCAAAATTCGGATCATTGTTATTTGTTCTAGCGAAATCGATAGGTTTTAGCAAGAAGCGAGTGATTGCAGATGTTTTACTGTGGACACTGAATGGATGAGAAATGTTGGAACTGGACATGACTGTTCTAAGCATTCCACGGAATGACTTTCGTTTGTCATTGCCAGGAAAATGGAATTTGCTAGGGCTCTCAGGGAGAGTATTACTACTTTTCGGTGGTGAGGCGACGAAAATAGCGTTTTGTTTGTGATTGTTTGATAATTCTCTGAAAAATAAGAGAAAAAAATGTCCGATGTGAAGTAAAGTATTTATTAATATGTAACATAAACTTCAATTAAATATCAGTCTGATTTTTAGTAGTTACACTTCGTCTCATTCCAGTATGAAATATGAAAATAAGAATCAACATTTCGAAAATTTGAAACATATGAATGAGACTTTCGTTTGAAACGGAACACAACGTATTTTTTATCATGTCAATAAACAAATCAATGGTTCTTATTTTGAAACAGTTTGAAAAATATAGTGTTGAATAAGATTTATTGGAAAAACACAAGCTCAAGTCAGTCAGTCGAAGTTGCATTGAATTCTAGCAGATTATCATATTTCTATTGCATGTGACCCTTTTGAGATATTTGTAGTGCAACTCTACTTGTACACTCTGAAGAGTATGATGACTTTGAATCATTGGAAACCAGATTGGTAAACAAAAGTATAGAGCGATTAATTACTAACTGATGTGTAGCAAAAACAGCATAGCAGTCAGTCGAGAATAAGTGTAAGGGAGAATAGTTGATCGAATTACTTTGTATAAATATGCCAACAGTTTTTTTTTTAACAAAAACTTTCAACCGTTTACGTTCCTTACCTGACTGCTCTAGTTCCTCTCGGCCTTTCAGACTGCGTGGAAAATGCGCTGCTAGTAACCGAGACGACGCTCTCCATATCGCTATCGAAGTCGACCAACCCCAAGGGATCCCTATCTCGATCCCTGTCCGGCGAGAACGATGTCCTCGTCGACCTCGAATGATTCGCCAGATCGCTGTCGCTCAACCCGCTGTACCTCCTCTCCCAGCCCGACCCTGTGCTTCTGTACGTGTGTACATATCTCATCCTGTTGTTCCTGTTGGATCCCTCCAGGTCCTGAGTGACTCGTTCTTGCAGGGCGCGCGCTAGGGCTTGGGGCACTTGGGGCAATTGGCGCTTCTTCGGCGAGCCGGTAGGTGTCGCTGTAGCGCTTCGCGACTGGAACCGCGACATTTTGTAGGTGGTGGGGGTGTAGTCGGAGAGCCGGACGTCCGGCGGGGAGAGGGAGCGGTGGTCGGTGGCCGATCTTCGAGGGGATTTGGAACGGGAACGAGACATGTGAACGCTCGGCGAGTCGCAAGGGGCGGCTGAATGGGACCGTTGACCGGCCATCCCACTCTAAAATAAAAAGCACCACAGCTATTTAGACATCTAACATAACGCGGCAAGTACCAACGGACCACAGCTCAGTGATAGAAATAAGTGATGTCTTCATTTGTCTAGAACTAAAAACACTTCTGGTATTTGATAAGATCTTTTGACTCTTGCTTGTTCTGAAGAAATTAGATGGCAGAGTTATATTTTGATAAACCTATGCCCATTCATTTAGTAATGCTAAGCCTACATTTTCCTATTGTTCATGACCAAAAATTTTCCAACAGTGAAACCTTCTAGAGACTGAATAACGTTAAATCAGAGAAGAAATGAAAAGAATTGTTTTCGACAATTATTTTTTGCTAGCCTGCCATCTCTTGATCGGTAGCTGAACTATTATCATATGTAGTCATGACATGTTTGAAATGTTTTTCAGTGCAATCACTTTCCGAATGTTTATCAGGAAAGATATATCACTCGAATTCTTTCATTCCAAAGATGATGATAGACAGAAAATTCAACATTAATCACATTTTACGTTAAACTCGATGGCGAGACAAAATTTTAATTCAAGTCAATTTCAAATCAAAACAAAGCAGTCTTTGATTTTCATTTTGAACCAGACGACACTCTACCTATGGAGGAACATCACTACTCACCCTCCTGTTGTTATTGTTGTTGTATGCCTGATACGCCTGCATGTTGTCCTGATCTCTCCTCGACTTTCTATCGTTTTCCCTGGGAGGACTGGCCGAGCTCCCCACGCTGCTCACGCTAGCGCCGTCTGCGTTTCTTCTGTCCCGTCCCCCATCAATCTCGCATTCCGAAGGCGTATCACTATCAGAAAATCTACACGTTTCAAAAAGTGCCGCATGAAAATGTGTTACCGAATCACTATTTCAAAACACTCACCTGGATCCTGTGCTGGGTGGCGAGAGATGTTCACTGGGAGTCAGTGCAATTTCCTCGTGAGGGCCCAAAGTTCTCCAGGTGGGCTGGTCGTCCAACGGCCACAGTTCGACGATGGTTTCGCCTAGGAAGTCGTTCGCCCCGTAACGGACGTAGTCCCACACGGTTATTTCTAAGGCCCGGAGTCTGAGATCAGCTCTTCTGAGACCGGAGTATACGAACGTTTGGTTCCACATGGGTTCGGTCGTGCCTGCAAAGCGCAAGTTTAGATGAGTCGTGGCTGAATACTTTATTGTGTAACAAGTGCAGGAAATGGGATATTTCATACGATACAATCAGATTGTATTTAGATTTTTGCCTACAGCTTACGTACAAGTGGATTCCGAACCACTTTAGCTCAGTGGCAGGCGGTGGGGATGGAACCCAGGCCGTCTAGGTGAGAAGCAAACGCTTTAACACCACGACCACTCCGCTTCCCGATCATGAAGAAAGAGGTACTCGTTAATGAAATTTTGTAACTTCATTTCCCAATTACCTATATTGCAATTGGAAAAAAGTGGTTTCACAAACTAAATCACACAAAATAAAATCTAAAAGCTATTAAAACAAAACTTAAGGCTCGTCTTTGAAATGTGTGTTTGTTCATACTAGATGATTGCATTTTATCAAAAATTAATATGATATGTAGAAAAAGACGAAGAAGTATATCAATAACAACATTCAGACGGTGATTCAGTAAATTCCAGTGATTGAATAATTGAAACTCCTATATAAGATTTGATGTTTTCTTGTTATAAAGTTGGCGAATGTCTCATGTTTGAATCTCACAGTTTTTCGAGTATAAGTTGCTACACAAGGGTTTTCGGACATCTCGGGCCGTTCTGAAAGCTTCTTTAACATCGTCAGCGCTTCTCACAAGAAAACTTCCGAACCAACCGCACCGACAGCAATAGCAATGAGATCGCGTCGTGTTCGAACTCTCTCTTACCTGCCAACGTCCTCGTCCTCCTCTTGCTCTTCTCCGACCTATCTGGCAACAGGAACAGCTTGCAGTACGGGTTTCTGGGCTGCTGGGGCGACCTCGGGGTCAGTCCGGCCGCACACACGACTGTCACCAGCAACTGCAGGGTGGAGGGATCGAATTCGAGACGGATCTGAATGCGACCCCCGATGCTGGGTGCCAAGGTCTGCTGCGACGGATCCTGGCGCTCCGGACTGCCTGGCGACGTCACGAGCACGTGGGGACGCTCGTGGATCTCAGACTCCTGGTGCCACTGGTGGTGGACGCCCGCCGATTGACCTGGAGGGAAAGATGAGTGAAAAGTGTTTCGCGCTGCGTGTTGCTTTCTTGCTAGGGCGGATGTAATCGAATCTTGGCAATGGTTAGTATGGTTAGTAGTCGATAAAATGTGTACACAGACGCGAGCCAACGCAGTTTTCAGGGAAATCACGGAAGGAAATTCAAAGTAGTTTATAGGATGTGTCAGAACACGTCTCATGCTTTGTACCGTCGTATAAATAAACAAATATCAAACGAAACGTTGTTTACTACATACTCTACTTGTCTCTGGCCTATTTGACGAAATGTCAAGGCCATAAAAAAATATAAAGGAATATACGTCAAAAACCAGTGGACATAAGAAACAAAATACGTTGAACGGTTATGTAGAGGCACTTTGACAAATTTTTTTTTTTATTATTTCTCTATCACTGGTCTAAAATTAAAAATGTATAGTGACTTTTATAAACTTCTTGTAAAACGTCGATTTCAACTTGATAGTTGAACTCTCTTGGTATTTCTCCTTCTGAGGAATGTTATTATAATTACCAAAAAAACCATTACCAAAAAACTTTGGTTTTACAAACCACACTACCAATAAAACCGACTGTTGGGTATATTTTGACTTTGAGTAATATCCTTCAATAATATGTACAAAGAAAATTGTTGGATTAATGTTCTGAGAAACCCTATAAAATGGTTTGAATTTTCGTTGGAAGTTTTTCGAAAAGTTGTGCAATTTAGTATTGAATATTGGTACATAAACGAGAACAAATTTTTGTTATAATTCAAATTCGACGGCTTGCACTGGCATTTTATCCAGTGAAACATTGCTACGTATACTTTTATGTAGGTAACATATAGAGTAAATGGAAATGTTTAACAAAACTATACCGAATTAGTAAAGAGACTTATGGACATATATCAATTGAAAATTATTTTTTTATGAATCTTGATGTGTCTGTACAAATTAGCAAATGATAACACATATAACAATAATACGGCTTGTGAAAATAGCAAAATATATGACAAAATAACACAGATTTGCAATACGAGTTCAAAACACACACACACACACAGTTGTTGCTCCCATTGAAAAAGTTCACTACTTTGTCTACCTAATAATCGAAATCAAGGCTATCACAAAACACAGAACAAAAACTGAAGGAGTTCGAGGTGTGGTGTGTCAGTGAAAAAAATTGTGGTATTCATAACAGTGTGTTGAGTGCTCGTACTCCGACTTACGAAACCACCAGAATAAGAAAATGAGAAGGCACTGAATGAAAAGACTACTAGAAGTAGCGAGATGCATCAGCCAAGTAGCCAAGCACTTTCATGTCTCAATTACAATTCTCTTTCTGGTGGTTTGGTTTCCTCCATTCGAGGCTTCAGTGGTTTGAGCGTACCTCTCTGACCGACGGATTGTCTCCAGTTCGCTTGTGCTACGCGCCTGCTTCCCATACTCCTCGAAACAATGAGTTCGACATTGGCCTCTTGTCTGCTTTCCGCTATTATATCTGAAACTTCCTGATAAGTCTTTCCTTGAAGTGATCTTCCGTTCCATTCTATTACTTCATCACCTGTAATAGATATATATTATATCGAGAATAGCGGGTTTTGGACTGGATGAAGGCAGGAGGCATTGCTATAAGTATATACATCACAGTAAAACGAAAATTAAGATTTTTTTCAATTTTTTTTTTAATGATCACGTGAGGCTCAAAGAGAGTTCCTCGATATCAACCAAGTTTGAGTTGCAGTAAGTGATAATAATTATCTCTTCAAATCGAGATTAGTCCCTAACATGACCTCGTAAGTGTAGCTAAAACCCCCAAATACTGACCAGGTTTGAGTTGTCCTTCGATGTCGGCAATACTTCCTTTCTTAACCTTCTCAATAACCGCTCCGGTCATTCCATTTTCCAGAAGTTTTCCGCCGATAACTTTCAAGCCCAAAATGGCGGAACCTGATCCCGTAGATTCTCTAGAGTTCCTTCTCAATATCATGTGTCCGATCATTTTTGTGCCATCGGAAGAAACTTGCCATGACAGTGGGTGCTACGATGGAATATTTTTTTAAATAAAATTGATAACTTCGTCAGATTGTAAGACTATACAGACGAGCAGTTGGGCATGCAATTTTGTGTGAAACTAGCACAGTTTGGTAGAGTTTGTAAATGAAATAGATAGCACAGAAAGGGCTAAATTCAGATTCGTAAATGGAGTTTTTGCCATAATATAGAATGTCATGCCTTCTGATACCTTCCAGTGCGACCATTTCCATGCAGATATATAGTTTAGATACACTTCTTTCAACCTGCGTGCTTCAGTTTACGACAATTTTCAAAATAATTTAATTTTTCATATGCCTCCCATTCTAAAGTTTGCCCCAGATGAAAATTTGTTACAAATATTTTTTTTTGAGTATATAAAGTGTAAACAAACAAAGATATTGACAACTATAGGCTGATTCCAATATGCAAAAATACATAGAATATTACATATTATATAAAGAATGATTCGAAGTGGATTTAGTAACAATGTACACATCAATTTCATAAAATTTAGTCCATAAATTAATGAAAATTGAATGATCGTATCACCAAATCGAGAAACCGTGAGTTGGTTATTCATTTTGTCTTGTCTTATCATGTAAACTGAATACTCCTGTAATTTGTCATCAAATGAGGGCACTCAATAGGAACTGATTGGTAGTTCAGACAGTCATATCCAAATAAAACATACTGAACAACAAATGCGTATGAAGAATGGTATCAATTTGATTCCTGGTATGCAAATAGTGGACCAAACGTCATCATTAAATTTTCATTATTCTTTCTTCAGAATGAAAAAACATATACCAGTTAAATTTAAATGCTAAGCCGTGCATTGCGGAGGAAGTACGATTGAAAGGCATGCAAAATTACATCAATACTCACACAAGAAAAATATAATACAACTGAAATAGACACATTCAAAATTCAAATAGTCCATTGTTTATCCCTATCAAAAGTGTTTACATACAAAGCCAATCGACACTGACATGTCTTAATCCAAAAGAATATTCACCACGATTTAAGAAATACTTTTCAAGATTGATCTCAACTGCTAGCTTCCTCCCTAAAGTGCATGGTGGGTTCCTAATAACTATAATGCTGCACTCTACCAATATGTAGCTACTACTGATCTGGTGATCGTCAAAAGTTCACAAAAAGATTTAGAAAACAATATATCATAATTGCTGTCTTAATAGTTTAGAATTTATATTTATTGAAAGTCTTCCTGCATATAACTTACGGAGTTTCTCAAAAGTTATTTATTCATTCGTATATGGAATTTATTGTTACTGATATCCATAATAAACATTCTTGAAATTCAGGTGTATGAAATTTCACCATTATAACTTGTCAATGACAAAAATTTTGAGGCCGCAATCCGGAACTAATTTTCAGGAGCACACGGAGACTTCATTTGTTTTGCCATCATAAAAATCTAAACAAAAGCAAACCAGTCGGTCCACCAGGGTTTTAAGACATCTTAGAACTTCAAAAGAAGTAAAATCCCAGTCTCTGGCAAATTTGGTTAAGATTCAAGACCGTGTTAGGCGAAACAATAAACATAATACAACTAATGAAATCATTTTTGCAAACTTTTGACGTTACCAGCACAATGAGAAATGGTGTTCTGTTAAGCACCTTAGGCATATCCCCCCTCGTAGAATCCTCGCTCGATGTAAAAGTGGAAGACGTATCTATCCCCGAATCTCTATGCGAATCCTGAGACCCCTGTCTGCTTCCATCGTGCTGATCGAATCTCACGGTCTTCTTTCGTCTCTCTGTGAAGCCTCTGTTGTCCGCCGTAACGTCTTGCAGCGGTCGGTACTGGGGGGCGACTATATAGTGGCTTAACGGGGGCCAGTCGCCGTTATTCCCTAAACATTTTTAATGTGGGGGGTGTGACCGACTTTCACAACATCATCAAAATCTTGGACGTATCGACATTTTCGAGTTCATTCCACAGATTTTATGTAAAGTTATGAAATATGGAATATGATTTGTATTGTATTCAGGTATTACATTCGAGAAAAATACTTGGACATAAAATATGTTGTAATAAAATTAATGTTTTTTCAATGTGACGTCGATATATTATGAGAAGTCTATTATTTTATGTATGTATTCAGTAGTATCCTAAGAGGGGGCAGTCTGAGCTGAATAGGGTCTGCATCCCTTCACGAAATCCACAAGAAAGTTGCAACACACATTTTTTCATCGAAATGGTTTGGCAGATTTTAGAGAAACACAGAATCGAATTTTCAATACCGAATTCAAAATACAATGTACTCTTATTCTTGTTATGACTAAACATGGAGCGTTTTTCTCAAATATAATTTCCAAATACAACACGAATTCAATTCCATAATTTTAGGTTTTCTGTATATAGCCCGTTCCATTTATTTTATTTTGTTATTTAGAAACCGTAGTAAGTGCATAATTATTATAGGCTGAAAACAGAAATGTCATAATATGCGTCATCATCATCACTGATTCTTGAAAATTAGATTTTTCTATAATAGTTCAATTAATATTCCCATAAGCAACATAAAACCTTGTTGAAAGTTTCCACATGATCAGATTGTTCTTTTTGATACAGATACAGAGGCTATTATCAGGAATAACATTGTCACAGGAATTCCAAATTATATTTTTTCATTTTTATCCAAAAGTCTGCTGGTTCATTGCAAGAAATTATTATTTCTAATTTTTCCTTTGCATATAGGGAAGTGAGATATAATGTAACAGATATTTCTAAATATAATGTCAATTTCAGGTAATCAGATAAAGTATCAGATTCGCATTCCTCAAAATTTAGAAATGTTGCCACCTTGCCATAGTTGATAAAACTGTTCCCAATGTGTGTTTGTACGTAATTTGTGGCGATGTCAGCTTTAAATATGCTAATACTTAATGAAGTTATTTTGTTAGAACGGTATTATTTTGAAGCCTTTGTTGCTTGTATCTTAGAAGAACTAAATCAAATTGTTATCAGCCATACAATAAGTATGATTCTTTAGAACATTTGAAATCGTTATCTTATAGCTATTTATAGTTATGTCTCCATTCTGGCTTCGGATCAATTCCTGTAGAAAAAATACATTTCATAAAGTAATTATAGTTGCTTCTTTTCGCGTTCTCCCTGGAGACCTAAATAATAATAATGCTTGAAAGTGTTGCCCAGCCAACAAATCCTGCAAAATGAATGAAAAACGGGCCAAATCGCTAGAAAGAACTGACAAATGCAAAATTGAGATAAAGTGCACAAGCTGCGTGTAGAAACACCTTCATGCAGGCAGTTACAACATCGAATCAACGACGAGAAAGATTGCCAGACCCCTCACCGCCAGAAATTTTTTGATTTTCTCATCGAGAATCGCCTGCCGAGTCAAATTATCAGATAATTTCTCCTCGTGACTTCCTGTAAATTGAAAAGTCGGCTTAAACTGAAAGACAGAAAATGCTCCGAAATGTTCCCTAAAACTCGTAAACTGCTTCAATACACAAGACACGCTTTTCTCAAGAAAAGCCATATTGAATGAGAATCCAAAATTTCGTGTTTCTGTTTTTTTGATATAAGCCATGAACAGTTTACTTTCGGAAATAGAATGATCTGATTAGAAACACTGCTTGATAGAATACATCTTTTATGGAAAACACGCCTATGCAATGCGATGTTTTGTTGGTAATAATTTCTTCGTAGAACAAAAAATTACACAATATATGATTTTCATTTGGGAATGACATCTTGTTGTTTTTCACAAATTTTTTATCAGTTTCCTTCTTTCCTCTTCATTTTGTTGGAACCAGGTCAGCTTGGAATATGAGAAAACTCTCTGATACTGAACTTGTTTCGTTGTCGATCATTTACGTCGGAGTTGAGAAACTCGTTAGAGAAACTCAGCTAGATAACTAGCTTCCATCATTTAACCTAAAGGTCTTAAATGAACCGAGACTCAAATTCAATTTGGAAATTCGATTGGCACTACCAAAAGTTACAAGTAAATGATAAATTGAACCCACAAAATTTCGAACTTTCATTTGGGACTGTCTAATGCAGCTTCCGTTTGTACTATCTTGCTTTGTTTCAAATGAAAGGAATAAGACTTCAGACGGTAGTATATTTTAGCGTTTTAATTTCAAAGCATTCGAAAATAATATAAACGAATAGAAACATTTCGGAACACTCTGAAAAAACTTCAGCTAAATTCGTATCTCTTACTCTTTCACGTTACTCTTTTGAAATCGAATAGACAGAGATATCAAACAGAAACAAAATAGTTCTTATTGTTACCTAAGAAAAAACCAAAGGAGCCATTGAATGGGAAAATTACAGGAGAGTTTAAATTTTCCCTCTGGAAGATGGTCATCTGTTGACTGAAACATGTTTTGAGATGTAAAATTAGCGGATTGGTGTTGGGATAAAAATCCATTTTAGTTAAGAAGGATCAAGTTGAAATGAATCAAATTAAGGGTACATCTCTAATAGTCAGTCAGTTTTCGACTGATAACCAGAAGTTTAACTGATTCCTATTATAGAAATTTAGCTGAAGTTTTCCGCAAATAGGACCCATCAATCGCCGAAGACACCAAAACTTAACACTACAAGAATGTGGAGAGAGGAATTCTAAAAACATGGGAGCAACAACCACAACCTCAAGTTATCAAGGAACCGAATAACGAAAACATATTATTATTAATCTTTGTCTACCTTTTTCGCTGTCCCTTTCGTCGCTACCGTATTCCGGGGTAGATTTCAGATCTTCTTCAGAGCTTGAGTATGAGTGGAGTGGCACTTGCGGTGGAGGGTGCGCCTTCTTCGTCGAACCGCTTCGTTTGTGTTTCTTGTTGGCACTCGCTGCAGGCTGCACCCTCTGTTGAGTGAGGTCCATCGGGACGGGTTCTGGTTCCGGATCTGGATATCTGCAAAACAAAATTCATATACAGTTTTCCTTTTGCCGGTTGGTTCGAATTTCATTTTGAACTTTCTCTTTGATCCCCCAGTGAAAATCTGTAGCATTCATACATTTTGCACTCACCTTCTCGGTACCAAATGCGGATGTGTCCTCATGAGGCCTTCCAGTTCTCCTTGGTAAAACCTGGGGTCTTCCTCATTGTACTGCTGATACCTCTCGCAAGATGGCGCTCTTGGCTCTTGCTCAGAATATTGTCTGCGTAAGACGCTGCCCGACCTCTGCAACGGTTGATTTTCTTTTTCCGCCGCAGAATGCGCTCGTTCCAGTTTCGGCCGTTTGTCGGAGGGCGCCTGCTGGATTTGTGGAAGGTCCGTCTCTGGATTCGGCCCGCCCAACATCCATTGGCCCGTTTTACTCAAGAGCTCCTGCTTCTTGCGGCAGAGGATGCATATCCAAATTACCTGAAACGTTCGAAGGAAAGCGGTTAAAGAGCCACTATGAAATACGTACAGCGACGCAACTGAAATTTCAACGACTGACACCTACTCCGCTGAGCCAATGTTCAAGTATATTAAAATGTTTCACGTATTCGAAGAGCGAGTAAAGTGTTTCACCACTTCGAAAAAACTTCAAAGTTACTTGATTTGACCAGTTTCAGTACAAACACCCTATATGAATTTCAATCAACTGAAAATTATTTGGAATATTGAAAAATTGGTGAATGCGCAAATATAGAAAAAACAATTCACTATATTGAAGGGTACAAATCAGTCTACAGTTTATTAGTATTTATTATGAATGATGAATTCCTCCATGTCCTCCTCCTCCATGTCGGACAGGGAGTCAACACCCACGTGAAGAGCGGCGTGAGAAAACCTAATGAAAAGTGTGATCAAAGTTTGCGTCATCAGACCATCACATTGTGTGAGTTTGTTCATTATCACGAATCTCGAAATATCTTTATAAGTGCGTCAATTGCGTCACTCGAAAGTTTTTCTATGACCGAAACTCTATACGAATTAATCACAGTGTTCAGAATATCAGAACAAATAAAAAGTTTCAACATAAAAAAGGCCAATATTATTATCATGTTCTGAATTATTGGTACGAATGAATGTGAAAGACTTCACCAGTGATTGTATGCACTTTATTATTACGAATTGTTTTATCACTTCGTGTTGATGACCGAATGTAGTAAGTAAGTAATGAAAACCTACAGAGGCACAGCCTGTTACTTCTAAAATTCGAGTTTGGACATTTTCTCGGAGGCTTTCATGAAGATTAACATTGAAAAGTGAATTGTATACGACATGCAACTGCGACATATTATTTATTTTCTGCATCAATTAATTATGCGCTGAACAGAAATGCAAATCATATTCTATTGAAGTACGCCAATTTGCTGTACATTTGCATAATAAGCTAAACTTCCAACTTTCGATTATCCAAAATGTTTTATTGAACTTTTGATGTATATTCAACTGGAAACTCATTCCAACCAAACACGCCATGGAGGTTACTACCATGATAAATTATTGAAAACTTGTTTTACATCCAATCTCCAACGTTTGGAACATTAATTGAATGTAAAAGCATAGATTCCACAGTGATAAATTCACAAATCGATTAAGTGAAGAAACATAGCAGTAGTTTTTTGTGATATCAATGTATTAGTATATTTTAGCAAGTGGAATAAATGAAACTAGTGAAGTATCGAACAAAAAATAATTAAACAGCCCCTTACGACTACAAAATTACCATTGCCCAATACTCGGGAGTTATCGTGTAGGAGTATTTGACAAAAGCAAATTAAAATCAACTTCAAAATGACGAGTATGAGTATTTAGCTCTCCGACCTAACCAGGTTTGCATGATGATCGTCATTACCGTGAAACTAGTCTGCAAATAGTCACCAGTTCTTATAAACATTTACTAGTTGCAAGAGGAATCATTGCAGTGTGTTCTTGTAAAAACTTTGCTAAGTGTTGGGCAGAGGTGATTCGACAGTCGTAAGGTGCTGTGGTATTGTTTTCTGATTGATGCTTGCCGACGAAACTCCTAATTTGTGAAATTCTGGATTATTAATAATTCATTTACAATTGTATAGTGTTTGACGATAGATATATTTCTTGAAGTCGATGCTGGTGATATAGCAAAGAAATAGTTAAGAAAACTAAGTTTTATTTTTAGGGATTACTTTGACTCTAGTTGTTTTCTTGGTAAACGGAAATGCCCACTGTTGTTTCCGAAATACAATGTCTAGAATTCATATCTTCAAAATTTTATGACATACTTTCGTCTATGGAGAAATAATCAAAATGCTGTTGAGTTATGCACCCAGAAAGACTATTTGAAAAAACACACTTCAAGATTATTTATACCACGTACCACGCACAAAATCGAATGCCATTCATTTTCGTATAACGACAACGGCAACGATCTCAGTACGAACTTTGGGCCCAGGCTGAACGCGTGGGAAGCTCATTGTGAAGATCCCGGCAGGCGTGGGGTATCACTCTGACGTCATCACTATACCGGACGTGACGCGTCATATTGATTTTCGACTCTCGTACTTGCTGTGTTGCAAACTATTTTTGCGCTTTTCCCGCTTTTTCCTATTGCAAAAATACATCTCAGTTTCACTGGTATTGCGACACCTTCATGTGTCTAGTGCAAGCTTTTCCCCACATGTGCTAAGACCTACTGGAAATCTTCAAGCAAATTAAAAAAACCTTCCCTACCAATTACAAGCAGTTATACTTATTGATAAAAGAAAAAGTTGAGGTATTCAAAAGGCTATCTTATATTAATGATCGGTAATACGCTAGGTTGTCAGCCTACGCTAACAGGGTAATTTCAGTGCTTAAATGTCCAGGCTGTCTTCCCCAACATATATTTGCATCGTCTGGGCTTTCTCATCGGGTCTGCCCAGGAACATATCTTCATTGCCCATCTACAAAGTTTTATTTCTAATATTGAGGATAAATTCCGTGATATTCAGACCCGAAATACAATAATCCCTTTTTCCATTATCCAGATCAGTACAAGGATTTCCCCAATGATTATCAACTTGACCGGTATTTGTATGAGCTCTGACCCAAAACCTAGCTGTAAAGCTTCTGTATGTATCTATGGTGAAGATGCATCTTTGATATTACGAGTGGCTTTCCAAAGGCGAGAAACAAGAGCAAGAACAAGAATGAGTATTTGTAGATATGTTTGTGTAATTCTTGGTAGTATCCCTAATATTGACGACGCTTCCATTGATCACCAAGACCGTAACAAATTTTTCTGGAGAGATGAGTAGTTGATTAGGAGAAGAATTTGTGGAAAAATGAATAGAACAAGCAAAATTTATCTAAATTGACTTGACCAATAAGAGCCAAAGCATCATAAAATGGGTGAAATAATACCAGTGGAAAAAGATAGAACCGAAGAGGAGTGACCAAACGCTTCAAACTATTATAAAATCAAGAATTTGAGAACCAAAAAATGTAGAGAAAAGGCAGATTATATTTGAGATGAAGATGGTATTATTAAGAAGAAAACGTACATAAATGATAGTTGACAACACTTCAGAGAAATAAACTGAATCCTTTATGAAGAAAAATAAATCGCAAAACTGAAATTCCATGAATATTCATTTACCAGGAGAAACTGATGGAAATCGAAGTGAATTTGCTGATTGTGGCAGGATAATTGTGTATCTACTTTTTCAAATTAATTCACAAAAAGATATCTGATTAAACTCCCCAAAACTCAAACTCATGTATCGATCGATACATAAGTTGCAACAGCTAAGTTATACGATCCAAAAACATAATGAAATCAACAAAAATGTTCAATGCTCTGTAATTTGACCTCCTGCAAAATATTTCATCACGTCGTATCGTCAAGTTTCGGAGATGTTCCACAAAAAAAGTTGTTGCACTTTGAAATAGGTAAGGATTTCCCATTTGAACAAAAAATATGGACCATAGCTTCACAAACCTTAAACTCCCTTGATTCGACTTCAATTCATAATTTTTCATACCACTACACTTAACTTTAGGCGAAATTTTTGTACTTCAATTATAATCGTACTATATTCACTTTTGTTGAAGTATGCCATTGCATTTATTCATTCATGTATCGTATTCCAAGAGGAATATCTCATTTGAAAAGCTAAACTTCAGCGGAAAACAAATAAGTAAAAATCTTTCTCTAACCTTATTAGATCTGAGAGTGACTTTTCCGCCGCATCTGGCACAGCATCTTATGGAACAATAGTTACAAATATGACCGATGCCATCTGCAAACTTGGTCTTGAGACAAATGTGGCATGTAGCGTCCAGCTCCACCCCGGCCTTTTTCTGTTGTTCATTGCGGGCTCGTATCGTCTCCTCCAATATTTGGACCTCATCAGCTTTCCTCCTGAAAAAAAAATCTTGATATCGGACACCAATCGAATGTGAATGTGAGTATACAGGTTGCGTATACTCTGTTCTTTGAAAGGAGTAATTACATTTCTCCCAGTTTGACCAACATATTTCTCAATACGGAAGACTAGAATGATCCACAGTTGATGAGGATGCTTTAGATACGGTCGTGAGTAAAATTATGATGGTAACACTTCAGCATTGACAAAACATGCACAACTTCAACTACGTTCAAAGTATTTATGTTGGAAATATTTTGTATAATTCAAAGATAGAAGTGTAATTTGTCCAGTCATAGTTCCTGCATTGTAAGAAAGTGATAAGTCATTTATATGCTTTAGGATTTCATTATTTCACATTTTCTTCCAAAATTCTCGCAGAAACTGAATTTGAAAGAAATAGTTCAGAAATTACATATAAATAAAAGAGAATATCAAAATCAATCGTGGGAGCGGTTATTGTTTGGATGGGTGACTGGTATAATTAGACATACATTTTCAGTAGGAATTCTCAACCGTGCTTCGGATTGCACGTTGATAGGTAAGCCCCTCGTCATTTCTAGCTCGCACAGGTCTCCTGAAGATTTTTGAGGGTTGCTCGTAAGAGTGCAGCCAGATGACGAACAGAACAAATCTTGAAAAATTCTTGGATAAGTTTGACGTGAATTCATATGTTATGGCTACGATTCTATTCTTACGGAATGACAGGAATCATTCTATTCCGAAGCATTTGGAATTTAGTTCAACAAAACATTCCAGTTTTTGTTCGAAACCAAAATTTATATTGATTCCTATATAATTTGAATATTTCAGAAAACTTTAATAATTACTCACAAACAGGGTTATGCCCTCGCAGTAGCATTGTAATTTGTTATTCATCGAATGTATCTTATGTATTTCTAAACTTAACCTAGTATGTTGAGCTATTGATTGACTGAATAAATAATTATATAATTGAGATGATCAAACAACGTCTGGACTAATCCAAAATGATTTGAACGTCTTTTCATAGCCTACATACTTGGCCTCAGACTACATTTTCACCTATATGCAATATAATTTGGGTGGTCCTTCTGTTTGATCTGAATATGGGGGCATCCCTACAAGTACTCATCATTTTGTAAATTCATTTAGAGCTTGGTGGGACCACGCATTTTATGAACAATCCTGCTTCACGCAATGTCAACTCGCAATGGATACTATACTTCTAGCACATAATATGCTACATTTTTTTTTACTGACTTACCATTTCGCTTCCTTATGTATTTCTTCAATTTTTTCGTTGCCAATATTTTCTTCAGTCTCTATTCCTTCTGTTTTTTTATTGCGTAAAACTTTTCGTAAAATATATAATGATAATTTTGTCAAACACATCTTCAGTAGGTATCTCGTGCAATAAGTTTCGAGGATATGAATGTTCGATAAATTCATCATTATAACTCTTGTATCGTATATAAATGATGCAGTTATTGTTCAAAATAAAAGATAATGGGTTGGTAATAATTGACGTTGCACTTAAAGGACGATAGTGTACTCATTTATTTGTAGGTTGTCTCAATATACTAAGTGAAGCATTTGCTTTTGTGATAATGATTTTTTAAATAACTGAAGAACCGCAAAACGTTGATTAAAACTAACAGCAGCTATTGCTTCACTGCTGTCTGATTTATTTTGATCGAGTTTTCTGTCAATGCTGATATGCTCTACAATTTTGTTATGGCTACGATTTTATTCTTACGGAATTACAGCTATCATTCTAATCTAAAAATTTATATTGTTTCCTATAATTTGAATATATCAAAAACTTAACATTGCATTCAAAACTAAGGAATGGCATTTTAGTAAATATTGAAAATTGTTCAAAAAGTTTAACTTGCACTGCACTGTTTGGAATCTTTGTTGTTATAACGAACACACTGGAATGGTGACTAAAACACGTATATTGACATGTTTAAAAGCGGTTTGGTGTTTACATAAAACTCCAGTATCTTAAAAATATGTAACTTTATATATTTTGTAGAAAGCGTATTCCCTACATTCAATATTTTATGAGCATTACAAAAAGAATAGAGCTGACAATTTCGAAAAAGGTTTTTATTGGTTTCGTTTCTAGATGACGATACCTATTAAATTAGTATCATCAATAATGTGATTTATTTTTTCATGATCTCAAATCATTGTGGGATCTAAAATAGCGCTTAACACGAAACACACGCTAAACCAATCGTTTGAGAGGGTGTTTTGTTTCAACAAATGAACCTAACGTTGTCTCCACCATGATAATAATGCCGAGCATCCAAACATACTCAGAATCGACGTCATGGAAATGAAACTGAAAATCTAGTACAAGAACAAAACAACTAATCAGCTATTTGGGGCGGCTTACTATCAAGTTAAGTCCACTCACAGTTTGTATCGTCAACGAATTATCCTGTTTAGCAAACCCCACGACAAATTTGTGATAGACTCAACATGGTCGATTAATTTTTTCGATGTCAAGTTCTAGATTCGCCGAACGCCACTCTACCAAAAGTTCGGATTTCAATGTACCAGTATGGCTAAAACTTCCAATTCTTAAAATTGTAATTGATTATATATATTTAAATAATTTTTTTGCAACAATTTTTTGATTGCTATCTTTACTCATATGGTTTGAAACAATTTTTCTAATCTATTATGTAAAGATAAGGCAGAGATGAACCGTTGATGAACGCAGTCCTTAGCTCTCATCATCCATCCTTTGCGACTGCTTTAATTTCATCTTATCATATTCATGCAACAAACTTCTTGGTTTGAATTCCCATAAACGGGAAGATGTTCAACGTTAGGAACTTCGTTACCTAACGAAAGGTAGAGGGGAATGAAATCTTACGGTAAATCAAAAGAGACGATTGAGCATGAAAATCAATATCTTTTGCTGTTTTATGAGCAAATGAGATTTTTCGCACATTATGAAATGTGATGAGAAAATCATCTCGACCCGAAACAATATGGACAACTGATCGTACCCGAAATCTTCGCATCGCGACTCCGCTAACGATACACGTTCGAGACAGGTTTTGTTTAGAATTGAGTAATGTTGAACACATAGACAAGTAGGTATGGCCCCCACAAATTCAAATACCTCAAAATCTCTTGCTCCCTTTCCTCCTCTTGTTTCTGTCTGATCATCACCGATTCAATGATGGCCCTTTCCTCGGGAGTGAGGTGAGACAGATCCGGCCCTAAGTCTTCCATCCTAGCCCTTCTCAGGCATCACACATCAAGGAAAGTCACCCCTTGGAAAGTTCACCGACATCTTCAATCACTGAACAGCCCATCGTGTTCCAAAAATAAACAGACATGGGAAACGCCTTATCGCCGAACGAAGGAAATCCGAATCGCACGAAAAAACCAACGCGCCCGCACCGCAACGCGATATGCAGTTGTTTTAGCCAGTCTTTATTGAGATTTTCGAGCGAATATCACAGTTGCTATTATCTATCCATTCATGTACTTTTCATAAATAATAGGATGAGTTCTGCGAGGGCCAATGATAGACCGCCTCTTCGGTTACGTCAGGAGATACGAGTATTGATTCGGGGCGCGGGCAGGCGCCTAGCTTTTCTCGGTTGCGCTGTCACTTTTAGCTGAAATTTCAGGAAGATATATACGGCAAAGGGAGACTCGAAAGATGAGAGATGGAACCAGAATACAGGATGAGACGAAAGCATCTCGCCTGAAGGGGGTTGATTGGTTGACGAAACGTCGGCGTGAAAAATTTACTGAGAATACGTACCTTATTATCAGTCCGCACGATTGAGATCACTCATCATCCCCATATAAAATATAAGTACGATTTCTATACTTCAGTTAATGCACAAACTACTTATTTCAGACTGCTTTAGATGGGAAAAAATCCTTCTTTATTCACTGTATGCAAGCGCTTCGAAAGGTGTCACATTACCAACTGAACGTTGCCAACCGAAATGTGGGAGAATTATTGCATGTATTCGAGGCAAGAAAATTTTTGAGATATTGATTTCGAGTCAGTTAATTAACAGGCGAAATACCCATTACTTTCGTCGCATGTTCCGTTCATGGGACTAAGTTTTATTAAGAACACGGTCGTGAGCCTGGGCCTGTTGTAACTATGGTTCGTAAATTAAACCGAATAAACTCAAACCAAATAATTATAGTTGGCCTAGAAAAAAACGTTTACCACAGATTAGTTTTTTTGTCATTATTATTTCGTGTGACACTTTATACCAATAAATGATCCATCTCAATATCCCAATACTCCTTGGATAAAACGAAAGAAGGGCTAGTAATGGAACAGAAATATGAAGAAAGCATCTTGAATATATATTGTCGAGAAAATAACTAAATCGGATAAGTCGTTTACTGTCGATAATTGAGTCAAACAACGCTCTGACTGCGGCCATTCATTTGGATGGGTGACCGACGTACTCAGACGGTCTTAGTTTGAATTATCGTCTGCGCATGGCATCACACGTTGAAAAGTAAGGGCCTCGTCTTCCCTAGCTCGCATAAGTCTCTCGAAAACTTCTGAGGGTTTCTCCGTCAGGGGTGGCAAAAGGAACAAATTTTGATCTAGGCATGGTATAGTCATAAGCTTCAAGGTTATTCAGCAAATTCTACTCTGGATTCATTGAGGAAGCAACTACACCAGTTCTTTCTAAGTTATTCATCCTCTTCTACGATTCGGGGACATTTCAAAGAAAAGTTTCAATCTCATCCCCAGGGCAAAGTTAATTCAAGATGGCAAATTCATAAACCTATCAAATTTCATTGACTTGAAAAGATTTTTATCTTCACTATCTAATATTAAAATTGTACCGGCCAAATGTAGTATTTTTTGAACTTAATAGAATTATATAAAAATGTTACCACAAAAGAAATGTCAATAATTTGAGAGCTGATGGCCGAGACGGTGCACTGAGAGGGACCTTTAGGGGCACAAGCCCCCCAAATTTATATATAAACTTATCAATCAAACATATAGAGTGAACAGTAGCGCGAGTTATACATCTTATTATCCACCCTGTATTCCCGGTATCGGAGCACCAACAAGATGCTGACACAGACTTTTGTTTATTTCAAGAAACTTTTCGGAAACGCAAAACTTGTATTTTTTATTCACGTTGTTCAGATGTATTTTTTAATTTTGTCTTTTCTAATTTTGAAAACGAATTTTTTTTAAAACAGTCTTCGACGTTCAAAGTATTTAAGTCGCACCACTACGAATAATCGAATTTTATTATTTCATCATATACGCCCCCACGCGCCGCCTCGTGATAACGAAGAGTTCCAATGAACAATACTACAAAATTTTTGAATTTTTGAGTTACACGTTGTTCAAAATGGGGCTAGAAAGGAAATTCTGTGAAATTTTTTGGAAAATACTGAAAATAAGAACGTTTATATCTCCACCAAATGATATACAATATTATCATCAACTCTTTTTTATGATATTCACTATTTTTCCGAAAACCAAATAATTTGTATACGAAACAAAGGTGGATATTTTTAATCATAAATAATGAATAGAAATTCTGCATAAAAGTACTGAAAATGAATAATACGCTAAAAGATTACAGAGGGTGATCCAATTTCCCGATAGAGGAACAGAAACGATTTTTTTCAATTACAGGTAAAATATTTTAAATTTTGATAACAGCTGCTTTTCATCGACAACTAACAAGAATTTTTATACACATCAGAATGAATGAACTATCAGAAAAATACCAAATATCATAAAAAATGTTTACTTTGATTTGATTAAGTTCAACTACATTATAAATGTTCACGAATACTCCCATAAACTAATGACAGTATTAATGAAACACCCTTTAAAAATTGTACAAAAGTTCCAAACAAATAAGATGACTGCTCATATTTAGAATGTATTACTAGCAGGTAAATATATTTTGCAGCAAAAATTATTTTTGTCTCATTAAAATATATAGTAATTGTATATAGTCACTCTAGTTGATCAATCAATGATTATACCTACTTAGATATTAATAATTGATTTGTTTTTCAATGATGAATATAGGCAAAACCAAACTATTCTAATATAGAAATACTGTACAGAGTACCTAACAGATTAATTCTAATGAATTCTTATATTCCAAATATCCTCTTTTCAAATGATGCTTGAAAGAAACTTTAAAAAAATATTTCAAAATTTTTATGAATCACATCATTTATTATTGATTTTTAGTTAAATAGTTTCTCACATGAACATAACTTCAGGAATCGTTTTCAAAGTAAACTATGAATGTGCCTAAATATTAACAGAGAAAATTGACTTTCCATTGTGAATACTTTGAATTGGAGTAGGTATGTGAGGGAAGATTTTAGGGTTCTATAATAAAACATCTATTTATTTTCAATTAAATCCGAATTACTGTTTGGCACTAACTTTTTCATTTGCTTCACTGAAAACTTTGTCCCTTCCAAGAAACTTCTCTCCATTCAAATTTATGGCAAAATTGTAGTCTACTGGGTTTGCAAGCGCATTTTCTATGGCTTCATCAATGTCTTCTTGTTTGATGAAATACTTGGAGTTGGCTTTTTCTCTTCGAACGATTTCCTCAATTTCTATTCGCTTTCTCTCTGCTTTAATAATTTCTGATTCAATTCTCTTTTCAGCAAAATCTATCTCTTCCTTTAATCTGTCTGCGAAATATTTCTCCCTCAGAATTTTTTGCTTTTTGTTCCAGTCATCATTTACTTCGGTGCAATGTTGATAATCTTTTTCAAACTCTCGTCTTTGTTCCTCTGGGTCAGCGCTAGCTAGGTATCGTACATTGTGCTTGGAGTACAGAAACTTCCTTAATGAATTAATTTGTGTGCGATAATTGTTGTGAAGTCTCATAAGTTCCAGTGTTTCGTCTTCTGGGATAACTGGTCTCTGTGGAACTTTGAACAATTTGCTTTTAGCAGTTCCCATCCAGAGGGGTTTCCTATTCCTCCATCGAACTGATTGATATTTTGTGTAGCTGATGATTTCGTTTGTGGCCAAATTTACAAGACGGTTGGTTCCCAACATTTCTTGAAAATTGTATGCAAACTTTACTCAACAAATATTAATATCCTAACCTAACTTTCTTCTTTGGTTCGGATCAGGGTACAGGAGGAGGGGTCGAGGGGACATGAAATGTCACCGATTTTGTCCGACATTTTGTTTTGTGATTGGAAGGGAGGCGCCAAATTTGAAATTACAATAATATATCCTGTAAGAATTAATTCGAAACCGATCGAAAAAAAAGCATGTGATCAATATATATTTGTCATTATATATTCGTTAGCTCCGAAGACTTCTCAGGGTTTCTCGTAAGGGTGCATAGTAAGTTAATCCATATATATCTATAATAGATGCATTAATATAATTGTCAAATTAGATTTACTGATGAAAAAGTGAATTCTATACAAATTGAGCCGTTTCTAAAGCGGAGAAGGTGAAAGAATCGCATAATTTGAAATTTAAAATGTTAGCATGAAAATATATTTCAAATACTAATCTTCAATATATTTCTGTAGTGAACACTAGTTGAATAAATTGCTCCCTTCAAAAAGAAATTATCAAACAACAGTCAAATGAAAGAAAACCACTCTTGGGTGTTAACACTTTTCCAGAACATCAGATGCCAGAAGAAAGTGTGATTCATATATTATGCTTGAGTTCTATTTTGTTCTAAAATGTGTGAATGTGAAATGAGGTAAATGATTCAAATGATACATGACACTCACCGTTTTTCCTAAGCCTTCTTTTTGACTTCACATATTGGAAAGATTCTTGAAGATTAGTTTCAAAATCTTTTATCCAAATGTTCAGAACAAATCCTTGAAAAATCGTAATAAGGTACCCACTGTTGGAATTACCACAGTAATTGATCCATGCCTGCTTAAAAGTATTATTCTTGGGGAATCTATCGAAAGTCAATGAAACAACAAGGTACGATGTAGAAATGTTGTTGCAATATTCAACACAGCACCGCTTGAAGTCTCCGGGCATTTTTTTCAACTTCTTAGAACGAATGAAAAAAAATTACTTTATTGGATACATAACTTTCTATACACTAATAATAACAATATGACAAAGATACACAAGTAATGAAAAACTAAGTAATTAAGAATACCTACAAAAATACAATACAACTTGATTTGAATTTTAGCATTCAACTGTCTTTAGTTACTAGCAAATGTAACCAAAGTTACCAATTTCAGGATTGCCAACATATTTTCCTTCCAATCACGTAGTCTCTCCCTTTCTTCAGTCTTTCCGTTGTCTAAATACTCAATTATTTCGTAACCCGTCCTATAATATTAATAACATGGTGGTTCGGATTTGTCAATAAAAAAAAGTGTTTTTTCCTGGTATCATGAACTTATGATCGTTCGGAGTACCATAGAATCAATTATATGTTGATCAAACAAGTGATATGTCATTATCGATGAATTTATGGGAGCGAGAGAGAGAGAGATATAATTATCGACTACAGTCTATGGTACACGGAATCCACCCGGTACATTAAGAAATATTATGGAACCCCCCTAAATGACAATGACATGACAGTTATGGAATCGGTAAATGACAGCCGGTGGTGAAGGGTTTCAAATTAATAATTAATATAATAATATTAACAATTTACTGTTTTGGACATGTCTTTCAATATACAAGTCAGAAAAAAGCAACTGCAGAGTTTGGACCAATATATTTCATCATCAAAAAACAAAGTACAGTCTATGTTGGATTATCTTGGATGGAGTCCAAAAAAAGTTTCAGGAGTAAGAGCCTAGTCTTTCAAGTAGAAGAATATTTTTGACATTTTTTATTTTAGGTAGATGATACCTTAAATTGCCCTTTCAATACTGGTCATAAAATACAAGTTGCGAAGATTCAGAAGCATGTTGAAAAGTGTTGTCTGCTCACATCAGGGTATCAGTTGGAAGATGATTTTTTGTCAGAACCTCAGAACGATCCAAAGAGCTCAATATCGATAGGTTAATATACGGATGTCTCCTTTTATGAAGTTGGTCTATTGAATAGTATTATTTTTCAGATAATTCAAAGAAAATAGAAATATTGAATGAAGCTCGGAATGCCAATTCCAAGTTCAGACCAGGTTGGTTCTTATTTTTATTGCACATGAACTTGTAATTAGGTGACAGTTATTTTTTTTTTCAGACAGTATATATACATTCACATCAATTAGTACATTACTGAAATTAATCTGAGCAAAATAGTTTGATATCCTTTTTTCGATATCCTTTTTCCATAGAAATATTTAGGTGTGTTCCATAGTTATATTTTAAAGACGTATCCAACTCTTCTGCTAGTTTTGTTTTACTCATGTTTTTTGAGGTATTTCATGTTACATCATCTAGGGACTGTCCAAGTCCCCATAAGCTGGTGACTGCTGATATAAAATTATTTGAATACTCTTAATAGTTGCTATACTTGATGCAAAATTACTTCTTAGGAGTAAAGGTCCAAAAACTGAACTATTGGTAGGTAGTAGTATCTGAAAAATACAGCATAAGAAGTGGGTATATTGATCCTATGAATTCATGTCTTCACATTACATGCTCTATTTTTTATTTACAAACAAAATTGGAAAATCACTTTCAACACCAATCATGTAGCTTTTTAATTTTATCCTTTTGAATTCAGCACCCGATCTTCACCATCTCGTGCATTTTCCAAAACACTTGACATTTTATTTCTAGTTCTTAGTCTGTTCTGTTCTACGACTCATGTCTTTTTAATTATTATTAGCCATTGTTACTTTACCAATGCATAATTAAGTATTACAGGTCAATTAGATATACTTAACTTTTTTTGTAAACTGAATTTTCTACACTACTTGCAAGAAGAAAGGATTTTGACAACAGTACCCTTCTTCCTTTTTTTTCAATTATTTTAGAATCGTCATATAGGAGATGAATAGTCTCACATACTTAACCTGACCATTAATTTTCTTCAGGGTGGAATGGCCTGGACCCAGACCCCATGACAAGTGATAGACTTGTATCCACATACTCACCAGATGAACGGTTGGCGCTTCATAATTACTGCGTCCAAAATACTGAACCACCTCCTGAACCGAGTGAATTCAATTTGTAAGTTTTGAATCAAAAAAATTTTTCAAGAAATTCATACTAGTCTCATTATATTTTCACGTCATTCGGTTATGAAAGATGGATTGCAGCCTTTAAATTTGTAAAAACAATAGTGACCAAAAAGGTGTTGGTATTTGTTGTAAAAACGTCTTGAGTGTACTATTATTAGCTAGTAAATTGATTGGTCTGAAATTGTCAATGTTACTGAAATACTAATTCAGAACTTCAAATTGAAACCAAGCTGGCAGAATCTCTCTTTATTTCATAATGTCATTATTATTTGTCACGGAAATTACTTAGGAATAGTTCATCATAATCTTAATTCTTTTCAGAAATATAAACGAGTTAGTAAAAAAAGAGGACAAAGAATTGACTGAAGAGGAGCAGCGTCAAAAAGAAAGAAATGCTAGAAGACGCAGGATCAAATACAAATCGGTGCATACCGGCCGTAATAAGAGTCATACTGAAGTCATGCGTGAAGTGATAGGCAACCAGATGGAACTGTATCAGGAATATTTGATAAACAAGCAAAAGGTAGAGGCTGAACTCGCCAGACAAATGGAACTGCAAGATGTTGATGAACAGTTTGATCAACCTGATGCTTCAAATTTAATCTATGACTTTGACGACACAAAGGCCTCCGGTGACCAGAGCTTGGCAAACCATTTACCCATTCCCATAAACTCGGGAAGTTACAAGACTATTCCCTCTGTGGGCACTCACATTGCAGCTCCCTATAGTTTGGAAAATTACCCAACAGATCCTTCCAACTTTGAGCCTAATATTTCCACCTTGGAAAGTTCTTTTATCGATAACACGAGTTACAACTACCAGGAGTACATTCAAAACATTCTGGCACAGCCACAGAACGAGTACGATCAGAAAATTAGAGAGTACAGTCAGAAAGTAAATCAGCTGAGAATTCTCAAGGAGAGGGACAGAAAAACCGATCATTATGATCATCGAGATCATCATGATCATAGATCCAGGCGTGAAAGATCTTCTCATCGTGAAAAGGATAGGAGACTTTCGCAGAGAGATTATAAAAACGGACACGGCAGGAGATACTCCAGAGATAAATGCAGGGATAGCAGAGATAGAAGGGATTCTCATCACAGATCCGACAGAAGGCATTGATTTGATTGATGGTGTATGTTTTTGTAAGGTATTTTTTTAAATAAAAGTTTTTAGCAATATGCGGAATATTCAATGTTAAACTGAAAAAGTGGCAACAAAAGTTATGTTTGGGAAAATTCCCAGTAGCAGATGAAGGTCATTTGAGCTTGATTTCATTCTATAATTTAAACTCTAAAAAATATAAGTTTGTATAATTTGAATCAAAAGGGGATTTATACATATGCAATCAGAAAACATCTAATCAAATCCACCATATGAATACAAATTTTTTTTCCAAATCCAATGAAGAATAAATAACAGTTTTAATAAAATAACAACATTGATACAAAAATATGTCCAATTAGATATGTGTACCCTTCCTTAAATTAGATGAATATTTTTCTGATACTCAATTGACATTAAAGTTCACTTTGGAATCTGCTTTTGACTGTATTTGTAGCTGAAACAAAAAAATATTATCGACACGATTTTATAAAATAAATGTCAAAGGAACAAAAGCTGTTCAATGACAAAATGATTAATCATTGAACAACCATTACAGCACCCAAGCTGTGAAAATAGCACACAAGGAACTTTCACAGGTATTACACTCCTGAATCTTGTTTCCTAACAGATTTGATTTTTTTTATAAATTCATTTAATTGACAAACCGCGTATACGCGTACCTATTACAGATTTCAAAACATGCAGAACTTTTAATGAAGAATGACTTGCCTTAAATGAATAAAAAAGTTTTCCATATGGTTCCAACTTAGTGAGACATACTGTATATATACAGAGTTGGTCAAATGTCTGGATCCACTTTGTATATAATAAAGAGTAATTTAAAATTTAACGTGGAGCTATAAATGAACATATACCAAAATATAAATGTATAGCAACCACAGACATGTGTTTCAGGCTGATTGTCATCATCAGTACAGTGTAGCCAACTACAAAGATGAGCAACACTTGGTTGTAAATTTATGAATTAAAGCACAGTAAAATGAAGGATCGTACATATACCAAAGTTTTTGTTATCATCATTTTTATAATGATTTTTCAGACTAGGGATATTTGCCTATTGCCTGTATTTGGACTTGTTGAAACTAACAATGAAAATTTAATTCAATAATCTAATCTTCCACATAAACCTATAAAATAAGTATTATAAAGTATAATATTGAATCATGATTTTGTATCTTTAGACATTAAAGCATTTTTCTCTCTATTGTGTAAGTTTATGCAAATAATTCATTAAATCCATTTTTCATTATCAGTAATGTCCATCAACTCACGAAATCCAGTTATTTACCTCAAAGCCCTGTACATCTGATAACATTGAGTTGCAGCTACAAATACGTTCACACTAAATAAGGAATAATTCTTGGGTATAATGACAAGGGAGTACCTTGACCATATCAACCCTGTTGCAAGTAATGCTCCACATTGAGATGGGCTCACTGTATCTGCTGGTCTTTGTAAATCTGCTATTCCAGCAATTACCAATCCCTGAAAGGAACTCGACAAGTTAATCATGTAATTGAAAAACAAATCAATTCGAATGTATGAATACAAATACCTTCAGAGTCCTACTTTACTTAAGTTTTACAGGTACCTACAAACTTTCTGTTTGCATAAAATAGTTGACTAGTCAATTCAAAAGCTTACCCATTTGAATACTGGTGCCCAGAAAAATATTGTTTTAGGACCTAGAAATAGGAAATATATTTAATATTCAATAGTATGAATAGTGGGTGAATTGAAATCATCTCACCAGCTGGATGCATCCACATTGGTTGTAATTTCGATGGAACAATTTTATCCAAAGCAGCCATTGATTTATGATACATAAGAGACATTTTGAAAATTATTCCAATAAGTTAATGGTTCACCAGACACACTAATTAAATTTCGAATTATCAAAATACAATATTCTTTTTTTGAAGGTTATTTATTTGTCCTCCAAAGCCGCTTTCCTTAGTAGCACCCAGTGGAGCTTGTTACCCCTGAACTGAACCTAAAGTGAACCGCACCCGACTTTATAAATGAGGTTAATTGGAACATGATTATCGTGATCTGTCAGATCACTTCAGGAGCTACTCCCTGTGTCAACTGGAAAGCGGCTCAACTGTAATAGCTAGTAGCGTTTTATTGGGTCTTCTTCAAACGTATAATTACGTTTCTTTGCTAGATCAATCTAATCCCAACCAGTCTTCTTCATTTGCTGACCTGCTATATCGGTTTACGCATATTCAACTGAAAATTATAATTTTTCTGCCCGTAGATCCGTAGATGTAACTTTGGTAACTTTAGTCAAGAATATGAAGTCCGGTCGATTCGAATTCTTGTGCTAATTTGACTTTAACACTTTTGACAGTATTGACAGTATTAAATATTTATTACACAATGTTAACATAACCTCTTTTCATTAATAATTTTATAAAATCCAGATTTCATGTAGTTTATTCAAAAAAGATAATGGGAAACGAACAATCCCAATTTTCAGGCATGGACATAGACGAAAAAGCAGTTGAAGTACGTGACTTTTGGTCCCAACATTCCGCCAGCTTTTTTGGATCGGACGATAGTTCAACCATTTTATCAGTTTTTATCGGAGAACTATTTGTCAGTAATTCTTTGTGGTCCACACAAACTCCTTTAGAAAAATGTGCCAAGGTAAATATCAGTCTTCGTTTGGACCAATATGCAACAAAATCTCAATTTTTTTTTCAGAATATGATGGTTTTTCGACATCCTTGTATTATAAAGTATATATCTTCTTGGCAAAAAAACTCGAAATTTTACTTAGCTGTTGAAGAAGTTATCCCTCTTACTCAAATCCTTTCGACCCTGAATACTTTGCAAATATCTATTGGACTCTATTCTATTTTAAAAGGACTGTATTTTTTACACCATAATGCATGTGTGTCCCATAATAATATATGTCCTGCTTCAGTATACGTTACAAAAGATGGGAACTGGAAATTAGGTGGAATGGAGTATCTTTGTAGCTATAAAGATATGAACTGTGAATATCTAGGTAAAATAAGATCCACCAGATACAGCAAATCAGTAGACCCCAGTGAAGACAAACTGCTCAAAAACAATGTTGGTAGAAGGGATTTCATTGATATCTATGCATTTGGAAAATTTGTCTGTGAAGTCCTTATATCTAAAACTGATGGTAGGTGATTTTTCACAGAAGATACTTGTAATGTTAAAATAATGGATTTTGATATCTGAAAAAAAAATCATTCAAAGACACAGTGAAATTGAAAATGGATCTTTGTTCATTAAAATTGGTTTCCAGATGAAATTCCCACGTTGTCATCCTTCCGAGATTATTGTAAAAATGAACTACAAAACACAGACTTATCAAAGAGGCCAAATTTCAAGTCTCTACTGGAACATGAATTTTTCAATCATGATTTCATAAAGATACACTCGTTCTTGGTGGAACTTCCACTAAAAACTGATGAAGAAAAAAAGCAGTTCTTTCAAAATTTATGGGAAAAGCTCTCATCCTTTGATGAAGAAGTAGTTGCCTCTCAACTTGGTGGGCTACTTTTATCTCGTCTGGTTTTATTCAATAAAACTGCCCAAGACAATTTTCTACCTTTTTTACTAATGCCAAGATTAGGTGAGTTTTATAATGATAACAGATAAAATGATGAAACCATCTTGATTAAAAATAGATTAACAAAAAAACTACATATATGTCAGAATAGTACAAAAAAATATTAAGGTTTGGGAAATGTTTTGTGGATAAATCAGTAGAGTTTTACAAAATGACAAATTTGTATATTATCTTTGGTCTTTTGAAGGTACTGAGGATCAGCCAAATTGTATTTTTTCGGAGGATACTTTCAAAAAGTATCTTTGCCCAAAACTGTTGGAAATCTTCAGGGTCAGAGATGCCCAAATTCGGTTGTTGCTGTTATACCATTTCCCCAATTTCATGCGCATGTTCACATGTGAAGAGCTGCAATCTATTATTCTTCCAGAGGTAAGGCATTTTCGTCTAGTTACCAATGCTTCATTTATTTGCAAAAAGTTAAAAAGTTTCCCAAGTTAAAAATGATGTAGTTTTTGTTGAGAGAAAAGTATCTTAAATATTTTTGGCTTTCACTTCTTTATTTTAATGAAAAAATTTAATCATTCAAAAAATGAGAAATATATATTTTGATAAGACATATTCCATAATTTTTTAATTTTTTTCCCAGTACATTTGTCATATCTTATCAAATGGCACAATTCACCCACTTCTTGACACAAGTGTTTGCTCTTCCACTCAACCATGATAAACAATCACTTTAGAAATATGCGAATCATGTATAGTTTTGGTGTGAATAGTAGTTTATATTTCTCAACATACACATATGTAACTTCAATATAAAATATATAGGACCGATTTAATGTTGACTTTAAATAGAGTATTATTTTATCGTGCTAGGAATCGCACGTTACAAGTTTCGACTTCTTAGGGCTGTCGTTCATAGGGGGAGGACACCTGGTTAACGGAAAAAACAATATTAAATCATTTTTTTTAAATGAATTTTGTTTAAATGTGCGTTGGACTGTGATTACCAAAATTGAGTTGCAGTTGGTAGCTTTTTACAGTCTAACAGGTGTTTAAACTAAATAATACTTGAAGTTCATTGTAAAATCTGGCCAATGTTAAAATAGCTATATCATGGTAATTGTCTTCAGTCATGTTCCAGTTTTATCAGTGACCTTAAGGAAATTAATTTATTCCAGCTCTTGGTTGGAATCAAGGATACCAACGATCACTTGGTATCCATGACCCTAAGAACCCTGGCTGATTTGGTACCTATACTCGGGGCACCCACTGTCATCGGAGGTAAAAGGGGCAAACTATTCATTGATGGCAGACCAACTCACGCAAATCGGAAGGCATCCATGAGCTTGAAAATTCCAGAGACGTTGACTGTCCCTCCAATGCTTAGCGATTTGACTAAGGAAGCTGATCAAATAAGCTCTAGTAGTGTGTGCACCGTCGTTAATTTGAATGACCTTCCAGAACGACCCAGGCCGGACGGGGAAGAGGGAGAAACATCGACCGAGGAGGTAGAGGTGTCGGTAGATGAAGACTCGGAACATTGGGAAGACTGGGACGTCAACGAAATTAACCCCGCTGCCGGCCACCGTTCCTCAGCTGCTGACGACGACTCGATTGTCATAGAGGATAATTCGAATGTCGATGAAAATGTACGAAAGGACTTTCTCAAGCCAAAAACACAGATTCCCGATATTGAAGAGCTCGATATAAAAAATCAATTGAATTTGGGTAACTCCAACAATGATTTCGATTTCTTTCAGGACATGGAACCCGTCATAATTACGTCAAATAAGTTTCTAATCCACAAAGATGACGTCGATGTCTCAGCAGAGAAGACACTTAGCAGTAAACTCGCCCTGAGTGTTGACGACGGTAATGAAGAAGGTTGGGGAGAGGAAGAATGGAACTAAGTTCCCATTCCCATTATGTGATAAATGTATTATATTTGTTTTCAGTGATAATTTTAAGTGTTTTATATGTATATACTTTTATTTTTCTTGGTTTCTTACCTACAGTTTTATAAAAATATATTTATCGCAAGTATCTAAACCATACAACTTGAAGAATTCAGGAAGCATTTTTCATCTTGTTTCTAGTTGAAACGAAAAAAGACCCCTGTATATGTATTGGTATTTTTCAATTTGTTACTTGATGTTGGAATATGAAAGCAGAGGTGCCTGTGGATGTCACTTCAAGAGTAACAACATTTTGAAGCATTGTAATAGTAATATTAATTTATTTATTTTGATCATGTTGTATCCGTTTGTGGTCAGTAGATTAATCGAACATTGAAAAATTCATATTCTGCATCTTCATACCAACTCTGCTATTGGAACTATACGTAGCTGATGACTTTGAGTTGATTTTCAACACCAGAATATTCAAAAACAAAAATTATATATAAAAAAAAATTTTATGGAGGTAGCAGAAAACATGGTAAGTATAGCAGAAATTTCGATGATCCTATTCAATAACAAGAATAGCCTACATATGGAACCATTTATACATGAGAACTATTTACAAGTTGTCATCACTTACAAACTGATTCACAAATAATCGATTGTTTCAAAATTAAACTAAGAAATAATGGCTTGTACATAAAATAATAAACTTTTTAAAAAGAGTTAAGAGGTTTCATCACAGTACAAATTTGATAACATCAGTTGCGTACATAAACTGTTTTCTTTCGAACTGCATATTTTATTTCCTCTGAAAACAAATATCAAACATCAAAGAGCTGATATTTACAATTTGATGGACATCTTTGAGAGTTTTCATTCAATAAATTCAAACTCTTGCAGGTTTATCCGTGGTTTCTTGCAGCTTTAAACCGAATGCACTGAATCAATCCATTCACAAGTTTATTATATTTAATATATTTTAATAGTCGTTATTCATATCAGTAGCTTATTTGAAAGAAAAATACAAATATATATATATAAAAGCCACAGATCTTTTGTATACGCTTCTGACATCGATTAAAAATTCAATATACTTTTGAGCCAAGTTCAGCATATAAAACCTAGAATTTTTGCAATAACGCGGAGAGAAATAACCGCAAAAGCATATGAAGCGATATTATAACTTTAAAACAGTTCGTAAAGATGCGAATTATGAAATGTGGATAAGATCTTATGACCAACTTTAAATCGAAGTAGTGGCTGTATCAATGAGATGAGATGAATATTCGCATGCTCGCAATTTGCAATTAGATTATACTTGATTAGTACTAGTACTCGATTACCTGTTGCCTAGTAGCTTCTGAAGTAATGTGACAGACCGTTCAGTCATGTTCCATTTGAACTCAATATATAAAGTCAGGTGCAGTTCAGTTCAGGGATAAAAAGCCCTATTGGGTCATATACCCCGTGGAAAACGGCTCTTGTCGACTACAGCCACAACCGCAAGACTTCTAATTTACCAGACTTCAGGAAGGCGACCGCCATGGACCAATCGGAACAGTGGTGAGATGGCGAACAAAGGGACATTTCATCTAGAAACCTTGCCATAGACAAGAGTTCTTTGCATTCATGACAGAAAAGTTACAATTCTTATATATCAGCCAATCCAACATTACGTATCTAGAATAATAATCCGAAATTAAATAAATCTCACAAATTGTGAAGTCTGATCGATTAGAACACGGTAGTACATTTGGCTTTCTTTTCTGTGATCATAGCACGAAACGCATAAATTATATATCTCTATATAATTATGAATTCTGTGGGCTTTGACTCACAGAATACATCTATACACTGAATGTTGATATTGTTGATGGTTGTCAAAAATCAAAATATTTATTGAAATTATGTAAATATACAAAATATTTGAAAATATAGCCATAACCAAAACAAATATATGTCTTCACTTTTAAAGACCGTCAAAATGGCAACTTTAGAAAGTTCAATCCTACGAAGCAAATTCAGGGGATGTTTGTTGGGATCACTAATAGGAGATTGTACCGGTGCTCCTTATGAAGGGGACACTCTCACTAGTGGTGATAAAATCATACTCCAGAGATATTTCGACAAACTTGAGGAACCAAGTTTTAAAGGTGATTTTTTACTGATAAAAAATAATTATCCAAATTCTTACTTTCCACAATAATTTTCAGCACCTTTCAAACCATATACAGATGATACAGCAATGATGAAATCGGTAGCGAAATTTTTGATTGATAAACCTGAGCCGGATTATACATTTCTAGCTAAATTATTCGTCAGCGAATATTTTAAACAGCCAACACGTGGCTATGGACAGAACGTAGTTGATGTTTTTTACAAATTAAAAAACAGCAAATTTGAAGATGTCTTCAAGCCAGCTAAAGAGCAGTTCTTAGGTATCACTTTCATAGTTTTTTACCTAACAAACTTAATAATATTCAATCAAATTCCAAGGTTTCAGGATGGTTGGGTAAAAACTAATAAGAAAGGTCAATTAGAGTAGAGATAGATACTAGCTCAATTACTTAATGTTGACAAAAGATGTCTTGAAACCATAAAGCAATTATAATTATGTTTATAACCATACCTAAAATGAGAAGCAAATGATGACTTGATTTAACTATTAAAGACTCAAAATATTCAGTTTAAAACCTCTGGAATTGTTGCATTGTTTTGGAGGAATATTGTTATTGAATTGTCAATAATAGTGATTTGTATTCCTAGGTAGTGGATCTTATGGAAATGGTGGAGCTATGCGAATTGCTCCTATTGCCTTGTATTGTCACAACAATTACAAAAACATGCTAGAAATAGCTTCGAATGCTACCAAATTAACCCACACGAACATATTAGGTGTGAATGGGGCCCTGCTGCAATGCATAGCAATCCAACAAGCACTAGAACATCATCCTCAAGATAAAATAGACTCCAGAGAATTTTGTAGAAAACTGTATCAGAAAATGATAAAGATTGAAAACATTGAAGATGAAGAGGATGTTGATGAGTATATATTTTTGTCTTTTATTTGATCGATAAGAAGTAAGTTTCAGGGAAGGGCAGTGATACCTCAAATGAATTTATCTGATTGTTATTGACAGTAGCTATTTTAATCAAATCAAATTATTAATATATTTATTCATGGAAGATTACTCTTTTAATTTGGTCAATGTCGAAAAAATAGATGAATAAAGCACAGATAAGGGCATTTTGACTTGTATTGTCTAAGTGCGCTGAAGTTACATGAAAGTAGTTTCGTCATATGCCATGAAAATATCTATGTGAAATTATTAGTTTCCATGAAATATCTGTTGTCTTGAGTATATGTCAATGCCCCTGTAATTGCCTGAAATCAATAATTTTGGCAACCATGTGTCTGGATCTTCAATTTAGCTGGATGCAAAGTGGTACAAAATTTGAGACTGGTCGAAATTGAACTTTTCAGTGACCTTGAGAAAAAGTAGTTTAAACTGATATTTTAGGTCGGACTTAACTGGGAAAGCTTTCCAAGAAAAATTGAGAGTCGTTGAACACTTACTAGAAAAACCTAACGATGATCTGGATGAAGAAGTAATTTTCTGCCTTGGTAATGGTATAAGCAGTTATGAATCAGTTCCCACAGCCATTTACTGCTTTTTGAGGGCTCAAAGTGAAATCACTCATGTGAAGGTAAACATTTTCAGTAAGGATTACCCATTTCTGGTAGAAAGGAATTTGAATAAAACATCTAAAATAGTATATTACATAACGAGCATGGAAAGTAGAGCATAAGATGCGAGTGTGCCAGCCAAGTCTAGCGAATTGTGTACACAATTTTTTCCACAAACCAGTAAGACAAACTCAAAACAAAAATATCAATAACAGTTATGAATTATTTGATATGCATAGTTTCTTGATTTGGAGTTGTGGGAAATAATTGTATTGATCATAAAATCATTCACTCTTCTATACTCAATTGTCATATGCTCATGTCATTATTTGATATTATGAGATCAATAAATTATGTTCTATTCTTCAATTGTTCTACTTATTGGACCTAAGGGTGGGTTGTAAAAGACAAGTTCACTGTTTAAGTGGACTCGCGACAATTTCTAGGGATTAGCCAATAAAATTTCTATTCTCTTAGTAACTGAACTCAGTTTAGAACTGTGGGTGAGTTTGTTTTGTACAACCTGCCCTCAATGACTCCTAATGCTCATCATTCTATTTTTCTTTTGGTTTCTCTGCTGAAAGTAAATCATAAACTGATATTCTAACATTCTAGGGTTGCTCATTCCATTTTGGGTATTGCAGGGATAGTTTTTGATAACACGTCTTTGTTGAATTTCAGACAGATAACATATTCAGGCGTACCATCCAGTATGCCATCAGCCTTGGTGGAGACACTGATACTATTGCATGCATGGCAGGAGCTATAGCAGGTGCATATCTCGGGGAAGAAGCAGTGAATTTTGATTTAGCAAGACACTGCGAATTTTCAAAGGAAATTGTTGAAGTTGCTGATAACTTGTTTTTGGCCAGAGAGGGGAGTCCGTCAAAAGAATGAAATTTTCAACATCTCGATTTAGGCAGTTTTCAAATGAATCATTCTAACTGACTGTAAATAAATGAATGTTTTTGATTTACCTATTATAAGAAATACTTTGTGTAATAAACGTTGAAATTGATGACGAATTTATTCCTCAACAGAAAAGATGATATTTACTTTACACAATAATGACAAACAAAACACTATCCATTAAATTTCTGGGAGTCTACCTAACTAGACCTCAAATTGTCATTTGACTACCAAACTGCTATTATTTAAATGTAAGCAAAATACATCTATTTACTCAGAAATTTGATTAGCGTAGTACACAAAAAACATACCAACAGTATAGTACCATGTATCTATGAATGCCTAGTTTATATGAAAAGGAATCTCAGTAATTATATAAGCAGAGACCAAACTTCTTTATGTTCTACTAGGACCAGAAAAAAGCTTGATGTTAATTCCCTTGGATTTAATAAATCTCGTAACGTCCGACTATTATGGAATTATCCACTAGCAGAACCAACTTTTTGCAAGAGGTAATCAGAACAAGCAGAAAAGTATCAATGATTTTAAGACGCTCTCAACTTGATTTAAATGTAGCCCAATTGAAGATTACTCCACCAAATTGTTAGATGAAAAATTAATATATAAAGCTGTGCACAGAAAAAGTCGTACGGCAGTTATAGGATATTGTGAGTCAGGCTTGTTGATCTCAATTCTTTTTATCGACTAAACTATTTTTGTCAGTATACATTTTTTTAGTGCAATATCTCAGCTATGATACAAATCTTGTACGACTTTTTTATGTACACAACTGTACATTCCCTATAGTATTAAGAAATGATTTTTAAGGTAGGTAGATTATTTTCTTAACTTTCAAAATTTTTATGATCTTAGGTTATATTTTGTTGCCGATATATTTTGAACTAGTGCAAAACCCGGCGTTGCCTGGGTCAAAAAATACATCGTAAATAGTTATAGAATCTGTTTTTCTAGGTACATGTGTTGTATATAAAGGGTATACGAACTTAATAATTAACTGTACTTTCAACAAGATGGAGAGTCCCATGTTTCTTTAGATCTGTAAGAGAAAGTGAAGACTATCAGAAACTAGTATTGATTTTCTTTTCTCAAAGTTACTTAGATGTCTCAACACTGAAAATATATGCATGTAGGGAAAACCAAAATGAGAGTAGCCTTAATGAAAAACCAAAAGTAGGACATAATATTTATTTGTGGAATGAAAATGATTATATCAATCAATTATATAATGTAGATTATTTTACAAACTCCAAACTATAAATAAACTGTTTCATTCAAGTTGTTACTAGTCAGCATAACATTAAAAAATTAACCCAGACAAAATCAAAATCCTTGTTGAAACTGTTTGGATTCCAATCGGCTCTGCAAGATTTCTAACTGCCGTTTGGCTTCGCATTGTGGAAAATTGTTCAGATCGTAATACTGTGGTGCTATTTTTAATAACCAATCAGCTGAAAAAAAAAGATTACAGACATGAAACAGCAATTATTCTTTTATTCCCATCGGAATCAAAATAAATAATGTTTCATTGTTAGTTATAGACTTTATCATCTCATCATATAACTAATTCCCATTCTCTCCGCACAAAGTAGAAAGTTTGTCAGATAACAACTTTCGCCTGGGAACATTGAATTACATCTGACATCTATTTGTGCAATTTTCCTTCTGAAGAACACTATTGCAAGTACTAATTGCAATCAAGCATTGAATATTATTCTTTATGTCGGGTATGACTACTTGTATACACGACATGTTTCAAGGTTGTTTCATTAGTGTTGGGATGAGTCGGACAACATTGGAGTCATTCTGCCCCACCCAACGAACGATAACGACCAAAACTTAACAACAAGAAGCATTCCTTGGTACCATCTCCAGAAAGGGTAAATGTATGAATTCGAACAAAGTTGAAATTGTTTTCTCACCACACTATTCCAAAAGTGGAAAATTTGAGGCAAATTATCAACTTGTTTGAATACAAAGAGTATCTATTTACTGGCCAACGAACTGAAAACTGTATAGTTACTCACGTTTTATATCTGTCACGGTTCTAATGTAGTTTTTTGTAGTCAATACAAATTCATTGTAAATCACCCATTCGGGCTTGTGGTCGAGGCAGGTGGATGGATGGAGTTGTACTATTTGGTTGTCTTTGATGGTCAGGTAATGCCCTGTTCTCTCGAGATGTGCGACCTACAATACAATGAATATCTTTGTTAATGCAAATTCAAAAGGAATTTGTTGACTAATACATGAAATTCAGCAGGTCTGTTTGTCTACAATTTTTTTCACTTTAAAACAAACAAACCAATTGGGGGAGGTCATAGAAAGGAATTCATTGATGGCTGAATAAATTTCATAATAAAATATAGCAACATTTCAGCTAGAGTGTAGTGTAGTTTTTTGGAATAACCAATTGGTATGAGAAATTAATTAAAATATTATCAAAACAATTTATGGATTATATACTACGTCCTGATGCTAGTGATTCTTCTGCACCATATTTAATTAAGTTAAGACCATCAATATAAACTTACCTGCATGAAGAACCCGTTCACCAAAGCCTTTCGAATATTGATATAATAGTCTTTGCTTGTGAAATCTGTCGAAGTTCTTTTCAGATTAAACCTATCCATAATTCTAGACAGTTGTTGTCTGACGTTATCGGCAGACTTTAGAGAACGATAATTAACAAAATTATCGTAGCACCATTGAGGATCTTCCTGACCTGGAGAAGAAACATACCAATTTATTCTATTTCGTTGTGATATTAGGTTCAGATAGTGCAAGTAAAAATAAAAAATTTGAAAAAGGTGATAACACAATGACATTAAAAAAAATTAGAGTGAATGAAAGAAATTACTCTTGGAATAACCACATTGGGAAAATACACTCGTTTGAAAATAGATTTCTGTAATAGAAATGTCATTCAACATAAGCTAATAAATTACTATTCAAAGAACAAAATTATAGAAAAGCCATTATTTGTGAACACGTTCGATTGGTGTCATACAGCATGTTCCACGTCACAAATATTTGGAAAACAATACTTACAATTTTTCAAATGGATATCTCCTTGAAATAATTGAACACAAGCTCAGCTCAGACTAACCAAATAGCCAGAGTGATGTGATGATTCAGACGGAGAACAGATGCCCTCAAAGATGACAGACAAAACCACAAAACTAGTCTGCAGGTGGTTGTCCTGTCCGAATCAAAACAAAATTTTGCTATTGGGTCATGGAAAGCACTTGCAATTGTCTCTACAATGAGGAACATTGCACATGGGCCTGTTTGATATAGTTCAAGGTATTTGCAATGACTATCGATATTTTCTCCCTTTTAAAATCTACTGAAGATGATCTTTCATAAAGGGCAGTTTGGGCATCACAGATGATTTCAAAATGATATATACAGCATGTCATATGAAAAAATTTAATTTGATTTTTTGAAAGTCTGTGGAATATCCAATATGTTAAATGTGTCTACTACAACAATTATTAGACAAACACAAAGTTAGAGCATCTTCATTGGTGAACCTGTAAGTGACTGTATTTTCACTGATATTTGTGTCTTTCCAAGACGTAGATATCCATAAATGTGTAAACTTACTTTGTTTGAAAGCGTGGTAGACATTCAGCAGCGTCAGATGGTCCCCATCGATATGGGCAAAGCGCATCTTGGCATCGTCGGCGGCTTTCTTTGCTTCGTTAGGTCTGACGAAACACTGTGGGACTAAATATTGGAGCGGGGCAAGGGAATGCCCGTATCCAACCAATATAGATGTGCTCGCTCAATCGATTCCTATAGAGCTACCTTAGTAAGAACGTTTTGAGCAAAAATGCAACACTTTTTCAAGGAATCTAAAGTCTTGAGAAAGAATTGCGTTTTTACTTAAAAACTACTCAAAATATAGAGATTTTCAGTTGGATAGCAGGGTAACACTTCAAGCAAGTGAGTCAAATATACAGAGTTCGGCCACCAATGGACTTTATCCGCAGTTTTCCCCTTAAACTTAATACACGATTGTTCGTGTTTCACAATTATCAAACTCAGAATCGAAACGATTTTCTACAATTAGTGAATATATTAGAAAATATGACATGACATGAACAATATGATTTCTCTTTCCCATACACCCGAAAAATCTTTGAATGTTGAATCTATGAACGCCAAGTGTTGACAAGAAAAAAGTATTTACATATATATCATATCCCTGATGTCAAGTACAAAATGAAATTATTTTGAGACATTTGGTCAAATGACATCAAAGTCTACCAAGAGGTTGAATAAATAAAGGCATATAAATCTGACACCACAAAAGATTAAGCTAAAAGAATAATTAATTAAATTCAATATTTAACAGTACAGAACTGGTCGTGAATTATAAACAAAAATAGAAATCTGCATGAAAATATTGAACAACTAAAAGTACCCTATTATCAAGTCACTGTTTACTTTAGCTTATTAGTTACAGTAGGTATTACTTTATTTTTCATGGTATCAACAGATCTTAATAATAATATTTCCCTATGAACACTCAAAGAGTATACCCAAAGGCATAGCCTGTGAAAGTAGAGGACGGCTATTATTATTATTTACCGTGAAGCACCGGGTCAACTTGCCGATGATTTTTGTAGGGAAACCCCGAAAACCTATAGCATCAATTTATAAGTTGGGTTGTATGTGTGAAAAAAATCCATTGGATGTACGGGTGAACCAAATTAGTTTTGTCTCTGAATATTGGACACTTTCTAGAGAAAACCTTTCTTTTTTACAATGAAGAACGGTAGTCAATATGTCGTTACTTCCACAGTATATTGTTTGCACATCTCAGAGGCATTTCTATTTTGATCAACCAGTAATTTTTAATGATCACATACCTGTACTTATAACAAATTTTAAGGGAGAGCTGTTGGTTCTTTTTCAACATTTAATCGAATTAATAGGGTGTAATTTGGAGAACGAACCACAAAAAAGTGTTTCCCTATAAACATATCACTTATAAAAAAAACTAGAAACGTGCAATACTCTGAGTCATTGCAAACTGATATAATCAATCATCTTTTCATCTTTCTTTCTCCAGTATATCGGTTAGCATTCTTTGTGACGGTCGCATTGAAATTGAGAAAGAGACAATCAATAGCTTTTCCAACGTCTTCTTGACAAACACTGCAGGTAGAACAGTCAATAAATAATTTTACGTTGTTTATAAAGCTCAGGTCCCATTTCTTTGAGTGCATCTAGTCATGGACAATAACTTTTAAGAAGTCATCAGCAAATAAATATCGAGAACTACCAATCATTAATACCTGACAACATGGCTGTTACTGACAAAATCTCGTTGGAACAATTGTGGTTGCAACTGGCAATCAACATCTTGGCCAACTGGGGATCGAGAGGAAATTCAGCCATGACAGCGCCGAGATCCGTCAAATTTCCGTCGTCGTCTAGAGCAGCCAGGTAGTTGAGCAGTTCCAAGGCCCTCATGAGGGTTTCAGGGGCAGGTGGGTCCATGAAATCGAAATGTACCAGATCGTCTATTCCAAGCTTTTTCAACTGAAGTACTACGGATCCCAGATTTGACCTTGAAAAAACAATTAAACAATTATTCAATTGTGTGGAGGTGGCTAGGAGCGATATAACGCTAGCTTTTGTATTTCGATTACTCAGTAAGCTCCGTGTATCCTAATCAACCAGAGTTAGGAAAAGTTTGGCCCAATATACACAACTTTTGCGATATAACCCACTTAATCGAACGTAAGTCTAAATTGAAATTTGTAAAATAAATTAATCATTAAATACATAAATCCTTGAGTGTTTTTAGATTATCATATCTACCCTATTTCAACCGACTTCAACCTCAAGAAAATATTTTTTTTAGGTTTTATAATTTGGCAAGCTTTCAAATTATATTTAATTTGAAATTCCATGTACAATTTCAGGGTTGCAACTTTCATTCAAATATTTGTATCAGTAAGAAATATTTACCTCAATATTTCAGGATATGTATTATCTTGCATTTCATTCTTGAAAGCCTTTTCTGTGTACAGCCTGAAACACTTTCCAGGTTTGGTTCTACCGGCACGACCAGCTCTCTGTTGCGCAGACGCCTTACTTATAGGAGAAACCAACAGTGACTCTACTCTAATTCTTGGATTATAGACTTTTTGTTTGGCGAATCCGGGATCGATTACGAAAACTACACCGTCGATGGTCAAAGAGGTCTCAGCAATATTGGTCGACACAACAACTTTACGACCAATTGCCCCGTTTGGTTTGGTTGGCGGCGGCTCCTCGAAGATGCGTTGTTGTAAGTTAGGAGGGAGGGTGGAATAAAGAGGAATACATTTCAGTTCTCCCACTTCCGGACCCAAGTTGTCGATTTCCCTCTTTATTCTTTTGCAAGCCACTTCGATCTCTTCCTGGCCAGTAAGGAAAAGCAATACATCTCCTGAAATCATTCAGCATAATTATATTACATTATACAGAAAATTGAACATGTGAAGCTACCTTTTAGTTAAATAAATTTTTTTTGGGTTTTTTTGAAAAATTTGTTTTTTACTAATTACCCAAGTTTTCTGAGAAAACCCCTCGAAAGCAGATCCGGGACCTACAGATTACATACAAGTAGATTTCAAAACACTATAGTTTAATTGTACTTGGGCCGCCTAGGTGGAAGGCAAACGCTCTAAAGCAGCAAACACTTTGCTTCGTGATAAACGGAAAATATCAACTGATTAAGATGATGATTTAGAGTAATATTTTAGGATTTAAATAATAACTATATATTATTGATTATCAAAAACTAATGAAAAGGATAGAGCCTATTGGTATTAACAACAAATTACTGTTCTTTTACAAGTTTGTTGTATGTAGAGCAGACTTTTTAATGCTCAATATTGCTTAATATACCTGCAATTTCTTCACACATATGTATTTGAATGACTGTTCTTATTGCAGCTTCTAGATAGTCCCTCTCAGGCTCAGGAGTGTAGAAAATCTCCACAGGGTGGGTACGTCCAGGAACATTCATAAGGGGTGCATTATCAAAGTACTGCTGGAATTTTCCTGCATCCAAAGTGGCACTCATAATAACGAGTTTCAGATCTTTACGCTGTTTGATGACTTCTTTCAACACACCCATTAAAATATCTGTTGCTAGAGTACGTTCGTGAGCCTCATCAAGAAGGATACACTGGTAGGCTTCAAGCATAGGATCACTCATTCCTTCTCTGAGCAACATACCATCAGTCATATATCTGAAAAATGGACTGTTTACAACCTGTCCAAGTGATAAAAAACTTACTGTTTTTCTACTACTAATTAATTCATTGCATTTCATGATCAATAAGCAATAGCCATCCTTAGCTCTTGTTCCAATACTTACTTTAGAATAGTTTTTGCAGATGAACAATCCTCGAAACGTATACTATAACCCACTTCTTGTCCTAAAGCAACATCCATTTCCTCAGACACCCTTTGTGCAACAGACATAGCTGCAACCCTTCTTGGCTGTGTACAACAAACTGCTTTAGTACCTACAGTTCTTGAATATTCCACACACCATTGTGGTATTTGCGTCGTCTTACCAGACCCTGTTTCACCGACCAATACAATACACTGATGATCTGAAAGGAGCCTCATAAAATCAGCACGATATTCAAAGACAGGCAAGCCGATTCTTTTCCGGAAAAGTTCGTGATATTTTTGTGTATACGGTAATCCTGTGTAAGGATTCGTTGCACCAGATGGTGCAGTGGAAGTTAAAGCAGTGCTGATTCCGCGTTCTTCCCTGAAATTGACAAATTAATACAGAAAAAAGTTTTGGAAAGGTGCATACCATACCTTTTTTTTTTTATGAAAGGATCCATAACTTCAATTCTTCGTTTGGACATTTTGTCGGAATTAGTTTACTTTTATAAATGCAATTTGTACAATTCGGATTTCGAAGTATTATATTGTTTAGTACCGCCAGTTATCGCATGTAAATTGCAAACCAAATCACAATCAAACGACAAACCATCAAAGATCAACTTCAACCTTCAACTTTCATCTCGTTCAAAATGTCGTTTGTCAATTGTCGAAGCATACAGCGTTGCCAAAGATTAAATTAAAGGTAAAAAAACTGTTCGCAGTTGATTGACAATCCATTTCCGATTGTCCATCCATGAAATATAGTTTTTGTATTTTAGTGGTTGAATCAAATATACCACCACGGCCGGGATAGATAGTCCTGATTGGTCCATGCGGATCGCCTATGAGGAAGCCTAGTCGAAATGAATTCTTGCGATATTATTGCGTTTCTCTGATAGGTTAGGTATTCTACAGTATATAAATATAATCTGCTTTCCAATAGAGATTTCTAATAGATCTGGACATCCTAATAAAAAGAGACGAAAGTTCTTAATTTTTCCGTCTTTGTTGCCAGGGAATGTACTCTGTGATTGGTTACTATAAGGTCAGGGAGTATAAATGTAATTTTCAACTGTAGCTGTCATGTCATTCAAACTCCCCGCCATTATGGTAACCAATCACAGAGCGCGCCCCTGGCAACAAGGATGGAAAAATTAAGAACTTTCGTCTCTTTTTTTTTGGGTTTCCAAATCCATTTGAAATCTCTATTGCCAGGGGTAGAAGCACCCAGTGGAGCTTGCTACCCCTGAACTGAACACGGAGTGAACCGCACCTTAATTTATAAATGGGGTTTAATTGGAACATGATTAAGCCTGATTTGTCAGATCACTTCAGGAGCTACCCGGAGTTACTCGGAGCTACTTCTTGTGCAATTGGGAAGCGCCCATTATCGGTTCAATTCTGTTTCTCAATAACAAGTTTGTAATAAAAGCAAGAAAACTTTAACATCAACATATATCCCATTAGTGTAGGAGGCTTGGCACTTAGATAGATGTTGCTGCCACAGCATCTCCGTCTATAAAGCACTATACATAGCAAACCTGCAAAATTTGATTTGATGACATTTGCACCCGAATATGTTTTGAATTTTGTTCAACCTTTGTTCCATTTTAAATTATTTCGTTTATACCAATATGCTGACTCAGAGTAATGAAATACATAGAGACTAGAGATGCTATGCCTACACCAACCAAGGTTATGACTTTTTGGTCGATTTTTAGATTCTTCGACAATTAACTTAGCCTAACCAACATAACCCAGCCACCCAGTCTCACTCGCGTTATGGGCCTTCGAAGTTTTGCACTTTTGTAACTCGGTCCCCTTACGCATTTTAGTCTCAGGTAGGGCTTTTAGTGGTGGATCAAATCGAGAGTGGGCTCATTTTGTAGGTCTATCCGAGGACTATCTGTGGCCAAAAATTTGAATCCCAATACCGGGTGGTTTCCGAGATATTTGATAGATTTAAAAAAAAAACAAACGAGATATTGGTAATTGTATAGAGAATTAAAAAATAATTGAAACGCGTTTCGGCTTTTCTTTTCTTTTTGAATTTTAGGGTAATTTTTGGATTTTTCAAAATTTCAAAAAAAAAAAAAATTTCGAGATATTGACGTCTTCGGATAGAGAATCGAAAAATAATCGATACGTGTTTCGGCGTTTTTTTTCATTTCGAAATTTTTATGATCTAACCTAACCTGAGAAGTGTATCTAACCTGAGTTTTTTTCTAATTTTGAGTTTTAGGTTGGGTTAGATAACTTTTCTAACTCGGTTTTTTCTCCTGAATCCATTTTTGATCTAACCTAACCTGACTTTTTTTCCCAGGTTAGGTTAGGTTAGGTTAGGTTAGGTTAGGTTAGGTTAGGTTAGGTTAGGTTAGGTTAGGTTAGGTTAGGTTAGGTTAGGTTAGGTTAGGTTAGGTTATAGGCAAAAAACTAGCGACCTACCCAAAAAAGAGTTTTATCTTACGTTTTCGAGGTCGAAAAAGACGTTGAAACAGGTTTCGTTCAAGTTGTATGTGACGTTTTGGAGCAATCGATTTTTTGGAAAAAAAAGGTGTTTAACGAGCTAACCTTTGTTCGAAAATAGGGGGAACGCGTAGATCTCGTCGAGACGATTCTAAAAACGATTTTTAATTTTTTCCTTAGAGGAGCTCATCTAGGAGTTATGACGATTTTAATTTTTGAGAAATTCGAAAACGAGCTAACCTTTGTTCAAAAATGAACGTTTTAGATAGATCTCGTCGAGAGGAATCCGAATATGTCCTTTTTTGCTTTCTACGACCAACGGTTCTCGAGTTATGGGGATTTTAGAAATTTATCCGGCCCGTAGGACCTAACCTAACCTGAGGACTTGTAAAAATTTTCAAAAATTTTCCAGGTTAGGTTAGATCATTTTTCTTCGTAACTTTCGATTCTACACGAGGTTTTGACGGTTTCGAAATTTTTTTGAATTTTTTTACCTTAGCTAACGTGGTAGGGACTTGTAATTATTTTGTCGAAAAAAATTTTCGAGCAAAAATGCGAATCCGTCACCGGGTTAGTTCGTTCAGGAACAATCGAGTCGTAAAAATGTGTAAAAAAAATGTTGTTTTTTCGAAAAAGTGGAATCTTACGGTGAGTTTTTTTTAGCCCAACCCCCTGTAATTCCCCCCTTCCCAGTCCCGTCGTCGTCACTCCTCCACCAAAATATTAGTGGTTTTTAGCTTGTCATCGATCGGGGCAAGGTGGTGTGTGTGTGTGTACCTTAGGTTGGGTTAGCTTTTAGGTTAGGTTAGTTTAGTTTAGGTTAGGTTAGGTTAGCTTAGGTTTAGGAACCGAGCCCCTTGAGTTTTTTTTCTAATTTTGAATTTAAGGGTGATTTTTGGATTTTTCAAAATTTCAAAAAAAAAAAAAATTTCGAGATATCGACGTCTTCGGATAGAGAATCGAAAAATAATCGATACGTGTTTCGGCGTTTTTTTTTATTTCGAAATTTTTATGATCTAACCTAACCTGAGAAGTGTATCTAACCTAACCTGAGTTTTTTTCTAATTTTGAGTTTTAGGTTGGGTTAGATCACTTTTCTAACTTGGTTTTTTCTCCTGAATCCATTTTTGATCTAACCTAACCTGACTTTTTTTCGAAAATTTTCTAGGTCCAGGTTGGGTTAGACAATTAGGTTAGGTTATAGGCAAAAAACTAGCGACCTACCCAAAAAAGAGTTTTATCTTACGTTTTCGAGGTCGAAAAAGACGATAAAACAGGTTTCGTTCAAGTTGTATGTGACGTTTTGGAGCAATCGATTTTTTGGAAAAAAAAGGTGTTTAACGAGCTAACCTTTGTTCGAAAATAGGGGGAACGGGTAGATCTCGTCGAGACGATTCTAAAAACGATTTTTAATTTTTTCCTTAGAGGAGCTCATCTAGGAGTTATGACGATTTTAATTTTTGAGAAATTCGAAAACGAGCTAACCTTTGTTCAAAAATGAACGTTTTAGATAGACCTCGTCGAGAGGAATCCGAATATGTCCTTTTTTGCTTTGTACGACCAACGGTTCTCGAGTTATGGGGATTTTAGAAATTTATCCGGCCCGTAGGACCTAACCTAACCTGAGGACTTGTAAAAATTTTCAAAAATTTTCCAGGTTAGGTTAGATCATTTTTCTTCGTAACTTTCGATTGTACACGAGGTTTTGACGGTTTCGAAGAAATTTTTTTGAATTTTTTTACCTCAGCTAACGTGGTAGGGACTTGTAATTATTTTGGCGAAAAAAATTTTCGAGCAAAAATGCGAGAATCTGTCTGTCACCGGGTTAGTTCGTTCAGGAACAATCGAGTCGTAAAAATGTGTGAAAAAAAATGTTGTTTTTTCGAAAAAGTGGAATCTTACGGTGAGTGTTTTTTAGCCCAACCCCCTGTAATTCCCCCCTTCCCAGTCCCGTCATCGTTACTCCTCCACCAAAATATTAGTGGTTTTTAGCTCGTCATCGATCGGCGGAAGGTGGTGTGTGCGTACCTTAGGTTAGGTTAGCTTTTAGGTTAGGTTAGGTTAGGTTAGGTTAGGTTAGGTTAGGTTAGGTTAGGTTAGGTTAGGTTAGGTTAGGTTAGGTTAGGTTAGGTTAGGTTAGGTTAGGTTAGGTTAGGTTAGGTTAGGTTAGGTTAGGTTAGGTTAGGTTAGGTTAGGTTAGGTTAGGTTAGGTTAGGTTAGGTTAGGTTAGGTTAGGTTAGGTTAGGTTAGGTTAGGTTAGGTTAGGTTAGGTTAGGTTAGGTTAGGTTAGGTTAGGTTAGGTTAGGTTAGGTTAGGTTAGGTTAGGTTAGGTTAGGTTAGGTTAGGTTAGGTTAGGTTAGGTTAGGTTAGGTTAGGTTAGGTTAGGTTAGGTTAGGTTAGGTTAGGTTAGGTTAGGTTAGGTTAGGTTAGGTTAGGTTAGGTTAGGTTAGGTTAGGTTAGGTTAGGTTAGGTTAGGTTAGGTTAGGTTAGGTTAGGTTAGGTTAGGTTAGGTTAGGTTAGGTTAGGTTAGGTTAGGTTAGGTTAGGTTAGGTTAGGTTAGGTTAGGTTAGGTTAGGTTAGGTTAGGTTAGGTTAGGTTAGGTTAGGTTAGGTTAGGTTAGGTTAGGTTAGGTTAGGTTAGGTTAGGTTAGGTTAGGTTAGGTTAGGTTAGGTTAGGTTAGGTTAGGTTAGGTTAGGTTAGGTTAGGTTAGGTTAGGTTAGGTTAGGTTAGGTTAGGTTAGGTTAGGTTAGGTTAGGTTAGGTTAGGTTAGGTTAGGTTAGGTTAGGTTAGGTTAGGTTAGGTTAGGTTAGGTTAGGTTAGGTTAGGTTAGGTTAGGTTAGGTTAGGTTAGGTTAGGTTAGGTTAGGTTAGGTTAGGTTAGGTTAGGTTAGGTTAGGTTAGGTTAGGTTAGGTTAGGTTAGGTTAGGTTAGGTTAGGTTAGGTTAGGTTAGGTTAGGTTAGGTTAGGTTAGGTTAGGTTAGGTTAGGTTAGGTTAGGTTAGGTTAGGTTAGGTTAGGTTAGGTTAGGTTAATTCCAGGGAAGCCGAGCACATCAAGGGTGACAGGCCTCAAAACTAGTCCAAGAAGGAACTCGACGGGAAATGCCGACACTAGCCTAAGCAATAAGGCCAAAACAATTGCACCAATAAAGAAACCAGCTTCTGCAGCTGGTAAATCCGAGGTCTTAGATCTACAACTAGGACCAGAGATCACACTATCCCCTAGAAGGAGAACCATGTCCAGCCCCCCACAGATGGAAAACCGCCCAAAAGCCCACAATGTGGGAGTCGTTGACCTTACATGGGACGACGATACGGGAAAATCTGAAGGATCTAAGAGGAAAAGGCACGAGGACGAAGACGAGGATACCTCGACAAAAATGTTAAAAAAACCGAACCTGAAGCACGTAGACACAGGGGGAAAACCTGGCTGGCAGTTAGAAAAAATGAGAGACCTGACCAAACAGGCTGAAAAAGCTTCGAGGGAATTGGGTATGACCATCAAAGACCATCCAGATGATCTCGACACAATAAGAGACATAGCAGATAGAATACGCAGTATCACTAGCCAAATGGTGACGAAAGAGCTGCAAGTGATATTCGAGGCAGACCAGGGGGTAATGCGTACCCACCCAGAAGAGGAGAAGGGCCTCACAAATATAGAGGCAACTACAGATTATGAGGTATACAAAGGGATACAAGCCCAAAAATGGGAGAAATCCCTGTTCGAGAATACAAACGTTATCATCGGCAACCCTCTAGCCGCAGACAACACGGCTGTCAGAGTAGTACTAACCGAACCAAAAGACCCCCAAATGAATGGAAGTATCCAGAGACAATTCAAGGAAAACATCCCAGAACTGGCAGACTTGTCCGATGACATAAACGTAGTTGAGCAAACAATCAAGATCAGGGGATCCAACGTTCAACTTACCAAAAAGACCATTAAAATAAACCACGATGGCACCGAGTCAGACATATGGAGCAAGCTTCTTAAACTAAAGGAAGAAACTGTAATGGACCAAAAGGTAGCCATGCACCATGTGGAAAGCATGTCTGTACTTGATCTGCAGAAGATGACGGAGGCCATCTTCCATAAATCTTCAACAAAAATAGAGATATACACCACTGGAAAACTCAGTCCAGGAGGCAACGGCGAAAAAACTAGATCGACCTATGGAATTATAGTAAATGGAAGGGGAAAATCTTTCAGAGAAACCCTAGAAGAGGTTAAAGGATCCGTAGCGCGGAGTACGGCAGCTAAACATATCCGTCTTATCAAAAGTACAACAGATGGAAAATTACTTCTAACCTTAGATAGAGACAATGAGGCACTGAATACAATCAGCACCGCGCTGGAAGAAAACAAACAAATAAGCATAAAACGACTCGGGCAAGAACCATCAGATACCGTATATGTGAGGGACATGCTGGCAGACGCAACCAAGGAAGAGGTGGTTGAAGCCGTGAGACGAGTCGCCGGGACATGGAACGAGGATTGCAAGGTCAGCGATATCAGACCTACAATAAACAATACAACGGCAACCACAATAACCTTGCCTAAACGAATGGCCGAGACAATTCTCTCTGGGGGATACCTCAAAGTAGGACTAGCCAGATGCAGACTAGAGCGGCGCCTGAAAGTTAACAGGTGTCCGAAATGCTGGTCTTACGACCACAAAAAGGAGGAATGCGAAGGTCCCGACCGAACCAAATCATGCTTCAAATGCGGCCAGGAAGATCATAGTTCAAACGATTGCGAAAATGATGACTATTGCCCAGTATGCCATGAAGAAGGCCACAGGCTAGGGACAGCCAAATGCCCGGCCTTTAAACACGCCCTAAAAGGGGCGAGGAGCAGACAGAGAGAGAGGAGAGAGAGAGAAAAGAGACCAACCAAGGGAGCAAGAGAAACGCAGACAAGGAGTACAACCGAGGAATTACCACGGAATGAAATAGCCGAACTCTCTAATAACCAAAGAGTTATGGAAGAGTCTGCAGAGTCCATAAATATCCTTAAGGATATTATAATGGGGCAGTAACAATAGGGTCTTAGATTGTTTTAAATGTTTTTAAAAGTTATCCAAATAAACACTGATAGACGCAGAAATGCCCAACACCTCCTACTCAGGACAGCGGAAGAGGAAAACGCAGATATAGTGCTTGTACAAGAACCAAATAAGACTCTGGTCCAAAAGAACCCTAACTGGCTTAAAGATCCTAACGTAGACACGGCGATTCTTCTTAGAAATAGAAGGTGCGGAGTCTCAAATCACGAAAGCGGGCCGGGCTTCATATGCCTGAATTTTAAATCGTGGTCGTTATACAACTGCTACGTCTCTCCGAATATATCTCTAGACGAATTCAAAACCTTTGTCGACTCGGTGATGCAAAAGGTGATGGATAAGAAGAAAGAAGCGATTGTTGTAGGCGATTTCAACGCCAAATCCACAATGTGGAACTCCCGATATACCGACGAGAGAGGGAAATACCTGGAAGAATGGATGAATTCCTTGAACATGATTACACACAATGAAGGAGATACGCCTACATTTACAAGGGGAGCCCAAACGTCTTACATCGACATTACCTTTTCTACGTCACAAATAGCGACCAAAATAAATGGATGGCAGGTTTCGATGGAAGAAAGCGGCAGCCTCCACAATTATATACAATTTAACATAAATGAGACAGGAAACAAACCCAGGGCGGAATGGCTTCCAAAAAAATACATGGATACAAAGACCTTCCATGACACGCTAACAATATTGCAAAACGGCATAAATAATCCTGAGAGCCTTGCAAGAGCCATCAAAAATGCCCAAGAGACAAGCCTGTCAACAGGGCAAGACGGAAATACTAGGCTGCAACCCCTTTGGTGGAACGACCAAATAGCCAATTTACGAAAAAAATGTCAGCAGGATAGGAGAAGATTATCGAGGGCCAGGGGACGTCGAGCCAACCCCGAAGTAGTTGAATTACTTGAAGTTGAATACAAAAACACAAGAAAACAACTCAAAAAAGAAATTAACAAATCGCAAAAGGATGAATGGAGAGCCCTCTGTGATAGGCTGGAAGAAGACCCGTGGGGACAAGGGTATAAAATTGTAACCAAAGGCTTGAAGCACATAAGACCGGCATATGAACTGGAACAAGACCAAAAAATTACATTTATCAAGGAACTCTTTCCTCCCCATGACGACCATAGGATACACGCCCCCAACCTAGAAGATTCGTTGAATCTGCCGCCACCTTTTGATACAGAAGAAGTAAACAAAGCAATTGCCAAACTTAAAAGCGGAAAATCTCCTGGGCCAGATGGTATACTCCCTGAGGCAATAAAGCTGGTAGCTAGAATGATACCCGAAGCAATAGTAAAAATTATGAACGATCAACTATTTGGAAGATCCTTTCCTAAAACCTGGAAACTTGCCAACGTGATATTAATACCAAAGGGTACTGGGGAAGATCTAGCTCTCAAAGCGAGACCAATCTGTCTCTTAGACGGCTTAGGAAAACTCTACGAATATCTGCTTAAGCTTAGGCTAGAAGCAGAATTGAGCGAGAACGATGGGATCTCAGCTAGACAATTCGGTTTTAGACCCAAAAAATCTACGGTTACGGCGATCAAATATGTCATAGACAAGGCTACCAGTACACGGGAAACCTGGGGGACCATTATAATGGTCGACATAAAAAACGCCTTCAATACGGCCAAATGGCATATCATAATCGATCGACTACAGAATATTGGGATAAGTACCTACCTGATCCAAGTCATTAGAAATTATCTTTCGGAAAGAAACCTGAAATCTGGAAATTACATGCAAGAGATGACGCAGGGAGTCCCACAGGGATCGGTTTTAGGACCTACCCTGTGGAATGTCCTGTACAATGGTGTCTTGGAAGATCTACATTTACCACCAAGCTGCCAATCGGTAGCATATGCCGATGACTTGGCACTGATCGTGAGGGCAAATAAAAAAGAAGAACTGGTTCAAAGAGCAAACGCCACTCTCAGGCAAATCCAGAGATGGATAACAGAAAATGGCTTGGAGATCGCACCCAGTAAGACGGAGGCAATCATCCTCAAGGGTCCGAGGAAGAGAGAAGGGATAACTTTTGAACTGGCCGGTACACAAATCCAACCAAAAAAGTACGTTAAATATCTCGGGGTCTGGCTCGACGATAAAATAATCTATAACGAACATATAAAAAAAACTTGCGAAAAAGCCGACAGGCAGACTGCGGCCTTAACGAAGATCCTGCCGAACATACGGGGGCCCTCAACAGATAAGCGTCGAATATTGTACGGAGTGGTACAATCTGTCCTTCTATACGCGGCACCGGTCTGGGAGCGTGTTATGAGAGTAGACAAATACAGAAATATGATGGCGGCAACGCAACGAAAAATGCTGCTGAGAGTTGCGGCGGGGTACCGAACGATCTCCGCCGCGGCTCTCAACGTTATAACGGGTGTCCCGCCCATTGAAATGCTGGTCGGAGAAAGATGCAGACTGGATGCCCTTGATGAGGTCACAGAGATAGACAAACTCGCGCAGAGAACCAGGACAATTGAGGAATGGCAAACCGCATGGGGCAATAACACCAGAACGGCGCAATGGACGAAAAGACTTATCCCAAACCTGAGACCATGGCTAGAGTGCGATTTCAAATACACAAACTACTGCATGACGCAGGCTCTGAGCGGGCACGGCTCCTTTAAAACCTATACACATAGAATTGGAAAAGCAGGCGATGAAATTTGCATATATTGCCAGGAAATAGATAGCCCTGAACACACTCTTCTCTCGTGTGTCAGATGGCACCAGGATAGAAATCGATACGAGACAGAGACAGGAGAAAGAACAACCGCCGAAAACCTGATTAACAACATGATGACGAATAGAGAGAGCTGGGAAAGAGGGGCAACCTTCATACATTCTGTAATGGAACGAAAAGAGAAGGAAGAGAGGGAACAACAACAGCGAGAGAGAAACTGAGCATAACAAAGACGCGGCTCGTACCCTGAAGATATGTCCAAAAGATGGTTCCAGGGGCAAGAAGTGCGGAGGTGGTTTTTAGTGGGTAGGCGGCCACGGCCGGAGTCCCACACCCCCGGGGAAGGGAGGAACCTGTACCTGGCAGTTCATCAAGAATTTTCCACCCGTCAAAAAAAAAAAAAAAAAAAAAAAAAAGGTTAGGTTAGGTTAGGTTAGGTTAGGTTAGGTTAGGTTAGGTTAGGTTAGGTTAGGTTAGGTTAGGTTAGGTTAGGTTAGGTTAGGTTAGGTTAGGTTAGGTTAGGTTAGGTTAGGTTAGGTTAGGTTAGGTTAGGTTAGGTTAGGTTAGGTTAGGTTAGGTTAGGTTAGGTTAGGTTAGGTTAGGTTAGGTTAGGTTAGGTTAGGTTAGGTTAGGTTAGGTTAGGTTAGGTTAGGTTAGGTTAGGTTAGGTTAGGTTAGGTTAGGTTAGGTTAGGTTAGGTTAGGTTAGGTTAGGTTAGGTTATAGGCAAAAAACTAGCGACCTACCCAAAAAAGAGTTTTATCTTACGTATTCGAGGTCGAAAAAGACGATAAAACAGGTTTCGTTCAAGTTGTATGTGACGTTTTGGAGCAATCGATTTTTTGGAAAAAAAAGGTGTTTAACGAGCTAACCTTTGTTCGAAAATAGGGGGAACGCGTAGATCTCGTCGAGACGATTCTAAAAACGATTTTTAATTTTTTCCTTAGAGGAGCTCATCTAGGAGTTATGACGATTTTAATTTTTGAGAAATTCGAAAACGAGCTAACCTTTGTTCAAAAATGAACGTTTTAGATAGATCTCGTCGAGAGGAATCCGAATATGTCCTTTTTTGCTTTCTACGACCAACGGTTCTCGAGTTATGGGGATTTTAGAAATTTATCCGGCCCGTAGGACCTAACCTAACCTGAGGACTTGTAAAAATTTTCAAAAATTTTCCAGGTTAGGTTAGATCATTTTTCTTCGTAACTTTCGATTCTACACAAGTTTTTGACGGTTTCGAAATTTTTTTGAATTTTTACCTTAGCTAACGTGGTAGGGACTTGTAATTATTTTGGCGAAAAAAATTTTCGAGCAAAAAGGCGAGAATCTGTCACCGGGTTAGTACGTTCAGGAACAATCGAGTCGTAAAAATGCGTAAAAAAATGTTGTTTTTTCGAAAAAGTGGAATGTTACGGTGGGTTTTTTTTAGCCCAACCCCCTGTAATTCCCCCCTTCCCAGTCCCGTCGTCATTCCTCCACCAAAATATTAGTGGTTTTTAGCTTGTCATCGATCGGGGCAAGGTGGTGTGTGTGTGTACCTTAGGTTAGGTTAGCTTTTAGGTTAGGTTAGGTTAGGTTAGGTTAGGTTAGGTTAGTTTAGGTTAGGTTAGGTTAGTTTAGTTTAGGTTAGGTTAGGTTAGCTTAGGTTTAGGAACCGAGCCCCTTGAGTTTTTTTTTCTAATTTTGAATTTTGGGGTGATTTTTGGATTTTTCAAAATTTCAAAAAAAAAAAAAATTTCGAGATATTGACGTCTTCGGATAGAGAATCGAAAAATAATCGACACGTGTTTCGGCGTTTTCTTTTATTTCGAAATTTTTATGATCTAACCTAACCTGAGAAGTGTATCTAACCTAACCTGAGTTTTTTTCTAATTTTGAGTTTTAGGTTGGGTTAGATCATTTTTCTAACTTGGTTTTTTCTCCCGAATCCATTTTTGATCTAACCTAACCTGACTTTTTTTCGAAAATTTTCTAAGTCCAGGTTGGGTTAGACAATTAGGTTATAGGCAAAAAACTAGCGACCTACCCAAAAAAGAGTTTTATCTTACGTATTCGAGGTCGAAAAAGACGATAAAACAGGTTTCGTTCAAGTTGTATGTGACGTTTTGGAGCAATCGATTTTTTGGAAAAAAAAGGTGTTTAACGAGCTAACCTTTGTTCGAAAATAGGGGGAACGCGTAGATCTCGTCGAGACGATTCTAAAAACGATTTTTAATTTTTTCCTTAGAGGAGCTCATCTAGGAGTTATGACGATTTTAATTTTTGAGAAATTCGAAAACGAGCTAACCTTTGTTCAAAAATGAACGTTTTAGATAGATCTCGTCGAGAGGAATCCGAATATGTCCTTTTTTGCTTTCTACGACCAACGGTTCTCGAGTTATGGGGATTTTAGAAATTTATCCGGCCCGTAGGACCTAACCTAACCTGAGGACTTGTAAAAATTTTCAAAAATTTTCCAGGTTAGGTTAGATCATTTTTCTTCGTAACTTTCGATTCTACACAAGTTTTTGACGGTTTCGAAATTTTTTTGAATTTTTACCTTAGCTAACGTGGTAGGGACTTGTAATTATTTTGGCGAAAAAAATTTTCGAGCAAAAAGGCGAGAATCTGTCACCGGGTTAGTACGTTCAGGAACAATCGAGTCGTAAAAATGCGTAAAAAAATGTTGTTTTTTCGAAAAAGTGGAATGTTACGGTGGGTTTTTTTTAGCCCAACCCCCTGTAATTCCCCCCTTCCCAGTCCCGTCGTCATTCCTCCACCAAAATATTAGTGGTTTTTAGCTTGTCATCGATCGGGGCAAGGTGGTGTGTGTGTGTACCTTAGGTTAGGTTAGCTTTTAGGTTAGGTTAGGTTAGGTTAGGTTAGGTTAGGTTAGTTTAGGTTAGGTTAGGTTAGTTTAGTTTAGGTTAGGTTAGGTTAGCTTAGGTTTAGGAACCGAGCCCCTTGAGTTTTTTTTTCTAATTTTGAATTTTGGGGTGATTTTTGGATTTTTCAAAATTTCAAAAAAAAAAAAAATTTCGAGATATTGACGTCTTCGGATAGAGAATCGAAAAATAATCGACACGTGTTTCGGCGTTTTCTTTTATTTCGAAATTTTTATGATCTAACCTAACCTGAGAAGTGTATCTAACCTAACCTGAGTTTTTTTCTAATTTTGAGTTTTAGGTTGGGTTAGATCATTTTTCTAACTTGGTTTTTTCTCCCGAATCCATTTTTGATCTAACCTAACCTGACTTTTTTTCGAAAATTTTCTAAGTCCAGGTTGGGTTAGACAATTAGGTTATAGGCAAAAAACTAGCGACCTACCCAAAAAAGAGTTTTATCTTACGTATTCGAGGTCGAAAAAGACGATAAAACAGGTTTCGTTCAAGTTGTATGTGACGTTTTGGAGCAATCGATTTTTTGGAAAAAAAAGGTGTTTAACGAGCTAACCTTTGTTCGAAAATAGGGGGAACGCGTAGATCTCGTCGAGACGATTCTAAAAACGATTTTTAATTTTTTCCTTAGAGGAGCTCATCTAGGAGTTATGACGATTTTAATTTTTGAGAAATTCGAAAACGAGCTAACCTTTGTTCAAAAATGAACGTTTTAGATAGATCTCGTCGAGAGGAATCCGAATATGTCCTTTTTTGCTTTCTACGACCAACGGTTCTCGAGTTATGGGGATTTTAGAAATTTATCCGGCCCGTAGGACCTAACCTAACCTGAGGACTTGTAAAAATTTTCAAAAATTTTCCAGGTTAGGTTAGATCATTTTTCTTCGTAACTTTCGATTCTACACAAGTTTTTGACGGTTTCGAAATTTTTTTGAATTTTTACCTTAGCTAACGTGGTAGGGACTTGTAATTATTTTGGCGAAAAAAATTTTCGAGCAAAAAGGCGAGAATCTGTCACCGGGTTAGTACGTTCAGGAACAATCGAGTCGTAAAAATGCGTAAAAAAATGTTGTTTTTTCGAAAAAGTGGAATGTTACGGTGGGTTTTTTTTAGCCCAACCCCCTGTAATTCCCCCCTTCCCAGTCCCGTCGTCATTCCTCCACCAAAATATTAGTGGTTTTTAGCTTGTCATCGATCGGGGCAAGGTGGTGTGTGTGTGTACCTTAGGTTAGGTTAGCTTTTAGGTTAGGTTAGGTTAGGTTAGGTTAGGTTAGGTTAGTTTAGGTTAGGTTAGGTTAGTTTAGTTTAGGTTAGGTTAGGTTAGCTTAGGTTTAGGAACCGAGCCCCTTGAGTTTTTTTTTCTAATTTTGAATTTTGGGGTGATTTTTGGATTTTTCAAAATTTCAAAAAAAAAAAAAATTTCGAGATATTGACGTCTTCGGATAGAGAATCGAAAAATAATCGACACGTGTTTCGGCGTTTTCTTTTATTTCGAAATTTTTATGATCTAACCTAACCTGAGAAGTGTATCTAACCTAACCTGAGTTTTTTTCTAATTTTGAGTTTTAGGTTGGGTTAGATCATTTTTCTAACTTGGTTTTTTCTCCCGAATCCATTTTTGATCTAACCTAACCTGACTTTTTTTCGAAAATTTTCTAAGTCCAGGTTGGGTTAGACAATTAGGTTATAGGCAAAAAACTAGCGACCTACCCAAAAAAGAGTTTTATCTTACGTATTCGAGGTCGAAAAAGACGATAAAACAGGTTTCGTTCAAGTTGTATGTGACGTTTTGGAGCAATCGATTTTTTGGAAAAAAAAGGTGTTTAACGAGCTAACCTTTGTTCGAAAATAGGGGGAACGCGTAGATCTCGTCGAGACGATTCTAAAAACGATTTTTAATTTTTTCCTTAGAGGAGCTCATCTAGGAGTTATGACGATTTTAATTTTTGAGAAATTCGAAAACGAGCTAACCTTTGTTCAAAAATGAACGTTTTAGATAGATCTCGTCGAGAGGAATCCGAATATGTCCTTTTTTGCTTTCTACGACCAACGGTTCTCGAGTTATGGGGATTTTAGAAATTTATCCGGCCCGTAGGACCTAACCTAACCTGAGGACTTGTAAAAATTTTCAAAAATTTTCCAGGTTAGGTTAGATCATTTTTCTTCGTAACTTTCGATTCTACACAAGTTTTTGACGGTTTCGAAATTTTTTTGAATTTTTACCTTAGCTAACGTGGTAGGGACTTGTAATTATTTTGGCGAAAAAAATTTTCGAGCAAAAAGGCGAGAATCTGTCACCGGGTTAGTACGTTCAGGAACAATCGAGTCGTAAAAATGCGTAAAAAAATGTTGTTTTTTCGAAAAAGTGGAATGTTACGGTGGGTTTTTTTTAGCCCAACCCCCTGTAATTCCCCCCTTCCCAGTCCCGTCGTCATTCCTCCACCAAAATATTAGTGGTTTTTAGCTTGTCATCGATCGGGGCAAGGTGGTGTGTGTGTGTACCTTAGGTTAGGTTAGCTTTTAGGTTAGGTTAGGTTAGGTTAGGTTAGGTTAGGTTAGTTTAGGTTAGGTTAGGTTAGTTTAGTTTAGGTTAGGTTAGGTTAGCTTAGGTTTAGGAACCGAGCCCCTTGAGTTTTTTTTTCTAATTTTGAATTTTGGGGTGATTTTTGGATTTTTCAAAATTTCAAAAAAAAAAAAAATTTCGAGATATTGACGTCTTCGGATAGAGAATCGAAAAATAATCGACACGTGTTTCGGCGTTTTCTTTTATTTCGAAATTTTTATGATCTAACCTAACCTGAGAAGTGTATCTAACCTAACCTGAGTTTTTTTCTAATTTTGAGTTTTAGGTTGGGTTAGATCATTTTTCTAACTTGGTTTTTTCTCCCGAATCCATTTTTGATCTAACCTAACCTGACTTTTTTTCGAAAATTTTCTAAGTCCAGGTTGGGTTAGACAATTAGGTTATAGGCAAAAAACTAGCGACCTACCCAAAAAAGAGTTTTATCTTACGTATTCGAGGTCGAAAAAGACGATAAAACAGGTTTCGTTCAAGTTGTATGTGACGTTTTGGAGCAATCGATTTTTTGGAAAAAAAAGGTGTTTAACGAGCTAACCTTTGTTCGAAAATAGGGGGAACGCGTAGATCTCGTCGAGACGATTCTAAAAACGATTTTTAATTTTTTCCTTAGAGGAGCTCATCTAGGAGTTATGACGATTTTAATTTTTGAGAAATTCGAAAACGAGCTAACCTTTGTTCAAAAATGAACGTTTTAGATAGATCTCGTCGAGAGGAATCCGAATATGTCCTTTTTTGCTTTCTACGACCAACGGTTCTCGAGTTATGGGGATTTTAGAAATTTATCCGGCCCGTAGGACCTAACCTAACCTGAGGACTTGTAAAAATTTTCAAAAATTTTCCAGGTTAGGTTAGATCATTTTTCTTCGTAACTTTCGATTCTACACAAGTTTTTGACGGTTTCGAAATTTTTTTGAATTTTTACCTTAGCTAACGTGGTAGGGACTTGTAATTATTTTGGCGAAAAAAATTTTCGAGCAAAAAGGCGAGAATCTGTCACCGGGTTAGTACGTTCAGGAACAATCGAGTCGTAAAAATGCGTAAAAAAATGTTGTTTTTTCGAAAAAGTGGAATGTTACGGTGGGTTTTTTTTAGCCCAACCCCCTGTAATTCCCCCCTTCCCAGTCCCGTCGTCATTCCTCCACCAAAATATTAGTGGTTTTTAGCTTGTCATCGATCGGGGCAAGGTGGTGTGTGTGTGTACCTTAGGTTAGGTTAGCTTTTAGGTTAGGTTAGGTTAGGTTAGGTTAGGTTAGGTTAGTTTAGGTTAGGTTAGGTTAGTTTAGTTTAGGTTAGGTTAGGTTAGCTTAGGTTTAGGAACCGAGCCCCTTGAGTTTTTTTTTCTAATTTTGAATTTTGGGGTGATTTTTGGATTTTTCAAAATTTCAAAAAAAAAAAAAATTTCGAGATATTGACGTCTTCGGATAGAGAATCGAAAAATAATCGACACGTGTTTCGGCGTTTTCTTTTATTTCGAAATTTTTATGATCTAACCTAACCTGAGAAGTGTATCTAACCTAACCTGAGTTTTTTTCTAATTTTGAGTTTTAGGTTGGGTTAGATCATTTTTCTAACTTGGTTTTTTCTCCCGAATCCATTTTTGATCTAACCTAACCTGACTTTTTTTCGAAAATTTTCTAAGTCCAGGTTGGGTTAGACAATTAGGTTATAGGCAAAAAACTAGCGACCTACCCAAAAAAGAGTTTTATCTTACGTATTCGAGGTCGAAAAAGACGATAAAACAGGTTTCGTTCAAGTTGTATGTGACGTTTTGGAGCAATCGATTTTTTGGAAAAAAAAGGTGTTTAACGAGCTAACCTTTGTTCGAAAATAGGGGGAACGCGTAGATCTCGTCGAGACGATTCTAAAAACGATTTTTAATTTTTTCCTTAGAGGAGCTCATCTAGGAGTTATGACGATTTTAATTTTTGAGAAATTCGAAAACGAGCTAACCTTTGTTCAAAAATGAACGTTTTAGATAGATCTCGTCGAGAGGAATCCGAATATGTCCTTTTTTGCTTTCTACGACCAACGGTTCTCGAGTTATGGGGATTTTAGAAATTTATCCGGCCCGTAGGACCTAACCTAACCTGAGGACTTGTAAAAATTTTCAAAAATTTTCCAGGTTAGGTTAGATCATTTTTCTTCGTAACTTTCGATTCTACACAAGTTTTTGACGGTTTCGAAATTTTTTTGAATTTTTACCTTAGCTAACGTGGTAGGGACTTGTAATTATTTTGGCGAAAAAAATTTTCGAGCAAAAAGGCGAGAATCTGTCACCGGGTTAGTACGTTCAGGAACAATCGAGTCGTAAAAATGCGTAAAAAAATGTTGTTTTTTCGAAAAAGTGGAATGTTACGGTGGGTTTTTTTTAGCCCAACCCCCTGTAATTCCCCCCTTCCCAGTCCCGTCGTCATTCCTCCACCAAAATATTAGTGGTTTTTAGCTTGTCATCGATCGGGGCAAGGTGGTGTGTGTGTGTACCTTAGGTTAGGTTAGCTTTTAGGTTAGGTTAGGTTAGGTTAGGTTAGGTTAGGTTAGTTTAGGTTAGGTTAGGTTAGTTTAGTTTAGGTTAGGTTAGGTTAGCTTAGGTTTAGGAACCGAGCCCCTTGAGTTTTTTTTTCTAATTTTGAATTTTGGGGTGATTTTTGGATTTTTCAAAATTTCAAAAAAAAAAAAAATTTCGAGATATTGACGTCTTCGGATAGAGAATCGAAAAATAATCGACACGTGTTTCGGCGTTTTCTTTTATTTCGAAATTTTTATGATCTAACCTAACCTGAGAAGTGTATCTAACCTAACCTGAGTTTTTTTCTAATTTTGAGTTTTAGGTTGGGTTAGATCATTTTTCTAACTTGGTTTTTTCTCCCGAATCCATTTTTGATCTAACCTAACCTGACTTTTTTTCGAAAATTTTCTAAGTCCAGGTTGGGTTAGACAATTAGGTTATAGGCAAAAAACTAGCGACCTACCCAAAAAAGAGTTTTATCTTACGTATTCGAGGTCGAAAAAGACGATAAAACAGGTTTCGTTCAAGTTGTATGTGACGTTTTGGAGCAATCGATTTTTTGGAAAAAAAAGGTGTTTAACGAGCTAACCTTTGTTCGAAAATAGGGGGAACGCGTAGATCTCGTCGAGACGATTCTAAAAACGATTTTTAATTTTTTCCTTAGAGGAGCTCATCTAGGAGTTATG